>BSBK01002462.1:0-662500 GCA_027943335.1 Chamaecyparis obtusa | reverse complement strand
GTACATGAATGATATAAATTAAGCATATGCAGATATGGGGTTCAAGACAACTTTGTACAATGACTGTTAGTGTAGATTTTTATTTCCTAGTGGGTTATTTATTTTTCACTATATTATTAGGTTTTCCTACACTTTTATTAATCTCGCTTAGGTTAATAAAGAATATCTTATTAAGTGAGTGGTTGTGAGGTGTCACCTTTCTACATGTGAGAATTCATTAGCTATCTTGGGAAGATACTTTTCTATCTTTAGTTTGATAGATGGTTGCTCCTCATTGGTCGGTGTTGCCACCTCCTCCCTCTTCCTAGTCTATATAAGCATGCTACTTGGCTTGTATTTCATATTGCTTATTTTTGCATCCTCTTAATGCTATTTTTCTTATAGCATTTGCATTACTCTCTTGGAGACTAACTATGTGTTGCTATTTTGATTTCGTATCATTTGCATTCATAGTTTAGATATCTATTTTTTGCACTAGTTTTCTAGGTTAATAATCTTTTCAGATTCTAACATGGTATTAGAGTTGTTCTATGTGCAAGAGTAGATTTTAGTTTTATATATTTGAGAAGTTCAGGGGGGGGAGGGGCTAATAAATCTTATTACAATTTTTGAAAAAACCAATATGCTCTTCTCTCGCATTTTCTAATGATCTTGAGAATCAAAAAAGTTTTGACGGAAACTTTTTTAATCTTTGGGGTTTCCACATGTGTTTTATGAAATCTGGGTGATTGCAACATTTTTAGTTATTCTGGCAACATTTTTAGTTGTTTCAATGCATCCAAGAGGCTTGAGAAAGTCATATTTGGCTTTCATTTCATTGAAATCAAAGATTGTCATACACAATTGCGGAATCGGGGTTTAAAGCTCAAATCTAACAACCATCTTGCATATTTAGTGTTTTCAATAATATTGTAGGTTCCAACAAGCCATAGCTTGTCTTAGGTAATAGATTCAGCCTTTTCATGTCATTTTTTGGTTGTTGGGGTCATTTTTTTTTATAGCTAAAGGCGTCCTGTTTACACTGGATCAACATCTTTTGTACATTATCAAGAAAAATACCTTATGGGTTTTGTTCGCAACACAGAAAAACCATCTGGGTATCTTTCTGATTTTGCATGTAATTTGTATATTTTGCAAAATCAAACTCAGAAAGCTACAATAGTACCCCTCTTTGTTGGCAGATGTAGATTTTAAGGCCTAGTTTTCAAATGCTTTGTTCTTGCTCATACGAACTCCATTTCTCACGATTTTTTTTTTATATTTTGGCTATTTTTTTGTGCTCTATGCACTAGTGCAGACATTTTTTGATTTTGGTGCAGAGATTTTTTAGAAATTATAGATTCTCATTTGTGACATTGCATAGTTCTTATTTTGGGAACTTTGGAGGATCATAACTTTCTCATACAACCTCGTATCGAGGCGATTCTTTTTTTGAAAGTGCAAGATTTTTTGAGTAGATCGCAGTGGTGTTATTTATTTATCTAATTACTGTGCCAAAATTGTATTTTTAGCATATACTCTTTGTGAGGGTTTTGTAATGCATTAAAATCAAGACCAATTAGTATTTCTTACTAGTGGTAATTGTAAATGCACTAATATAAAGTGCCAAATCATATTTTCTTGGGGGGGGGGGGGGGGGGGGGGGTTCTTTAAATTGAGTGAAAAGGGGGGGTTGTGTTAGTTGGTTTCTCTTCTTTTTGACATTTTTTCTCTACATTTCTTCATCATGGATTAAACAAATGTGCCCATCCTAACTCCATACAATTACTTTGGGTGGAAATCACCCATGACAATTTACTTAAGGAAAGTTGGATTAAATAGGAAAAGTATGGGACTTGAAACTGAACCTGCTAAAGATGAAGATAAGCCTGAGTGGTTTAACAAATGTGATGAGGCATATGGAACATTGTGTTTGTTTGTTTCTCTTGATTTTCTCTTTCACATTGACTCTTTGAATACACCAGTTGAAATCTAGACAAAGCTAGAAACACTATTTGGCAGACAAGATTCAATGAGGGGTCATTTGTTGGAGAATGAACTAATTAGTTTAAGTCTAGGCAATTTCAACACAATCCAAGATTTCTTCACTAAATTGAAATCGCTAAGGCTGCAATTAAAACAATGTGGAATTGAAAAGAAATATGAACAACCGATTCTTAGTATTCTCTCTAAACTAAGTTCAGAATATTATGTGTTTGTTTCTACCTTCTATGCTACTAAGGGTGCACTTGGTGCTCAATTCACCATACCATATTTAAATGATTTTGCTATCAATCTCAATCAAGGACAAAAAAAGCTAATCCAAATGGGCACTCCTAAGTCCTCTAAGTCACATGCTTTGGTTTCCAACCAAGGCACAAAATAACAAAAAGGACAAAGTAGTAACAACAATAGTAAGGATAAGAAACAAAATAATAGCAAGGAGAAGAAGGATTAGATACCAGTTGCTTCAAAAGCAACTAATGAGACCCAATATTCCAAGGGCAACCAACCTAAGAAAGAGGAGGTCCAATGTGCCTATTGTAAAAGACCTAGTCATGATGAACATAAATGTTTGAAGAAACAAATTGATCACTTGACACACATTCTTGAGAAGAATAACATCAATGTTCGTGAGTCTATCAAACAAAGTTCTAATTAGGGGTCTAACAAGGAAAAAGAAAAAAACAAGGAGAAAGGAAAGGGAAAGGCCCTTGTTGTAGTTGCTTCTTCACCATCCACCTAGGTTCTTGATTCGGGTGCTTCACACCACATGGCTTCATCTAACAACTTGCATCTTTGGAGCCATGTTCTATACCTTTTATTCTTATGGGTGATGACACTCCTATTGAGGTGTGTTGGAGAGGGTATGTTAATGTTGGGGATGGAACATTTCATGATGTTCTTTGTGTGCTCTCATTATCAACTAATATCCTATCGGTATACTAGATCAATCACACAAGTTCAGGCAAATGGGTTGAGTTCACTCTTGAGTCAGTGGAAATTTGTAAGTTACATAGTGGTTCTACAGTTGCAGTTGGGATAGTAGATCATTAGTCATGATTCTATCTATTTTCTCACTTTGTTCCTGATTCTCCTTCGACTTTTTTGCTCACTCATTCTAATGATGTGATTAGATTATGACATGAGCGGTTTGGCCATCTAAACTTCTGCTACTTGCAACAACTCAACCCATAGAGCATGGTCACAAGGTTGCTTTCAATTCATTTTTCAGGTGGTGTTTTCCAAGGTTGCATTCTTGGTAAGCATCCTAAGGAAAATTTTGACAAAGGTAAGGCATGGAGAGCTTCACAAATACTAGAGTTAGTTCACAGTGATTTGGCTGGTCCATTTTAGCTTCCTTCTTTCAGTAGGAACCGATATGTCCTCATATTCATTGATGAATTTTCTTGATATACTTAGGTGTACTTTCTCAAACAAAAGTCAGAGGTATTTGATCATTTCAGGACTTCAAATTTTTTGTAGAGAAGCAATCTGGGAAAGCCATAAAAGTTTTGCGCATTGACAATGGTGGTGAGTATGTCAACCATCAGTTTGAGAGGTATTACACTTTAGAGGGGATTTATTTGCAACATTCAGTTCCATACAATCCTCAATATAATAGTGTTGCAAAATAGAAGATAGGTCCTTGAAGGAAATGGCAAACTACATGATTCACTCCATATCTCTTGCACCACAGTATTGGACAGAGGCCATTAACTGTGCTTGTTATATCTAGAACCGTGTTCCTCACCAAGCCTTGAAGGGAGTCACTACTTTTGAAGGTTGGAGTGGTCAGAAACTATCTATTAAACACTTTTAAGTTTTTGGTTCTCTTGCATGGGCCCACATTCCTACAAAGAAACACAAGGCCTTGGATCTGCAGAGCAGACCTTGCATATTTTTAGGTTATCCTTATGGTGTGAAGGGTTATCAGTTGGTCCACCCTACTACACATGAGTTGTTCATTAAGAGGAGTGTTCATTTTGAGGAGGGCTCTTTGAGCTTACTTTCTATCACTTCTCCAACTTCTTCTACTTTGACATTGGAGTCACTTTGGATACATGACAGATATTCTGATGAGTCAGATTCACCTAAGCAGTCTTCTACTTGCACTTGTGATGCAAAGAGTGATTCAGAGGACTCACCTCCTTCCTCTCCTAGTCATCATTGAAAGGTTGATGATTCTCCTCTAGATTCTCCATCTTCTGGTCCACTTTGGGCTAGATAGGCCTTGCAGTCTATAGGTGATTGGGTTGGGGATCCATCAGATACTAGGAAGACTCATTCACAGTTACAGGATGCTCCACATGTCTTAATTTTTACTTCCTCAGATGTAAAATCTTTTCATGAGGCTTCTGGTATTTCTGAGTGGGATACAACTATGCAGGAGGAGTATAGTTCCTTAATGAGGAACCACACTTTGGATCTTGTCCCTCTTCCTAAGGGAAGAAAACTTGTTTGATGTAAGTGGATCTATCAGACAAAATTTACCGCAGATGGGTCTGTTGACAAGCATAAGGCTCACTTAGCTACCAAAGGATTCTCCCTAGTTCCTAGGATTGATTACTCTGAGACTTTTGCATCAGTTGCTAAATGAATTTCATTTGACTTGTTCTTGCCATTGCTATAGCTAATCATTGGGAAGTACATCAGATGGATGTGAAGAGCACTTTTCTTCATGGTGAACTTTAGGAGGAGATCTACATGGAGCAACCACAAGGGTTCATTCAGGATTCTTCACTTGTCCTGCATCTTTGGAAGTCTCTCTATGGCCTCAAACAGGCTCCTCGAGCCTGGTATGCCAAGATGAACTCCTTCCTTCTATCAATTGGGTTCACTTGGTGTTATTTTGATCCCAATGTCTACATTTTGTAGTAGGATGATTCACTCCTATTTTTGGTTATGTATGTTGATGACTTGCTAATCATAGGGAGTTCTTCATCCACCATTGGGGTTGTCAAAACTGCCCTTCATGATAGTTTTTGATGGCTAACTTGGGATTGTTGCATTACTTTCTTGGGATTGAAATATTTTAGTCTTCTTCTAGGATCACAATCACATAGTAAAAGTATGCTCTAGATTTTCTCTCAAGGTTTCATATGGTTGACTGTAATATTTCTCTGACTCCCTTTCTTCTAGGAGTCAAACTTGAGGCTCAGTGTTCTTCTCCACTTGTTGATGGTACTTTGTACCGGCAACTTGTTGGGAGTCTCATTTATTTGACTCATATGAGACCTGACATTTCATATGTTGTAGGCATGGTCTCTCGATTCATGTAGGAGCCTTATGATCTACATTGGAAAGAAGCCAAGCAGATCCTTCACTACATTCATGGTTCTCATACTTTTGGGGTTCACTACACACCAATTTTTGAGCTTGAATTGGTGGGCTACATAGATTCAAATTGGGTGGGTGATTCTCAGGATCACAAGTCTACTTTAGGTTACAACTTCTCACTTGGTTCGGGTTCAATTTTTTGGTCAAACAAGAAACAATCTGCTATTTCTCTATCTTCTACTAAGCCTAAGTATTGGGGGGTTGTGAATGCCGCCATTGAGGCCATTTGGCTTCAAAATATTCTCATTGAGTTTGGTTCCAAATTAGATGACCATGAGTCATATTTTGTGACAACCAGAGTGCCATTCAGATCTCACAGAATCCAGTCCATCACCAGTGGACCAAAAACATAAAGTTCCACATCCACTACATCTAGGAGCTCATCAATGGCCATGTCATCGACCTTCACTAATTTTCAACTTCTGAGCAAGTTATTGATATCTTCACCAAACCCTTCATTAACATAAAGTTCCTTCATTTGTGAGCTTTTCTAGGGGTGTGGGATGCTTCATCTTCTGGGGGGGGATTTTATGTACATGAGTACCTCATCGGGCTTGATTTGTTGGGACCCATTTCTACATCCACCTAAGCTTAGCTTATGGGGGGGGGTGTTAATGTAGGTTTTTATTTCCTAGTGGGTTATTTATTTTTCCCTATATTATTAGGTTTTTACTACACTTTTATTAATCTCGCTTAGGTTAATAAAGTGTGTCTTATTAGGTGAGTGGTTGTGAGGTGTCACCTGTTAGAGTAAAGAATTAATTTAATTATATTGATTAAATTAATTTTACCACCTCTTAAGATTTCCCTTTATGCACTTGCATTTGTCATTTAATAATTAAATCTAATTATTAAATGCATGTTTACCTATTAGGGTTAACCATTATATTTTTTGATCTCCTTCTATAAGGATTGATCCATTGTATATTTGCATTCATTCTTTTGTCTGATAATAAAAACTTTCATATTGTTAGAGCAAAACCCTTGTTTGTTTCCTACAAATTTCTTCCATGTGACAGGTTTTTTGCATGCAGGTTTCTTGGGCTTAATAGATTTGTTTTTCATTAAATATTACATGGTATCAGAGCTAGATCTATTGTAGCTTGTTCCTATTTGAAGAAAAAAAGGAGCAAGGGTTTTCCAAAAGAAAATTGGGATTTTTCAGCTAATTTGAGAGGTTTTGGTTATAGTTTTCAGATCTGGTATTCTTTGTAGGACATTATTTTTTATTAGGAATTTTTTTTAGCACTTTTTACAGGTGCATGCATGTGAAAGGGAATTTTATTTGGGTGTCATTCCCAACACCATTTACAATGGTGTCCTTCCCAATGTCATTTACCAGACCTGCACCTTATTCCTCTTGCTACTGTGCATGAGCCAACGTCTGCATTGGCAGATCTGAAAAGGCATAACTTCAAACCCTCGCGGGTACCATACTTTGACTTGAAAGTTTTTTTACCTATGATTTCTATCTAGATCTATGGATATTTTCATCAAAAAAATTCAAAGGTACACATGATACTCATTTGAAGCTTTTTTTCTCTCTCATTATAAGCAATCTTTTCCAGCTTCTAGGGTTTGATTTATTGAATTGTGGGGGGTGTTTTATTTCTTTTTTTTTGTATTTTACTTCAGTAAACTTGAAATGATATCAAAATAAAACCCCTTCTAACAAAATGGTAGAGACCTCTTCTTGTCTAGAACTTCTGACCCCTCATAACTATCACACATGGAAATCCCTGATGACACGACTTCTTCGGTCAAAAGGGTTGTGGTCTTGTTTAGATGCAGTGCAGCTAGTTTTACAGAGGCCTTTCAAGGTCATGAAGCATAGGAACAAGATAGATGAGGCAATGGGTTTGATTGTTTTACATGTATCAGATAGTCTATAATTTCTTCTTGATGGGTGCAATACCCCTCTAGCTATGTGGACCAAGCTTAACACCTTGTTTGGTATAGTGAATGAGTTTAGAGAACTTCAGATTGAGGCAGAGCTTATCTCTCTTATACCAGATCATTTTCCATCCATTGAGGACTTTTTTATGAAGTTCAAGCAGTAGAGGTCTTTATTGCAAGGATGTGGAAAGGCTAAGACTAACACAGAGTGTATCTACCTAATTCTATCAAAGCTTCAGGGAAACTTTCAGATTTTATCCTCCACCTTCCACTCTACCATGGATGCATTGGGTTAGAGATTTTGGATGCCCACTTTTGAGGTGTTCTGTGATTGGTTGACTAGAGAGCAGGTGAATCTCACACAGTTGGACTCTTTATCTGGAACTAAGAACCAAGCTTTGGTTGCTCAGACTTTAAGGGGACACATAAGTAGAAGCAGGAGCCCAAAATAGATTTAATTGGTGGTGGGAATTCCTCCAAGCCACCTCAAAAAATAGAGTCTAAGAAATCCAATCCTAAGGGTAAATCTTCTAAGTCTAGTAAGTCTTCCTCCAAGACTAACAAGTTCACAGGTGAACCTTGCAGGTTTTGTGGCAAGGAAGGGCATCCAATGTCCAGGTCTTGGAAACATCTTGAGGCTCTAGAGGAAGCGTTGCAACAACATATTATTGCTTCTCCACAACCTTCACCTACTCCCACAGGGAAAGGCCATGCCCATTCTGCACGAGCATTATCTTCCACTGCTACTTGGATCATTGATTCAGGTGCTTCACACCATATGACACACACACACACACCTCATTTGGTTACCTCACTTGCTTAGAGTGCTAACACAGATTACATTTGGTGACTCAACATAACTTTAAGTTATAGGTTATGGTACTATTTCATTGGATGGTGGCTCTCTACATGATGTTCTTTTGGTTCTTGCCATTTCTACAAACCTCTTGTCTGTCTATCAGCTTTGCCATTCTGGTTCTGGTAAGATAGTTGAGTTCTCACCACATGATGTAGTTATTAGATACCTCCATGATCTTGATTTGGTTGTTGCTACTGGGAGTGTTGATTCAAAGTTTCACTTATATAGGTTTTTGCATGCAGGTTCCTTGGGCTTAATAGATTTTTTTTTCATCAAATCTTACATCACCTTCCTACATGTGAGCATTCATAAGCCATCTTGGGAAGATGATTTTATATATTTAGTCTAATAGATGGTTTCTCCTCATTGGTTTGTGTTTCCACCTCCTCCCTCTTCCTAGTCTATGTAAGCATGCTTGTATTTCATATCACTTTGTTTTTCATCCTCTTAATGCTATTTTTCTTCTAGCATTTGCATTACTCTCTTGGAGACTAACTCTGTGTTGCTATTTTGATTTCGCATCATTTTCATTCATAGTTTAGATATCTATTCTTTGCATTAGTTTTCTAGGTTAATAATCTTTTCAGATTCTAACAATGACTTACAATTAGTAAACCGTCAAAAGTATGAATCAAAAGGAATTTGTCAACACATCATCATATTCTCTATTGATATGGAAACACTTTATCTAACAATATAATCTATATGAGGGAATTATGAAACCAAGCAAGCTTCAAGAAATATCAAATAATCACCAAACTTTAATGAAAATTATATTGTCTCAATAGCCCTTAGAAACAATCTCAAAATTCTCTCTTACAAATTAGAAGTGAGGCCTTTATATAGATCTCCAACTACAATGGGTGGTCCAGATCAAAACAATAATTAATGGCCAAGATTTCACCCCTCATCGCTAATTAGGGTTAGAAAAAATAAAGAAGAATATACATTAATGTAAAAGGAATCCACTACTATAGTTGGTAATAAATTCCCACCATGTGTGCTCACTCGGAAGGAAAGTGGGGTGCAATAAAAGAGCCCTATGTACACCCACTATGCATTAAATGTATCATTTCTTGAAATATCTTATATTTGATCTCCCTATTTGAATGTTTGGAATCTACCTAAGACTATTTCTAATCCATCCATGTTTACACTTAGTGTTGATTCCTATTTGAATTCCAAAAAAACCATAGCTCACTCAGATTTTCTCAAGCTATTCTCCCATTCTAGCAACAAATCCTGAGTTGTATGCATGTCATTTGAGAAAATAGAGATGTTCTTGAAGTCATCCTTAGTGAAGAGATTCAATATAAAGGACTCCTCCAACTTACTACTCAAGTTTCTTAGAGTTATCTCACTTTCAACCAATCTTTGTGATACCAATGATGCAACAACGTTGGAAATCTCTTATTTGATGTTCTTAGTTATCTCCCCCAGTCGAGTGGACTCCTTGGTAAAATGTTCAAACATTTCCTTTTCCATTATCACTGCAACACACCATTGAGTAAAATCATATGCTTCTCCTTCCCTGATGATCCCACCATCAACTAGTACCTGTCGGGGTGTTTTCATTAATTCTTGCAATTCTGCGATCATTTCATCCTAATAGATATGTTCATCTTCCCATTATTCTATTTTCATAAATGATGCAGAGATAAGATGAGAATGTTATGGTATGTTTTTTATGTAGATCTGATAAAAGGTTGATCATTTATGATATTTTCATTGATGTCAACTTAGTGTTTGTTGGTTGACAATGTTCATGTTATGGTGAGGTATGTTCAATAGGTTGAATCTAGAGTTGTAGTAAGAGTTGGAGTGTGCGATCATAATGGAAGACTAAGTAATGTCTCTAGATGCTATATCTATGACCGCATAGGTTTATCATATGTATGTTGTAAATTATGATTGTTTGAAGGTAGACATGTCAATAGGAAGAACATGATGAAGCTAAGGAGGAATGATATGATGATTGTGTCAAATAGGTTTGGATTCAAGTGTTGTGATTCAAGATATGTTATCTTGATTGTGGTATGGGGTTTCTAGTGTGACTACATCATGATTTGTGACTAGAAAAAAAGTTAAAATGGACAAAAGATCACTCAGTGAAATCTAAAAGAACTTCTTATAACAATCGGTCAAATCCTTAACCGATGATGTTGTATTGTGTTGAGATAAGTGGTTATGTGTTGTAAGGATTATAGTGATGTGGAATATCAATGAGGAATGATGGGTTTGAAGTTACATAATCGTGATGATCAAATATCTTGGAGTTGTGCAAGAACATTACAAAGTATGATGTGGTTTGAATTTTCTTTGTCAAATCAATTGTGCGATAAATTTGGAGGCTGACGTGAACTTAAAATTGTAAATGATAATTGGTTATATATTTTAGGGTTCAAGGATTGAGTGAGAATGAATTGTAATGATGTATTAGGGTTGTTTTCCACCTTAAGTTGTGAAACATTTTATATATCATTTTTTTATGTACTATAAATATAGAGGAGTGAGTGTGTAGAAAGAAGAGATCACAAGTGTCCTAGTGTGATTGTAGTGTTTGGATGATTAACATGTGAAGTAGAGATTGAGATTGAACTAGATCTGTATTCATAAAGGAGAAGTGATATTATCTCATATCACTCTTTACTTGTTTATTTTAGTAGGTGAATAAGAGAAATCCCTTAACCGGGTCACTCCTAATAGGGTGAGTAGGATCCTAATAGAACTAAAGATCAAAATCCTCTAATAAGATGACTCTCATAAGGAGTTATAAATCCCTTAACTAGGTAGATCCTAAAAAGTCTTTGTTGTGAGCTCCTAACAAGGTTTAATACTTTTAACTAGGTATACCCTTAACTAGGTGGATGTAATGCTCCTAACAGGGAAACTTATTACTGTAGTAGTGATGATTTGTGGGTACTAATTGCCACACGTGGTTTTTCTATAGGACACGGGTTTTCATGAGAAAAATACTTATGTTAAAGTGTTGCATGTGTTGATTTTTGTTTTACTATGTTATTACTTTTCTATTTGCATTTCATGCTATATCTTATGGAAGTTGTTCATGAAAATAGTTAGAATTTTTGGTTACACTGATTCACCCCCCCTCTCGGTGTCATCTAGCATTAACAGATTCCTCCATACATTGAATTTGGGAAAGGATAGAAAGTTCCTTGTCATAGATTTTACCAAATACTTGACATATTTTTAGGCCTCATTCTGGATGCCTTCTATCCAAACCTATTCTCCTTGTGCAGTTTTCCCGATCCTGTCAATCCCTTCCATGGATTCTACCAGGATAACTGGAGGAATGGAGGATGGACCCTCTTCCCTAACTAGATGAGGAAATATATTTATGTAGTCATATAGGGCCTTGATTTCACCCTTTTTTCTCTAATATTTCTCATGTATCTTCCTCATCTTGTCCTTCATAACCTGTGTCGAATCATTGAAATCCTTTATTACCTATGCTTTGGATGCATGGCTCAAGTCAATCTCAGTCACATTGTATTCCTCTAGAGAAATTTGGTCTTTTCCTTATCCACTATCAATGTTGCAACCTGTAGGATCCTAGATCTAGATTCTCCTCAAATAATCTTTGTGAACTTCTTTTCCTTTCCCTTCTCATCTAATCGATTGAATTGGTCTAATATTTCTTGTAACTCGATCACTCGATCAACCTCCTTCTCTTGACTTCACTAAATCCTTTGTCTCAACCACTCTAGAATATCTATATTTTGATCTCTTTATACTGCAAACTTCTCTTATCCTTGAACTGCTCTAATATCAATGTCTTCCTTGTCTCTCAGACTCTTTATCATTTCCTCATGAGCTATGACCTCTACTGTAGGGATTCCTTCCTCTGTTGCAGGAACTTTTGCTTTTGTTTCAGGAACTTCTTCCTCTGTTATCTTTTTAAAAAACACACAGAGGCTTTATTTGGTGGTGAAATCTTGATTTCTACTCCTTTGATGGACATTGATTCTTAGCCTATCCTGCATTGGCCTAGTCGGGTGTTCTTCTTGCACTATCCTTCCTCTTCTTGATTCTACTGCTTGTCCAAGCAAAGTGGCTATCTCTTGCATGCTTTGAATTTGAATAGGTGATGATGGAACATTCTCAAACCTATGCCTCTTCTATTATGGTTCTTCAATACAAAGATCTAACCTCCTCCTTGTATGTGTTTCCTGAGAAACATTGTTATCCTTTCTACGTTCTACACTTCTTGATGGAATTCCTACTTTTTCTATCCTTCCTCTTGAAGGGTTTTTTGGTCTCTCATCCCTCAATTGTTGATGACCCAAAAACTTGTATTTCCAATCCTCATTTGGTATGGTCATCCTATCAAATTATCTTTCAATACACCACTTTGTAAAGTCCAAGACTAGTTTTGACAATGCATCTAGGTCTATAATATCCTTCTTTTGCTAGTTATAGAGATGAATTACCTTCTCCTTTTTTGGATTGTATCCTTTTTGGGGAAAATTTGGATCTTCCTCCATTTGATGAGGTACATGAAAGATTTTTCATACTCTGATGATGTTCAAGAGAAATCTGGAATGCATCATTTTCCTAATCTCATTTTCATCAACAATGTTGGCCCAAAAATCTTCAAGGTGAACTTTATGATGATATCTTGATCTTGATACTAATTTGATTTTGTTGTAAGGATCAAAATTTGGCCTTCCTATATGGAATGGTAGATGGAAGAAATGTAATTCATCCTGAGATCTCTCAACTACCTTCAAATATCGACACATTTCACCTTGATCTTCGCCTATGAAAATTGGAAAATCTAGTCCCAAATTTTTCTTTCCCTTCTAAATTTTGTCGTATACTGTCAGTTGTCAAGTGAGCTCCAATAAGACCATTTAATCAGTAGGATCACTTGGTATCTCTTATGTCTATGAAGAAAATCCCTGCAACCTAATGTAGGAGAAAGTGTGAAACTAAATAAATGACGCTTTGTATTGCTCTACTAGCCTTATTGATGCAACTAATAATCTTAGGTGAATCCTCTCCTACAAAGTCCTAATGATGTGCATGGAAAATGCATCATTAACTTTAACATAATCATCCATGGTATGCATATGCAACTGAGGATAACAATTGTACACCTTTAAACATTGAGCACCACTGTTGATTGGTCCTTTGCACTTCAACCCATCATACCTCGTAGTTCATGCCAACATGTATAAAATATATGAACTCATGTAAAAATTCCTTGAGTGCTTCAAGTTTTCCAACTACTCTTTCAAGTTGTCACTGATCAATCCAACCCAATCTACGTGGTTATGGTCCTCAACTACCTGCTAAAAAAAGTATCACATCCAGTTCTTGAACATATAGGATTACGACAACCCAAAGATTCTTCTTAGTGTCATAACCAAATCATTATGTTCCCAGTAAAATTAAGCCACACTATCTCTTTAGGAAGCTTGAAAAAATGAGACCTATTCTTTTGTAGCCACTTATTGTTTATAATCTCTTCATAGTACCAAATTTCGATAGTGAAGACTCTTTCTAGTTACTCTTTTGTATTCAACACCAACTTCCATGATGAATTCCAAATGCCTCTGAAATAGTTTGTGGGGAGAGATCAACAATAATGTTCCTGTATGTATCCTTGATCATCCTATCTTTGGGATCATAATGTTTTACACACTCCACAATCAACTTGGGATGTTGAAAAGCAAAAGGGCATCCAACTGCAACTACAATTCCATTGTTTACAATTTGAGCAACTAGGTGCATTGGGTGATGGTCTTTATATCCAAACATCCTTTTGTGAAATTCGTTCAAGTCCAAACATCTGAGGTTTGTGTCTCCAAATTATTCCCATTTTGAAACTATCTTAGATTCTGGATAAAACCATATTTGCTCATTCTTTATCAACTGTCTTCTGATTACGCTCATTCCTTTAAAAGTATTCCATTTTCTCACAAAATAGGAAAACAACACACATAAGAGAATGTAAGATAGAAGGTAAATAATTCATCCATACAAGAGAAAATTCAGAATTTTATCGAAATATCTCCAATTTAGTCCAGAATAGGATATTTTCTAGGAATTTATGGCTCTTCACAAAAAAATTTCTTACTGCAAAAAAAGATCCCTTCTTAAAATTTATAGCAACTTTTGAATTTTCTAAATTGAAAGCAATTTCACGCTTCCAAAAAAAAATCCTTCTCTTTTTAGAAAATCTCCCCTCTCCTCTGAAAACATTTTCACAAATTTTCTTGAATTATCAAAACCTTCTTCTCAACTTGCTTTTCAAACTTGTGTGTGAAAATGAAATAAGAGAGGACCTCTTATATAGACTTTTAGTCTAAACAACTTGCTTTAAAATATGTGTGCTAAATTTTGGAAAATGCCTTTTCTTGACTCCCAAGTTTCCAATTTTACATAGATTCTCTTACAGAATCACCACTAATCGCTATTTTTCTATCACTTTTTGAAAGTTGCCAAGTTGGGTGCTTTAACTTCGTGAGGAAGTTTTGTCTATGAATTTGATTTTATCCAATTTTGAAAATAGGAATAAATCTCAATGTCAAATAACCCTTTTCTAAAAAATGAATTATTCCATTTTTGAGAAAATATGGCTTTCTGATTAAACATTAATGTGAATCAATATTTAATTAATATTAGATTTAAATCTTAAAAGCAATTTTCTAACCTTTTATTCATTTTGTTCATTTTTTTCTTTTTTGTAAATTTATTAATTAAATATTAAATAGAATTCAATATTTAATTAATCTTACATTAAATCCTCCCCCAAAATATTTATTTCCCAATTTGCCACTACTTCCATTTTCCAAAAGTCTATTAATTAAATATTAAATATTAAATTTAAAATTAATCAATTTTTAATTTTAATTCCAAAAATTGATTTCTCTTCCGATCTTTACTTAAAATCCAAAAGTCAAATTGTTTTCCAATTCAAACCTTTTCACCACTTACATCACCATTTCTCCTTCCCAATTGCACATAAATCTCGACATAATTAACTAATTGCCCCCATCGACCACAAATTTTGATTCCAACATGGGATGCCAATAAAAGAAAATCTTCCAACCCAAAATAAATTCTAATATTCCCA
The DNA here is from genome assembly GCA_027943335.1 of Chamaecyparis obtusa. NCBI lineage: Eukaryota > Viridiplantae > Streptophyta > Pinopsida > Cupressales > Cupressaceae > Chamaecyparis > Chamaecyparis obtusa. The sequence goes on along the minus strand of BSBK01002462.1, from coordinate 647,324 downwards.
TTTCATCTCCTATTCTTGATAGATTTAAAATCATTTCCATGACTTGAAGCATATACCTAATGCATGAAAAAAAATTCCAAATCCCCACATGGCTTTGATCTAGATAAATTGTAAAGAAATATTCAATTATTAACTTTCAATACATGGGATGTGTTATACATTAGGTATTCAATGAAAGTAATCCATGATGAATACTTTGACATTTGTTAATTTTTTATTTTGAGTTGGGCATCAGAAGAAACCTTTTGATCAAAGTATTGATTCCCAAAATTCCCCATGAAATATCCTTAGCATTCTAGTCACAAGATTATATACACAACATAGGTCCAAAACTTGAAATATTTTTTTTTAATCCTTGGTAAGACTATCTTTTGGAGCTTGGTTGACACTGCAAAAAAATTTGGACATTGTGCATCATTTTTCTTTTATTTTTCAATCTGTATTGGATTATCTAGGATTTGATGCAATTTAGATTTTCTCCCTTCATATTTTTGATGCTCTTATTGGAATTTTTTTTGACTGTATAGAGTTGGCATGTTTGGGTGCACCCTAATGATAAGATAATTGACCCATTCAATATTCCTCCCTTTTGTGATGTTTAGACATAAAATCTAAATTTGTTGAGGAAAATCAAATGATTTAAATAATTTCCATGCTTATTAGTGCGAGAGCCTAACCCACACTTAGTTATTGGGACCAAATATTCTTCCATTCTCCCTTTCACAAAACTTCCAAATTTCCTTAACCCTTCTCTCTTCTTGTTGCCTTTCTAAAGGTGAAACTGAGAATATTCTCTTTGATGATCTTTCACAACTTGTGATCTTTTGGGTGTCATTTTAGACATATTCCTACACTTGACCATTTTTTCAAATGTCTTCCACCTTCTTTAGAGATGCCTTGTTTACCAATTGCATTTTAAATTATTTTGATCACCTTTGGATAACCTTTACAAAATTACTCAAATTTTCAGCCTTTGACTAGGAAAACCTCTCAAAATTCTAAATTCTAAAAGAAGGGAATCGATCTTAACTCAAGACTTAGTCAAAACTTATCACCTCTCACCCTCAATAAGAGGAACCCCAAGATAAGAACTAAAGCCACTAAAACCAAACCAAAAAGGGCCAAGAAAACCAAGAAGGGAAGGGGACCCATTTGGAATGGGTGATGTTTGAATTGGTCATAATAGGTTTGTTCCTAATTTTAAAAAAACCCTAATAGTAAAAAAGAAATTATTAAAAACCAATTTTGGAAAATTGGTTCTTGTAATTTTAGGATAATCTTGTGGTCTTCAAACGCCATACAAGTGGATATTCTTGTATTATCATGTCCTCTTTGGATTACAATGGGTAATCTACTGCCATTCCTATGGAACCTTGTTCTGCAAGCCCTAAAACCCATCAAGAATGTGATTAGGATGGACAAGACGGATAATCTTCTTTTGTTAGCATGAATGTTGAATATGTCCTTGTTGAAAATCTAATATGGGAAAGTGAGATACTAAGAAGGGGGGTGAATCAGATATCTACTATTAATTCCACTTTGACATAAATTCAACTTACTTATCATAAACATCAAACTCAATATTGAAATAGATCTAACAATCTAATCTTCATCCATGAAATTGAAACATAACACAAAGATTTTGGTTACCCATAAACCCTTGAGAGGTAAAACTGGGGTGGGGATGACACCCACGAATATTCACTACTACAATATTAAAATTTGCCTGTTAGGGCTACAAAATTTGATCATAAACTGATGATCTACCCTATGAGGGGTCGACCCTATTAAGATCTTATAGACTTATTCAATCTACCTTGGTTAAAGGATTTAAAACTTACAAAAAAGTAAGCACTTAGTTAAGAGATTTACATAGGCCTGTGAGAACTACTCTGTTAAGAGATTTACCTTGATTCACTTGCTAAAATGTCTCAGTACCTGATCCTTTGGTTTGCACTGTGATTGCTGATAACAAATCTTCTTCTTCCAATACTTGTTTGATCTCCTCAATCAAATATGTATATGTTCTGCCCTTCACTGCTTTGCTCAGTCACTCTGATTGATTTCTACATCCTATATCAAAATACTTCTCTATTCTATATATGAGATCCCCTTCATTCCATTCATACACATACATACTATGTTTTAGGCTTTAAGATCTCATCTTATATAGACAACAAAACAACTTCCAAGATCAAGATTAACAATCTGGATTTTCTACTTATGTCACTTAAGCATTCCCTAAATCTAATTGGCTACATAGATTACATAGGGATTAATGATTATAAATATAAGGTATAATCACCTCCATGATTTCCTCAACAAACAATAAATATTGTATAGATGTCGACCAAAATGGTTTACCTAAGTGTTTGTGCCATTACAAACACATATTTCAAATCTGGCTTGCTCAACATATGAAGTTTCTGACACTCGGCATTAGATTTTATTCATATATACTGGTGCTTGGCACTGACACATCCATACAACTTGGCATAAACAACTTGGCTATTACTGAAGTACTTGGTGACCAATGTCTTCCTCGATAGTAACTATTGCTCGATAATTGTACAAGATACAAGTCTAGACATAACTCGACCTTAACATGATGACTTGGCCGCAGTGATGACCAACCAACATTGCCTAGAAAATGACTAAGTGCTAGACACTAATGGACAACAAAAATTAGGGATAAAAAATCTCCCCCTTTGAAATTAGTGGCAAGAACACTTTGTCATGACATTTACATTTCAACAAGAGTACTTAGTAATATGATTACTCCCCCTAAGACTTTGACTCAGTCTTCAAAAGATTCTACATATATATATACATAAGACTCCTTGATATACAACTGAATATATACATTACAGTATGTCATACCTAAATCATACCTCATTGTATTTTCTCTTCTGTATGTGATATTTCATTTCCCTTATTCATTTCATGTCATTTCCCCTGTTTCTGCTATTCCTGTCAGGACATGTCATTTCCCCCTTGTTTTTGTCACTTGAAGCTGCTGGGATGTAGGGGTATTGAAATATTTATCCAAAAATGGTTTATGGAGCTGCATTATCATACCTAATGCAGTGTACCATCCTAACCTGATAGACTCCAAAACTTGTATCTTTATTTCTAGCTGGGCAACTAGATCAACTAAGCTCTCGACAATAGAGAGATGAGGGTCTCTCTGTACTAACTCCTTTGTCATTTCTAATTCCTTCTACATAACCTCCAGATGAGGTGTTAACATCATTTGTATGGAAATTATCCTTTCTCTTATTCATCCATCATTAGCCATTAACTCGGCTAATCTTCCTTGTGCATGTAATAACCTAGTGAAGTGAATGGAGCTGGAGCTTGCATCCATTATCAATGAATGACTGGTAGACTTCAAATCTAATTATAGTTTATTAATCAACTCTTTATTGTCCTTAGTGAACTCTTCTACATTTCATAAATTCTTGTACAAAGAATGAACATTCTGCACAACTTCCTCTAAGTTAGTCACTAAGGAAGAAAGTTCTACCCGCTTTACTATAATTTCGGTGGAGACCTTTTCAAGTACCTTGGTCTCAAACTTTCTCTCAGACCACTGCATGAGTTTATCATTTGCCTCACTATCATCATTATTCACCTTCTTAATAATTTGAATGAGTTGTTCCAAGATAGGTTCAGTGTCATTCACATCATCCATTTCAAAAGCCTCAATAAATATATCTTTAATATCATGCAAGACTTATTTTTGTTGATGCTCTCTTCTTAACTCTTCTTGATTTCTCTTCTTCTTCAAAAGATCTTGTAATATCTGCATTTGATCATAAGTTAAGTTATTAGTGTCCCACTTAGGAATCACTATGACTTCATCAAGTGTAACCTATGTGCCTAGAGATTTCTCCTTTTTCTTTGGTGATTTCTTCCTAGGTGTATTCCCACTCGGCATATGTATTAGAGATTTTATGGCCTCTTGTTCATTAGGCTCTGGTTTTTCCTTTGATATCTCTTCTTCAATATTCTTATTTTCCTTTGCATGAGGACTTGTTATTACTAATGCAGACTTATATGCTTGATCTTTGTGACTCTCCTCTGCTTGTTCTTTCTTTTCCTCCTCGACATGTGCATTATGAGTTGTGATTGTTGACTTGTCCTTTTTCTCAGCACTAGTACTCTGTGAGACTTGTGGTTCAACTGTGACTATATGAGAGATTATAGGTTTTGTGTCCATGGTTGATGTACTCTCAATCCTTGGATATTCATGTACCTAAATTAATACAGGATTGATGCTTGGTAGAAACTTATCAAAGGCTGCCTCGACAAGTATTTGATTCTTAATTTATTCCTCAGTTAATGCATTTTTTTTCATTGGGGTACCCTGAGTGATATCCATAATTGTGATCACATCCTATGATTCACTGACTTCTACCTTTTTTCCTTCCTCTTCCTATAAATTATGAGCTTCATAATGTCTTCCTTATTGTCTAGCTCTACTTTGTTGGATTTACCTTCACCCAGTTGTGAACTTTTCTCAATTACTAGTCCAAAAATAATTTTCCACAACCTTGTGCTTTGTTGAACAATATCTTCAACCTTATGCTATATAATAGAATAGGAACAGAGCTTGGGTAAAAATATACTCCTGTACTGCTCCGTATATTGCTTTATATATATACACAGAGTTAGAGTACTCTCCCTTATCTATTTTTCTGTCATCATGGCATACTACCATTTCTGATCAATTCTTTTATATAGCTCTTCAGGGATGAGATTCCCCATTTTTAGAGGTGTCATCTTGAATGTACACATCATCTCAAGCATTTCCTCTTCTACTTTCTCTTTATCCTCATTGTTTAGCTTGTCAAATTTGATTTTCTTAAATCCTGCTAATCCAACAATGCTCTTGATATTGTGGCATATTTCATCCACAGTCAATTAACATCTATGTGATGATGCTTTCACATTTGTATTATCATCACTATCTATCTCTTCATCATCATCATCTTTCTCCAAGACTAACTTTCTTCTTGGTTTCTTCCCGAGATTACTCATCATAGCCTTAGTTTGTACTCATTTCCTTTTTCCTGATATAGGTCTCTTTTTATGTGGCTCGACGGCTATGATAGTAGAAGCTACCCTTGTTCTTGGTCTAAGTACTACAGGAGGAGTGGGCTTTTGTTTCTACAATTGTCTCTTTCTACGCTCGGCAACTGATGCCTTCTTGCCTTTATTTGGAATTTTAGTCTCCTCCTCATCACTACCTTCAAACTCACTAGTCTTATCTTCTCCTAGCCCTTGTGTCAGTTCAAGAGGTGCATTTTCCTCTTCTCCTTCTCCTAGCATCTTTTCTAGGTTGTTAACTAGTTTCTTTCTCTTTCTCTCCATGGTTGTTGACTTTAATCCCATAGTTATCTTAGACTTATCTTCCTCATAAGTCCCAAAAGGTTTAGCTTTTCTATCAATTTCTTCAACTAATAAGGCAGTTATGGTCAATGTTGTCTCATCTACATTGACCTCATAAGGTAGTGGCTTAAGCCATGATACTCTCGGTATAACAACCTGAGCATATGTATAGTCAGTATCCACTAGGAAACATATGTTGTTGTAGTGATTTTCTACTAGTGATACAGGGATCCTACTCCTCTTTCTCATTTTCCTTTTGAATTCTACAAAATAACTATCCATAAAAATTTCATAATTCTCTCCTAACTAATCAAAAAATTCATTTATCTATTGGGTGACTGGTCGGTCCTTATTCCATACAACATCTCCAATGGTAGGGAAACTATTCTAAATATAAAAGAATAGACAAGTGAGCAAAGAACCAAACTTACACATTGAATTCTTGAATTTTCTGATTGAAGTAAGGTTCTCAAAAAGCTGGGTCAATTGTAGCTCGACAAGATCATACGTGTGATCTTTCTTCACCATCTTCCATGCTTGGTCAACCACAATATAGGGAACAATATCTAGCCTGCTAGATTGGTAGAATTTTTGAGCAATCACTCTCACTGCAAAATCTATTTTTGGATCAGTGATAGTGGATAGAGTTACCCCTCTCTTATTCCACATGACTTGAGTGGTTTTTTGTATAATTTCTTTACTCTGGCATCTCATTGTCTTCTTCCCTATTAGACTAGGGTATCGATGACTCAGTGTATCATATCCTTAGTAATCTTGACTGGTCCACCCTCCAACCATATCTTCATGTCGTGAACTCTGCTCAACACAATTTTGATCCATTCAACCTTAAAGTTCCATGAGAAATCAAGGGCACACACTAACCCTTTCTCGGTAATTTTCTAAAGTTTAGCCTTCAATACTCCATTTTTGCATAGCTTGTTATATGCCTCCCTTATCTCATAGTCTCCTATTTCTCCAATTTTACACATGTATCATGAGCGTACACCATTTCTCATTAAGACCTTTTGTGGAATCGATGATAGGGCACTCATGAGATCTCCCTTTACCGCACTTTCCAGAACTACCTAGAATTTATGTGGTTTGCATGCATCATTCCTTACAAGTTGAAAACTTAAAACTTCCTTCCCTTGCTTCTTAGCTATATCAAATGAGATAGATTCCATATCTCTAAAATATAGGGTTCCAATTACAGATTCAAGTTACTTGGTAAATACCTTGTTCCAACAGTCCTTTGATGTCTGTCGACGACACACTATAAAGATCTTCGCAAATTTTTCTTAGCACAAATAGCTCTAGTTAATCACCTTGGAATCACTCTGCAAGTTCTCAAATCACTGGTGAAATGAGAATAAATGCTAAATTTCTACTTTATAGACACCAAACAATCAGATTAGTGCTTCATTAAATGATCAGTACATTGGGTAGGTGATTACAATTGTCTCGGCCTTCTTATGTCGACTCGGTCGACATGTGCTTGGTCAATGCTACCATGTAGTTTTTGCTTGGTAGATATCAAACTCGGCTATCATAGGAGCTCGACATACACTGAGTGACTCAGTCACTATGGACTTATATACTGATATTCGACATCAAATGTGCAATATGACTTGTTTCTCATATATGTCCGAATGCATCTTAATTTATGTAGATATGGACTTTAACATATCAAATGTCAGGAACTATTATTAAATAAATCATTATGAGATTCAGTTCCTTACATACCTTCTTTTCTTAGTTTGAAGTAGTGTGATCACCTGATCCATTGGGTTGGGTGACCTCAAGTTCACTGGCTCCACTACTATTTTCTTCTTCTTTCTTTTTCCATGTCTTATTCATCCGGTTCCTTATTTGTTCATTAGTTTCTTCATTTTTGACTTGTTCATTGCTCAGTACATGTGCTCTGTAGTCTCTTTTTGTGTGACCAATCTTGTTGCATTTGTAACAAACCAGACTTCCACTCATCTAACTCTTGGATTTACCTCTAAAATGTGTCTTCAAATAGTTTACTCCAATATGACCATATTCTCCATAATAATGACAACTATACCATGTGTTGTAGTCCTAATTGTATGTGTTACCTTTCCTAGGTGTTTTATTCTTCTTATTGGATGTCCATTTGGCTTTGTATCTACATTCTTGTGCTCTATGACCATATTTCAGACAGTTAAAACAATGTCCTTGAAATCTAGGTGAGGTAGGTGAATTGCTGACCTTTGACCTACATTCATGTGCCTGATGTCCATGTTTCTTACAATTAAAACAATTTCCATTGAGCTTTTGTTTAAGATTGGGCTTTCCATTCTTGCTTCTACAGATGTTCATTGTGTGTCCTAGCTTTCCACAATGATGGCATGTGGGTTTCTTTTTCTTTGAATTTGCATTCCTTTGTTCTCCACTTTTTGATGATTCTCCTTCTTCACTAGATGTCAGGTGCTCATCATGTCCAAGTCCATAAGTATCACTTGATCTTCTAGGTGGCCTTAACATCTCTTCAAATTATTTCACAGTTTCATTAGGCTTGTTCATCCTTTCATTGAGTTCCTTTTCAGATCATAATTCATTCTTCAGTTGGCTATTCTCTGATCTTAGATTTGTGATTTCCACATCTTTCTTCATCAACTCTTGATTAGCAAGTAGTAGTTTATTCACCATGTCCAATTGATTGTTTGTCAACTTTTGCATGTCACATGTCCTTTCATCAAGTCTTATAGACATTTGTCTTTATTCTTCTTCAACCATTGTCTTGTCTTCTTCAACTTTCTTTTTTTGTTCAATTACTTCACATAATCTGATTGACTTTCCTGTTATCTCTTTAGATTTATGATATCTTCATTCAATATGTTGTTTTTCTCTAGCAGGTCTATTATAGGAGCATCACTTTTAGTGGGATTTCCATTTTCAAATAGACCTTTAGTATCCTCTTCTTGATAAAGTGTATCATTATGTTGAATTGCCAATTCTTTCCTTTTTCTTAAGGATTTCTTCAATTCACCCCTGACTACTTCAAGCTGGTGTAGTGCAAGATGAATGCCAATCTTCTGATTCTCTATGATCTTTCCCAACTTATAGACCTCCATTTCCAAGATCTTAACTCATAAGTGATTAGAATTCTTTAAGAGATTCAGCTCTGATACCAACTGAAATCTAATATGGGAAAGTGAGATACTGAGAGGGGGGGTGAATCAAATATCTACTATTAATTCCACTTTGACATAAATTCAACTTACTTATCATAAACATCAAACTCAATATTGAAATAGATCTAACAATATAATCTTCATCCATGAAATTGAAACATAACATAAAGATTTTGGTTACCCAGAAACCCTTGAGAGGTAAAACTAGGGTGGGTATGACACCCACAAATCTTCACTACTACGGTATTAAAGTTTTCTTGTTAGGGCTACAAAATTTGATCATAAAATGATGATCTACCCTATGAGGGGTCTAACTTGTTAAGATCTTATAGACTTATTCTATCTACCTTGGCTAAAGGATTTAAAACTTACAACAAAGTAAGCACTCAGTTAAGAGATTTACATAGGCTTGTGAGAACCAATCTGTTAAGAGATTTACCCTAATTCACTTGCTAAAATGTCTCAGTACCTAATCCTTTGGTTTGCATTGTGATTGTTGATAACATATCTTCTCCTTCAATACTTGTTTGATCTCCTCAATCAAATATATCTATGTTCTTCCCTTCACTACTTTGTTCGATCACTTTGACTGATCTCTGCCTATATCAAAATACTTCTCTATTCTGTATATGAGATCCCCTTCATTCCATTCATACACATGCATACTAAATTTTAGGGTTTAATATCTCATCTTATATAGATAACAAAACAATTTCCTAGATCAAGATCAATGATCTATATTTTCTACTTATGCCGCTTAAGCATTCCCTAAATCTGATTGGCTACATAGATTACATAGGGATTAATGATTATAAATATAAGGCATAATCACCTTTGTGATTTCCTCAAAAAATAATAAATATTATATAAATGTCGACCAAAATAGTTTACCTAAGTGTTTGTGCCATTACAAACACATATGTCAAATCTGGCTTGCTCGACATATGAAGTCTCTGACACTCGACATTAGCTTTTATTCATATAATGGTACTTGACAATGACACATCCATACAAATCTGCATAAATTGTTTGACTATTACTGAAGCACTCGATGACCATAGTCTTGCTCAACAGTAACTACTTTTTAGTAATTTTACAAGATACAAGTCTAGACATAACTCAGCCTTAACATGATGACTCGGTCGCAGTGATGACCGACCAACATTGCCTAGAAAATGACTAAGTGCTAGACACTAATGGACAAAAAAACTTAGGGATCAACAATCCTATGGGGGAGTATTCTATAATTTCTGGAGCAATCACACATTGCATTCATGACTGAGTTTATCATTAATGTCAACATACTGGTTATACTGAAGATTAGCAGAGTAGCAGTTAGATTTTGGATTAGTGCACATAGTGTATTGTAGATGAGGTTATGCAGAGTTGATGAAATGTTTCCAATGGTGTCTTTATATCATGGTTAACAGTGCATACAAAAATTCAAGTATTTGTGTCAGTTATGAGTAACCAGTGGAAACGGTATTCTAATAGTATTCCTGAGAAGCGATTTGTGATAATCGGATTATATCTCCTAAAAGGGATAGAATTTGGTCAATAAAAGTTATACAAAGGTTTAAGACATTGCGGAGGTAACCCGGATGAGTCATCATAGTTAGAGGTTTCACTTGTGAAGATTTATTAAGTTTGCGAGTCGACAGTTTTATGTAATTATGGAAATATCATGTAACGTGTAATGTTTTATATTTTGTAATTGGTTAAGCTTAATTGGCCGACTCAATTATGAAATATTGTGTACAGTATAAAGGAAGGATCATTTTCCTTGATTGATGTGATGTAAAATGTATGAAGTGAAGGTGAAATAATGTGAATTAGTGGTCTAAGGGATTGTTATGTGATGCAAAGTGAGAATATCTGGTATCAAGGTCTGGTGAAGCATTTGGTACAGTTTTGGCATAGTCAGAAAGGAGAAGAGAAGTTTTTGAGATTAGTTATGCTTGGTATTATTATATTTGGATAATACATAGATCAATTGGACAATGTGTTCGATGATCTTACCCTTGAAGATGTTTGGACATCGGGTCCTTCTGTCTTCCTTAACTCCTAACAGGGTTAGAATCTCCTCGCAGGGATTCAAAGTCTCCTAACACAGATTGATATGTAGTGAATGTATTTTATAAGACTCCTAACAGAGTCCATCCTCTCACATGGAATTTTCATATTAGTACATATTTTTTTGGGTACCATCCCCACCAGGGTTTACTCTTTGATCATGAGGCTCCCTAGTTAACAAATCTAGTGTCATTGTATATGGTTATCTTTGTATGGTTTTTGTTTATGTTGATTACATGTTCCAAATATAATAAGGTTAATAAAAGTTGTTTTTATCAGATAAATAATTCACCTCCCCCCTCTCAATTATCTTGGTGGACTTTACTTTCTATCAATTTGTATCAAAGCAGTAGGTCTTTGAAGGAAAAGTTTAATAACTTAAGGAGATCCATGGTGAGTCACTTCAGAAAAGAAAGTCCTAAGTTTGATGGAGTTAACTATGAGAACTGGAAAGTGAAGATGAAGACACATTTTCTATGTTTAGGACAAGGATATTGGTTGATTACAAAAAATGAGAAATGTATCATTGAATACGAAAAGATTGAGGATTGCACTAAGAGATAAAGAGATAAATTCACGTGTAACATACTTGCCAAAGAAGCACTTTTGTCAGCACTTTAAATCTATATCTTCTAGAAATAAAACCTCTACTAATTTCAATCTATTTTTGTCATATAATGTAGACCCTATAGGCTTTTGAAGACTCACTGTAACCAAAAAAAATTCCCTTCTTGCCTAAAGGTTCTAACTTAGACCTTTTATCTTAAGGTACATGAATGTAGACTAGACTAACTTCTGGTTTGATACCTATAAATGCTTCTTCAGGAGTCATATTATCTAAAATTTGATATGGACTATGATTCTAAACATAAATAGTTGTTATGCAAGCTTCTGCCCAAAATTTTTTTGCAAACCTTGATCATGGATCATGGATTTTGTTGCCTCAACAATGGATCTATTCTTTCTTTCTTTCTACAATTTCATTTTGTTGTGGATTATATGTGTAAGAATTTTCCTAAGTAAAAGAATGAAAATGCCAAGTTCTAGATGCTCAATCGATATCACAAATAAGAGAGACAAAACAATATGATCAAGTCTTTAATTTAATATTTATCAAATAATAATGGATGTCCAATCAATAAATACAAAGTAGATGTGCCCGAATATATAGGCAATGCATGAACTAGGAGTGATGAAAGAGATAACATATCAACCACACAAGGTGGAATCACTTGTAAACCAAAGGTGGATCATCCTCCATTGTACGACAAAGTATGTGAAACATGTGCAACAATGAGATGATGATAATGTGATAGGAGCACTAAAGGTGGATCTCAAACATAAAATGGAATGAGATAAAAACTAATCCCACATAATGTAGATTTCTCCTACTGCATGTGCTAAAACTAAGTGCAAACTCCTATGTGTCTACATGACAACTAATATGCAAAATCATTATCCTTGATAAACTTATGTAAAGTGTAATTAGTAAATACTTAATTACACCAACACCCCCCCTTAAGTGAAACTTAGAGGAATGCACTTAAGCTCACAATGTTAGATGAGAATGCATGATGTGTCTCGACTACTAGGTCATGTTAGGTACCCATGTACAATATGCAAGTGCAAAAACAATTCAATCTCTCATAAAGAGGAGAAAGAGGGAAAAAATCATGGGGAAAACCCTCCCCCAAAAAGAGAGATATAAAAAAAAAGATGCATGGATGGATGGATTAATCAAGACCCCCCCAGCCATTACAACATACATCATGTATATAATATCAATAATCCCTCATAAGGAAGGAAAAAGTGTATGAGAGACCAAGTAGCCCCCCCTCAATGTAGAATGTACATCTGTGGTAGATGCTCCATGAGTGTAGAAAAATGTTCCTTCCCTTAGGAAGAAACAAAACCAAAGGTGCATCAATGAAGCCTCCCCAATCTGTAGGAAGAAACCTCAAAATGTATGGAATCTCTAAAACCTTCTCAAGTGTCCCCATGTCAATACTAAAAGATTCCTCCTCCAAATCATGTGTACTAGGCTACACTACTAAAAAATATGATTCAAGTTCAAATGAGGATGAATGTAGAACATGTGTTAAAGACTCAAGTGTCTCTACTAAAGATAAAGTGACATCATGTGATTGTTATATCAAAGAATCCACAATCATTTCAACCTCAAAATAATGATCAAGAGGAGAATGAAGATGAGGGTCAACATGTTCCCTTGCAACAACTGAATAAGGATCATCTTCACCAAAGACAAGATGAATGTCATCAATAGTGTCTCCCAAATCTAAAATGTAAGACTCCATAAAAAAACTTGCAATGTTTGTCAAGTAGTCATCCCATGGAATTGAATCTGGAAGGCAAGAAATATCCTGATGCACTGAATCACCTAAACCCATGGTTTTATGAATGCAATCATTATTGGGAAAAATAGTAGATGAAATATCAATAGGAGGAGAAGAAATGGATGGATCATCACATGTGAGAATAACCAAGTTCAAGTAGCCAAAGTCCTCCTCAAAGTCTAAATCAACACTAGAAGTGTGATCAAAATCTGCTAAAGAATCATTGTCATCATCACGAGAAAAGTCTACAAAGTAGTATAACTGAGATGCATGATCAACCACCCCTATAGAAATGATATCTCTAATCTCCAAGTCTCTGATAATAACTAAATTAGGAGTGAATTCCACATTCCTCCTTGTTGACCCATTAGTGAGTTAATAGATGGAAAGGAGACTATGAGTTAGGTGAGGTAAACACAACATGTTTGAAGGTTCCATCCCCCTTATCAATGATTCATTTCCCACTCATATTCATGTAAGTATGTTTTCCCATCAAAATTAGTGACATATTATGAGGCTCAAATGAAGAAAACATAGACTGTGAAGATTCCATATGATGAGAATCCCCTGAATCTAGAACCTATCTCCTTGAATCATGACTTGAAGTAGCAATTAAGGCTTGACCTTTTCCCTTATCTCTTTTGTGACCTTTTCCTTTATCAATATCTAAATGTGAAGAAGAGGATTAATTAGTCATTCTTGAAGGTAGACTTATTTGATTTTTCCTAAGAAGATGCTTGAGTTCATCTACTTCCTTCTTGTAACAATGATGTTCTTCATGTCCATTCTTCTTACAACGTGCACAAGTAAGCAACTCCTTCTTGGATATTTCCCCTTATTATTGAAATTATCTTATAGTGAGGAGGTTGAGTGTTCTTTCTCTTGTTGTGTGTTAGATTTTGATTTGGCCTTCCACTGCTTTTTCTTCTTTTTTCCTTGATTCCCTTAATTAGCCACCAGTGCCTTAATTAGAATCTGAAGACTTGAGAATCCTCATACTCATCAATTTTGCTTGTTCTAAGATCAATATTTCTAAAAATAATTCAAATGAAGGCTTATTGAAGGCACTTCACATGGTCAACTTGTGAGTATTGTAACTTGAAACAAAATCCACGTATTTGGGAGGAAGATTTGTTATCAAGTGATGGATCAACTTGTCATCCTTCATGGGATTACCACAATCCTTAAGTTTTTCTTTATAATCATTGGATTTATTGTTGTAGTCTTGAATTGTGTCAAAGTTCCTAGGGTTCAATTTGAGAAGATCTACTTTAATTGAGTATCCATTTTCCTCATCAACTTTACCATACAACTCTTCAAGTTTATCCCAAGTTTTGCTTACATTATCAGTGGTTGAGATGATATAAGATATCATCATGAACATATGATCTCAAGATACCTACAGCCTTAGATATTTTGGTAATCCATTTTTTTATTTTCATTTGCATCATCAATAGGCTCTTTAATTCTACCATCCACATAATTATTCAAACCATTTACCATTAATATACTCCATATTTTATCTTTCCATGTAGCTAGTTATGTGCAGTTAATAGTGGACATGCAAGAGAACCCATTATGCAAAAATGAAAGAGCACAAGAGAGAAAGAGACACAAACACACAAGACAACACCCCCCCCCAAAAAAATAATAAATAAATAAAAATAAATAAATAATCACTCAATCAAAGAACTCCCCCCCCCCCCAATATATGATTTTGGCACTTTATATATAGAGTGTGTACAATTTCCACTTGCCAAAATGTACCAAAGTGGACTTTTGATTTTGATGATTACAACAACAAATATGAAGCTACAATAGACTCAACAAATAAGACACAAGATCACTCAAGGATCTAATTAATCACAAGTGTCAAAAAAGGCCAAAATAGACCAAATCTTGAAAGTGATATTTTCACCCAAATAAGCCTATAATTTGATAAAAAATATGAAAAGTTCTCAAAAAATCATGCACTTTCAAATAACATTGTACCTAAAAATGTGTTTGTATGAGCCTGAACAAAGCCTCTGAAGTTGCAAAATCAAAGATTAGACAGGTACAGTCACCAAAATATGATGTTTCTACAAAATCCATCCACCAAAATTAGAAAATAACAATACCAATGAAAAATTTAGGATATTCTAGCCAAAAAAATACACTCAAATTAGAGCCTGGATGACCAAGTTATGACCTCTCAGAGTTGGACTGCTAAATCAAAACTGCATATGGTGGCGGGTCCAATTTTTTAAAAACTAATGATATCAATGAAACCAAAAGCCTAAATTTGATGGTGAAACGGATCTCACAAAAAAAAAAAAATCTCACTTATGATGATCAAATGGTCATCAAATTTAACATAAGAAACGGATGATGCAATCACATTCCTAAAATTGACATCCAAACGGTTGTCAAAACAAAAATAAAAAATTTCCTAGGATGGCTAGATATGCGTCAAATTAAAACAACTGAATGTCTGGTGTCGCAAAAAATTTTACCATATCTGTCTATGTGTCATTGTTTGGGCTAAGAGGGTTGTTGAGGTGTTAGTTGACATGGAAATGTTGAATGCATTGCAATGTATGATATGGGTAACTCAATGTGTGCTCGTCCCAATAAATAGAATGATGCCAACTCGGATGTTGAATCGACAAATACCTTTCTTAGACTTGAATGCTTCCAATGTCTTTGATGTTTGCGCGAGCTGGATAGGTCTACGCTTGTTCCAAGTGGAGTGTCTACTAATGTGGCAAGGCTGATTTTGATGTCCATGTGGCATGATGATGTATTGATGGGCGTGTTGGCATAATGGTCAACACTCCCCCATGAGATTCACGACATGGCTTAATCACTTCTTATGTCTTCTATAAGTCTAGTAGTTGTATCAGGAAGTAATAGGTCAATCTTT
This sequence comes from Chamaecyparis obtusa, assembly GCA_027943335.1. Lineage (NCBI taxonomy): Eukaryota > Viridiplantae > Streptophyta > Pinopsida > Cupressales > Cupressaceae > Chamaecyparis > Chamaecyparis obtusa. The sequence continues at coordinate 631,440 of BSBK01002462.1, read as the reverse complement.
TGGTGCAATGAAAACCACTACTTGTTACACTTTACTTAATTTTACTTAGGATAATGCATTTTCATATTAGTTGTCATTGAGACACCTAGGATTTTGCATTTCATTTTAACACATGGTTAGGAGAAATTCCACTTTAGGTGTGATAGTTGGCATATCATACCTCTTTGTGTGTGAGATCCACCTTTAGTGCTCTTATCAAATTATCACCCTCTTTTTGTTGCACATATTTTGATGTACAATAGAGGATGATCCACCTTTGGTGGACATGTGATTCCAACTAGTATGGTTGATAGCTTATCATCTCCTTATCATGTAGCCTTATCATTATTGACTCTATTCATTTGATCATCTTTTCTCTCTTGTGATATCTCTTGAGCTTCTAGATCTTGGTATTTTATTCTTTTCCTTAGGCAAATTCTTACATGGTATCAGAGTCATAGAAGATTTCATTGCATAACCATTGGATAGCTTTTTTGCTTCAACTTTTGGAAGGTCACAATTTAGATTCAGAGGAGTAGTAACTTGTGGGAGTGTCTAGAGAAAGATCTAACCTCGATATTGCATTTGGGTGGCTGTTTCCATAAATTTTGACGATAAATTTGCCTATATTGGGCAAAAGTCAAATTTGAGGCAATTTTTTTTACAAATTGGACCTCTAAGGCCCGATCTGCAATTGGCTTGGTTGTCCATCTTGGAACACTAAAGGTGCGTATACATCAGATCACCCCAACTTATCTCAGATCAATGACTATGTGATCAACTCAGGCCAGATCGACAACTCCATTTCCAGACTAGTTCGAGTGTGCGACTGCAACTTTGGCTCAGTTGACCAACTGCAACTTCAGCTCAGCTATCCACAAAATCTACTAGATCACCTCGGCTTGGTTACCCGAGCAGGTACTCCTACTCGGTTCATCGACTACACCACAGCTTGGCTACCCGCACGACTAGCCAACTTCGAATAGAGCTTGACTGTAAACAAACAGGATCGCAACCTACTCGGATTGTCCAGCCCAACCGACTCAATTCTACGCATGATACAGATCGCAACCAAGTCAAATCACCCAAATCACCTCCCTGCATGAAACTAATTGTAACCAAGTCTGAGATCAAACAAATCAACAAAACTAGGTTGGCATCTGAACTGGCTCGACAACAAGTCCACTTTGGTTAACCAGTTATCAGCTGCAGCCCATCCTGCATCAAACCGTCTCAAGCCTGGGCTAATAAGCTCACCATGGGAGGCCAAGCCCAACACGAGATCATCAACTGAGCTCTTTGGTTGAAACAGTGGGGGCTGGGGTTGTTAAACAATAACTAGAACCCCCACGTAGTGACTGTGGGATTAAAATCCCACATCCCCGCCACTGCGTAGCACCGCCCGAGCCAACCCACACACCACCATCACCCAATGGGCTCCTCCACCACCAAGGACGCACTTCACCACTGTGCCAGTCCACTCAGATCACCAACAGCTTGGCTCGGTGAGCCTGAGCCTAACCCGCCTCGCTTGTAGCTTGGCTTGGTGAGCCCAATCACCACCCCAGCCACAACCATCTCAACAACCCACGTAGCCATCTCAGCAAGCCATGTGGACACCCGGTCAACACTCAACACATGGCAGGCCAATCACAAAGTGACACATGGCAGCCCAAAATCTAGTATTTTAAAAAAAATGTGTTTTTTACCTATTTTAAGAAGTTAAATTTAATGGTCGTTCAACCGTCATGGTGGACATTTTTTGTTCTGCTTTGACATCTATCTAATTGTCAAATTTAGGCATGTGATTGTGTCATCTGTCTTTCATTAGAATTGACCGTCATTTTCTAACATTTTTGCACTATTATGACGGTCGTGTGACCATCAAATTTAAGTTAGTGATTTACTGACGTCATCAAGTTTGAAAAATTTGCAGTCATCACCATTTGCATTTTTAGTTTTGCACTCTGACTTTGAGAGGCCATAACTTGGTCATCCGGGCTCCAAATTGAGTGCAATTTTTTTTTGGCTAAAACTTCCTGAATTTTTTAGTGGTGGTGTTATTTTTTGGTTTTGGTGCATGGATTTGATAGAAATTGCATATTTTGGTGACTGTACTTGCCTAGTCCCTATTTTTGCAACTTTAGAGGCTTCATTCAAGCTTATACATACACATTTTTAGGTGCTATTTTTTTTTAAAGTGTATAATTTTTTGAGTACTTTCTAGATTTTCTATCTGATTGTAGCTTTATTTGGGAAAAAATATCACTTTTAGATCTAGGTCCTTTTTGACCTTGTATGATCATTGTAATGCTTAAGATTTGATTTGATTTTAAGCTATATTGATTTGAGTCTAATTTGGCCTCATTAAGGTGGTTGTAAAGAGAAAATTCAGAAGTCCACTTTGGCCCATTTTGGCAAGTGGCAATTGTATACGCACTACATATAAAGTGCCAAAGCATCATTTTTTTTTTTTTGGGGGGGGGGGGGGTTCTTTGATTCATTGCATTTTTAGGGTGCATTGATTTTTTGATCTCATTATTTCATGTGAGAAGTGCATCATGGATGGTTTAATTAGGTTGACTAGAGGAAACTAAAAATAATGGAGTGAATTGGTTCTTTCTCATCTTAGTGAGCATAACCTGTTGCACAATTTGTATGAGTATAGACCTAAAAGTCCTTTCAATTGGAACTCTCACTCAAAATTTTTTAAAGTTATCTTTTGTAATATGGATATGGATGTTATGGATTCCCTTGAAGACTATGAAGATCATACAAAGACTATTCCTTCTATTTGGACTGTTCTTTGGGAAATATATGGAGATCCTCATGTTCCTCCACTCCCAAAAGGTCTAGAACCTCTATTTGCAACACCTACTTCTCCTTTTGAGATCACATCTATTGTTGCTCCTGATGATGTTTGCCTTCCTATAGTCATTGAATCTTGTGATTTAGTGCAACGATATTATCCTTGTCTTCCAGTTATAGTTACATGGGATGACTACTTGACAAACATTACAGGTTTATTTGTGAAGTCCTATATTGAGGTTTTGGGAGACACTGTTGATGACATTCATCTTCTCTTTGTTGTGCAATTACTACATTGATCTAGGAGCATCTATCATGGGTGTACATTCTACATTGAGGGGGGGATTCTTTACTTCTCATCCTACTTCTTCATTTGAGGAGGCATCTTTGTCTTTGGAGTTTGATCCAAGTTCTTACATGGATCAATTACCATTGGTTCCTTGTTTGTCACCTTCTATTGGGCTTGTTCCTGATTGGTTCATGGCATCTTCATCAACCAAGGACATGGTGACACATGAGCATACTTCAGAGATATCATACTTCATTTGGATTCCCCTTCCTACTTTGTATCCACAATGGGAAGCCTTCTTGCATCTTTATTTGGTATATCTTCTTCCTAAGGGGAGAAATGTTGTTTGTAGGCATGGTTGTATGTTTTGTCTCCAAGCACTCACCATCCTTGGAGGATATTAATCATTATGGGATATTACTCACCATTACATAATGGGGGGGTCTTGATTACTTCATCCATCTATGTATCCTATTTTCATCTCTCTTTTTGGAGGAGGGTTTTTACCATGAGGTTTTCCCTCTTTCTTTTCTTTATGAGAGATTTCTCTTCTCTTATTTTGTAAATGGGTACCTAACATAGGCTAGTAGTCGGGACCCATCATGCATTTTCATCTAGCATTGTGAGCTTAAGTGCATTTCCCTAAGTTGCACTTAAGGGGGGTGTTTGTGTAATTAAGTATTCACTAATTACACTTTACTTAAGTTTACTTAAGATAATGCATTTGCATATTAGTTGTCATTGAGACACCTAGGGGTTTGCATTTTATTTTAGCACATAGTTAGGATAAATTTCACTTTAGGTGTGATACTTGTCACCTCATACCTCTTTGTGTGTGAGATCCACCTTTAGTGATCTTATCACATTATCATCCTCTCATTGTTGCACATACTTTGATGTACAATGGAGGATGATCCACCTTTGGTGGACATGTGATTCTACCTAGTGTGGTTGATAGCTTATCATCTCCTTATCATGTAATCTTATCGAATTGCCTATATATTCAGGCACTCCTACATTGTAAGTAATCCATGATTCATTATCATTTGATCATTATTGAATCTATTCATTTGATTATCTTGTCTCTCTTGTGCTATCTCTTGAGCTTCTAGATCTTGGAATTTTATTCTTTGCCTTAGGAAAATTCTTACAGAGCTTGGTCACAAGTTTGAATCCCCTCATGTAACATTAAGGGGGATATTTTGGGCATAATGGTCAATACTTCCCTTGATATTTGTGACATGGCTTAACTACCTCATGTGTCTTCTATAAGTCTAATGGTTGTATTGGGAGTTGATAGGTTAATCTTTTGGTGCAATGACAACCACTACTTGTAATAGGGTGGTGCTACGTGGTGGAAGTTGTCCAATGTATGTGTAGCAAGTCAGTCCAGCTCAGCAAAGATCACCTCACCAAGCTCAAATCTTGGTGAGCTCCAAGCTTGCCAAGTTGGGAAGGAGCTCGGTGGGTGACATAAAATTGTCCCACATTGATGCCAATAAAATCTACTGCAATTTTTAAATACCCAAGTCCGCAGGAATTGTAGTGGCTTAAGTTCCATGAAGAGCGATTGATTGTTGAGTTCTTGTGATGTCGGATGCGTAGTGGGAAAGGCTACATGGTGGAATATTTGGGGCATGCTCTGTGTGGGGATGTTCTTGGGGGCATAGGTGGGGATGTGATTTCCCTACTCACTTATATGGCTCTGATGACTTGCAATTCAATCTGACAAATATAGAGGCCTATATGGCTGAATTTTTTGTAGAGAAATAATATGCCCAAAATTGCCAAAATTAATATAAAATAATAAATCAACAAAAATTGACCAAATCCAAAAATGGAAATTACCAAATTTGGAGATCAGGCTGCCCAAGCCCAATTTGCAAAAAAAATTGCCTTGAATTTGACTTTTGCCCAATATAGGAAAATTTATAGTCAAAATTCATCAGAAAGGCCACTTGGACATAATGGAAAGGTCAGATATTTCTCCGAATGCTCCCACCCACTGCTACACCTCTAAATCTGAATTGTGACCCTCCAGAATTAAAGCAAATGGCTCTCCAATGGTTATGTAATGAACACTCATATGGCTCTCCAATGGCTATGCAATGACACTCCTATGGCTCTGATACCATGTAAGAATTTTTCTAAAGTCAAATAATGAAAATGCCAAGATCTAGAAGCTCAATTGATAGCACAAATAAAAGAGACAAAATAATATGATCAAATGATTGATTCAATATTAATAAAATAATAATGGATGCACAATCAATGAATATAAAATAGATGTGCCTGAATATATAGGCAATGCATGAACTAAAAGTGATGCAAGAGATAACATATCCACCACACAAGGTGGAATCACATGTCCACCAAAGATGGATCATCCTCCATTGTACAACAAAGTATGTGCAATATGTGCAACAATGAGAGGATGATAATGTGATAGGAGTACTAAAGGTAGATATTGCACATAAAGTGGAATGAGATAACAACTAACTTGACCTAATGTGAATTTCTCTTACACCATATGCTAAAATTAAATGCAAACTCCTATGTGTCTACATAACAACTAATATGAAAATGCATTACCCTAAGTAAACTTAAGTAAAGTGTAATCAGTGAATATTTAATTACACCAACAACATGGAGCACAAAACTCTCTCTTAATCCCTGCTTCAATATAAAAATTTTGAAAGACACCAAAAGTATATTACCCCCCATTGTCAAACTTTAAAACTTTGATCCTCTTTTCAGACAAGTTTTCACCTTGAGCTTTGAACTCTTTAAATCTAGACAACACTTCATCTAACTTTTTAGATTTAATAAAATAAATCCAGGTCTTACGTGACAAGTCATCAATAAAAGTCGCATAGTACCAAAAACCACTTAATGAAGCAACAGACATAGCTCCACATAAGTCGGAATGAATTAGTTCTAAAAATTCTTTTTCTCTACTTTCACTATTTTGAAAAGGACTTTTAACATTCTTACCTAGAGCACAACCTTTGTAGATACCATCTTGTTCTTGATTGAACTTTGGAAGACCAACGACCATCTTCTTCATGAAGGAAAGAGTTCTAAAATTTAAATGAGAAAATATTTTATGCCACGACTCACTTATACTCATAGAATCATGTGCTAAGGCTTGAATAGGATGAGTAGAAATCCTATATAGACTCTCTTAATGAAAACCAATTTTACGAGATGCCTCAATGCTATAGTTTTTCTTCTACACAAGAACCTTACCTTTGTAAAATGAAACTTGGTACCATTTATCTTCCAATGTTGAAATTAAAATGAGATTTCTCTTGATTCCAAGAATAAACAATACATCACTCAAATGAAAAGGAATTCTTGAATCTTAATGAAAAGTAGTTCCAGCGCCTTTCACTGAATAAAAAGCATCATCACCAATAATAAATTGCAAATGAGTATCATTTTCAATCATATTAGAAAGATGCTCTCGGTCTCTTGTAATATGGAGAGAAGCTCCACTCTCAATTAACCAAGTATTACTATCAGTTGGAAAAATATTTGAAAGAGCTAATGTAAATATAAATCCATCAAAATTTTCACTTGATTCTCTATGAGGTGAAGCATTATCAACATTTGTAACATTGGCTTGATGCTTAGGTCTTGTTGAACAATCTTTGGCAAAGTGACCATACTTGTCACATTTGAAACATTGAATCTTAAAAAGATCCTTCTTCTTCTTAGATTCAATGGTTGAATCTGAATTCCTATCTCTATACCTCTTGAAATTTCATTTTATTCCTTTCCTTTTAGATGTTTGAGTAGCAAGGATGTCATCTTCTTCATGATAAGATTTTTTGTACATTTCCTCTTGCCTCTAATCTGCATTCCTCTTGAATACAATCATCTCTCAGATAATCAAACTTGGGTAATTCATCTCTTCCACTAATTCCTTAAATAGAGGATTCCCAAGAATGAGGAAGGTCATTCATAGCCAAAATAACCAGGTCTTTGTTGTCAATTGAATATCCAATAACATTTAGTTGATCCTTCAATTATTTAATCTTCATAGAAAAGGAGACAATTGATTCTCCTATACCCATTTTTATATGGAGTTGATGTCTCAAAGCCAGAGCTCTGCTAGTGTTGTTGAATTCATACAAGCTTCGAAGACTCTCAAACATCTCTTTAACTGAATTCAACTTCAATATAATAGGTACATGATAATCCTTTATAGAATCAATCAATGCCTTTCTTTCCATGATATTATTCTTTCTCCATTGATATTTCTTAGTGTCATCAGAAGGTTCATCTACATCATCCTTTACGTGGTTGAGAAGATCATTTTCTTCAAAATCAATGAGGACTCTAAATTTCCATGAAGTAAAATTGGATGCGACATCCATCATGTCTTCAACTTTGAGTTCATTCACCATTGTTGGAAGCTGAAATAAGAAATCTAAGAGAAAAGAAAATAATGTTTCAAAGCTTAAAAATTTATAGTTCTGGATCTTTTCCTTTGACCCACTTTGATACCATGTTAAATTTAGACCTAGAAAAACATAGATGCAATATAATGAAACTTAAAAACAGACAAGAAAAAAAAAATACAATAATTTATCCTAAAAAAACCCTCCAACTTGAAGGAAAAACCCAGCCACCCTCGAAAAATTAATCCTTTATTGCATACTCAAAACTGGATACAATGCTCTCAAGCTTAATTAGAAGATCAATCCAATCCGGAATTGTTAACTCTTAACAATCATCAATAGAATGCCTTTTACAATTTTAAGCAAAATCTGCTTGGCATCTACAGTATATCAAAAGTTGTCTATATCTCACTGATACTAAATACAAAATGTTAACACCTCAAATGATCACATGCAAAACATTCACAAATAATGTCTTCAGAAGATACATCAAAATATACACAATGATGTTTTTCAAAATAACACTTGAATCAACATCACACTAATCCACACCCCTTTTTTGGCCTCAGCGGGAGGAATGTCTAAGTCGAAAGAAGACCAAAAGAAAATAGTCACAACCCATATTCACGGCAAATAACTAATTGTTTAGTTATTAATTTGGGAGTAATTTCAAGGAGTGGATGAAAGGTAAGAATAACATCTGGCAACATTATAACAACTTGCATCGAGATTGAAAGGAAATCAGCATATGGAAAGAGGAAAAACATGTTGTCTTTCTCTTGTTCCTATGGCAGTAAACGCATGAGTAAGGGAGAGGAGTGTGACGCGTGGTGGAAGAAGAATAAATCAACGTGTAACATGAGTTTAAGGGGAAGAAATATAGATCGAATCCCACAAGCTCTATGTGGATTCCAAAAAATGGTCACGGATGATCTATTTTTTGGTGAAAACCCTAGGCTTTATAGAAAGATTTATCTTCTGGTAGAGATGGGGGCAAAATGCTTGGACTAATGGAGCTCATCAGATGGATATAACGGAGGAGGCACAATTTGAGATTCCTCCTCTTACTCCAATAGAAGATTCCTGGTTTTTGAATTCTTTGGAAGAATATCGCTACACGAACAGATTTTATGAAATAGGTCACCAATAATATGGTCATTCCTCCTTGCTAAACACTTTCTCACCCTCTATCTAAACTCTGTCCGCAAATAGTGCCTTCACTGCATATGTACAAGCCTAATCCGGGAGAAAAGAGACTCGGGGACGTAGATGTCAAGTGTAACGGCTCCTATGGGGAATCAGAAAAACCAACATCAGAAATCAAGATTTGACATTAGAAATAAATTGGCCTTTGAGCATATGATAGCCAAGCGGAACAGGAGAATCAAATTTAAATAACATTTTGCAAATATTTACTCTTTTCTACCTAAACAGACCAAGGGACCAGAGGAGCATGATTTTCTGTGTGTGCCATCTGAGGACTTGTGGCATGATTTGAAGGGTTCCAGATCTTATTTTCATTCTAGGTCGTGGCTAATCGGGTACAATTTGTTGAAATTTTTATTGAAAATGCTATGTTTTCTCTATGGACGTTTTTGAAAAAAAATTTTAAAAAAATTCCTGAGTCCTCTGAAGAATTTACCCTATCCATCGAATCTGCATTATGAGTTTTTGAGGGTTTTATCCATGCTTATTGACTGTATTCGAATGTGTTATGGATTTTATTGTTGTTTTCAATGTGAAATTAAGTGGTATGGTTGTAAATTTTTAAGCTTCAAAGAAATGAGTTTCGAAGATAAATTGTCATCATAAACTGATTGTGATTTGTGAATTTCACTGTAGTTTCTCTTTTACATTAAAATCTGTATGAAATTTTATTGAGGGGCATTGGTGATTCCGAAATCAGGGTGCAAAGCATAAGACATCAATGAACCATTATTTGAAATTTATGCTAATGACCAGGGCAAAGGAATTGAAAAAGAAGCAATTCATTTACAAGTTTTGAAAAAGAGAGTTTGTAGTAGCAAAAATCATGAGGGAAAATCTTTTTAATACATTCATTTATTCATTGCATTCCCAATTTACATCCATATACAATCACAACTATGGAAATTGAACTCACTGTCATTACACTGATCATCCATTGTGCATTGAATACGTGTTATTATTTTCCCCAATTCAATTCTTATTTCTTCAAGGTTCTGATGCATCCGAGTTTATCTTGTATCCTAATTTTAATAATAATGGCCATTGTTTCTCCTAAGTTTGATCAAAATTTTGTTCTGTAATTTGTGAACTTTTTCTGAGGCCTTTTGGCATAAATGATTGAGAGAGGATGTCTTGTTGATATAGACACACCTTTGTGCAGTCCCATGATACTAAGGTTTAGTTGATCGCACTTTTACTTATTTGGATTGACAAATCCATCTTCTTCTTTTTTATCAATGGACATGTGAGGTAACAATGATTTATGAAGTATACACGTATGGTATAACTCCATTAACATTGATTTATGAAGTGTACAACGATGAAATAACTTTGCATAATATTTGAGATAAACCTCTCAAATGTCGTAACACAAACACCAATTTTATTGAAGATTAATGGAACTTTAGATGAAAACCTCAGTGGTAGAAACACAATATTGAAAATATAAATTTATGTAACACATTATTATAAACTTTTATTTCTAGAAGATGGAAATTCTGAAATAATTGCATATGGTCATAAGAAGGCAATTTGTAAGAGCTGAAGCATTTGGTTTATCTATGTCTTGTTGATAATGATTTAGAATATGGTTATTTCTTATTACACTACTACATAAATAAAAGAGGTGAAAGTAAAATCTTAATGAGTAGATATATAGAGAGGAAAGCTTAGACATGTAAATTCATTAGATCTATTTGCAAAGTATATGTTAATCATTTTTATAGTTTATGCTTCATAAATGAAATGAAATTGTTATATGTGTATTCTTGGGATTTCTCCATGTACTATGATGAATTCAAGTTATATTTATCATTTTAACTAAAAGAGATTTTGACAGAAATTATGACCTTGACATGTTTTTGATAGTTTAGAAAATGATTTTGCTATGTTCCTTTATGTATGTTGGATGCACCCATGAAACATGATGTACTATGCATTAAATGAGAATCTTTGCACAATATTTTTCATATGTATGAAATGGAAGTAGATTTACAAGGTTTGTTTTTTGGAAGTCCATGCCATGTTATATTAGAAATTAAATGAGGATGTATCAAGTAGCACATATTCCATTACTCCTTAGTTTTACTTTGTTAGATTACTTCTAGTTGGGCTGGGTATCTTTCATGTCAGGAAAGATTTTGGGGAAGCGTTAAAGCTTCATGGTAGGGTGGAAACACACTCCCACAATATTCTCGCCCTAGTTGACTTTTTTGAACAGGTTTCTGAAGCTTCTTTTGTAAAGGAAGTTTTCCTTTACATTGCTATACGCTTCTTAGAATTTGACATGGTGGTATTTTTATACTTTGATGTTTACATTTATCATTAGAAATGGAAGTTCATATTTGATCTAATTCTAATCTTACATTGTTTGGATTTGATAATTGGTCGATATCTCTTTGATTTGGTATTTAGACAAGTTGGTTGAAATCTTTATATTGAGTCAATATAACATTTGTTATTGTGATTATGCTAGTACATTCAATAGAGGGTTGACATTCCACTTTTTTTGGACATAGAGGTATTCCTTATCTTTTTTACTATTTTGGTCATAATTGTACTTCTTTTATTCCTATATTATCATAAATCTCTTTGTATCTAATCAATTTGTACATTCAACCTTTGACTTGTTGACCGACTCCATTGTCTTTTATGCAAATTGTTGATGTGGCTTTTCTGTCGAAAGTTCATCCTTTATAACAACACATGTTGCATGAAGAAGAGCTATAGCAGTTACTCAACTTGTTATTTTGTACTCCAATGATCATGAAGAGCTATATGGTCTCTTAGATTATCAAACCTTAGGAAATACATAAATAATACACAATAATGAACAACGAGTGATGAAGACACTTCACTTGAGTGTTTTTGAAAAACATGAGAAATCCAAACAATCTTGATCACCCGACAATGCTAGCACTCCCATCTTCATTAATCCAAAATAGTGATGATTACATAAGAGTGTTGTTTCATCTTAAAAAATGATTGAAACAACAAAAATGATGTCCACCACAAACAAGAGATGAACACCATGGCATATGAGCTGGCAACAATGATACAACCACTCCAAACACACACACACGAAGGAAAGAAATTATGGTAGAATAAAGAAAGAAGAGAATGATCAAACTATTTAGCAACATCAAAGAAGGAAACATAGAATGATAGAACTGTCCACAATAATCTTTGCAGATAACAAAGATGGATAGAACAGGCCAGAAAAATAGTTCTACAACCACAATCTTACGAGCAAGAGAAAAATCAACATAGAATAGATTAAAAAGTTGATATGAACAACCAAAGGTAAGAATGATAGCTCCTACATCTACCAAACACTCTAGCATTGTAACTATAGCAAAAAGATCCTTTATCAAGCCTTCCTTAAAAGAAGGCTTGAACAATTGTTAAATTATTGGTAGAAGAGTTGAATGATGTCTTGCAATGCACAAGACTAGTCTTAGAAGCTTTAAGGTTTGTAATGTATCTACCTATTGTATAAAGTGCTCTGTGAGTCATACATCCTAACATAATCTTCACAATAAGATCTATTGTTTGACTTGAACATGTCTATATCCCCAAAGTTGTTTTGATGCCATAATTTAGAAGAACCAAACCAAAATCATACTGCATTTGATGGATATAGGGTACCCCCTAAAGGTGAACCTTGAATGGACATATTTTAACTTCATGTAAAACATGGATGTTTATGTGAAATGCATAAGTCAATATCACACGAACCTCTACATTGTTTTCTTCTTTGCTTGATCAATAAATAACATGGCATACTAGTTTCCTTTTTATGCCTTGGATTCAAAGTAGTCTCCCTTGCCTTCTACAGATCTCACTTATAGTTGCTTCACAAGAATACCTCTTGACTTCATTTCCCTAACATTTTCCTTTGCCTTCTGCATTCCTATAAATTTTTATTCTTCTAAGTACTTTACGGGAATGTCTCTTGCCTTGGTTCCCTTTCTGGCCTCCTTAGGCCTCTATTTTTCATTCACTTTCCCAACCTCCTACAACAATTCCTTTTTTTTATTTTGTTCTATTTTAGAACTTCCATTCTTAGTTCCTTCCTAAGGGTTTTCCATATTTAAACTCCCCCCTCCTATCAATTCCAAGTGAGTGCCTCTTGCCTTCCTACCCAAACCTTTACACAACTAAGAGCCTATTTTCAAGACATACATTTGTCATATCTTCTTGGGAGCTCTAGCTTTAAACCCTTTCCAAGAATCTTGAGGACAAGATGCAGATATAATTTTTTCCTTCGTTCCCATTACAATTCACAAGAACCCATTAAATAGAATGCTCTTCTTTCCCTTCATTTCTATTCATATTATCAAGAGCTTTTCCATGTCATTTTAAAGGATTAAAATACATCCCAATGAATTCTTATATATTCTATGTTTTGATTTTCACATCCTTCTCAGTATTGTCATCCTATAGTTCTTCCTTTTCAACACCCTTCATAGTCCTTGTCTCAAGTAGGCACAAATAATGTAGATACCCACAAGGGTGAGGTTCTGCCTACTATTTTTTACAAGGATCTAATGTTGATCCATAGACCACATATACAAACCGCTTTGGGTACTCATCAAGGTTTCAAAACTGACGGCTTGGATGGAAAGGCCTAAATGCAAAAGGTCCACTAGTAGTTGGAGAAGGAGAAGGATAAACATCAATTTTCCATGGGGAAACATCCCCCCCTGTGCAAATCATGAATTTTTTGAGATGGGAACGCCTCCAAAATGTCTCTATGTCACACCGCCACATTTCTCCGCTGACTTGGAGATGTTTCCCTCCATTTCAAGTTGATAAGGGATGTTTCCTTTAGAGGGGACATTGTTGGGGAATATTGGGAAGTCTCTAAGATGACCATAAGTCCCCTCTAAATCAAAGAAACCTCCAAGTGTTTCCCTCTGAAAAGGTCAAAAAAGAAAATTAAAAGTATCTTAAATAAACTATAGCAATACAACTTGATAAAACATGAAAAGAGACTTTAGTCTCAAATTACATGCCCAAAACTAAAGTCGATGTATGTATCATGTTTTTGTGATGAGAACATGGAGGAGTTAGACAAGAAGCTTGGAGATGATTAAAGTCTTTGGACTCAACTTCTAGTATTTACTATTTACTATTTACTATTTTATTTTTTTTAAGTTTGAAGTTTGAACATTATTGAATCTTGATAACTTGATCAGCTAATTGTAATTTTGATAAACATTGGATTGTGATTAATATGATTGTGAAATGAAATTTTGAAAATTGTTGTTACAATGCCTATATTTGATAATCATGTATTCAATTTTGTCATTTGAATACTACTACTAGACTAGAGTTATTATGTTATACATCTATATCTTTTTAAAACTAATAGTAATTTTTCAAGTGCTAATAGTAATACTATATGAATTATCATTATGTTAGTACCAACACCCCCCCTACCCAATGTTCCCAAACTTAGACCCCAAGTACCCTTGTCTCTAAAATGTCCCCAAACCCCTTGGAGCATTGATAAACATAAACATAACCAAAATCTCCACCAAAATGTTTGGCATTTCAATCATAAGAACTTGTATTCCAATCCCCCAAGCTTGGGCCAAAAGGAATAATATCCATCTTCCTTAGACTAACGAAGATACAAATAAGGTCCTTTGTAGTTACCATAACCACTATCTTGCAAATCACCCTTAAATTGCACAATTTCCATACCTTAAGCTTGGGTGGGTGTCGCTTGGACACTGCTCAGAATTATGGACACCTCTTTCTTCAACTCAAATTATGTGTCCCAAAAATGGAATCCTTCATTGATCTTTTGTTGGTATGCACAATCATTAGAAATCAACAAGGAATCTCCACCCTCAGCCTACTTATAGGATTTCTCTTGTTCTTGCTTCATGATGGATTGTGACTTCATTTTTTCTTCTTGCTCCACTATCCTAACTTCTTTCAAGGATGATTATTTTTGCTTATGCTCTCTGCACCTCCTCCTCCACTCATTTCTTATTTTCATATTATAATACTCCTCAAAGACATGTCAAGCTAGATGGAGGGATTCAGGACAATATATGTTGGAAACTGCAATTGAAACAATTGTTGTATTGTCATTGATGTCAAACCTTAACTGGTAAGATTGTTGCTACTTAGGAAAGTACTATATCTATTGTGAGAAAGGAAAGAAAGGATGGTAACAATAGCACCTAGGGAAAGGTTGAGTTATCTTGATATTGCAAAGTGTACTTGACTATGTTGTACAATGATGGGACAATGTATTGTTTATCTTAGTAAGATTGAAGACTAAATTGGTAGGCTTAACTGAGCAAAAATGAAGAAATCATGTTTAAGCCAAGTTATGTTAGTGTTGACCGAGTTAGTGTATGCCGAGCAAAAATCTAGTGCCGACCGAGTATCAGTTAATTGCCAAGGAAGACAGTATATGCCGAGGAAATAATTTTAGTAGTGACCGAGCATTTTACATGAAGACCGAGTGGATGATCACAGTATTGACTGAGCATCAACATTTTTATATTTGAAGAGAATTCAGATTTGGAGCTGACATTGTTGAATTCTTGGATTATGTAAAACGTGTTGACTTTATTTATTGATTGTATGGAATCATTTAATGCTTTGTAAAATATTTTATTGTAAATATTTTTGAGATTTGAGATGATTCTAGAAGAAGAGATGAAGAACATGAAGCGGGTAGATTCAATGAATCTGACCTAACCCTAAGATCTACGAAAGAGATTAAGCGGCAAAAGATAAGTTAACCTAAGAGAGAAAAGTATTAAGGGAACCTAAACATTAGGTATGAGAATGCATTGGTGAAGTAGATGTTGGAAGAATAGTAAGTTTTATTGACTGTATAAGAGAAAAGGCTGAAGGAGAAGTGTGGTGATTGCTTGAAGAAAAGTTTCGAGCAGATCAGAGATGGATATGGAAAAGTTTCAAAGTCAGTAAACCAGCATTTGTGTACGGAATTGGATCTAATATTTGCAAAGTGAGTTGTATGTTTTTCAGATCAATACTGCTGCTACTTTCTAACCATTGTAACAGTCAAAATCCTTTTAACAAAGGTTGACCTAAAAGTCATATGTTAAATCCTTTAAACAAGGTTGCATTCTAATGGAGTGTATGTAAGTCCTATAACAAGGCTCACTTTTAACAGGGTGATTGAAATCTTTTAACCGAGTTACACCTGACAGTGTGTATTGTAACCTTTGACAGGGTTAGCTTTTAACTGAGCTCACTTTAGAAGAGTGAAAATAATAGTAGCATGTTACAAAGTGGTTTTTCCCATATTGGGTTTCCACTATAAATCCTGGTGTCAATACTTGTGTGAATGTTTTGGTTTGAACATTTTTGTGTTTTACAAGTTAGTTACAGCTGGGTAGTGGACTACAGTGTTATATGTTTCTATTATTGAATCAGTGATGACCGAGTTTGTTTTGGTTGCTTGATCTGATTTAAGGAAAAGTTTTTGAAGTTATTTTATACATCAGGACCTGAGAACAATTGATTCACCCCCCCTCTCTGTTGTTCTAAATCATATTAACAATATATTCAACGTGGTATCTTGTCATTTCATCCTCTTGTTGTGGGTGTATAGGTTGTCCTTTCCTTTCTTCTTTGATGCTCCCTTAGCCATCTCATTCAAATCTGATTTTTCTTCCTTCAAAAATATTCTCTTTGTATCTTGATGCTCCAACCTTGCAATAAAATCTTTCTAATATCCATGCAACTTCTATAATTCAGATGTGGATTCTTACATTGTCTTCATCTTCTTGCCCTACAAATATTAAAATTTAGTATGCAACTACAAAAGAATAATATGAAATGGATATAACCTATCTTAAAATGACAAACTTGTGATAATTCAAAGTTTGGCAGGATTCACTCTATAATATCAAGGCAACCACATGCCAAAAGTTGAGACCGATAGTACATGGCAAAAAACATGCATTCGTGGAAATGTAGCTACCCAATCGTGGGTGGGTCCCAACCATTTAGGTAGAGGAAACATGTGACGTGTCAATATGAAATGCCTTGGTTAATGGTATGATTTTCATGCAACATACATAAGACAAGGGCAAAGACAATAAGTTTTTTTCTCTAATACAAAAATTTGTGTGGTAGTACAATTTTGTACAAATTTCAACCTCTTTTACTCATATTCATTATCTAAATGATAAATAGTAACTTATATTATTTTTTTTGTAGTTCATGCTTAAAACATTTATTTTTATATATGGACCATCCTAAATTGAAAGCACCCATAACTAGCAATCACACCTAGGTGTGCAGTGGGTATGCTGTATTAATGTTGGAGGAATAAAAAATGCATTCATTTATTTGGTGGCAATATTGTATCTAAAATTAATCAATTTGAATAGAAACATTGTATAATTGTATTTTAATTTGTTTTTTTAAGTAAATGTAAGTTTATTGTTAATTATAATTAATATTTTTTAAACAAAAAATGTATTGTTGTACATTCTTTTACAATAAGAATCTATTGTATATGCTATTTATCAATAAAAATTAGGTGATTTTTTTTTTAATCGTATGGTAGATAGGTGTGTGACCTTTTTTTATATATAGTTTATATTTTTGAAACATAATCTATTAGTGACTTAGAATTATTATTTTTCCTATATTTGGAGTTCATTTGGAGAGAATATCCTTACAAGATGAAATAATAGAAATACAAAAGTTTACTTTCTTATTCTTTTTTGGTGGATAGAGATAAATTGTTCTTGCTTTCAACATATAGAAGATGAGAAACACCCCGTGTGTTATTTTCTCACAAGAACTGTAACTTTCTTTCTTTTCTTTTAGATAGTTTAGGAGGCTATGAAGATGAATGTATTTGTTATATTTTCAACTTTACAACTTACTTTTGGATCCTGTGTATATGATGAATGTTCTCCTTGCATTCAAATAGAGCTTATGTAATAACAAGTAAAAGGTAGGGATAAATACATTTCCATTTAGTTTGAAAATTATTTTGACCATTAATATATTTTAAGCATTGATGAACCAAATAGTGAACATCCTTTAGTTGATCAAGCAAATATCTTATACGTAACATGTATAAATTTATATATTAAAAGACACAATAACATGAAACAAGATGTCAACCTTCTTAAACCCCACTTGGAGAGTTAAGATTATGTAAACAAAAGTAAAAATGAGGATATTATTATGCATCTTCAATTAGATACCTAGACGTGCATACATTTATACTAGTAATGATGATCATATAATATTATTTTAAGCTATTGTTAAATAATATCACTAGATTAATAAGAATCTCCATCAAATGAATAATCATGCATAGTACCATGGACAAGAAATCACCCATATTATTTTTTGATGAATCTCCTCATAATAAAATGAGATGATTTGAGGTCTTATAGGAAAGGAAACTCTATTAAGGTTCGTTTCCATAAAGTATCAAATGAGCAAGTGAAAATGAACCCATATGTTGTATATCCATAGATTGTATAGTTTATGTCTATGAGCCATCTCTAATATATCATCTTTTGTTTTCATTGGCTTGTCAATTCTTGCAAAGAGTAGCACACATATTTCAATAAGAGATAAGGCACGACTATCCCAATATGGTGGCAAACATAAAAAACTATAATTTTATTTGAGCTTCCCAATAAATGCATTTTCCAATGCTCTGTGTCCTATGAACCCTAAAAATGAAAATAAAAATGCTTTCCCACAAACTTTTTCTTCTTGCACAACTTTTATGGCAGGCTATGCAAGTGTGTCATGTCCACATAAAAGCACCTACCACTCTAAACACGTGCCATCACACTCAACACCAAACCAAGTATTTAGTGTTTGTTCGATGGTTTATAAAATAGATGTCTGATACGCACGAAGTCACTAGTTCGAATCACAACATAGAGCTTTCATAAATTTATAACTAAAGATGGCTTGTCTGGATGCAAAGTAGTTTCAACGAGTAAATCCCTAAATCAAAATTGTTAGAATTATTTAGAACAATAGAGCAGGGGGGTGAATCGGTTGTTCTCAAGTCCAGATGTACCAATTGAACTTTCTAGCACTTCAACAATCTCAGATCTAATCACCAACTCAACTCGATCTCTAAAGTATATATCAAAAACATATAACATGCAGTCCACTGTCCAAATGTAAATAACTTGCATAATATAACAACATTCACATCAAAAAATTCACACAAGTATAACACCAAAATTATAGTGGAAACCCAACTTGGGAAAAACCACTTTGTAACATGCTACTGATATTTCACTCTTCTAAAGTAAGATCTGTGAAAAGCCAACCTTGTTAAAGGTTTACAAACACATTGTTATGTGTGACCTTGTTAAAGGATTTAAACACTCTGTCAAAAGTGACATGGTTAAAGGATTTAAGTACATTCCATTAGAATGCCACCTTGATTAAAGGATTTATACAATGACTATTAGGTCAACCTTGATTGAAGGATTTAGACTGATACAATGGTTAGAAAGTAACAGTATTTTTTGATCTGAAAAATATACAACTTACTTTGAAAATACATATCCTCTTCACACATATATGTTGATTTACTAACTGAGCTTCATTTCCATCTCCATCACTAATCTACTTGAAATTCGCTTCAATAAATCACAACTCTTCTCAACTTCAGCCTTCTTCTTAGACTTATCAATCAATAACATCAACAACACCAGCTCCTTCTCTGTAACCTCACAATTAGGTTTTCCTTTATACCTCTTCGGTTAGGTAGATCCATCTTTTTTCACTTAATCTCCTTCGTAGATCTTAGGTTTAGGTAAGATTCATCGAATCCTTCCATCATTTAAGTTCTTCATCCTTCCTTCTAGATACATCTTCAAAATTCTCATTGAATCTATAATAAAATGATTTATCATGCATTAAATTCTCCATACAATTCATTAATAAAGTCAACATGATTCACATATCCCAAGAATTCAACTGTGTGGGCTGGGAATCTCAATTCTTTCTCCAAATGTAAATTACTGACACTCAGTCAATAGTGTGTTCATCTCCTCGGTCATCACTACGTAACTTGGTCATCTCTACAAACTGTCTTCCTCGGCTAACACTGTCTTTGCTCGGTAATTTCCTGTCGCTCGGCATAAACTGATGTTCGGTCAACACTAAATTTGCTCAATGTATATTGGCGCTCGGTCGACACTAACATCACTCGACTTAAACTAGATTTCTTTATTTTTCTTGATTAAGCCTACTTCTTACTTAGATAAACAATACATTATCTTATCAATGTGCCAACTAATCAAGTACCCATTGAAGTATCAAATAACTCAACCTTTCCTTAGGTTCTCTTGTTATCTCCTTGCCCTAATCCTTTTCATCAATCAATAGATATGGTACTCTCTTAGATAGCAATTGTCTTACCAGTTAAGGTTTGACATCAATGATAATACAACAATTGTTTCAATTATAGTTTCCAACAATCTCCCTCTTTGGCATTGATGACAACACCACATGAATAACACATGATTTACCAACCAATCCAAAAACTTTGTTTGTGCATCAAAATTGTATAATATCCTTATCTTCATTATGATTCAAAAAAAAATTTCCTTGCATGACCGTTCACACAGTTACTCCCTCTTAATCTCTTCAGTCAACCAACTGTCACTAAATCTCAGATCATATCTCAGTGTTTTCATCTGAATCTCTCCCTCTTTGACAATAATTCCAAAGTAGTATCTATCACTTTACATCTTCCACATGTAGATGTCATCTTGTCAGTTCAGTATATAGTATTTCTCCCTCTGTCATCTTTCTTATGACTGATTATCATCTTTGATGTACTTCTCACAACTCTAGGCAGTGCCTAAAGTGTGACCTTTTCTGCATCAATTTGTCAGATATTTTGTGTAGTATATTTGATGCAGTGCTCCTAGTTGACTAAGTAGCCTCAGTTAGGGGAATCACCCCTAGTTTACCTCTAAGATATTCATGAGCATCCTTAGGTAAAGCTTTTTTGAATATGTTTGCTAGTTGTTCCTTTGTGTTCACATATTCCATTCTCACTTCTTTATCTTATACCATTTCTCTCAAGTAATTATACTTGATAGCAATATGTTTAGTCTTTGTGTGCATGACTATATTCTTTGATATGTTGATAGCACTTGTGTTATCACAAAAAATAACAACCAGCTTAGTGATTTCCTCTTTAATTCCTTTCAACAATTGCTTGATCCATACCAAATTTGAATAGTTCACTACAGCTGCTACATATTCAGCTTCTGTTGTAGATTGAGAAATGCAGTTTAATTTCTTGCTTGTCCGGAGACTAATCTCTTTCCTAGAAAGAATGCTCCACCACTTGTACTTTTCCTCTCGTCAACATTTCCTACCCAATTTGCATCAGTGTAAACTCTCAGATCCTTTTTCTCATTCTTCTTGTAGTACAATCCATAATCTTTTGTCCCTTTCAAATATCTTAGTATTCTCTTCACTGCCATCATATGGTTTTCCTTAGGATTGGCAGAAAATCTTGCCACAATCTCAACTACTAGGGCTATATTTGGTCTGTAGTAGACAACATATTATATCTTTCCAATCATGGATCTATATAGGGTTTGATTTACATCATGAGTTTTAGATAGTTTCTATCCAGTAGCCATAGGAGTACTTACGGGTCTGGAATCCTCCATACCAAAAAAAATTAGTATCTCTTTAACATATTTAGATTAAGTAATAAAGATACCTTTCTCCATCTGATAAACTTGTAATCCAACAAAGAATTCTATCTAACCAAACATAAACATTTCAAACTTAATTTGTATCTCATTTGAAAATTTCTGACATAGGGCATCTTGTCCACCAAATATGATATCATCAAAAAAAATTTAAGCTAACAAAATCCATATACCTTCTTCAGCTTTCATATACAGATTGATGTTGTCATTTGTTCTTGAAAATCCAATCTTTATCAAATAATTATGCAGCCTCTCATACCATGCTCTAGGGGCTTGTTTCAATCCATACAATGCCTTGTTCAATTTGCAAACCATATTTTTCTTGTTTGGGTCAACAAATCCTTCAGGTTGTTCAATGTATACTTCTTCTAATATACCATTCAGAAATGCAGATTTGACATCCATCTGATATACTTTGAAATCTTTGTATGCAGCATATGTGTAATCACCTGAAAATGGACAAGATCAATTAAGTGAGAAATCAAGGCAAAGATCAATACAATTAAATCAAATCAAGATCAAATCAAAGATAAATTGCAATCAAACCTTAATCCAAAATCAATTAAAAATCAAAAGCTATCAAATCAATTTAAATCAAATAAATCAATAAATTGTGTAATTAATCTAATTAATTACATAGTTCAATTTAAATCAAATCAACTCATTCAAGAGGTACACATGGCTAAACAAATTAATTAAATTCAATTAATTAATTCTTTTTTTCTCTCAACACCACATGGGAGGAAAAAGCCTCAACCAATAGGAATTAAGAACCAAGCTCACATGGATCAAGCCTAAAATGAATCTAGATCACTCACTTGGAGGATGAATCTTGTCCACCCATTTTGTCTCCTTGTCCCAAGCTTTGAGGACAATCCATTTAAATTATCTCCAAAGGGTGAAACCAAAGACTTAACCCCAACTCAATCATGATCAACTCAACTACACCCCCTACCCTTGCCAAAATCTATAAAAGCAAGGCATAAATCACTCATTTATGATCCACAAATCTAAGAATAACATCAAACCTCTTGCAAATTAGAGCTAGAAAGACAAATATAGGAGCAATTTAGCATTTCAATTTGGAATTAACATTGTTATTAGCTTTTCTTATCATTCTCATTTTAGGGTTGTCATTAATGGAGGCTTGCTAAGAGCTTCTCATTAACATCCCTAAATAGAGATCCATAGAGTGCTTAATTGTCAATTTTTAGCTTAAATAGATGGCTATTTGTAGTTATTTAGTGTTTATTTTGAATTATTGATGATAATAACCCTATGAAGGTACAAATTCTAGTACACAAAATGGTGCCCACCGTGGGGCATTAGGCTTCACTTTTCTAAAAATTTAGAAAATTTCATATTTTCAAATTTTAGCATGTTTAACTCTCTGTTTTGCAGTTAAATAGTGTGTATGATCATTTCTGCAGTGCTTTTGACATTTTCTCCAATGCGTTTGACACCTGTAACAACGTGTTGACGAGGAAGTTTTGTGCCTTTACATAGAGAAACAACGTGTTTGATTCCTTCTATTTTCTGTCTAATCTTCTTTCAGCACTTTTGCCCTAACTAGCCAGCGCGTTTGCATCATTCTCCAGCGTGTTTAATCTTTTTATGACGCGTTTGCTAATTTCTTTAGCGCTTTTAAATTCTGTTTCAATGCTTTTGTAAAATTGAGATAGCATGTTTAATTCGATTTGCAACGCGTTTAAGCACTAAAATAGCGCTTTCAATAAATTTAGTAGCGCTTTTGATTAAATTTAAAATTTATAGAATCTAACTGTCAGAAAATATTTTCTCTATCTCTGCAGGATGACTGTTCATAAAATAATAAAAAAATCAAAGAGAAGATTCAACGGTGAGGGAAAAGCCTTGACAAAGAAGATCAAAGAGGAGAACATTGCTCACATTAAGTTGGTTCTAGAGGATTCTCAGCAAGAAAGCAAGGTATATGAACATTAGCTAAAAGTTGTAGAAGCATATAAAGCAAAGTTTGTATCATTTAATTGGATTTATTCACCTTAATCAAGTTTTTCTTAAATTTGACAAAAAAGACTTTAAATTCAATTTTATCTTGTTTTCTTGATTTTGGTTGGTTGTGTTGACTAACTTGTTGGAGGAAAAGCACATTGGAAAGGAACGATCCCCACTAGGTGAGCATTAAAAATGAAAAATCAATCAAAAATGCCCCTAGCCTTTGCTAACTTCGTTTGAAGGTAAGCCTAAACTTAGTCATTTTTTTTACTTAAATTGTGGCTTTGTCATTTTCAAAATCTAGTAATTAAAGCACCTATTATTGTTTGAGGAATTTGACATTAGGCCTATGCTCTTCACTTTCTAAGTGAATCAAAATGCCAAAAGTGTTAAACTCCTTGATTAAAAGAAAGTCTAAGTAAATCAAGCACTAAATTTGAACAACCCCTTGTTTGTGGAAAAGAGTAGAAATACTCAATTCCCATTAGTCAGTGGGTTCGGTAATTGAACCTTGTTAAAAGTGTTTGGGAATCGAGAAGTAGATAGGGATATGTTCTTCACCTTTTGGTGAATCAAATTCCCAAAACCTATCTCTGTATTCCACTTTATTTCTTTCAAATGAACATGTTAGATCTATAGTGGGCTCGCCTCCCAAGATTTGCCTTAACAAGGCCGGTGAGAGGGATAGCCCAAAGTGGGATACAATTGCCTTTGCCGCAATCATCCAACCCACTATAAAATGAAATGCATGCATCCTTAATGGGGTGTGTGACAAAAGGGTGTTAAATTTTCAAACTTCCTTGAGTAGTCCTTCAAGATTGCGCAAAACTCTGACATACCGGTGGTGGGAAGCCTCTTAATATACTTGGAGGATGAAAGTTTAATATCCATTTCGAATGGAATATTGATTAAATACCTTGATAAATTAGAAAGATGACCTCATTAGAGCCATTTAAAAGCCAAAGTTGACCTTAGGTAGATTGCTTGGAAGGATTTCTTGTGATAATTGATAAAATCATTGTGTTGTGCTTGAAGGTCTTTGATTACAAAAAGAAAGCATACATTAAGATCCAAAAATCAATTAACAAAATAAAGATTCAAAAGAATATTCTATTCACAAGAATTCAAGAAATGGAAAAATAAATGGAAACATTATCCAACCAATTATCCTTAAAAACATTGTTCCCTTACCTCTATGATCAAGAAAAACATCATGAATGTCATATCTTTGATAATTCAAAATTTGATCAAAAAGAATATCATGAAAACCCTATCTTTGATCAAGAATATCCTAATGACAAACCAATATTTGATGAGGAACCTATTTCAAAATATCAAGAGAATCTCATCTTTGATCAAGGAAATCAAGAGGAATTAGTCCCATCTCAACAATATTCATCATATGACAACTCTTTGAGAAACACAAATACATTCTAATATCCTTGGGATAGATCATTTACTCCTTTGGGAATTTCATATGAATCATCTTTGGAAAAACTCCTTGAAAATGATCTCATCACATTGCCTCAAATCACTTCATGTGGTTTTATCTTTTTGAGTAACTATTGTGCTTATCATAGACATAATGAGCATGAAACTTCAGATTGCATGGAATTGAAACATAAAATCCAAAATCTTATTGATGATGACTTAATTGAAATTGAAGACCCTAATGACTCATCTAATGAAGATACTACTCTCAAGCAAGATCAAACTTATGAACACATGTCTAGTAGTGGTCCTCTTATAGCTTTCACTTATTCCACCATTCCTTCATTTCATATAGAAGAAAAGCTATCTAATATTCTTCCATCAAACAAAGATCCAAATAGTTTTCATAATGACTATGTATACCCTCAAGGGCTACCTCTAAAAGATATCCAAGCTAACCTACATCTTGCTACAAACTTCTTTCATGCTTCAAAGGTTATAGACTCCAAGCCTTCATGTGCTACAATGTCTATTGTACCTATTTCAAATGAACATCCATCATCTCTTGAAGAATCCCTTGTGTGGATCCAAAATCCTACATTGTCCTTAGAAGTGGCTCCATGTCAAGAGACTAATTAAAAGTGCAAAGAAACAAGTATTATGAAGGATCAAGATCAAGATAATATCCCTCCTTATCCTATATTTGACCAAAGTCCCATATCCAAAGAATCTCATGATGAACCCTTTATACCCTTCAATTTCTTTCAAGAAGATATCCCTCCATCTCAAACACCCCATATTCCTTCACCTCCTATATCATACCCATTTGCTAAGCAATATCAAGGTATTCCTTCCATCTCTAATGAACTTATTGAAAATCAAAAGAAAAGTATTCTTCCTAGGCTATCAAAAGATCCTTGTCAAGATCAAAGTACCTCAACATCCACTTTTCATAAGCCTCCATATCTATCTCAAGATTCAACTGCTCCTATCAAAGTCACTCCTATCAAAGCTACATATAAGCCTATTGGTACAAAGATAAATCCAAAAGAAAAAATCCTTGGCCATGCAACTCAAAATAAACATGTTGATATCCATCCCACATCCCATTTACCTCCATTTGTGCCTAAGCATATTCCTTATACATCCTCCAAATCCATCCTTGGTCCTTATATCCCAAACTTGAAACCTTATACATCCTCCAAATCCATATTGGGTCCCTATATCCCTCCATCAACCTTTCCTACCATCCCTATCCCACAATCCAATTACCCTATATCCTATCAAGATCAACAAAGACATACATACTTCAGAAAATAAACACCCATCCATATGAACCCTCCATATAAGACCACCCATATCAACCATCCATATCAACCTTATTCATCCATCAATCCCAAATCTTTTGGAAGAAATTTGAATGTGCAAGATAAGAAACAGAAAATCAAGAATCCACTTATGTATGAAGATCACT
The DNA here is from genome assembly GCA_027943335.1 of Chamaecyparis obtusa. Classification (NCBI taxonomy): domain Eukaryota; kingdom Viridiplantae; phylum Streptophyta; class Pinopsida; order Cupressales; family Cupressaceae; genus Chamaecyparis; species Chamaecyparis obtusa. The sequence continues at coordinate 605,136 of BSBK01002462.1, read as the reverse complement.
ATGTCCAATCTAATTGACATGTGAATGCAAGAAAAAAAAATGTTTAAGAGATCACAAAGGTCCATCAAGCATAAATAAAAATCAAAGAAAATATGGGTTCCTAAATCCCTCATTGAAGAAATGCATTGTAAAGCATCCATCAAGCAAAAAGAAAAAAAAAGAAAAAAAGTGTGGATTCCTAAATCCCTCATTGAAGAAATGCATTCTAAAGCATCCAAAAGGAAAGAAAAATCAAAGAAAGTATGGATTTCCAAGTCACTTTTGAAGGACTTACACACGAAAGAGAAATCAAAGTTGACATTCAAGCTTCCAAAGGATTCCACTCCACATTCTCCCAAGCACATTCCATCTCATCCATCTATTTTGAGTCTTTGTGTCCCAAGATCTGTATCCTCTCTTACATCAAAGTCTCAAACTATCTCACCCATTTTTCCTCCATTATTCAATTACCCTTCAAGGTGTGTTTCAATGTTGATCTTGATAATACTTCTTATCCTCCTATTCATTATCCTTTCATTCCCTTTTTCACACCCACACATGGAAAGACTTATTATCCTCTCATTCATTATCCTTCCATTTCCATTATCCAATCCATTTCATAAAGCTTTAGCCACCCTCTACCTTATCCACCATATCACCTTTCTGTCACCCTATCAACATCTTTGAGCATACCTTTTAGCATCCTTGGCTCATCATATCATACCTTTTAAAGGAGTATCCAAAGAGCATGAGGCTTGAGTCCCTCCAAAATACAAAAGAGAAATTTTTTTAAAAAAATTGAAAAAAAAAAGAAAAAAAATGAAAGAAAAGAAAAGAAGAAGAAATTCATCCTATGGTGAAAACCACTTCTTGTGGCATCTTGGACAAGTACCATGATGAAAACTTGGCAAACAGGCATCATGCATAATTCCTCTCTCTTGTACTCTACACTTGGGGGCAAGTTTCATCCATCATATCCTCCATCTTTCTACCATTGATCTCACTTGCATACGTATTCCATCTTTCACCTTTGATCTTGACAAGGTTGAACATATCCATGAGCATTAACTATCTTGACATGAGTTATCATATCTATCAGCCTATTCGCTTGTTACATTCATGCTACCCTATCATGATCTTGCTTATCCTAAAGCCCCCTTCATTATTCCTAAGAAATATTCCCATAATCCAAAACCTTCACTCATAGCCTCCATCACCCCTTTATCGTGATTGTGTGATCCTATCCACATTGATCCCTTGATCTTGATCCAAGTGAAAAATAAAAGAAATGAAAAAAAAAATGTTAGAAAAGGTCTCTTGAGATGTCCACTCCTTTGGACCATAGTCATGACACCAGGTCATTGTTCCATATGCTATCCAACACCACATCATTGGCCTATATTAAAATATTATAAAAGCTTGGATAATCTTGAGGAGATGGTCCTATGGGTAACACACTTGCTTCATCCATCATTGCCTATTCATTTGTGAATCATCAGTTTGCAAATCCATCTTTCATGTCCTATACCTTGCTAGACATTGGGGGAAATTCAATGTGATCTTGTTTGAGAACTAGTGATTTCTAAAAATCTAAAAAACATAAAAAATTTCTAAAATTTAAAAACATAAAAAATCTCTAAAAATCCAAAAACATCAAAAATCTTTTAAAAAGCCAAAAAAAAATCTAAAAATTGCAAATCTTAAGTAAACACTCAAAAGTTGCATTGCCCAACAAAGCATGATCTTTGCTAAATCAAACCAGGGGCACCAATCCAAATTCAATGAGCTTATCAAAATAGACACAAGTTGGCTCAAAATCATTGTATCAAAATTGAAAAATTGCTATACTTGAACTTATTGATTAATATTACATTTCAAACATCCAAATACTTGATCTAAACAAAAACATTTGACAAATCAAATCAAAATCTAAAAATCTTAGTCAAATAAAAAATCTTCAAACGAACAAAATCATATCAAAATCTAAAAAGGCTTAAACATAACTTAGGATCAAAGTGGATGAAGTTTTTGAAATATGGATCTACAAACAAAAGAAAAAATGTTCAAAGTGATTACTTGATTGGTGAAATCATGTCTTTTTAGAAAATCGATGATGGTTGACTAGATGAGCAATGATGAAGACATGATATTTTCTTGATTTCTTCTCGAGTGCTTGTCAGGTTGATTCATAGCAATATGCAAGTTCATCTAATGACATGATCATCAAAGAATCATCGAGGAAATTTGTATATGAAAGGGATCAATTCTTTGTTTGTTTACTTGCAATTGTTAAAATCTGAGGAAAGAGGTATTCATATAATCATGGTTAAACCAGCGAGGGTTATACCAATTTCATGTTCCAAAAGCTTGATGATGAAAATAAGCTTCCAAATTCTGAATAGTGACAGCTAGTTGCATCCATATAGATTAATTGCATGTTAGTTTACATGGGTCGATCCTTTTCTCAAAATTTGTCAGGAAAGCTAAAGGGGGTAGAGTTATCATCATCAAAAGACTAAATCAAGATACATCAAATGATCAATGACATCATCAAATGTCTGTCAATATATAATCAAAGTCCTGATCAACATCATCAATGTATGAAGTATCCATCATCAAAAATCATTCTCAATCAGATCATTAAAGGTACATCAACATCATCAAGATACAAGTACATGTAAATCATGATCCATCAAATTATTCATGATACATCAAGGACGTCATCAATATTAAATCAGTGCTGATCACCTAGGGGCAACTTAACGTTATCCCCTATATCTATACCAATGGATGACCCTTCTCTTCTACCAGTCCATAATTTTGCATCATGAGAACATCCAATCAACTCCATATCATCAAAACATATAATCATATCATGTATCAAATATCAATCACTCAAATCATCCAAGTGATCATCTAACGTCAATCAAGTTATCCTATCATCCATTTTCTCATCTTGAGTGCATCAAATCTCCTAACTCTAGATCTTGAGAAAGGAAAATTAGTGTTTTGTCTCTCTAGATCTTGAGAGAAAAATATCAACCCATCAACTTATCCTATCAAATTGACATCAACATCAACCAAGTGATTCTAGCTAACATCAAGTGATACCAAACCATCATCAACTTATCTGGATCATCAACAATATCTTATCAATCAAATCTATTCTCATCAAATTTTCTCATGATCAGGGCATATCCAAATTTCTATATCGGGAAACAAATCAAAATTTCCCAATCTCAACCAAATCATCAAAAATCATTTTGATTCATTTCTCGAGGGGGCATGCAATCATATCATCATCAACATAAGAAAATCAATGGCAAAATCCTTCAACATAAACTTTTTTGCATTTATTAGTGGGGCATCAAAAACATCAAATCAGATCAAATCAAATATCATATCAAGTAATCCATCATTAGAACGACCATCAAGGACCTTAAATCAGTCAAAACTGCATCAGTCTCATCATTAGAATCTACATCTTCTATCAAACATTGAATCGATCATCAATAGAATCAGGACCTCATATCAGTTGAATCGGGACATTCTTTGAATAGCTTCTCTCCAGTATTTTTGTGCAACATTCTTCTAAATCATTAGTGTTCTTGCACAATCCATAATTGACATGTTTCTTCTCTATGCTATGCCATTATGTGGAGGTTTTCTTGGTGCAGACATCTTTCTTTTGATTCATCTATCATTGCAGAATAGATTGAACTCATTTGATATAAACTCTCCACCTCGGTCAGATCTCAAACATTCCAGGCTTCTACCTATATCTTTTTCAACATTTTCCAAATACCACTTAAACAACTGAAATACATTAGATTCTTCTTTCAAAAATATTACAGTCATCATCCTAGTGTAGTCATCAACAAATAGAATAAAGTGCTTATCACCACAAAAACTTTGTACACCCATAGGTCCACAAAGGTCAATATGAACCAATTCAAAATATTTTCAGAAGTAAATGTCTTACTCTTTGTAATATATTAGATGTGAAAGGGGTATATAAAATGTAGTAAGGTTATGGGGGAATGTAAGATCTACTTCTCAATCCAAATTCCCAAAGGATAGATCCAAATTGATTAACCACAAGGAAATGATTAATGCACAAATGAATCAATCTATGGAGAATATGAAGAAAGGAGAAAACCTTATATTCTGTTATAGAAAGTAGGTATTGAAATCTGAATTGAAATGAAGACAAATACTAACCTCAAAATATGATAGATCTAGAAAATATATTTTTCTGATGTATGTGTTCAGTTTCGAAAAATTCTATAGTCGGACCTGGCCTAAAAACACATGAACAAAGAAAACTCAGAAATCTTTTGTCTTTCTGAGCAAGGTCAACCTTGACCCAAGACAGGGGTAAGATCTTACCCTGGGGCACAATCTTACCCCTAAAAGTCAACCTTGACCTGCACTACTCTGATAGAATTTATGTTCGTGGATCCCAAATGTTTGCCAAAAAGGGTACTCAGATCTGAATTGTGATTCATTGTCCCGCACCTACACCTACAAGAAAAAGGGTTTTGTTGTTTGGATGAGGGGTTTGCCTTGGTCAAACCCCGGTTTGGAATTAACCTTAATAATAGAATTGAAATAAGGAATTCTAGCAAGTAGTAGAAGTAGATCTAACAATGAAGCTATGATATTCAATAGATATGCAATTGTATTTGAAATGTAAATAAGTATGTTGATATGAAAGCTTGGACTCAACACTCAAAACCATAAATGTAAATCAAAACCTCCATGATTATATGCTTAGAATTCACCTTGAATGGAGAATGAATGGATCTTGAAGATGACCAAAGGATCTTGAAGGAAGATCACACCACCATGATGGATAGATTTAGGGTTTGAATGATAAATCTTAAATGCTTGAACCAAATTACTTCAAACGCTTGAATGCTTGAATCCTTGATCTTCGATGGAGAACTAGAATGCTTGAATGTGGATGATTGCTTGAATGCTTTCTTGATCTTGCTTGATTGCACACTTGATTTATGGATATCTCCTTGAGAGTGTTTGATAAAAAATGAATGTGTGTTGTGTGAAATAAGAGAGGAAGGCTTCCTTTTATACAAGTCTAGGGCACAAACTTCTAGAGAGGTCGAAATAGGAGAATTAAATTCTCATTTAAACCTTAACCCTTAGAAATGAACCTAGATTAAATATAATTTAAGAGTTTATTATTTCAAAATCTAAAACAGCCGACCCAGAAGCGGGAAATAAAACTTTTCGAAGCCTGACATCTTAAAACCTCCGGAACCTAAAATTTGGACCTAGGGTTAGGGTCGAGGTCAACTCTAACCTAGTTTAAAGTCAAGGTTGACCTTGACCTAGGTCAAGGTCAAGGTCAACCTTGACCCAGAAGGTTGATCTTGACTTTGAGGTCAAGAATCTCAGTTTCTTAGGACCAGTTGCCAGAAAAAGGCTGGAAACAAGTGAAGAGAGGAGCAGAACAGGGGGAAAGAGCCAGAATCAAGCCAGAGATCCACCAAGGCATCTGACATGACCCAAAACCACTTACTCAGAAGGCTAAACCTATCCTAAATGGAAGTGCTTCCATTTTTTGACAATACATTTAGCCCCCACTTTAGCTAGAGCATGGATTCAATACAAACTCTTAGTAAAGGAGAAGAAAGATCCAAGTGGATTCGCAATGAGATAAAATAACACTTAGTTAAAGACATGAGCCCCCAAGCTAAGGATTCTAACTCAACATACACGCACGAGGGTGCGAAAGCAAAGAAAAACAAAGATAAAACTAAAAGACACAAAAAGAGGGGTTAGTACAAAAGACAACCCAAATCAACCAACAAAGGAAACCTTGCTAAGAAATATTTCCTATACTAATATCATGCTTGGAAAGCTATCATAAAAGCATAAATGATTACATAAGAAAGACAAGAGCAACACTATAAATAACATAGCTTCATGATCTAATCCTACTAGCATGAAAGCGAAAAGAGAGAGAGAAGAGAGTATTACCTCGCCCAGTAAGATGCCCACCTTATCGTGAATCACCAAGGAGGGAGAGCCAAACAGGTGGCCAAACCTGATAGTTCACCCATAAACTGTGCTTTGAAATTGTAATGCGTCTTCTGATAGCTTCTAGAATACCCATAGATCTACCTTCTTGTATCACCATGGAATATAAAATGCGTGTCTCCTTAGGATTTAGCAACTTATGTGTGTTACCTTAAGAAGATTTAACATATTGAAAATTGAAAAATGTGTGTCTCTTCAGGATTTAGCAACTTATGTGTGTTACCTTCCGAGGATTTAGTATATTGAAATTTGAAAAATGTGTGTCTCTTCAAGATTTAGCAAATTATGTGTGTTACCTTCCGAGGATTTAGCATATTGAAATTTAAAAAATATATAAGGGGGATCCTATATATGCCCCCTCCTTAGCGTGGCTATTTGCTAGCCAAGATAAGGAAGAGAAAGGAGGATACCGACTTCACAAAGTAAGGAGATATCATGTTAACAACAATGTATATTATATCCTTAGCGAAGGGTATTGACCCTTACATCCAAGAGCATAGATAATCATGAAAAAGGATATGTCACTTATGGAAAAAGGATCCTCAAAGAGAAAGAGATCTTATCAGGAAGACCCCCATCATAGAGGAGTGATTTAGATAAAATATCATCTTTAAAAGAAAGGACCCAAGATTCAAGCATCGAGCCTCCTTGTGATCAAGAGGAAGAGGAATCTTGGAACAAAGGAATCAAACTTTGACCCTAAAGCTAGGGAAAAAGTTTATAAAGAACATAAGTTGCATAATAAAGAAGAGGTGATGACCTAGGACAACAAGCCATAGCCAAAATCTTAGTGCGCATAATGAAATAATGTTGCAAAATAAACCAATGCCACTAAGCTAGGGAAAGTAGATCCCTAGACAAAGAGAAAGAAGGAAAACCTTTCCCCCCAAGGATGAAAGCAAGGGATACCTTTGCGAAACAAATGTTAAAGATATATTGAATATTAAAAGATGAGCTATGGATGATTATGATTATAATGCAAAACCAGAGGAATAAAAGATAAAAATAATACCAATTAGGCTCAAGACAAAATATATTGTAAGAGCATAATGGATCCTAGAAGACTGGATGAAATACCTCTTCCCCCCCAGTCAAGAGACAAGAGGAGAAAAGATCTATTTTATATAAGAGTGAAGGGGATGCCCCTTATAAAAGTTATGAAGGAATTGTAAAACCGCACGAGAGTGGGATATAATTCCTAAAGTAGCTCTTTCTCTAACATATAACTTGAAATGCACACAATCAACAAGTAAATTTGTATTACTATAGTGAAAAGGACATTTGTACTTGGAGAGACCATCTTTTTTGCATAGGTTTAAAGATTTCTTTCTTGGAATTCATTAACTAAACATATACCTTCTTAGCCACATCTTGAGGAGTATCAGGGTAATCTAAGGTAGGTGTTGGAAGAAGAAGATGAAGAAGAGGACAACGAAAAAAATCAACCACCTTAAATTGAGATTTTGAACAACCAATACCATGCATATCTTTTTTAGGGGGTATATGAACTGGATATTTAATACCATGTTCATTAACACCAAGCCCTAATCCTTTATAACCTTGTTTAGCGATCATATTATATCCTGTAGCATACATATCTTGTAAAGCTTCTGCAAGAGGTAATTGTTTGTCGTGATCATGAGAAAATGTCATGTAAGGCGGAATGATAGGTTGAGAGGAAGTTTCTTTACCCTTTCCTTTAATATCATCATGAATCAGAGAAGGTAAATCAAAGAACGCTTGCACATATGCATCATGAACTATAGTTTGAATCCCATCATAAGTATGGGAAGCACTAGGATTAGCAGATGGAGAATTAGGCATGTTAGGAATTGAATTAGGAAGGATTGGATTAGGATTAGGAACAATAGGAGTAGGATTAGGAAGATTAGGAGATGGTGTATCATCTACTGAATTCTTCACATAATCCAAGAGTAATAAGTTCGTCACACAAATCCTTAATGAAGGTTTTGAAAGTGGGAAAACTAGTATCAGTCAATCTTACAATAGCATTGTAGACACCCAAAACTGGGCAGGTATCTTAGAATCATTCAAATTTGCAAAATCTTAGCCAAATGCTCTAATTTTCATCAAAATGGATCAAATCAATTTCAAATGGACATTTATTAATCAAAATTGGACAAAATCATTTAAATCAAAAGGAAAAATTAAATCATGACATCAAATAATTAAATACAAACCTAAAGGGATCAATCACACTATATAATTGATTTTAATCAATTAATTGTATACTTTTAAATCAAAAATCAAATTGAACATGTTTCCCTTACATGGCTAATTTAATTAATTGATGGAATTTAATTAATCCTAATATCTTTCAACATAATTTGAGCAACCAATAAGAGTTGAGAACACAATGTACATGGATCACTCCAAATTGTTGAATCTCAATCACTCATTTTCAACTTTGAATCTCAACCACTCAAATTTGTCTACTTGTCCAAACATTTGAGACAATCATTTAAATTATCCCCCCATTTAAAAATATTTCAAAAGTCTTTTACTCAACCAAGGCTAAACCATGATCAAGTAACTCTACCCTCTACCCTTGGGATTTTACTATAAATAGAAGTCATTTTGAGAGCATAATAATCCTAGAAAATTCGAATGCATAGCATCATCACTATAGGCAATTTGAGAGCAATTGAGCAATATCTTGAGCATTTTGAGAGAAAATTGTGAGATTTGAGAGCATTATCATGAGCATTTGAGTTAATCTTTGTATCAAATTGAGAATTGAGAGCTAGATTTATCATAATTTTCTCATTCTAGGATTGTCACTAGTAGAGAATAAGGCTGAGAGCTCTACTTACCAAGCTTAGATAGAGAACCATGAGATGATATGGATGTTAAATGCAATTCTTTAGATTAAATTTCCATTGTCTTTTCATAGAATTATTGCTAATTATCCTAATTTCATGAAGGTGTAAACACTCGCACACAAATGGCACCCACCGTGGGGCTTTGAGCCTCATTTTTCATCATTTTTATCAAATTTTGTGTGTTTTTTGCTTCACTTTTAAGTCAATTTTGCGGAAAATAGGAGAAAAGCTGCCTACAAAGGATTTAACGATGCCTATGAGCATTCTGACGACACCTAGAAGGAGTTAATTGACGCTTACAAGATTCTTTCTATTCTGTCTTTTCTTCTTCTGACGCCTATGAAATAAAGTATCATGCCTAAGAGCATAAAGCGTCGCCTAAAATCTAAGAAATGACTATTAGCTATTCTTTACCGCCTTTGATATTTTATCTTATGCAATTTATAGACATTATTTTTAACGCCTAGCAGATAAATGTTTATGCTTAGTAATTTTGAAAAGTTGCTTGAGTCACTGGAAAGTGATGCCTGTGAGTCTTAAAATCATGCCTACTAGCTTTTAACTTACGCTTATTAGTTGATAAATGTCGCCTAGCATTTTCTGTTTAATTTTGCTTTCAGATTTTTAAATTCTATTTTCTAACGTTCTATCTGTGTTTTTCCCGTGGATGAGAAAACATAGGAGAGTACGGAAACCAGAGAGCAGAGTTACTCAAGAGAGAAAAGAGGTTAGAATTCAAACCAAACGTCAAAAATAAATCCATAATGCTTCAATTCTAGATAGTTTGGGATTAGAAGAAAAGCTTTATGAGCATTACCTTAAGGTGTTGGATGCTTATAAAAAGAAATTTCCTACTTTGAACTAAATTGTTTGCATTAAGTTGTTAAAATTTTCTTTGCAAAATCTTGTTAAGAACATTTAATTGCATTTCAATTTGTTCCTTTTGGTTTCCTTCACTTTGTATTGCTATGTTGACTAATTTTTTGGAGGAGCTGGAATGGGAATGATCACCACTAGGTAAGTAAGCAAATAAGCGTAAAAAAAACTTCAAAAAAACACCTAGCCTTTTGCTAGCTACGAAAGAGGTATTTTTCATATCAAGATTGCATTGCTTAAATTGTGGTTTTTCTTTGAATCTAGTTTAATAGGAAAAAACCTTACTATTTTCTAAATTGAACAAACATTAGGCATATGCTCTCCATTTTGCGAAGTGGATCAAAAATCCAAACATGTGAGTTCAACTTGGTAGAAAGAAAGGGATGAGGAATTAACCAAACATTTCATTTATAAGAACCTCCTTGTCAAGAGGTTGAAAAAGAACAAATTTTGCTTGAAGTGTTTGGAATAAGAAACAACAATAGAGATATGCTCTTCACTTTCTAAGTGAATCAAACTCCCAAACTTGTTGAACCAAGTTTGATTTCTTATTTTTCTATATATGCTAGATAAATTAGATCTTTAGAGGGTTTGCCTCCCGAGAATTGCCTTACGAGGACGGTGAGAGGGAATGACCCAAAGTGGGAGACGATCGCTTTAGCCGCGATACTATCTGACCCACTATAAACAAATACATTCTTCCCTAATCAAAGAGTGACTAGGTTGTGTGCAAGCATTCTTCACTTCCTCGAGTAGTCCTTCGATATTGCACCAAATCATACTTTCGTGCATGTGGGAAGCCCGCAAGGGGGTAAAATAACTTGACATGATCTAGAACGAAGGTGTTCATTAAAAATCATGTTGAGTAGTAATCTGCCTTATAGAGCCAAACGTGTTTAAGAGCCAAATCTGACTCTAGGTAGATTGCTTGGAAGACATTCTTGTTTATACTTGTGAAAATGACCGAGAACATACACTTTTAGTGTGGTTTTAGGGATATGGTACATATTTGATGTGTGTGTTGTGTTTGTACTTTATTTTCAAGCAAGAATATTCTACAGATCTGATCCTAAAACTTTTTAAAATTAAAATTTACAACCTGATCTGCAAAGGGCCGCCTGCACACAGAGGAAAAATGCTTATACAAAGTGAAGTCACATTTGTGACTATTCAAGAAACGCCTATAAACGATGAAGTCACACCTGTGACATTTTAAGAAATGCCTGGAAAAAGTTAAGCAACGCCTATCAACAGAAAAATCCACCTGCTCACTGCAGAGCACCACTTAGGCAAATTCCAGTAGTCGCGTACTAAGTTTTAAGTCACGCCTACACATAGGAAAGTGACGCCCAAAAACAAAGAAGGGCAAACAATGGACATTTCCTGAAGGTTTGGAAAGATTTTGAAATCATTTTTGGATACCCTTTTCAGAGATATTCCTTATCAGCGCAACAAATAGATCATATTCCTGAAAAAAAAATTATAATGATGAATCTATTTGAGAAACGAATCAATCCTATTATGGAGCATAATTATCAAAATCAAGACCAAAATCTCCATAGGAATCAAAATGATGAAGTGTCTGAAGATGAAATTTTAGAAGCATCCCAAGATCCCATATTTATGAAAACAATGGGATTAATTTTGAAGAGGAATAAAGAAGCATATTTCCTAAATTTAGCTCAATCAAGAGCTAAGCTTCCTCATAATTATGACACATCAACCTTGAGGAAGAATGAGGAAAAATAAAAAGATACATCATCTAAAAATCCATCATTAAGATCAATTTGGCCTTTTCTTTATGATGATGGGCCATTTGTATCTTCATTTTCCTCACAAAAAGAAGCATTTAAGAGCAACAAACCTATCTTGGATCAAGGGACATTTCATGATCATCCTATTCATGATCAAGGTAATAAAGGGTATGAAGAGAAAAGTACCACTCTCAAGCAAGATCTAATGCACAAACCTCTATCTAGCAAGGTTTCTCCAATAGCTTGTACTCCTTTCATCCTTTGTCCATCTCACAAAGCTTCACAACTATCCAAAATTCCTCCATTAAAGAGTGAGCCTAATGATGACACTTTTCACGTTGACTATGTCTACCCTCAAGGGCTACCTCTAAAAGAAACCCAAGCTATTTTACATTTTGTTGCAGATCGTTTCCATGCTTCAAAGATCTTGGACCCCAAAGCTTCATATGCTTCAATGCCTATTATACCCATTCATCCTACATCATTTCTCCAAACATCCCCCAAACATATCCAAACATCTACCTTGTCCTTAGAAGTGGCTCCATGTCAAGAGGATAATCCAAAGAGAAAAGAAACAAATATCAGTAAATATCAAGATCAAGATTCTATACAATCCCCTCCCATAGTTGATGAAGGTCCCATATCCATAGAACCATGTGATGATCCCCTTGCATCCTTTCATGTCTTCCAAGATTATGTCCTTCCATTCCAAGAACAAAATACCCTTCCGAGTTCCATATTTTCTCCACTTCCCAAGCAAGATCAAGATATCACTACCACAATTTCCAATGAGCATATTGAAAATCAAGAGAAAAATACCCTCTCTACACCATTCAAAGATTCTTGTCAAGATCAAAGTATCCCATCATTTCCTTTTCATATTCCTCCATGTTCACCTCAAGAAACCATCATTCTTCTAAATCCTTTGCATGATAATAAACCTTCAAGCTTCAATTGATCCTATCAAATTTGTTCCTATCAAAGATATTCATGGGCCTATGGGTATAAAGATAAATCTTAAAGATGAGAACCTTGGCAATGCAACTCCTTTCAAAGATGTTGATATCCCTTTCACACCTTATATCCCTGCATTCAAATGCAACCATATGCCTTCACTATCCTCCAAATCCATTTTGGGTTCCTATGTCCCAAAACAAAAGTCATCATCCCTTCCATCCATATTAGGTCCATATATTCCTCCATCCTCCATTCCTATCTCTAGCTCTCCATTCACTTACCCTACCATGTATCAAGATCAATGAAGGCACACATACTTGAAGAATATCCAAACACCAATCCATATGAACCCTCCATATTATTCCTATTCATCCACAATTCCTAAGTCTTCTGGAAGCAATTTTGATGTGCAACATAAAAATCATAAATCCAAGAATCCATGTGTATAAAAATCACAATGTCCCATCTAATCGACATGTGAATGAAAAGAAAAATGAAATATCCAAAAGACCACAAAGGTCCACAAAGAAAAATGAAATATCCAAAAGGCCGCAAAGGTCCACCAAGCAAAAAGAAACATCAAATAAAATGTGGGTTCCTAAATCCCTCATTGAAGAAATGCATTCAAAAGCATCACAAAAGAAAGAAAAATCAAAATTGACATTCAAGCTTCCAAAGGCTTCCATTCCATCTCCTTCCAAACATCTTCCACTTTCCAAGTCTAATTTGAGTTCCTACATCCCAAAATCCACTACCTCAAAAAGATCCTTACCTCCTTCATCTATTGTTCCTCCATCATTCTACCACTCTTAAAAGTGTGTGTCAAAGTTTATCTTGCCAACATTTCCATCTACAACATACCTTCTTCTTATCCTCACATTCATTTTCCAACACCTACTTTCCATATTTACATACCTCTTATCCAATCTATGGCATAAAACCTTTACCACCACCTACCTTTATCCTCCATATCTATCCTTTGTTGTTACCTTATCAATATCTTTGAGCATCCTAGTCATACACATGGTTTATTATAGCATATATTTTAGAAGAGCATTGTCCAAAGATCCCGATGTTGGGAAAATATTAAAAATATCAACAAAAAAAAGAAAGAAACAGAAACAGAAAAAAGTGCCTTGGTGAAAACTTAGCAATACGCACCTTGGTGGTAAAAGTAAAGAGAAATAAATCTGTCCTATGGTGAAAACTACTTCTTGTGCTGCTTTGGAAAAATACCATGATGAAAACCTGGCAAACAGGTGTCATGTGTAATTCCTCCTTCTTGCACTCTACACTTGAGGGCAAGTTTCATCCATGTTATCCTCCATCTTCCTATCATTTATCTCACTTACATCCATATTCCCCCTCTCACCTTTAATCTTGACAAGGTTGAACACATCCATGAGCATTAAGTATCTTGACATATGTTATCCTTTCCATCATCTTATTTACTTGTTGCATCCATGTGACCCTATCATGATCTTGCTTATCCCAAATTCACCTTCATTATTCCTTGCCAGTCTTTTTATAATCCCAAAACATCCCTTCATAACCCCTTTATCATGATTGTGTTATCTTATCCACATCTTACCCAAGTTGACCCCTTGGTCTTGATCAAAATGAAGAACTTAAAGTACAAATTTTTTTTATCAAAAACTTCTTGACATGTCCACTCTTTTGGATCCCTCATTTTCATGACAGTAGATCGTTATCCTATAGGCTATCTAGCGCTGCATCATTGGCTTCCATGGCTTATCCAAAAACATGCTTCACATTGCTATATCATTTTTCCTTAGCTTGGAAAATATTGAGAAGATGGTCCTATAGCTCACATTTGCATGCTTCATCCATCATGGCCTTTCCATCTTTAATCCTTCAACTTGAAAATCCATCCTTCATGTCCTATATATTGCTAGACATTGGGGGGAAAACCAATGTGATCTTGTTTGAGAGCTGGTAAAAAACTAAAAAATATAAAAATATAAAAAATATAAAAAGTAAAAATCCAAAAACAAATGTTTGCATAAAGTGCTTTGAGCTACATCTTGCATAAACCGAGCTTTTGTAATATTTTGGAAGTTTGCCCAAGTCCAACATTTTTCCTATCCAACTAGGGGCATTTGATCTTAATCAGTGGAGTTCAACAAACATGCACAAATTCACATGCAGCAATGCAATAAAACTCAAACGGATTCGATGCGCGCTATTTTTTATCACATATTAGAGAGGGAATTATCAGAGCTTTAGAAGAGGGAGAGTTTGTTGAACCTTTGCTGGATATCATTGTTCACAACCAAGTATTTTGATCCTACAACTTGATCCTTGAGCCTTCATTGACTTTATTATTCAAGATTAAAAATTGACATCACTTAAATGATCAGAATGTTTGGAAAAAAAATTTTGAAAATCTTGATACATTGCAAAACCCTTGAAGCTTTTTTATGATCTTTATTGAATCTCTTTTTATCATGTCTTTTTAGCTAATCGATGATGTTTCAACTAGATTGGCAATGATGGAGACATGATATTTTTGCTTGCCTTTGAGTGACTGTCTTGAGAAAAATCCAACAACTTATGTGAATTCGTCTAACAACATGGTCATCAAAGAACCATCGAGGACTTTCATATAGGATGGAGGGTTGACCTTTGTCTTTTTACACAAATGGATACCTTGGCTATTTAGATTTTCCATATCTTAATACCTATAAAGGATAAAATATGGATGGGGTCCTAGAATAATGGTTTGCACATAAAAGAGACCCCAAAACCAATATTTTACACTTACATTTGAATTGTATTGATATGGAAAGTAAATGTACATGACTAATGTTGAAATGAAGAGATAAAGATACCTACCTCCGAAAAAGAACCTGTTGAAAACCTTGTCAAACAATCTAAAAAATTGTTGATTTTCATAATCTTTAATTGAAACTGCGAGATCTACAAAACCTAGAAATCTTTTCCAATTCTGAGGGAGGTCATCTTTGACCCTCATAAAAGGTCAAAGGCTACATTTTTATTCTGAAGGTCGATTTTGACTCTGTTCGCAAATCTCGAAAGTTCACTAAAAAGGGTATCCAAATCTAAGCTCAGATCTACAGTTTCACACCTGTACCTGCAAGAAAAATGGTTTTATTTGTTTGTTTGGGGGGTTTGCCTTGGTCAAACCCCAGTTTAGAATCAACCTTAATATTGAAATTGAAATGGAGAATGCTAGCAAGTAGTAGAAGTAGATCTAACAATGAAGCTATGATATTCAATAGATATGCAAATTGTATTTGAAATGTAATCAAGTATGTTAATATGAAAGCTTGAACATAACATCAACAAATGTAAATCAAACCTCCATGATTGTATGCTTGGAATTCACCTTGAGGGAAGAATTAATGGATCTTGAAGATGAACAAAAGGATCTTGAAGGAAGATCACACCATCATGATGGCTAGATCGAGGATTTGAATGATGAATCTTGTCTGCTTGAACCAAATCCCTTCAATGGCTTGAATGCTTGAATCCTTGATCTTCAATGGAGAACTTGGATGGAGAAGAGGACTTGAATGTTTGAATGGATGCTTTCTTGATCTTTCTTGATGAAATTCTTTCTTGATCTCCTTGCTTGAAAGTGCTTGAGCATGAAAACTTAATGGAGAAAATGAGAGAGGAAGGCTTCCTTTTATAGTGATTTAGGGCACAATCCTCTAGAGGAGACACCTTGGAGAATTAAATTCTAATTAGGCCTCAACCCTTTTATGAATGGACCTAAATTAAATATAATTTAAGAGTTTACCATTTCGGAGACCAAAACAGCTGACCCGGAAGCGGGAAAACAATTCTTTCCGAAACCCGACATTCGGAGATCACAAAACCTTGAAACTTGAACCCAAGGTCAAGGATGAGCTCGACTCCAACCTAGGTCAGAGTCAAGGTCGACTTTGACCCCTTTAGGTCAAATTTCACCTTAAGGTCACAAATTTCAGGGTCTCAGTCCAAAGATGCCAGAATCAGAAACAGGAGGTACCGGGAGTGCCCGGAGACCTAGAAATGATGTCAGAATAGGGTAGAGTGCCAGGGAGAGGAACAAAATCATATGATGAACATGATGAAGGCTAGGAGGACCTATTTGTAAGTCCTACCTAAAAAATAGAGCCATAGAAGAGGGGAATTAAGGAGAATCCTTGGGATCCTAACCCTAATTTCACCTAGAATGAAGGAATCAAGTGTAGAAAAGAAGTAGAAAATGGGGAAAAAGTCAGATCTAAGCAAAGATCAATTCAAGGCGTTCGACATGACCCCAAACCACTTACTCGGAGGGCTAAATGCTCTTACCATGGAAGTGCTTCCATTTTAAGATGATACAATAACAAAATCCAATTGCAATATTGAATTTGTTGAAACCGGTATTCATACTCCCATAGTTTGTTATTCAACTAGTGAGGGTTGTACTCATTTTCTAAAAGTTACCAAATGCGATAAAAAGCGGTATTCATATCATCATGATGTGGTCAGTGATGGTTGTACTTGCTTTCCAGTCCCACAATGCTCAATGATGAAAATATATCTCTATGACATTTCTTTGCTAAAAGCTAGTGACAATTAGTTGCATTGCATTGCATTTTCATGATAGATTACTTGCATGTTTATGGGATTTTCCTTAATCAAGGGGGTGGAAGTTAATCATGATTACATCATCAATGTCTTCAAATATCTGACTCATCAAATTGATCAATTCTACATCCAAGATTATCATTACTATGCATCTGCTCACCTAGGGGCAACCTCATCATCTAATCAATTAGGGGCAACATAATTCTCTTCATTACATGTATCTACATCTACACCTAATTCATATCAAATGACCCTATCTATCAACCTCCCACCATTTAATCTTCTCATCAAATCCAATCCAATCGAATATCAATCAGTTGAATCATCCAATTGATCATCTAATGTCAATCATTTATCCTATTATCCATTTTCTCATCTTGAGTACATTAAATTTCCTAACTCTAGATCTTGAGGAAGGAAAATCAATTTATTTGTTTGTATCTCTAGATCTTGAGAGCGAATTATCAGTTTATCCAATCAATCCATCAACATACTTATCCTATCCAATTGACATTAATACAACATCAGCCAAGTGATTCTGACTGACATCGAGTGATATCCAAGCATTATCAAATTATCTCAAACATCAACAACATTTTCTCAATCATATAGCTTTTTCTCATCAAATTCTTATATCAAACTGGGGCATTTGTTGTGACCTTGATTATCATCAATGTTTTTCAAAAATGAAAACATATTGGATCTATTTTCAATCAATTTCATCATATTTTTTTTCTATCCGAAGATCAATCTATTTCATTTCTAAGGGGGCATTATCAGAGTATCAAATCTGCATCAATATTGAATCTGGGGCATTAAAATTTTGAACTATTATCAGTGAGGCATGTTGTATCATTTTTCAAATCAGGTTTTATTAATCAAATCAATTTTAGATCAATTTTCAAATCAATTTTGTATCAATCAATCAAGTGTCGAATCAGTGATTAGGACATGCAATTTTCTTTGAATCAATGCGCTACGCACATCAATTCAAATAGGGGCATTTGTAGACACCCAAAACTGGGTAGGTATCTTAGAATCTTTCAAATTTGCAAAATCTTAGCCAAATGCTCTAATTTTCATCAAAATGGATCAAATCAATTTCAAATGGACATTTATTAATCAAAATTGATTAAAATCATTTAAATCAAAAGGAAAAATTAAATCATGACATCAAATAATTAAATACAAGCTTAAAGGGATCAATCACACTAGATATAATTGATTTTAATCAATTAAATGTATAGTTTTAAATCAAAAATCAAATTGAACATGTTTCCCTTCCATGGCTAATTTAATTAATTGATGAAATTTAATTAATCCTAATATCTTTCAACATAATTGGAGAAACCAATAAGAATTGAGAACACAATGCACATGGATCACTCCAAATTGTTGAATCTCAATCACTCATTTTCAACTTTGAATCTCAACCACTCAAATTTGTCTACTTGTCCAAACATTTGAGACAATCATTTAAATTGTCCCCCCCATTTAAAAACATTTCAAAAGCCTTTTACTCAACCAAGGCTAAACCATGATCAAGTAACTCTACCCCCACCCTTGGGATTTTACTATAAATAGAAGTCATTTTGAAAGTGTAATAATCCTAGAAAATTTGAATGCATAGCATCATCACTATAGGCAATTTGAGAGCAATTGGGCAATATCTTGAGCATTTTGAGAGAAAATTGTGAGATTTGAGAGCATTATCATGAGCATTTGAGTTAATCTTTGTATCAAATTGAGAATTGAGAGCTAGATTTAGGCATTTTATCATAATTTTCTCATTCTAGGATTGTCACTAGTAGAGAATAAGGCTGAGAGCTCTATTTACCAAGCTTAGATAGAGAACCATGAGATGATATGGATGTTAAATGCAATTCTTTAGATTAAATTTTCATTGTCTTTTCATAGAATTGTTGCTAATTGTCTTAATTTCATGAAGGGATAAACACTCACACACAAGCATAGGCAAGTGAAACATGAAAAGTGACAAACTCAATGAAATGGATGATACTTTCATACACATCATAAGTATGATAAAGATATGCTAGGAGAAGAATAATAAGAAAAATAACCACACACAAAAGCATCTTAAAGATCTTCATATTGAAATGCAAGAAACTATTTTTGTATTTATATAGATTTTTATTTGAAAAAGATAATCTAACACCAAAAAAGAAAGAGTTGTCTATCGTCGGTTCACCAAAATGTAATATTTTAAATGGGAAAGGGGTATCTAAAATGTAGTAAGGTAATGGGCGAATGTAAGATCTACTTCTCAATCCAAATTCCCAAAGGATAGATCCAAATTGATTAACCATGAGGAAATGATTAATGCACAAATGAATCAATCTATGGAGAATATGAAGAAAGGAGAAAACCTTAAGTTTTGTTATAGAAAGTAGGTATTGAAATCTGAATTGAAATGAAGACAAATACTAACCTCAAAATATGACAGATCTGGAAAATGTAATTTTTTGATGTCTGTGTTCAGTTTCGAGAAATTCTGCAACCAGATCTGGCCTAAAAACACTGAAAAAATGAAAACCCAATAATCTTTTGTCTTTTTGAGCAAGGTCGAACTTGACCCAAGACATGGGTAAGATCTTACCCCTAAAAGTCGACCTTGACCTGCACTGCTCCGACAAAATTTCTATTCACGGATCCTGAAAATTTGTCGAAAAGGGTACTCAGATCTGAACTGCGATTTGTTGTCTTGCCCATGTACCTGCAAGAAAAAGGGTTTTGTTGTTTGGATGAGGGGTTTGCCTTGGTCAAACCCCGGTTTGGAATCAACCTTAATAATAGAATTGAAATAAGGAATGCTAGTAAGTAGTAGAAGTAAATCTAACAATGAAGCTATGATAATCAATAGATATGCAATTGTATTTGAAATGTAAACAAGTATGTTGATATGAAAACTTGGACTCAACACTTAAAACCATAAACATAAATCAAAACCTCCATGATTGTATGCTTGGAATCCACTTTGACGGGAGAATGAATGGATCTTGAAGACGAACAAAGGATCTTGAAGGAAGATCACACCACCGTGATGGATAGATTTAAGGTTTGAATGATAATCTTAAATGCTTGAACCAAATTCCTTCAAACGCTTGAATGCTTGAATCCTTGATCTTCAATGGAGAACTTGAATGCTTGAATGTGGATGATTGCTTGAATTCTTGCTTGATCTTGCTTGATTACACACTTTATTGATGGATATCTCCTTGAGAGTGCTTGATGAAAAATGAATGTGTGTTGTGTGAAATGAGAGAGGAAGGCTTCCTTTTATACAAGTCTAGGACACAAACTTCTAGAGAGGCCAACATAGGAGAATTAAATTCTCATTTAAATCTTAACCCCTAAAAATGGACCTAGATTAAATATAATTTAAGATTTTACCATTCCAAAATCCGAAACAGTCGACCCAAAAGCAGGAAATAAAACTTTCCAAAGCTCGACATCCCGAAACCTCTAGAACCTAAAATTTGGACCCAGTGTCAAGGTCGAGGTAGACTTTGACCTAGGTCAAAGTCAAGGTTGACCTTGACCTAGGTCAGGGTCGAGGTCAACCTTGACCCAGAAGGTCAACCTTGACCCAGAAGGTCAACCTTGACCCTGAGGTCAAGAATCTTAGTTTCTCAGGACCAGGTGCCAGAAAAAGGATGAAAACAGGTGAAGAGAGGAGCAGAATAGGGGGAAAGATCCAGAATCAAGCCAAAGATCCACAAAGGCTTCCAACATGACCCCAAACCACTTACTCAGAGGGATAAACCTATCCTATATGGAAGTGCTTCCATTTTTTGACGATACACTCTTAAAACTAGACTTTGTCATTTTTCCCAACTGACACTATTTACACATCACATTATCAAGTTTCTTCAATCTCGGCAAACCTCTAACTTTCTTCTTTCTACTAATATTTACCAAGTTGTCAAAATTTACATGACATAGTGTTGGTGTTTCAAAATGACTTACGCTCTTAAGCCGCCAATATACCTTCATACTGATTTTAGGAATGGTTAGTTCCAAGATGTATAAGGATCTTAAGGTAACTGGACCAACTATAGGGACTAGACTGCCCTTTGTACTTTTGGCTCTGCAAAATCAAGGTGGGTGTACCTAATCTAGTAAATAAAAATACTTCTACAACACCAAGACTGGATTCATATAACAGATAAATAGCAAGAAAGTATTGAATGCTAACCAAACATTCATTGACTCTCCATTTCTATGGATGAACAATCAACTCCTCAACCAAAATTTTAAAGATGATGGTTTTTAATTCAATTTTCAGATTGTAACAACCTTGATCAATATGTGTCAATAGGAGATATACTCACTTAGACCAGTGTCTTACCCATTGGGCAAGAACTCCAAAACAAAGAGGATACAAAAACTAGAATATACCAAGGATTCATAGCCATAAATACATATACCATAATCCTTACTACTTATAGAGAATCCTTGTGCAAATCAAGATGAACTCATATTCTATCCAGAGCAGTGTTTAATCTAATCCTAGATCAGAACTTAGGAATGAAAATACACACATAAACAATTATGTAATGAACTAGAAAGTTCAAAGGTCATAAGACTTAACACATAGGAGAGAAAAGAACCAAGTATCTGTACTAAGTATGATGAATCATGCCTTTGCATACATTTTACTTCAGAATACAAGCTTGCAGATAATAGCAAAGACCTATAACTTTCTACCTTCCATTAACAAATACTGAAGCAAAATTTTACAATCTTGATTGAGGATAGGGTTCACAAATATGCTCTTTCAAACACCTAACTCCCAATACCACCAAATGATCATGAAAAATCCTTTTATCACAAGGACTGCAACAAGCATCTGATCATTTAGGGAAAAATTAAGTCTCCAGCCACTTTCAATCAATCCAATTACTATAGAAAAGACATCATACATAACTCAAAGAAATCAAAACCAAACTGATCTTCAACTTGGGAAATAGTCTAACTGGCACGCCATAAGGACAAGAGACGTCATCATGAAAAACCATCGCTGATTTCGGCTCCATAATAGATGGCATGGCTGTTTCATCTACTTCTCCTCAACATGGACACTTCCTGCAGTCAAGCATTACTCCAAAATCTTTCTGGGCGGTGAACAAGATCTGATTACGTAGATTGGTCACCCTTGCATTCAATAATAGTCCTTTACTGGCGTAATTTTCTAATTATCCTGCCCGAAAAAAACCCTAGCAGAGTTTTAGATTTAAATCACAACGGCTACCACCCAGTTTAAAACATAGTCGTTGATCTTTGTCCTTCTCGGCACATCGTGCGACCTTTAAAATTTATCAAAACAGTCAATAAAGCCTTCAAAAAAAGACTGGCCACATCATCAATCTCGATAACAACCGAAAATGAGCACGTCAGCACACTTGGCAATGTCTTTACTTTAACCATGGCAGGCTCTTAACCACACATCATTCAGAGAACACGCGATTGAAGGATTCTCATGATCTCAGAACATTTATCTTAACCCGGGTCTAGTCTAGAGATCACGCGACAAAGCTTATTTTGCAATCTTTGAATCTTTTACTTAACTAGGGTTTCATTGGGAGATCCAGTGCCAACCGTCTGATCTCATCTGCATCCACGGCCTACACTGAGTCTCAAAACCTTTAACCTTAACTCATCTTTATCTGGCGATTATGCGACCAAAGCATTCTCATAATCTCTGAAAGTTATCCTTAACTAGGGTTAAATCTGGAGAATGAGCGATCAAAATATTCTCGGGATCGTTGAATGGTCGGATTGACCTTGGTTTGTCTTCGAGATTAAACACCAACCCTCGATTTGATCCTCCATCTACGGTCCTCGCTGAATCATAGAATGCTTCGTGACTTGATTTTTTCATTACATGACTTGGAGATAACCGCACACTTAACCATCCGCTAGGTCGCTGAATGATCCAAGACTTAACCATAAAATTGCGAGATCCAATGAAAACATGTTTCTTAACCGCTCACTAGATCACTAGATGTATAGCCACTAACTGCCAGGATCAGGAGATCACGAGAACACTTAGTCACTGGGTCGCTGAATAAAAAGACTAATAGCTCGGGGCTTGGAGATAACATGAAAAGAATAGGCGTGTGCAAAAAAAGAACTTAAGTGGCCAGAAAAGGTAATGAAGAAATAGAATAAGGGTAGGTTTTAAGACTTAGACAAATTTTTGAGACCCTTGCAACATGAATAAACCCTTATTTCTTCATCACTGTGACAAATTTAACGGCTACTTTCATAGGATTTTGCAGGACAAGACCATATTCATAGGATTTTTGCATTTACAGGAAAATGGGCTAACACACAACCTCTTATGCTATAACCATACATTATCAAATTGTGCAAACAAACATGTCTCTTCAGATAGGTCTAGATAAAACAAGTTACCCCTAGTATGTTCTCCACTTCCAATTAGTTCACTAGTGGTATCAAATATTTTAGCCTTTCTATGATGAATCTCCACTCTGTAACCAGTAATGTTCAGTTGTGCAACACTTAGCAAATTGTAGTTAAGACCTTTAACCCAATAGGCATTTTCACATGTGATCTTATCAGTCATCTTAATTGATCATTTACCTCTCACAGGACATGGTGCATCATTACCAAACTTAACACTCCTACCTTTGTAATGATCTAGGGTTTCAAATTTACTTTTATCACCAGTCATGTGATGTGAGAAACCACTATCAATAATCTATTTATCACCTTTACTCACATAAGAAATAAGTTCAGTTTTCTCATCTTCCTCAGAATCATCTTTCATAGCATCATAAACTACTTCAATATCAAAATTATCAATGTCACTTTCAATTTCCTCTTCAGCAATATAACAAGATTTCTTACCTTTGTCCTTGTAGTCTCTATACCTTCGGTGATCTCTATTATCTCTCTTATCGTTGTACTTGTTTTCTCTTTCCTCATCCTTGTCAGTCATGTCAGGGCATCTTGCTGCAATGTGGCCAACTTTGTTACATGAAAAACATATTATAGGAAGTTTACCTTTATATTTTCCTTTTCCTCTTTTTAATATTCTAGCCACGAGTGCCTTAAGATCATCTAGTTCATCATCAAAAGTATCACTATCACTGTCACTATCACTATCACTTTTCACACATTTTTTTTTCTCTTAGACTTATGCAAAACCATGTGTGACTTGAATGCAGATTCAACATTAGGAACAGTGTAGTTATCATAGTTAGATAGCTCAAAAGCATTAAGCTTACCAACAAGACTTTCCAGAGCTAGAACATTACCAGAGTTACATCTTGATTCTTGAATTGCAGAAATCTGATAACATAGATAAGAAGCAAAGTTCTCCTACCTTACCAATAACATTCTCATCATCAATGATTCCATTAACTCCTCTAATAGCATTCACTATCTCCTTAATTCTACCACAGTACTAAGCAATATTTTCACCTTCTTGCATTTTCATTTCATCAAACTTATCTCTCAAGCTTTCAGCTTTTGCTCTCTGGTACATTTGTATCACCATCATAGATAGTTGCAAGAATATCCCACATTTGCTTTACAATAGTGCAGTCTTTGATATCTTCAAATTCAAGATAGCTTAAGGCAGATGCAATCTCGAACATTGCTTGATTGTGTTCTTATTTTGCTTTCATCTCCTCGGTAGTCAAAGGTGCAGCAGGTATAACATAGTCATGTTCCGCATAGTACTTCGTTGAATCACCAATACCAACTAGATGCAATTTCATCAAACTCTGCCATGTAGGGAAGTTCTCTTTGTTCAACTTCGGTACCTCCTTTTTATACATCTTGATCATTAACTTCAAGTACCTTTAAACTTTTCTCTATAAGTACCAACAGCTCTGATACCAATTGTTAGAATTATTTAGAACAACAAAGAGGGGGGGTGAATCAATTGTTCTCAGGTCCAGATGTACTAATTAAAATTTCTAGCACTTCAAAAATCTCATATCTAATCACCAACTCAACTCGGTCTCTAAAGTATATATCAGAAACATATAACATGCAATCCACTGTCCAAATGTAAATAACTTGTAGAATATAACAACATTCACATCAAAACATTCACACAAGTATGACACCAGAATTATAGTGGAAACCCAACTTTGAAAAAACCACTTTGTAACATGCTACTAATATTTCACTCTTCTGAAGTGAGCTCTGTGAAAAGCCAATCTTGTTAAAGGTTTACAAACACACTAGTAGGTGTGACCCTGTTAAATGATTTAAACACTCTGTCAAAAGTGACATGGTTAAAGGATTTAAGTACATTCTATTAGAATGCCACCTTGATTAAAGGATTTATACAATGACTGTTAGATCAACCTTGATTTAAAGGATTTAGATTGATACAATGGTTAGAAAGTAACAGTAGTTTTTATCTGAAAAACATACAACTCACTTTGCAAATACAGATCCTCTTCACACATATATGTTGATTTACCAACTGAGCTTCATTTCCATCTCCATCACTGATCTGCTCAGAATTCGCTTCAAGCAATCACAACTCTTCTCAACTTCAGCCTTCTGCTTAGACTTATCAGTCAATAACATCAACAACACCAGCTCCTTTGTAACCTCACAATTAGGTTTTCCTTTATACCTCTTCGATTAGGTAGATCCATCTTTTTCCGCTTAATCTCCTTTGTGGATCTTAGGTTTAGGTTAGATTCATCGAATCCTTCCATCATTTAAGTTCTCTATCCTTCCTTCTAGATACATCTTCAAACTTCTCATTGATTCCATAATAAAACAATTTACCATGCATTAAATTATCCATACAATTCATTAATAAAGTCAACACGATTTACATATCCCAAGAATTCAACTATGTCGGCTAGGAATCTCAATTCTTTCTCCAAATGTAAATTACTGACACTCGGTCAATACTGTGTTCATATCCTCGGTCATCATTGCGTAACTCGGTCATCTCTACAAACTGTCTTCATCGGCTAACATTGTCTTTGCTCGGTAATTTCTTGTCGCTCGGCATAAACTGATGTTCGGTCAACACTAAATTTACTCGGCGTATACTGGTGCTCAGTCGACACTAACATCACTCAGCTTAAACTAGATTTCTTCATTTTGCTCAGTTAAGCCTACTTCTTCAGTCTTTCTTCTTACTTAAATAAACAATACATTATCTTATCAATGTGCCAACTAATCAAGTACCAATTGAAGTATCAAATAACTCAACATTTCCTTAGGTTCTCTTGTTATCTCCTTGCCCTAATCCTTTTCATCAATCAATAGATATTGTACTCTCTTAGATAGCAACTGTCTTACCAATTAAGGTTTGACATCAATGACAATACAACAATTGTTTCAATTGCAATTTCCAACAAAAATTTCCTCTAAGGGACGCAGGTCTATCATTTTTATGGTATTAATTTTATTAGTTTGTGGTACAAATACAAAAATCATATGAAAATATCTTCATTATCCTTGTTCTGATTAGGTAAAAATTGGTTTTGAAAGGTCCCGAAACCTTATACAAAAATATCAGAAGATAGGCATTACTGATCTTCATTATCCTTGTTGTTTCCTCTTCTTTTATTTTGTTTATGAAGGAAGAGAAACCTCGTTGATCTCTGATGTGTTTAGTTTCAGCATTTTTTAAATAGTTGTAAAATATTTTAATGTTGAAACGTAATTCCCTAGTAACCACAAGAATCCATCTTTCAATTCATACTACATTTTGGAGGTTCTAAATGCATATCCCTTCCCAACGACAATCACAAACTTCCAATTTGTAGTGGGAACTATAATGGTATTAATCATGTGGTCTACTGGATTGCATAAGAAACCTAGAATAACTGGTTGATAGATATTTGAGATTGTCTCCTTTTATTGTACTTAAAATTGATACTTGGTTTTGAAAACTGACAAATGGTAGTGCTTGTGTTTCAACTATCAACATTATTTCTTGGTGTGTAAATTCATAAATGCTTAACTATTTGACAAAGATTTTAAATTAATAGTTGGATATTAACTAGATCAATCTTTAAATTCTAATTGTTGAATATTAGCTAGATCAATCTTTAAATTCAAAAATATTCTTTGCGTCCTATTCAAGATTTCACATTTTTAGTGGTTTGATAATATACATATAAAGTATCGAAGAAGGTGGAGTAATATTCAAATATAATTTTCCTAGTAGAAACTTGTACAAGGGAGTTAATTTCAAATTTGTTTATTTGTTTTATATAGATTATCAATCCATTAAAATTACCAAATTTACAACAATACTAATTCACACATCAACATTGAATTTATTGTCCTTATTTTGGGTTGGAATTTATGTCTAGTTATCACTTGCATTAGTGGGATTTTTGCTCCTTTTTATTGAAGAAGCATGGATAGATGCATGGGAGCTCAAGGACAGAGACCTAAAATTATTGAACGAGCTGCAAATATCACTGTAGATAGGGTGCTTGATATGGGTAAAAGAAAATTGATGATTTTCTTACTACTAAGGGGCTATTTTTTTGCCCAAGGCTGAGATATTGGGTTCATATGTTCTCCTATTTGCCCTTCTGCGGTAAGTTGAAAATTTTTCTCCAATATTTGCTTCAACATCAATTTCTCAAATGGTTTTACATGCCTTATATTCTACTCATTACACATCTAGGGATGTTGGAGGCGGCCTTGTGGGCAAGGATGCCTTCGAAACAATATCACAGCTACTGCCTGGCTCAAAACTCATTCTTTGGTGATTAGGGTGATTAGGGTTTCGTATATGTTATTTATGCTAAATTTATCACTTCCCTCTTTTTGGGTTTCTATTTCAGAATTGGAAGAGCTAGATTTCTTCTTGACGGTCCAAACCATCCTCAAGGCCTTCTCCATTTCTTCATGTTGTACTTTACCTTCAAGGATCTACTTTTTTTTCTACCAATCTTATCATGCAAGTGACCTGTGAAATAAATCAAGATTGTTTAAATGTCTTTATAGTCATACAAATCATACTACTAAATTCATTCTCTATTTGTATCTCAAAAATTATTATCAATTTTTATATTTTCTCTAGGAGATTCGATTCACAAAATAGTGAACAGATGCATGTTATATAAATCTATATAGATTAGTTGTTTTTTTATTTTCAATCTTGACCTTTCCATTTGAGTAGTAGTAATGATACACATAATCTCTAATAATAGGGGCTCGATCTAGGGCTAGGGTTAGGGTCTAATTAATACTCAGACATAAGCTATGTGATTTTCCCTTCTTTTGCAACCATACCTTATTCTGCAACCCTAGCCAAGTGAAAATGACTGTAAATCTCACAAACAAATTGCATCATAGGAGTCATACCCTGCAAGTCATTGTGTGAAACATTCAAAAGTCATCAAAAGGTCATAAAGCAAGGCATACTTTAGAGAATCGCCATGAAAGCCAATGAGCAGCCTTCATCTGCAAAGGTAAAGGCTATGCAACTTGCAAGCTAGGGACTTGTACATGTAAATGATACTCCACACTAGCATGATATTTTTTTAAAATAAAAGATTTCAGTTTTGCATATTTTGTGATTATTTGTGACCAAAATATTTTTTACAAGTGGAGCAGCATAAGTATTATTACTATTTGGGAATCTAAAAATTACCAATGCTCAATAACAGAGTCATTATGTACCTTACATAATCTTGACGATTGTTCCTTGATCACTATCTAATAAGAAATCTGAATCTGCTAGTTGCTAGCTGTTATAAACTTTGTACGTAATATAATTCAGTTCATAAGTAAGTCATTGGCAAGAACGAAACAGTGCATCAATCATTTCTCTTGCACATTAAAGACATGACCATATGCCAAAAGTTTTCTTGGGTCTCAATCGCCATTGACAGCTCCAGCTTTCTTGACAGTCCCTCTAGCTGAGCTAAGATGTGCCTCGAACAAGGACGTTGAATGGGAATACTGGCTAGAAAATAATGTAGGAGATTACATCCACAAGGAATGCACATTTATGGATCGTAAACATCCACGTAATGGGAAAGATTTAAAAATAGAACTTGCAAAAACCATCCCAAATAAGAAAACATAAGAGATTCTCTACATTAGTTTTGCCAAGATTAAAAACAAAATATAAGAAAGCGGTCTTATTGAAATGGATGAACCAAGGGAGCCATGTCCCACTAGAGCTTTGTTGTGGTAAATTGATTTCGTTTTCTAAATTCAATAATCAGTACAGGTTGAAAGGTTCTCAGCTTTCGAGCATCTTCATTAATTTTCAACAAATGTCAATTACTCAAGGTAAGTCTTTACAAGTTGAAGCTTAAAATGTTTTACGATTCCACTTCGTTGAATTTTGGGCTTAAAGTACTTCTTGTGTATAAGGTCCAAATTTAAGAGGTGTAAAATTTGATCACTATATAGTAGGTAAAATGAAAAAGCCCCCTTCTTCTCACAAGAGAAGTCTCCTGTGTATGGTTGCGTGGTTGCGACCTTAAAACCACCTTTACCTTATATAGACATTTACAATGGAGCATTCACTTGGATACTTGCAAGTGAATTAACCTAAGCACAACGCATTAAACAATCTTTATGCAATCCATCCGCACTTTCAAAAACCAGAAGAATAGCCTATAAGGTATTTAACAGAAAACGTAATACAACCATACTTGGTTTATGATAACTACAAAAAGAGAAAAGGGCTGTAAAATTAACCTCTAACCATATAAACTATCCAAAACCTCAGAAATCTCATCATCGCTGGCCAATTCAAGCACTGCTCGAAGCTCTCGATCAAAAGCAGGTTTCACTACAGATACCCACATAGCATAAAACAAGTTACAAACCAAAAACACAATATACTAATATTGCCCCATATGTTAAAAGATAAGCTACCGCAAGATACCTATACTTAGTTTTGCAGCTTCTAGCCGTGTTAGTTTCTGACACCTTGGAGTGTGTCGATGGACCTAAACCGTACAAGGGTTCCCATAAATTGAAGATGATAGCCCACGCAAGTTTGGAGCCTAATACATAAAAATTATTAGCTATGTTAGAAGCTAGTTACTATAGTTGAGATTTAAAAAATTAATGGATGCAAAGAATTCCCCAAATAGAAACCTTATCTTTGCACAGATGATCTTTTTGGTGAAATTTAGGAAGAGCACAGGGGAGGGAGATGGCCAAATCAATCATTGCAGTGTTGCTTAGTGTATTGCCTGCAATGCCAATCGCAGTGTTGGCCAACAAATTTCTGAAACCAAAACATTTAAATCATATCGACTCGAACGAATTCGAGACGCGAAAAATAGGCAATCGTTTTCCAACTGCGACAAAAAGCCTCACTTAGGCAAAAGGCTGCAAATTGGTGTAGTTCATAATGAAGGGTTATGGTCTGCCAGCCAGTCATAAAGAACAAGCAGGAGAGAGAAGGCCAGACTAGGTTATGGTTAGCCAGCCCGTCATAAAGAACAAGCAACAGTGACTTCCACTATGTATATCTCTCATCCGCTGACAGCTGCCCACCTTGTACTTGCGCTTGCCCCCTCTCTTTCATTTCCCCTTGCTTCCTTCAACAATTGTTGTGTGTATATTTTGCATGATGTGACGTTTAAAGTAAAGCTAGCAAGGAATCACCCAAAAAAGCAAACAAACCACTTGTAATGCAGGATGGACAGCTCAGAGTCTCCCAATGGCAGTTATTGCCTTTTCTACCAATCACAACCATAGATCAAACAAAACAAGTCGAGGCTTTCCAAATTGGAAACACCTACGGTGTAATTAGATGTTCAATTTAGCCCAATTTTGACATGTATGGGTTCCCGCATTAATTCTGACATCTCAGCTGAATTTCACACTCTCCAAGCACTCATTAGATCTTTATTAATTTAAATTAATAT
Source organism: Chamaecyparis obtusa (assembly GCA_027943335.1). NCBI lineage: Eukaryota > Viridiplantae > Streptophyta > Pinopsida > Cupressales > Cupressaceae > Chamaecyparis > Chamaecyparis obtusa. The sequence continues at coordinate 574,170 of BSBK01002462.1, read as the reverse complement.
TTATTATGAGTCCTCTCTTAATTGATTCTCACCAAAATCTTATTTTAGGTCATTTATTATAAGTGTGCCCTTTAAATTACTTCCTCTCCTCACTTTAAGATGGGTCTTACCTCATTTTAAAGTTTGAGGCATATTTTCCACATCTATCAACCTCGCATCTTTGTGTGGCACGTCTTATCAGAAATTGGAACCTATTATCTTGCTCTTATTAAAATTTCAACCTCTTATGAGGAGAAGAAGACACCCAAGCCACACTCTTCCCAAAATGTCATCCTCTTCCCAGTATTGTTGCCCAAAATTTTGGTAGTTGGATTTGGTGGTTTTACACTCCCCAAAGGTATGCCCCATATGAAAATATCATTTTTCTAAGTTAGTCTGAAGGTGATTTTAACTTGAGATCTCTATATAAAAGCATCCCTTTCCATTCATTAAACACAATCACAATCACAAAACAACAATCAACACACAAGAAGATCATATCAAGCATCCAAGTCTTCAAGACTTCAAAGCATTCTTCTTCTTCATCATCAATCATTGTGGCAAACCATAACAATCATTGTGCAAGGCATATCTTTCATGATTTCCTTTTAAGTTTTTGTGAAGTTCAAGCTATTGCATTCAACACTTGTGATTACATCCTAATTAATGAGCATTGTGTCATCAAGATATAAGGTAATTTATGATTCAGATCTAGCTTCTATTTCATATCAGCGTGATTTCCTTTCAAACACATTTCATTTCATTTTAAAGGTTGATTCCTCAACCAGGGTTTGACTAGGGCAAAGTGCTTTCTACACAACATTTGTCTTGTTTTATGTGTGCAGGAATAGGTGGTGTTGACATCATCTCAAATCTGGAAAGTACAAAACCTGACAAGTGGCCTACAACTGACTTCAATCAAAAGCACTAAGAATAGGACGTTCAAGGTACCCTCTTCCTTGCAGAACAACATCAAATTGAAATCACATGTCAGTAGTGTCATCTGGTTTCTGTTTTTTATAATTGTACCAAGTTATTTGTTTTTAGTCAAAGAATATATTTTGCAACTCAACATTGTTGTCTATTTTGTCCTCTATCTTGTATCAATCATATCCTCCTAATCAACTTTTCATATTAGTGAAGGATAAGAGATACCCATTAAGCACTTGATCTCATTCAAGCCTAGTGGGTCATCCTCTTTCCTAATGTGCAATAGATAGGATTGATCCCCATTTATCCCCATTTCTTATTGTACAATATATTATTTTTATAAGTTAACATGTTCTTCTACTTAGGCCTAGGTCCTAGGTCCTAGGTCCTAGTACTATTATGGTAAAGGTATTGGTTCTTCTTGGATGCTTGGAACATACTGCGAACCTGGGCACCCAAGAAATATCCAAGGGTGGTATCCAAGAAAATATACCAACATATATGCATGCATGTGAAACAAAATATGCATTACTTTTAAATTCTCATCAAATCTGCCTCAATATACCAAACAAATCTCTATAATAAGCCTTTAAATATTTAAAGTGAGTAAAAGACAATTAGTTCTATCAGGATTAAATGCAGAAACAACCCATAAATATTAATCATAAATCTTAACCATAGCTCTTATTTCAATGATTAGCAACTGCAATCTTCTTGAGACCAAAATACATATTCATGATTCTTATTGAGGACCTCTCTATCTTAGTACTTAGTTGCAAGAAATGTAGGGAATATGGATTGTTTCACATTTCTAAACCCTACAACCTGTCTGCAATGGTGTACAGGCAATGTGCATGGGAAATCCATTTCTTTGAAATAATTGCATCAGCAGATACTATGCAACCAAAACAGCTCCATTTTGTGGCCATTACCAGCTGTTGTGCATCCCTTGCCATTGTTTACTCTTATTGTTGCCATAGTGATTCTACAGTATGCACTCTGACTAAACATCCAATTAACTTAATCACAAATTAGTAAATGCAAAGACTAGAAAACATCAAGTTGTCACAAAGATTTATGTTTACTCGTGTATTTCCTTTAATTTGATATTGCATATTTGCACACAGATCTAACAAAATCTCTGACATTGTGTTATCATATTGTGTTACATCTCTCACATAGATCTCCCACTGGCATTTCCAGATTCGCCAAAAAAAACAACGTTGGTACCTTCAGACTCTATTCAGTGAGTTTCTCTTCTTGGACACATCAAAAGCCCTTGGTTCCCTTAATATTGATTATTGTATAACATTTTATCTCCCACTGGCATTTCCAGATTCGCAAAAAAAAACAACGTTGGTACCTTCAGACTCTGTTCAGTGAGTTTCTCTTCTTGGACACATCAAAAGCCCTTGGTTCCCTCAATATTGATTATTGTATAACATTTTACATCCTTCCCTCAAAGTAAGGTCCGCTCATATACCCAAGGACGTACATTATTTAAGTAAGATCCCCTCATATATCGAAGGAGGTACTTTATTTATACTTTTCTTGGCAATTATGGATTTATGAATATCACTCTTCTTTTTATATTTATAACTTCGATGTTTGAACGTGTACATATTAATCTCTAATATCTATGTGCGTACAAACCAACCCAGACCTGTAAACAACGAAGAAAAATTGACAGAGCTGAATGGACAACTTAGATTAATTTTAATGTCATCCACAAAGTCTAGAAAAAAAATTAACCTCCAAAGTCCATCGGCCTATCCTCAAAACACAGAGTAACTGTGAGGTCCCCATCTTCAAAAGAAGATTTAATAAACTAGCACTTAAACTTATAAGAGGTTCAAGGGATAAGCCGATAGAAAATTAAAGACAAAATTTAACTGAAAATATAATATAGAAATGAAGTTAAGTATACAATTTTTGTTATCTATTAAAAAAAAGTTGTAGTGGTTTGTGATTGATGCAAATATCCTAATTTCATAGGTATTCAACCCCAAATCTCATTGATGGATTTGACCAATTTATATTAGGAGCTAACTTTTCTGGTTGCTGCCATGGTAGATTTCAAAATCATTGGATTTTGAGATTTGTTGCATTAGTGTGGTAGTTGGATGAGCCTAGTTTTCGAAGTCATTTTATACAATTCAAGTATAAACATCATAATCATGATTTCAAAATCAAAATTTAATAGAAATACTCATATGGTGTTTTTGATCATTATTACTTTACAGACTTAATGATATAAAGAAGTTATAAATTTATAATATTAAGACTTTTTGAATAAGGGTCAATGTTATTAATAAGTTTATAATATTATTGACATATAATCAAAGTCAATAAGTGGGACAAAATTTATATTATAAATGGCTTACTTGCAAATATTATTATTTAACCATATTCACCTAAGCCGGGATCAATATTATGTCTATTTGAATCACTGTGCCATTCTGCTATATTGAAGTTGTTTATATTTAAAATTCAAATTAAAGGGAGATCACTGATACAGAATTACAAAAATTAGGAAAAAACACTTGTTTTTGAGGCATGCCATATGCTGCAGTAAAAAAATAAAAATGAAAAAAAGATAGAGAATACCAACGAGTACTGATTGCTATTACATAAATTACAATAACCATCCCCAACTGATGCAATTATGTTCCTACTGTTACAAACACTTCGATAAAATGAAAATTGCTTCTGAGCTAGGAAGACTTGAGTGGGGAGCACGAGTAACTGAATGTGTATAAGCCCTGTTGTACATTTTTTTTCTGTTAAAATAGAGCTCCTGTAAATAACTAAGGAAATGAGCCTACATGAAAATGTTGAAAATGTGAACAGCCAAGAGTGTAATCGTTATTACAGGAAAATAAAATCAATATAAGGGTCATAGACTATGTTCCTGCTATTGCAAAAACTTGGCACTTGTCGCTGCTTAGCTAGGTGACCTGAGAGTGGGGAGCATAAGTAGTTGAATGCATGTCTATTTGTACATGATTTTTTTCTGCTAAAACAAAAGACCTGTAAACAACAAGGAAATTGGTCTATGTTGAAATGCTGAAAATCAGCTAAGAGTAGGAACAATATTAGAAAAATAAATGCAATATGTGCTTTGATATTGTATTATGTTCTTTAACACACTGTCAGAAATGAGAATGTCCTGGGGGCTGCAGGATGGGGATGGAATGATCCTCACAAGTACCAGTGCCTAGGCTCCAACATGGGACCATCCTTGGGACACCCCTACAGAACAAGGATGTATCCCCTTTGGTGGGATGTCCAGGTGTGCTTCAAATACTTGCTCCTTTTCATTGAAATAATGGTCAAAAAATTTTATCTATTGTATACTCAGTATAAAAATTTATTACTTTAATATTGCAAAGTATTATCTAATTTGTTTGAAACTTACCAATATCTGTGCAGCCAGAAGTGTCAAACTACCCGCTACACAGAGAAATAAATAAATAAAAGGAAGAGATTTCAGCCCATCTAGGCTAACAAACTTAACACCTAAGAAATGTTTCCGGAGAACTTTGCAAGTAAACAAAAAAGAGGGTAGCCAAGGAATTTCTCAAAGTGGCAATCTCAAATCCTTTTCTTTCATGCTACCCATAGACTATAGAGGGATTGTATATATCCTCCTTTCCTCCCACAATAATAGAAGTTGAAAAGAACAGAGTTTAGACTGAAATAAACATAGCAATACGAAAACCCATAGGCAACAAAGAGGGTAGAAGGAAATAAAAAGAGAATAAATTTTGCACCCAACAAAACCTAGCTTATGACAGCCTGTTTTTGCCTTGTAGATTTTTACAGGCACATCCTAGAAGGAAGGTGGTTGATGAAACAACCAGCATTGCCTTGTGCCCAGGTCGATTTGGGCTTTCTTGCAAACAGTGAGGAAGAGAAAACATTTATACATATTTTGAAACATTTGAGAAGCATGTGAGGACTTTTGACACAGCCAATACTAATTTTTCAGACATCCCAGAGATCACTGAAAAACAAAGGTCAAAATAAGATGATGATCAAGAAAAGGAATATACAATTAGCAATCTCAAAGCGTGGCCCTCCCTTTATAAAGACAATCTTTTCAAGGACATATGGACAGTTGCACCTTCAATAGTAGTATGGGAATTATGGAAAAAAAGAAATAGAAAGATTTTTACGGATCAGAAATTAACTTGGATCTCAATCACAAACAAGATAGAAGCTTCTATAGTAGAAATTATTAATAGCAAACACAGGGACACGCAGCATTGTGAAGACTCTTTTAGGAGCTGGGACAATAGAATCAGATGCAAATGACCAAAATTAGATATCCCTCCCCTCTTTGGCAGAGGGGGATCCAAAACCAAAGCTGACAGATCTTCCTGTATATGGCTACTCCCGAAAGCTGGATGGTACAAACTCAACTTTGACGGAGCTTCGCGAGGTAATCCTGGGGTAGCAGGTATTGGAGGGATCATACACAATTGGAAGTCAGAAGTTGTCGCTAAATTCTCGAGACCTATTAACCCAACAACAAACAATATGGCAGAATGTACAGCAGCACTAGAGGGGATTAAATTATGCAGGGACCTCAATATTAATAAAGTAATTATTGAAGGAGACTCCCAGATTATTATCAATGCCATCCACACTAGGAAAACTCCTAATTGGATCTTGAATGCAAAAATTGAAGAGATTAATTCAATTATGGAAAGTATTTCAAATTATGAGATCAGACACACCTATAGAGAAGGCAACACAGAGGCCGACAAGTTAGCCAATTTAGGGGCCAGTGGAGTGGTAACTATGGAAAAATACTCTTGTTAAGGTTTGGAGAGGTGTTCGAAGGTAGATCAAGGCAAAAGACTGAGAAGGAAGATAGGATCGTAGACCTTCCTATTAGATATAGATACCTCTTAGATCCGTCAGTTTTGGATTAAACCTAGGTGGTCACACCTCCTTAAACCAGCTATAAGATTGACAGAGCTGAGGTAAGGCTTCCATTAGTCAAATCTAGTTGGAAATTAGTAGACAAAGATATAAGACGTAAGTCTAGAAAGAAAAGACAACTAGGGGTACAAATCTACCTTGTATAGAGATTGAGCGTTTCAATGAAATAATAAAGAACGCGAGACTTTAAAACCTTTAATTGTGCGGGGAAATTTCAGATGTAAGTTAAAGGAAAAAAGGAAAGGAATCTTCTTACATGTGAGGGGTCTAAATAAAGGAGGATTTCTCTTGCTAATAAAGGAGCAAATGGAGAAACTCTCTCAATAATCTTATAAATAGAAAACTTAAGCAGCGAGAGAGCTATGTTTGATCAGTGTATCAATGGTAGGTAGTACTATATTTTATAGTTAAATCTTAGTAAATTAAGCTGACTAATCATAGTGTTGACAAGGTATATGTGTAATCTTCTAAAAGATAGACTTCCTAGAGAACCCTTTCTAGTGGTCATTATTAAGCTCCAAGGACTTCGCTTTACCCCTGATTACTGAATTTTAACGGCTTGGACCTTATACTTAAAAAGGAAATAATTTATTAATGACCATTAAGTCTCTATGCAGATTTTGATTTAAGATACTTCACTTTTATGGATAGTCTAATCCTTAAGTTATATAGTCACCAATAAACCTTTATATTTAACTAATAGTACCAATATAAACATCTCTGAATCGGTAACTCAAGTTAAACTCAATATACTTTGGAATCCTTACTAGTATCAGTCTTCCCTTGGTTAGCCATTTATACTATGGCCTTTTAAGCCTTTAGATGACATGGTCCCGATTAGCTATTTAGCCCTAGGAGCTTAACACGCTAACAGGGAGTCTAGAAAAACATAGGCTCCTCCCCTGGCGGTAATGATGCATCTCTTAAATCATAACTCTCTATCATGGATAACCAACCAATTTGCCGAGCACTAACTTCTTCTAAGCCTAGAACACACTCTGCTTTAGCTTAATCTAGATTCATAGATAATCACGAAATTATTAAAACTTATTAAGCCTCTGGGCATAATGATACTCTAAAGATTTAGCATCAGATATAAAATACACTCAAGTGCTCTCTCGAAAGCTCTTACAAAGTACCGTGTGATCATTTCTATAAATGGAAGGAAGTTTTTACAGAATATCATGTTATCATTTCTATTAAATATTAAAGATCAAATAGAAATATTTAATAGCCCCTTTAGACGAGGCCTGTAGCAACAATCATCGCAAGCTTTCCACGACAGCAAAGGATGGTAACCCAACATGATTACAGTTCTAGTAACTTCCTTAGGATCCCAACATATCCACGATAGTTTCAAGCTTTGCCCTTGTTACTCTTCTCAAAGCACGAACTCATCCTTATTTCAGTGTACCTTAATCATGGAGTCCAGATTGCTCACCTTCTACACTAAAGGGAACAGAGCCATGGCCTTCAGAGGACATATCCTCCCCGAAAGATGGAACCAGATCCTTAAACCACTGCCAGATGCGACTAGAAGAGCAATTGAGAATGCGATGGGTGATCAACACTTTGATAATGAATACACCTACCGAACAAATGGGGAAGTCATTGGACAATTCATAGCAATCTCTATCTTCGCAGGAAAAACCAAGGCTGATATAATCCAGGTAGCAAGGCTGCTCTTCAATGAAGACCACCTCGGCGGGTTGGAAAAAATGGTTAACTGTATAGACAATGAGCTGACTATACCATATCCTGAGGTAACAATGAACACCGAGATTTCAAAGCTAAACCAGATTTCGCAGTCTCTGCGGATTCCCATGATCACATTCAAAGACGAATCAAGATTTGATACCCATTGGCTGAAGATGAATAGGAATTTGGAATACATTTACAAAGAGGCATTGACTGAGGAGATAGACATAAACTGGATCTTACATTTTTGGAGGAATGAGGGCTCCGAAATCCCTGAAGAATTGGATCAAGTAGAGCCTGACAACATACATATAATAGCTCCGAAGGTTACAAGGTGCACGAGGCGGTCTAAGAAGGGCGATGAGGAGGTGGAAAGCCTGGTTGTGATGGTTAAAGAGGGGAGTTCATGGAGCTATGGAACCATACAGAAGAATGAAGATAACTAAGCAATTATAACAAAGGTTTCTTTCCAAATAGTATAAGCTAATTACAAACTCAGTAGTATGTATAGCTAATGCCTAAACAGTTTATGTGTATTAGTTTCTTTTCTGGCTATGTATGCAAACTCATGACAATGTTTTAGACAAGGATGTCTACATTCTCAACTTAAAGAAGTATTACATGGACTAATAGTAAAACTGCTACAGACTTATGTTAACCTTTGCAAGGATGTATAGATTTTAAATCTTGTCATATATGAATAGATATGCATATTACCTACATAGATTCCTTTGCACGATTGATAAGATGCTTGCATTAACAAATGTTTCAATATGGTCTTTCTATCTTAAATGGCAGGATCAGGGTTTCTTGACACATCCCCCGCAGCCAAGCTCTCCCTCCCAGAAATGAGTTTTAGCTTGATTTAGAGTAACATTTGATTCAAAATTCATTTTTTACCTTTCTCTAGAATAGCCAGCAGCTGATAGATAAACCGTGGAGGTTTGGCATAGGCAAGAAATCTGGTTATTATGGTATTTAGGATTAAGTCTCCGTCGCCCCCCAGAGATATGAATCACTGGAGTTGCAGGATGACTAATGCAATCAGGTATCTACCTAATACTGTCTATAAAGCCTTCGGCCCTGAATAGAGGTGTTAGATTTCTAGCAAAAAGATAGGTCACTTAAAGGTTGCAAATTTATCCCTGACACCTCTTACTTTAGATTACCTTGGCTCTTCACATTAGCTCAGTCTACTACCAGTCTTCACGACTCATATGGTACTAGTCTCCAATAGCCTTGTCTCCTAGCTAAAATCAAGTTAACTCCAAGCTTATAACTATTTGTAGGCTATTCAAGTGCTTTTAGTTTCTTTCCCTTGGTTAGTTTTTCATTTCAAACTCTCTTAGACAATCCTGGCCTTTAGCAAATAAATTATCGTAACAATAAAATCTCAGTTCACAATTAAATTATCTCAATAATTAAGTACAAAGAATTAAGCCGACAACCCTTCGTTTTAAATTTCCAATATTAAAAATACAGATCGATTCTTCTTCATTCTGCATTTACCATATAATAAGCTTGGTCTGGAATTGATCTAGCTAAAGGGGCCTTTAAACTTAAATCCAGCATGACGACACCCATTAAACTCAAAGGTCCAAAGGGGCAAATTGCTTTTGATACACCAATTTCAGGATACAGGGTTAAAAATTACTCTTTCAACTCACAGTCTAGTTATCAGGGCAATTTTGAGAGTCCTAGGTAGAGAATGCATCAATAATCTGGATAAACACTGGGTTAAATCTGATAGCCCCGCTCTCCTCATAGCATCGGCCATCTTTGCGGGCACTGACAAAATCCCATTGGGAACCCTATGCAGAAGTTTGTTCAAAAAGTCCTCCTTAGGGAACCTAGATAAAGTTTTGGCAAATATTAGGGAGGATTCAACTATACCCAAACCATGCTTCTATGAAATCTCAATGGTAGGAGGTCGGCCTGTACCAGCTTATCCAGTACTTCAAGTTGACGATCTGGAATTCTATATAGCCTGGTCTCCTACTATCAGAAGGAACTTAAACTTTTATATAATTTCTTTCATGTCAAACCACCGGAAGGAGCAGACTGGATTAATTCCTTCATGATGGAAGATAAGGTTGACAATCTGGAAACTGATTCAGAACTCAATATCAACATAGACATCCCTTTTCCAAGAAGACATCTCAATATAGACTACGATTCTCTATCAAGGAATGAATAAAAATTTGGTAGTGTGTTCCCTCCTCTTCCCTCTCTTGTAGATAGACATAGCAATTTATTTAAAGGCCGAGAGGCTAAGTTAATATCACTCTACATTGCAAATAACAGAGCTGACATAAGATCTGGAAGCTCCTACATAAGGGCACTCTCAGATATTTTCCTGCATTCAATCACATTTATATTCATACTTTTACGCAAAAGCTAGGCAAATACTCAGAATCTGCAACAGACTTGTGGCTTGAAGAAAGTAACACTATACTACTAAAAACTTCTCAATGAATCAAGAAGATGCCCTATTTATCCCTGTTAAATAAGGAATTGGACAGCTCATTACCTTTGTAGATGTGAATTCAGTAGCAAAAGACAGAGACAAATGTCTACTTCCTTTATAATTTGATGACTCATATTTGCAGATATTTATAATGATATATATAAATATATATACACTGGTGCCCGCGTATATATATTTATATATATATCTCTAAGCTTCCTCCTATGTGTATTTCAATTCGGCTCATATACAATAAGTAACAGTGCTGAAGAGTATGGTTGATTTGAGGAACTGGACGATCTCTTCAGTCCTGCTAACTTTATATATAAGCATATATAATATAGAAATACTGATGACAGTATTTATATACTTATAAACATATCTATGTAACCATGATCTGCAATTTATATATAAGGATAAGCTTCGTATAAGGATATGTACACATGGTTATATATATGTATTCTATAATCATATACAACCATATGTATAAGCAAACTAATATTTGGCATTAACTATCTGTGGAGCTTGAAAGATCAGAGTAGTAATTTATTTAATCAATTGTATCAAATTGTAGAGGCCTATAACTCTTCATGCTGATAGCCAGCCAGGCATGACATGGCATGAGGCAGAGCATTAGTATAGTGTAGAGAAGATTGCTTAGTGCTGCTGCAAATTCTTTTTAGATGATTATGATTAATGAATGTTAACATTAGACAGGAAATAACATTCTTAATCGGTAAGGATTAGTAATCATGAAGGTAAATTTGTCTCTTTTATTATTCTGACAGAAATGTGTTCATCTAAAGGTTTGTAACAAAGATGCAGTATATTCTTGTTTTGATGCCAGTTAACTTTTGTTTTTGGAGGGTTTTTGTTTTGATTCTACAGGCAGGACTATCATTCGGATGCTCAATACCCATTCTCGACAAAGTAAGAGGATCAGATATTGTATTTTAATTGTATTAATGACTCTATCCTTGTCTAATCACCAATCAATGTATATTAACTAGATCATGATTTCAAAAAGAAATACAATCTCGAATTTTTTCAGAACGTGGGTATGTCCACGAAAATATGTAAAAATCTCGATAGCTATCGAGCCGTGGGTATGCCTACAGAAAATATGTATTTCAACAAATCTTGACAATTGTTGAGTCGTGGGTATGCCCACGTAAATATTGTATAAGGACAGGACCTATGGTCCCGGGCAAGGCTGGAGCTTTTCTCAACCCCGCTCTTTCCTACCAGCACCCGCAGTGAGCGGGATCACATTGTAAAATAACTAATAATATTAATAAAAAACTTTCTAGGGCTTTGGCCTTTTACTGATAAAAAAAAAAACAAAAAGAATAAACATTCGATGAAGAGAAATTGCACATAAGTAAAATCAATCTGGTGTGTAAGAATGAAAAGTGTGAATAAGAAAGATTGTGGACTTCTGACTGTTTATTCTGGTAGTCATAGCCATAGATGTAAGAAACCCTAGAGAGGGCATATGAATTATAATGGCAATTGATTATTCAATAAATAACAAAGGCTTGCTACAACTGTTGCTTCAGTTTTAGCCAGTCTATGGCTCTTTATTAGGGAAGAGTCCCTTTAGACTGACACACTCCTTTAAACAAAAAAAGTGTAGAGGATGTTATTCCAGACATCTGGAAGGCCAGGAAGACACCAGTGGCTGCAGTCTGCGTGGCCATAATCATTTTTGTTTGTCATGTTTGCATACTTGCTGGTATAAACAGATGGATAGGCATCCTTTCTGTACATCGACAATTCTGTAACATTCAGCAACTTCACATCCACACTTTTCTTGCTCTCTTCAACAACCTTCTCCACTATTTCCATCTTTTTCCTTTCACCATGACCTCTTTTTGCCTCTCCCTCCATTTTATCAATGGGTACTGTCTCATTAAAGCATCCTCCACCAGCTATCTTCCCCCACCCCTTGCCACTGGATCACCAGTAACCAAATTAATTCACCCCAAATCTATAACTTGAAATTTTATTCACAACTATGCCTTCAAATCTCATACAGCTTTTGATATTAAGGGAAAAAAATGGGAAGCGGGATGAAAGTTACTGGAAGTGCAGAGGTGAGTAGCCTCTGAAATAAACTTGGGTTTTGCCAGGTTTAATATGAGTGCTTATCCATTTGGTCCATGTCCACATTGCTTTTTCAAAAGCAGCATGCTCTTCCATCTAAGGGGTGACTTGTCCTCCTTCCTCAAAATAGTTAATCCTGTTAAAAAAGAAAGCCCACTATATCAATACATCAATGTTTGAGTTTTTATAAGATCAGGTGGGACTCTATTAGGACCTCTGATGATGGATTATGAAGTGATAGAAATAAAATAAATTTTATACAATTAAATCCAGAAGCAAACACGATAACCTCTTGACATTTTAGTCCTTTGTATCATTCAGAATTTGGATTTGTGTTTCTACATTTCCTTGAGCTGAAAAGCCTCTTTAAGATTTGGCGTTTCTACATATCTAAGAAAAATAAAGAGAGAGCTTGTAGCCCTATAATGGATTTAAATGTAGATTGTTCCAAGAAAATGAAAAACAAGAGGGAGATACTAGTCTTGTATAGTTATTATTTACTACTGTAATAAGAATAAGGAAAAGGGAGCTATTAATCTTGTAGACAGTTTGAACTTTGGATTATGTATTACTGTAAGAAAAATGAAGGAGGAATTGTGAGCCAATAGTTGCACAGTCAAATTCAGAGATATCTGTGAAAATGTCAAATATATATAATCAATTTAGTTTTTCCAAGGTATAGAACATTCCAACAACAATGGAGGAGAAGCTGCTAACCCTCTATGCAGATTAAAATATAAATTGCTAAAAAAAATGGAAAACAAGGAGCTATTAGTCCCTCACATATTCTGAAATTCTGAATGCTACAAGACGAAGAATGAAAAAGAAAAGATAGAGAAACATATGTACCCTTTACGGGGTTCTCAGTGAGTTCACCAGTGCCAACTATTGAAAACCAAAATGTCTGCATCTCTCCAGTGCTGTGATTGTTGAGAAATCACATCAATCATCAATGTCTCTCTACCAGTGTTCCAGTTTTGCTGGACCAGGAATGAAGCCCATGAAAATTCTACAGAACAATTATAGCCCTGTAAACAATGCCAAATGCTCAAACTACAACATCTCACTCTAATAAAGTTCCCCAGCTTGAGCCACCCTTTTCCAACCAATATCAGAGCACTTTCATGGCTAAGCTCAGCCTGTGGGCTCGCGCAAATTTGTTGAGTGCACAGCCTTGCAGAGCATGGGGTGCATGCGTAAAGAGAACCTCTGGAATGAAAAATTATGAAAGCAATATTTGATTGCTGCTTCTGGTTTGATTGATGAAAACAAATACACACAATCAAATCCAGAAGCAGCAATCAAATCTTCATCATGGATTGTGGAAATCTACTCACTATTAATGAAAGCAATGTCAACCACAATAGATTACAGGGAAATTTGGCAACAGATTTCCAAATAACACAAATAAAAAGAATAGCCATAGCAGTAGCTTATAAAAGGAAAGATAAGCCTTGTATCACAAATCAAATGAGAATGAAAAAGAAAACAGTGTGGTTGATAGCAAAAACATCTATGAACTCAGAAACCTGCTACAAGGAAGAATAAGGAACAAATCCTGTCATTTAAATACATATAAATACCCAGATGGCAATAAGAACCAGTAGTAACTTGTACTGCAGTTGATATTATTTTCTTTCGCAATATCTCGTATTATTACAGTCTAGGAGAATATGTTCCTTTTAGGCATCTTGCCAATAAGTCTTCTGCATCCTCCATCCTTTCATTATTGGCATAAGCTGTAATCATGGCATTCCATGCAATCAAATCATGTTGAGGTAAGCTTTCAAACAAACTGCACAATGCCTCTATCTTTCCAGCATTACCCAGACTGCTATCATCAGAGTCCATGAAGACAAATTTACATCTGCCATTAGAATTTTGTCGAAAGCTTCTAAAGCTGTTGCAATACATCCATTTTGTGAATATCATACAATCATAGCATCGCATTAGGTGAGATCTCTATCTAGGCATTTTGTCAAACGGTTGACGTGCCTCCTCTATACTTCCAGATTTTGCATACACGTCTACCAGGACAGTTGCAAATACAAAAAAAAAAGATGCTTATCCTTTGATGTATGTCTATTTCAAAGCTCTTTGGCCTAGGCAGGGAGGATGTTGCGAAGGTTGTAGAGACTGGCTTCACACCTGCCAATTGCAATTGCCATAAAATTTCTAAAGCCTATTCAACAACAACATTTTGGGCATAACCTGCAGTCAAGGGATTCCATGAATGGATTGTAGATTGATGTGAAGCTAAAATAGGGCCATCGGTGAAAGCAAACTCAATCCCTAAGATGTCTCGGTCTTGACTTCCCTTCTGAGAGCAAACAACCCTTATATCCTCTTCCAATCCCACAGTGACCTTCAGCGCAGAGCTATTCACAAGGCCAATTTTAGAAATCTCATCATTTCCTTGCAAGAAGTCTTGTACTGCAACTTCAAATTCGAAACAGGGAATTATTCGCAGTGGAAAACCTAAACCATGATTGTAATCCACTTTCCTGACATCAAAAAAACACTTGGTAATTTCTCAAAACCAGAGGTTTGGTAGTTTTAAGCGTGAGACTGGTTTCAGGGGCGTGAGACAGGTTTCCCCTACGTACGGACGTGAGCAACCTCGCAGAGGAAGCCTCTTGGCTTAATAACTCGTAATATTAATAAATAAATAACAATAATAATATTTAATATGAGAATAAATGAATAAATAATAATTAAATATTATATATAAGATAATTACAAAATTTACAATTAAATAAGTTTGAATTAAAGATTTAAACTTATTTATTATACTATTTATTAACAAATCATAATACTCATAAAATTAATAAAATAAGATTAAAATATCATATAAATATTAAATGACCAAATAAATAATAATTAAAATAAAATAATGGAGTTAACGCGGTTATCCACACTCTTAGAACAGAATACAAGCCAGATGAATCACAAAACATAGAGATCATGCAAATCAGTGAATAAAGGAATGTGGTATACAAACTAATGCAGCGAGAATATTACAACAAAGTGAAAAGGAAAATACAGTGATTTAATAAGAAAAACTTTTGACCATGCTTTAGAAGTCCATAACAAGAAAATGAATGTCGTTGATCATCTAGTGCTGCAACCAATTAAACTAACAGCAATGAAACCTGTTAATTAAATTGAAGAGGTGATCAAGGAATGGAGACAATTAGTTAATTAACATTGAGAGAAGAGGCATGACTCTTCACAAGAATCACATCCCCTCAAAGGGACAATAGGATATAAAATGAAGAGGGCAAGAGGGAAGAAAGACATCGGGGAAGCAATAAATACAATCAGCAGCAAACAGAGGACACAGAGAGCATCAAAGGAAATACATTTAGGAACTCAGCAGATACGAGAGGAAACGAAAACATTGAGCGGCAGATACAAAGCGATGGTCAAAGAACATTCCCCAGGAAGAGGGAATAAGCACACCCAGAGTAATCATCGCACAAAGGCTAAACACAGTTACAGTGGTATTTACTCACTCCAGAATTAATACAACCGCCATTAGAACCTGTACAGATTACAGACTATCAAAGGTATGTATAAAATATGTGGACTTATATGGTATATTCAGAACATTACTAAACTCTGTCAAAAGCTATCATATGTGTACAGGGTACTGTTCTCAGATATAGATAATCACTGTACTCAAACTGATGCATATAGATATATAAATATGGGCGTATGAATAAATGTATTAATTACAGGTGTTTGCAAATGATATATATGAACTTCATGGTTTTCCTATGGTAGAGAATAATGTATTAAATATCATACTAATAAACATAAATGTTGATTCCTGGCATCTCAATTGCAATATATTCTTTTCTAAGTTACCGATTCGGGTGCGGATTCGGATGCGGATGTGGTTGCGCGGATGCGTGAATTTTGATTTTTAGGGGATGCGGATGCATTTGGATGCATATATTTTAAAATATACATATATATATATATATATATATATGCAAAGAAGTGCAAGAAATCTGAAATATACAAAAATAAATCATTTGATAGCATCAATCAGAATAATGATACTTCACCATTGATCAAGATTCAAATTTCATATTTGATAGTTCAACAACTTCAACTTAAAACTTCATAGACACAAATATCCAAATTGAAAGATGTTCAATAACTAATTACTCATGTTCAAGATTCCAATCCAATTTGAACTACAAAATCAAAACTTAGTTCATCATTCAATATTTATCAATCAAGACTCAAGACTCAAGATTCACTAATCAAATTCAAAATCATAAGGATTTTCAAGAAAATCCACATTCTCATCATCTCCAACTGCTGCAAGTTCAAGATCATTTGAACCAAGAGTGGTTCCACTTGTGCTAGATGCACCATGTGTCATGGTATCATCACCATCATCTTGTGATTGTAGTTGGTGGTCAATTTTCCTGTCAAAGTGCAAAATTTGAATAAAATTGTCATTTCTTGCCTTGGGTTGAGGAATTATCTTGGTAGGGTTTCAAAATAATTTTTCACAAGTCCAAAACCCTTCATGCGATCTATTTCTTCATTACTTTTTGAAGTTTTTAAAGTCGTTTTAAAACATATGTTTCAAGTTGTCGTTAAGAGGGGCCAAATCTTTTTAAGTTATTTTTCCTAGTGGGACCCTGATTTAATTTTTCCTAAGTCTAAAGTTCCCAACATGTTTTAAAGAAATGTCAAATCCATTTTAATCTAACGGTGGGCGCGATCCTGTGATCAAAAGATGTGCGGAGTTTACCCTTCGTGGGATCACGCCTGACCAACACGTAGCAAATGGTGGGACCTAGCTGGAGCTAAAGGAAAAGATAGACATCGAGCAGATCAAATTTAATCCAATAGCGGACGCGATGCCGCTATCCAAAGCTGCATACTTTTTAGCCATTGCGGGATCACGCTTGATTGACAAGTGTCTACCCTAAGATCGTGGGACCAGTTTTGAAGAAGATAAAGCGATGTCAGATCCGTTTTGATCGGACGGTAGGCGTATTCCTGTGATCAAAAGTTGCTCGTTGATTACCGATCAAGGCATTGGGCCTTGATGACACGTGTCTAAGATGAAAAGGTGGTAAATTATGGAAAATACACTTTTGATCAAATGGTGGGCGTATTCCCGCGATCAAAACCTCCAAGATAGATACTGATCAAGGCATCGCCCCTGAGCGACACGTGTCCAATTTGATGTAGAGGAAAAAAGGTGGGGCATGGGCACCATGTGGAGATGAGTTGCAGCTTTTTGATTGGTCGTTTTTGCAGCCATGAAGAGTGATGTGGAGGTCGTCGGTTTGTTGACTTTTTGTGAACCACACGATGTGCTATGAGGGTTTAGATCGACGGCTTTGTTTTAAATTTTGTTTCATGTTGCGAAATGCTTTGGTTTTTACCCGTTGAGGTCACAGTTTTGAATTTTGATGAAGTATTTTCAACATGGTTAATTGAAGTCGACAAGCCAAGCAGAGTGGATTTTTGACCTAATCCGATCTGATTTTGCAGAGATGGAAAGAACAAAATTGCAGGTGAAAATTGATGAATAAGTGATATGTCGGTCGATCAGATTTGATGTGTTCCCCGCTAAATCTGATATTGTAAGGTGTTGATCTCCAAATCATGTTGCCTATTAGTGTCAAACACTCAGTCATTTCTAAGGCAGAGTTGGTCGGTCATCACTACGACCGAGCCATCCTCCTAAGGCCGAGCAATGTATTTGACTTGTGTAAATATCATGTATGGACCGAGCAATAGTTACTGCCGAGCAAGTCAGTGGTCGCCGAGTACCCCAGAATTTACCGAGCAGTATGAATGTCGAGTTGGAAAGAACAGTTAGTGCCGAGTGACAACTTATGGATAACAGTTCTAACCAAGCACCAGAGAGTTCATATGCCGGGTAAGCCAGTTTTGGTATGTGTTTGGAATGGCACAAACACTTAGGTAAACCGTTTTGGCCGACTTCTATGCATGATTTAATGATCGTTGAGAATTTAAGGAGTTAATTACGTGTTTTGGTTGAGATCATTAATCCCTATGCAAGCAATGTAACCAATCAGAAAAAAGGAATGCATAAGCGGCAAAAGTGATGAATCTAGATCGTTGATCTTGATCTAGAAGCTTCATCAGTTATCTATTTAAGGAGGCTTCAAAACCCTAATAAGTAGTATCATATGTGTATGTGGAAGAAGTTGTGTCTTGGATGTCAGAAGCAAAGGCCAAGCAGAGCAACCGAGCAGAGCAATGAAGGACTGAACAAAGTTATATCAGATTTGAGATCAAATCAAAGTTGGAGAGAGGAGATTTGTTATCAGCATTTGAAGTGCAAACCGAAGGATTAGGTACTGATACATTATAGCAAGTGAATCAGGGTAAATCTCTTAACAAAGTGGTCCTAACAGACCTTTGTAAATCTCCTAACAAAGTGCTTACTTCATTGTAAGTTTAAATCCTTTAATCAAGGTAGACTGAATAACTCTGTAAGCTCTTAGGAGGGCAAACCCCTCGCAGGGTAGATCACCGGAAGTGATCAAATTTTGTAGCCCTAACAGGCACACTTTATTGTTGCAGTAGTGAAGATTTGTGGGTGTCATCCCCACCGCAGTTTTACCTTAAAGGGTTTTTGGGTTACCAAATCTTTTGTGTTGTGTGTTTACTTTTGTGTTTATGGATGTGATTAACAGTTAGAACTATTACAGCATTTAAGTTAATGTTTATGTGATTCATGATATACATGTTGAATCTATTTGTTTCAAAAGAGTAAAAGTTTTATAGATCCTGAATCACCCCTCCCCCCCCCCCACTATTGCCACTAAATCTGATATTGTAAGGGACATTCTTTTGGAATGAGTTATGGTATGGGAAAATTGTCAAAGAAATTCAAGACCTTGTCATTTGAAGGTAGGTGAGACAGTCTTGCTATTGATTGAGAGGTTGAGGGCAAGAGGTTAGGTATTGGCTAAATCGTAAACTAAAACGTAAAATGTATAAAGGACGTTTGAAAAAGTTGTAGAGCTAAAGTGTAAAGCCCTTGCTTAGCTTGTGAATCTCTTTATTTCATAAGTAGGAGAAGATATTATGGGCATTTATCTACTTTGTTAAGGATTAGTGGAAAGGAAAGTTGAGAAGTGAATGAATCTAATCCTAGGTGTACCCGCCTGAATTCTGCAGAGTTTAAAGTGTAGAAAGTTTAAAGTGTAGAAAGCCTAAGAGCTTTGTTAATTGGTCCTTGTTCTTGTTATAGTGTACTGATTGTGGGAAGTAAGCTAACCCATAGGTGCATTTCTTCACTTTCAAGGTCGTTAAAATTATGCTGAACCAGGAACCAACAGTAATAAGATCATGAAGCATTGCATCCAAGTTTGCACACTCAGGGGCTACATCCCAAAGCTTGGTTGACCCTTCCTCGTATTCATTCTCGTTATGTGACAAAAGATGCAAGTTGGTATGAATGTAAACCAAGTCCTCAACTTTCTTTGAGCCCAACCGATTGCGCTTCATAGAATGGATATAGGAGTATGTACTCCAATTCCGTTTAGCAGCAAAAAAACTTGCAACTTGGATAGTGTTCACAAAATTAAACATACAAATGAAAAACAATTTAAAGAATGTTAAACACTAAATTGTAGAGTATAAGTGGTAAACAAAAAACAAAAAAAAACTTATCGGTGAGAGGATCTTGATTGCAAGACCTTGTAGATGCTTTGTATGGTTGACCATACATGTACCACCATGTGATAGCTCCCATTTTATATTGGTCCTTTATTGCAAATGGAGACATTTTTCAACCCAATGCAAATAAGCCAAATTCTTGCCTCACTATGTCATGCATTTCATCATCTAGGAAGACTCTTGTAAAAGCTTTGTAGCACCCATCAGCAACTTTTTCATTCGCATATATTGCAACTCTCCCTGGCATACCAAGTACTTGATCACTATAGTACCTGGAGATAAGGCATATGCAAGGAGGTGCAATGGGGTAGTCATCTTCTCCCAACATTGATGAATGATTGCTTCCACCTTATTGCATAAGGCTTGTCATTTTGTGGGGTCATTCTCATATTTTTGTATGGAAACTTTTACCTTCTCAACCATGGTGTCCATGCCATCATACACATCCCCCAAGCAAGGTGTATCTGTATCGGCAAAGCAGAGCATAGTCATGATAGGCTCGGTGAAATCCAATACAAATTGCACACAAGCCCACCAACAGTCATCTAAGACCAAAGCCTTGACCTTTTGGGCTCTTTCTGAATTTGAAGCGTTCCATATACCCCACTGGTTAGAAATAACCATTTGGCTTAATGCCGCTTGAACCTTGACAAGTCGTCTCATAACAATCGTATGAGACACAAAATGGGTCTCAACAACCTAAGCAAGTTAATAATATATCAATAAATATCAAGCAAAGACAAAGTTATAAACAATTTGATAATTGAACATGAACATAAAATTTATTCAAATTAAATAAATAAATGAAATTTAGTAATTTAGTAATTACAATTTGAATTTACCTTCAGCAGCTCCACTTTGGAGAATGATCTAAATATGGATTGTGACATGTGGTGGTTCGTCACAAACATTTGTATCTCCTCCCCCTCTTGGTAAATTTGTTTCACCCAATCTATTTGAGTGCCAATTTGTTGCATGATCAAGTTAAGGGGGTGTACAATGCATGGTGTCCAAAAAATATGGTCATACTGACCCTTAATCAAAGTACTTGCACCCCTACAATTTTTGGCGTTGTCTGTAACCACCTGAACCACATTCTCACTACCCACCATCTCTATGGCCTCAATGAAAATTCTACAAATGAACTGTGAATCCTTCACTTGCCCTTCACAATCAACAACCCTCAAAAACATTGACCCTTCGGGGGACATTACAATCACATTAATTAATGGTCGATTTCTTGTATCTTTCCATCCATCAGACACAATAGTTATACCTGAAGTTTTCCAAGAATTTTTAATTGGTTGAAGAGTTCTCTCTATAGAAGTCCTCTCTTTTTGCAAGAGTGGTACGCACCTTTTCATACCCGTGACTTACATAATCAGCTGGGGCTTTATTGATGGCTTCCACCATTTCCTTCCAATATGGTGATCTTACCAAGTTGAAAGGAAGACCATTGGCATAGAGACAATGTGCAATGGCTTCATTAGCAAGCTCTTTTGCCTCCATTTTAAATGTGTTGTCCAATGGACCTCTTTTGGGGGCAATAATTTATACTTCTTCGTCTTCCTCTCCTGGTACAGGTACTTGCAAGAATGGATGTTTGGAGGATACAATTGGTTCAGTGAGTAATTGCATTTTGTTCTTTCCTGATGAAAGTTGATAAAAACTTTTTTTTGATCTTTTCACCAAATTATCAGCATCTTCTTGTTCTTTTACAAATGAAGTTATTTGTGCATTAGACATCCCCTTCCCACTTGTGCCTTTACACATTGCAATACCTTTTCCAACAGGGCCCATAAAATGAAGTTTGACCTAGGAATATGAGCTATTGAATGGTTTGCCTTTGTTACTTTGACAATAATTACACTTCCAAAGATATGAGCCACCTCCTAAAACCTGTGATACTCTTGTGGTATGTCTCCATAAAGGAGATCCTACAATATTAAAATTATCGGCTCTTTGCCCTCCCACTGAACTTTGACTACCTGGTGGTCATTCTTGCACAATACAATCGATTTTCTTGTTATAATAAGAAAATAAATAAACTTAATTTAGAAAAAAACTATGAACATCAAGCATGCAAGTGCAAAACAATGATACAAAAATACTAAAACGGATAGCTAAACTTGTTTCATTATTTCTTTCAAAAAGATTAAAAAAATTGTAAAAAACACATGTTTTAATGTGTTTTAAGTTGTTTATAGGCCAAAAAACAGGCTTGGGCCTGGAGATGCGTTAGGATGCCCCCAAATGCCCTGTGGATGCCATCCAAAAGCGCATTTGGGGGCCCAGGATGCGCTTCCAAATGGCATCCACAAGGCACCCGGCTCAACACACGCATTCGTTCGTTGTGAGCGCATCACAACGCATCCAGGGGCCCAGAATGCACTTCAAGGTGGCATCCACAAGGCACCCAGCTCAGCACCCGCATTCATTTGCATCCGCCTCTGCCTACGCCTACACCTCCAGGCCTGGGTGCTACGCATTGGCTTCTAAGAATCTTTTGTGTATGCAATGATAAACCATATTAAAATAGGTAACACAGATAAGGCACTATGTGTATCTATACCCCGACTGCATTAAGATTATAGCTTCACGAGATAAGGTAAGGCTTGTGGTGGACTGTGCTACATCATACAAAAGCACTAGGTAAGGCCTGTGGTGGAATGAGCATGAGCTACACCATACAAAGGCACTAGAAAAGATCTGGGGTGAAGTGGGAATAAGGTTACATCATACAAAGGCACTATCTTGCAAGAGATAATCCACATTGGCGGACGAAGTTACAATGAGGGGATATAGTGTGTCCCACTAGGTACACAAACCCCATGAAACATGGGGCCAAGGGGTACAGGATTCCGCCCTTTGGCCTAGGGTTGGCTAGGACACCCTTTTGTAACTTTTCCATCCACCTTTAGGAAAGTAAAATACTACATACATGTTGGATAGATTGGAACTCTCATTATCAAATTATAAATGTATAAAATATATTATATCATGCTAACAATATATTTAGTCTATTTGTGTTATTGTTTCCTTTTTGGAGTTGCAAGACCTAAATCAGGATTTATCTTGTAAAAAGGCATTTTAATCAGTATTGTCATACCTCTAACCATCTTATAATTAAGGGAATTTGTGATTCTAGGGCAAAAATTAAAGCAATCCCAAAAAGGGGACATTAAAAGTGGTATCAAAACATGTTCCTGCCAGCCTAAGGGACACTGTGATGAATTGATTACTCCAAGAGATGAATATGGTCTTGATTAGATGTTCTTGCCACTTGTGGGCCAACTATGTCTACACATATTCATGTGCATGGCTCTATGTTTCAAATGCATGCCCCTTATTTAATCTAGAGTTCAAGAATAAAAGGAAATGTGGAATTGATGTACGGAGAGACGTAAATAAAAGGGATTAGGGTCGCCATCTAAGTAGACCACCTTGATGGATGCCAAAGTTCTACCATCAAAGCCAAGAGGGTCAAAGTTCCGCTCTTGGACTTAGATTGGAGAAGCCAAGAATCCCATTACATTCCCCATACTATTCTTACCGTGAGAGATGTAGGTAAGAGGGTTAAGGCTGCCATCTAAGTAAACCACTTTGATGGATGCCAAAGTTCTGCCATCAAGGCCAAGAGGGCCAAAGTTCTGCTCTTGGGCTTAGGTTGGGCAGACTGAGAACTACACTACAATCTCCATACCATTCTTACCATAAGAAATACAGGTAAGAGGATTAAGGCTGCCATCTAAGTAGACCACCTTGATAGATGCCAAATTTCTGCCATCAAGGCCACAAGGGCCAAAGTTTTGCTCTTGGGCTTAGGTTGGACAAACTAAGAGGGTTAAGACTGCCATCTAAGTAGACCACCTTGATGGATGCCAAAGTTCTGCCATCAAGGCCAAGAGGGCAAAAGTTCTGCTCTTGGGCTTAGGTTGGACAAACTAAAGGGTTAAGACTGCCATATAAGTAGACCACCTTGGTGGATGTCAAAGTCCTGCCACCAAAGCCAAGAGGGCCAAAGTCGGCTCTTGGGCTTAGTATTGGATTGACTTGGACTAATTTATCATGAATCAATCTCTATGAACCAAATTAATTAATGATGGTAATAGCATAGGAAATTGCAATTTTTGAATTTATATACACACACATCTAGCTAGCTAATGTTATTAGTCTATATGGATATATGTATGCACTTGTGTTCATTTTATGGTTGCAGAGCTCATAATCAAAAGCATAATGAAGATATTTCCCTAACCCTAGCTTATTGCAAACACTAACTTGTAGGGTTTAATCAAGGAATCTAACAATGTTTATATTGGGTGTATGCTCTGTGTCTTCATGCATTCAGGTGGCTACTTCGTGTATGCTCTAATTTTAATTTGGATCTTGTCATCAGGACAACTCAAACATGAATTAAGAAAAGATACATCCTAGCTATAGAGAGGTGGACTACAAATAGGAACTCATAATATTAATAAATAAATAAAAAATAATATTAAATATGAGAATAAATAATAATTAAATATTATACATAAGACGATTACAAGATTTACAATTAAATAAGTTTGAATTAAAGATTTAAACTTGTCTAATATACTATTTATTAACAAATCATAATAATCATCAAATTAATAAAATAAGATTAAAACATCATATAAATATTAAATGACCAAATAAATAATAATTAAAATAAAATAATAAAGTATAATAAATGATGATTATAAAATTAAAATATTTATAAGACCGTAGAAAAGTTCAAAAGGCCTTGGTGCAGTTACCCACACTCTTAGAACAGAATACAAGCCAGATGAATCGCAAAACATAGAAGATCATACAATCGGCAAATCAGTGAATACATGAATGTGGCATACAAACTAATGCAGCGAAAATATTACAACAAAGTGAAAAAGAAAATACAGTGATTTCATAAGAAAAGCTTTTGACCATGTGTTAGAAGTCCATAACAAGAAAATGAATGTCATTGATCATCTAGTACTGCAACCAAGTAATTATGACAGCGATCAGATTAATAAGATGAAATGGTAACTAACAGCAATGAAACCTGTTAATTAAATTGAAGAGGTGTGATCAAGGAATGGAGACAATTAGTTAATTAACATTAAAGAAGAGGCATGACTCTTCAAAAGAATCACATCCCCTCAAAGGGACGATAGGATATAAAATGAAGAGGGCAAGAGAGAAGAAAGACATCAGGGAAGCAATAAATACAATCAGCAGTGAACACAGGAAACAGAGAGCATTGAAGGAAATATATTTAGGAATTCAGCTGATACGAGAGGAAACGAAAACATTGAGTGGCAGATACAAAAAGTCAAAGAACATTCCTCAGGAAGAGGGAATAAGCATGCCCAGAGTAATCATCGCACAAAGGCTAAACACAGTTACACTGGTAAGTACTCCAGAATTAATACAACTGCCATTTGAACATGTACAGATTACGGACTATCACAGGGTATGTATAAAATATGTGGACTTGTATGGTGTGTGTGTGTGTGCATATAGATATATAAATATGGGTATAAAATATGTGGACTTATATGGTGTGTTTGTGTGTTCGCATATAGATATATAGATATGGGTGTATGAAAACTATATTACAGGTGTTTGCAAATGATATATATGAACTTCATGCTATTCCTATCGTAGAGAATAATGTATTAGATATCATAGTAATAAACATACATGTTGATTCCTGGTATCTCAATTGCAATATATCCTTGTATGTGTCTGTCATGATTAACCATATTAAAATAGGTAACACAGATAAGCAACTACGTGTATCTATACCCCGACTGCATTAAGATTATCACTTCACGAGATAAGGTAAGGCCTGCGGTGGAATGGACTGTGCTACATCATTCAAAGGCACTAGGTAAGACCTGTGGTTGAATCGGCATGAGCTACATCCTACAAAGGCACTAGATAAGGCCTGTGGTGGAATGGGCATAAGGTTACATCATACAAAGGCACTATCTTGCAAGTGATAATCCACATTGGTGGAGGAAGTTACAATAAGGGGGAATGGTGAGTCCCACTAGGTACACCAACCCCACGAGACGTGGGGCCAAGGGGGATAGGATTCCACCCTTGGGCCTAGAGTTGGGCTAGGACACCCTTTTGTACTTTTCCATCCACCTTTAGGAAAGTAAAATACTACATACATGTTGTATAGAGTGGAACTCTCATTATCAAGTTATAAATGTATAAGATAGATTATATCATTTTATCAATATATTTAGTCTATTTGTTCTCTTGTTTCCTTTTTGGTGTTGCAGGACCTAAATCAGATATTATCTTATAAAAGTCATTTTAATCGGTAAAGTTATACCTCTAACCATCTTACAATTCTTATTTTAAGGGAATTTGTGATTCTAGGGCAAACATTAGGGCAATCTCAAAAGGGGAAATTACAGTAACATTGTTAAAAACTTAAATACATAATTTTGAGAGACCGTGCAGCTATCATAGACTTGCAAAGACCTGAGCTGAGCCAGCAGGAGCAAGCTTTTCTGCCTTCACTCAGTCAACTGACAAACTTTGACAGAAACCTACAGAGTTTTCTAATTTCTGTGGTTTTGGTAGAAGCCTGACACACAATCAATCAAAATCATTATAAAAAACCCTGAACAATAAAAATTAACACAGTCGTCATTATTTTCAGCCTTCGTTTATTTAGCGGCAGCTTCTTCAAATTTTTAAACACTCAGCAATTTGTTTAGTTTATTAATTATCTCAAGTTCATTGAATCATAAGCATTTTTTCCAATTGGTTATCAGCTACAAGTAGTAGAACAACCTGTTCATTGAAGTTTATAGTGAGAGGAATTGAACTTTAGATACATGTCATTGATGTTATTCCAAATTGGAAACAAACAAAAATCTAGTTTTTCTGCAGATTTTTTGGCCTGAAATTGACCTGGTCAGGCTCAGCACAAAACTCTGCTTTAAGCCATTTGTTAACAGCTTCCAACTAATAAAGTTTTGTGATGTTAATCTTGATGAACTTCCACTGTAAAAATTTAATAACTTACAAAGCATACCTTGCTTGAAGAGCTACTGGATGGGCATGGCTTTCCTGCCTTGATTTTTGAGACCCCCCGACTCTCACTTTTTCCATTCAAAATTATAATTTTCATGGGCCCTCTGTGTGGTTGGAGGTATTAGAGATTCAGGATACCCTATTATAATCTGCCAGAAACCTTGTTTCTTTCACCGTCTATATCCTCAAATGAGGAAGGTTAAAGTTATTGTTGAATTTGATTTCCTGCCAAACCTGAGATCAGCAAGATTGGCGCCGACAAAGAAAGCAAAATGTTCAAATCTTGTCGAGGAAGGTCTAAGTAACCAATAGATATGATTTTCTGCCAAACCTGGGCCTCCATGTCATTAACTGAACGCTTTACTTTCTTTGTCAGTGCCAATCTTGTGACTTAGATCCATGTTTGCAGCATTAACTGGGGTCATATTAGCTGGTGCAAAATCAACTAGTTCACAGCATAAATTGCAGTTCATGGAAGCCGCATCAACAACAGATAGTTTAGGGCATAACATGGCATTCTTCACCGCAGCTGCAGCCACAAGAGATGAAAGGGTTAGGGTTTCCACCAAGAAAATATGTGTGCCAAAATAAATAAAGAAATAAAGAGTAGCTTAGTAATTTATCCTTTTATTTAATTAATTCATCTTTCAATCATTTTTAAAAATATTAAAAAGCTAATACATTTTTTAAAATTAAAAAAAAAAATCAAATAGTACTTTGATTTTCTCATCTTATATTTTATTTATTTCTTCTAGATGCACTACATCTTCTTTATTTATTCACCCCATCAATAAATGTGCTACGTATGGTTCAATCCTCTCAAATTTTCTCATTCATTGATCTTTCTAATAAATTACCACATTGATCAAATGTTATGTGAGACAAAAAATAAGACCTTCACCTGTCCACTTTCTTTAGCTAGCTTTATCATCAAGAGCACTTTCATATTCTAACATTGTCAATGTTAAGCATCTCTATCAAGCACCCATTATCAAACATCACGCAACAAGCCTCCATCATACCATGTTGTATCAAGGTTATGCTAAAAATCTAAGAGTGATCTATATCAAGCATTTATCCAAGTATCAAGTAAACAATGGAGCAATCTAAGGTCTTTGTTATGATATTATTTTTTAACATTTAATTTTATGCATTGATCTTAGGCATTATTGAGTATAAGTGTGAATTTGAATATCGCATTGCATTGTTCTATTTTATTTAGATCCACACTTTCGCACCATCACATTTTAGCGCATTCAGTGGGAGCCACACTCGATCTTAACAATATTTTACGAAAAATTGTGTTTTCAATAAGTTTTATGTTAAAGCTTCTCTTAAGCCAACTCTCAGTGCTTTTCAATCAACATTCGATGCATTTGGTGTCTAAGCATCATTCAACAATCATTTTCCAACATTTAGTTTTCAAAGCCTTCTTTAGATTTGTGAAACTCTTTCAATTCTGTGCCTCTGCACTACGATTTGGTGCATATGCCTTTTTACATCCATTTAACTTAATCATAAATTAGCAAATACAAAGACTACAAAACATCAAGTTGTTACACAGGTTTATGTTTACTCGTGAATTTTCTTCAGTTAGATATTGTATGTCTGCACACAGATGTAACAAAACCTCTGTGTTGCCATATTGCATTACATCTCTCACACAGATCTCCGATAGGCATTTCCAGTGTTGCCAAAAACAGTATTGGTACCTTCAGACTGCTCAATGAGTTTCACCCTTCATGGACACATCAAAAACCCTGGTATCCTCCCAATTGAAACCCTTGGCATCCTCAAAATTGATTATTGTATAATTTTTTCCATCCTTCCCTCAGACTAAGGTCTGCTCAAAAACCTTTGGTTCCCTCAATATAAAATTAACTTTTCCATCCTTCCCTAGGTATGTTAGTGATAATGGATTAGAGCCTGGATAAATTTTGCAAAGGGTTACAATATTTGTGGTGTCCAAAGATATTTAGAAGCAAAATATTAAGTACCAAGACTGTATGAAGCTTCTGTTGAACAAAATAATAAATATGAATATAAAATGTCAATTGTAGTTTAAATTTTCGTTGTCTAAGGAAATTTTGAGACTAGTATTTCCATTTCTGCAAATTATGATAATGACATAGATGAGGTATTTTATTTATAAATTATAATTTTATTGGGAATTATGGATTTACGAGTATCACTCTTCTTTTTATATATATAACTTCACTGTTTGAACACTTTTATAATAATAAATATATTTATAATATCTATGTGCCATGTGTGTGCACTGTGTACAGACCAACCCGAACCCATACCCAAGGGAAAAACAATTCCAGAACCGAATCGGCAACTTGGATTAATTTGAATGCCATCCACAAAGACTGGAAAAAAAATTCACCTCCAAAGTCCATCGGCCTGTCCCAAAAACACAGAGTGACACCGTTAAATACATAATTTTGAGAGACCATGCATCTATGATAGACTTGTAAAGTCCCGAGCTCTGCCAGCAGGAGCAAGCTTTGCTGCCTTCACTCAGTCAACTGAAAATCTTTGACAGCTAACAGCAGAGTTATCAAAGTCTGACACACAATCAATCAAAAACATTATTAAAACCCTGAACAATAAAATTTAAAACACTCATCGTTATTTTCGGCCTTAGCTTATTTGGCAGCAGCTTCTTCAAACCCTCAGCAAATTCTTTAGTTTATTGATTATCTCAGGTTTATTGAATTAAAGCGATATCTCTAATTGGGTATCTGCTACGAGTAATAGAACAACCTGTTCATTAAAGTTTATAGTGAGAGGAATTGCACTACAGATACATGTCATTGATGTTATTCTGAATTAGAAACAAACAAAATCTAGTTTTTCTAGAGAGTTTTTAATTTGTCGTACCAGAGCCTGAAATTGACCTGGTCAGGCTCAGCGCAAAACTCTGATTTGAGCCATTTATTAAGAGCTTCCATCTAATTAAAGTTTTGAGATGTTAATCTTAATGAACTTCCGCTGTGAATGGAAAAGCCTACTGTTTTGGTCTTCTGGTTTTATTTATTTTCGAAGAACCTCCGGTGTTCTAAATGGTACAACGTCAAACCCATAAAGCTTCTGCAAATATTTAGGGCTGGAAAATTTGTTTTCTGAACATATGTATAATTGTTCACTCCTTACACTACCAATTAGCTCATTTTAAAAATTTGGCACATAACAACAAAATTACTGAGACGACTTTCAGATGTAACAAAACAAGATTTAAATATTCACCAATTATATCACACTTTAATTGCTGCAGCGATAACAATTAGCTCACTTCAGAAATTTAATAACTTACCAAGCATACCTTGCTCGAAGAGCTACTGGATGGGCAGGGCTTGCCGGGCTTGATTTTTGAGGACCCCACTCTCACCTTTCACATTCAAAATTATAATTTTGATGGGCGCTTTGTGCGGTTGGGGATATTAGAGATGCAGAATGCCCTATAATAATCTGTTAGCAAACCTTGCTTCTTTCGCCGTCTATATCCTCAAAAGAGGAAGGTTAAAGTCGTTGTTAGATTTGATTTCCTGCCAAACCTGAGATCGGCAAGATTGGCGCTGACAAAGAAAGCAAAATGTTCAAATCTTGTCGAGGAAGGTCGAAGTCACCAATGGATTTGATTTTTCTGCCAAACTTGGGCCTCCATGTCATTAACTGGAACGTTTTGCTTTCTTCGGCAGCGCCAATCTTGTGAATTAGATCCAAGTTTGCAGCATCAATAGGGGTTCATAGCAACTGTTGCAAAATCAAATGGTTCAGAGCATAATTTGGAGTTCATGGAAGCTGCGGCAACAACAAATATTTTAGGGCAAAACATAGCGTTCTTCATTGAAGCTGCGGCAACAAGAAATGAAAGGGTTAGGGTTTCCATCAAGAAAATATGTGTGCCAAAATAAAGAAAGAAATAACGGTCGGTAAGGAATTTATCCTTTTATTTAATTAATTCATCTCTGACCTATTAAAAGGAATTAAAAATATTGAAAGGCTGACGCTTTTTTTAAAATATAAGAAATTTCAAATAATTTCTTTTATTTTTTATTTTATTTATTTCTTCTACATACACTACATCTTCTTTATCCTTTCATCCCATCAATCAATATCTTATTTATGGTTCAATCCTCTCTCAAATTTTACCATCTATTGATCTTTCAGATTAATTTTCACATTGATCAAATGTTATGTGAGACAAATAAATAAGATCTTCACTCATCTATTTTACTTAGCTAGCTTATTATCAAGACCACTTTCATATCCTAACATTTTCATTATTAAGCATCTATCAAGCACCCATTATCAAACATTGAGCGTCAAGCCTCCATATTACCATGTTGTATCAAGGTTATGCTAAAAATGTAAGAGTGATCTATATCAAAGATTTAACCAAGTATCATGTAAACAATGGAGCAATCTAATGTCTTTGTTATGACATTATTTTTTAACATCTAATTTTATGCTTGGATCTTAGGCATTATTGGTTGAAAATAAGTGTGAACTCGAATCTTGCATTGCATTGTTCTATTTTATTTAGATTCACACTGTCACATTTTGGCATGCTCGGTGGTACCCACACCCTTGATCTTAACAATACTTTACAGAAAATTGTGTTTTCAATAAGTTTTAGGTTAAAAGATGCTTTTGGATTGACATTTGGTGCATTTGGTGTATAGGTATCATTCAACATCAAAGCCTTTTTTAGATTTGTGCAACGGTTTCAATTTGGTGCATATGTCTTTTTTAGAGGCTTCTTCTTTTTAGATGGTTCCCACTTAGCGGATAAATTTTTAGATTCTTCTATGGAATCAAATGTGGATTGGGTGTTCTTCTTAATCTTGTTCTTAAATTGCTTCTATTTCTTATTGGATCCTATCACATGACTAGCCACCAAATCTTCTGATTTGGATGACTTGTGAATGCCCATAATCTTCTGATTTGGATGACTTGTGAATGCCCATGGAGATCATCTTTAAAAGTTCAAACATCAACATGTTTGTAAATGACCAAATGATGGTGTAGTATAGGCACTCCCCAGAGTCAACTTATGAGTTTCAAAATTTGAAACAAAAGCTACATATTCTAAAGGAAGCTTGTCCAACAAATTGAAGACCAATTGTGCATCCTTCTTATCAATGTCACTGTCTTTAAGTTTGTCATCTTAGTTCATAAGCATAAAATGCATGTCTTAGATACTGAGATCATTCCTGAGTGTATATCCCCTAATCTCATCAACCTTCCCATACAATTGAGCAACTTTATCCCAAGGACTCTTAGTTTTTTTACACTTATCAACATTGAATATTGTTAGAGTGATTATAATGTGCTAATAAGGCCTTGTACCTTGATCTCTAAAGGGGATATAATTCACATGTTAAGTTTACTTAGGCATTAGTTATCCTAAGTTAGATGTCATAAAGTTACTTTGTGTAACTTGTTATTTAATATTGCTCATAGAATCATGCTAGTTGTCCTAGATGGCATTCTAGAAGTTAGTTTATGATATATTCATGTCCATTATTATTACTTTTAGTCGTATAACAACAGCTAAGGGGTTGCACTAGTATATGGATGTAAAAAAAAGGTTACATTGATATTTAGCCATATATGACTTGCTCATACTATATTTGATACATTGGTGTAATGTATGGAAATAGGATTCACTATCGTATACATGCAAACTAGGAAACTTCCATATTTCCACTTTGATTACATTAAGGAAAGTAGATCCAATTGTCTCAACCTCAAATCTAATTGAAAGGGAATGAGCACAAGGTGAATTCAATCACTCCATTTTCAAGTTGAATGATAATGCAAGGATGTAGATGTAATGTGAAGATTAGGGCTAGAAGGTGCAAAATTGGTAATAGAAAGCAGAATGTTGCAGAATAGAAAGTCATGAAACCAACCTAGATCTAGAAAGGGGATACAAATAAGAATTTTTCATAGGAATTTGAGCTAAAACAAGGTGGTCTTTGTTGTCTTAGGCATCCTTGACCCGCAAGATGAATTTCTTAGCACCGGGACTAAATCTAGGACCCTGAAACCTTGCTTTTGTTTCTTATTGAATTTCAGTTGTTTCTAAGAGGTCAAAAATGTCCCAAGTGCACCTAACCAAAGACTAGGGCACCCCTAGACACCCTAACCAAGACTAGGGCACCCTGTGCATCCCAACCAAATTTTGGGTGCTAGAATTCAAAACGAAGTTCTATCTTTGACTTCTAATCACTTCTTTGTCTTATGTCTATGTTGGAAGCCTGTAACTGGACCTAGATCTGCACACAAGAGGAGAAAATTTGTGTTTCGGGTTATACAAGGGTTTGCTTGATTCAAACCCCAAGTTAGGACTCAAGATTATAGCAATGATGAATTGAAATGGAAATATAAATTGAAAAGCTTAATTGAAAAAAGTATACCTCCAATCGATGATTCAATGTTCTTAAGATAAGTCTTCCATGTGTTAATGCAATAACATGATAAAACACCATGAAATCATATTGTAGACACCTAAAATTGTCCTTGCATAATTAAATAAATACTTTACTTATTTAATTATTTAATCAAAATTATCTATTAATAAATAATTATTTATTATTTATTTAATTAAATAATTAGCCTCTTCCTCTATTATTAAAATAATTGTTTTATTTATTTATCTAATTCATTAAATTTTTTATCCTATAGTGAAATAAATATTTATTTATTAAAAAAATATTTTTATTTATTTAATTAATTCATGATTCTTATTTTGTAATTCTCACCAATCATCTCCACTCGCATGGAACAACTCCTAAATTCATAGGCATGTAACAAATGGCACTTGTTTCTTCATTTGATTTTTTCACTCTTTATCTCTTCATTTGACTTTTCCACCCTTCACATCTTCAAACCTATCTATATTTAATGCACCTTGCGATGTATTATAAAAAGTCAATATCCTCTACCTACCACTTAATATAGACTTTACTGCTCTTTACTAGAGACCTTTTCTATTAGAGTTTACCTCTAGCTTCGACCATGTCTAAGAGTCTCATCCTCTTATTCCTCCTAAGTTTCCAATCCCTCATGTTTCATGTATTCTTGCATCAAGCCATCTCCGCCTATGGGAGAAATTTCCATTAGTTTCTTCAAGAAAGCAACATTACAATAGATTACCTCCTTCTAGCCTAGGAAAACCACCAACTATAGAGAGGAAATTAAGGGAAATTTATTCACTTCCCTTCCCTTTCACTTCTCTACATGGTTTTCTTTTGGGGATGAGATGAGATTGTTTTCATCCACATTGGCAAGAACATCAATTAACTATCCCATAAACTATGGTTTGACAAGTTTTTGGCACAACATTTTTGTCGACAATGATGATTCCCCCACTTCAAGTAGAATTTCCATAAACTTGAGGGATATGTCATTGTTCACTAAATGGTACTATACAATGCCTTCAAGAACTCATCACCTATAATTTCTTCAATCACATGCATAACTAAAATGTGTTTGAATGTGAAGACCTGCTTGAAGCACTTCAAAAAAATCTCACTAAGAAAGGACATCTTATGCTTTTTATAGAGCAAATGAACCAAGGTATCCATGTTTACCATATATTTGACTAGGCTTGCAAAACATGAATGATTTAGTACTCACTATCCAAGTGGATAAATAACAAAAACCAACCTGACATTGTCCTTTTGCATGCATTATTCTCAAATTTTCCTTGCAAAATATCATGTTTTTTCCTTAGACCATCATATCTGCAATTATTTAAGGGTAATGCAAGAACAAACAAATGTGTCACCACAAATCTTATTTCTAGTGAGAAAAATTTAATGTCCAAGTTGTGTGTTGGTTAGAGGAATGACCAACACACCCTAATATGATTGGAATGTAGACTTGTTGTATCATCCATATCAGCAACACAGACCACAAATAGATAGTTCATCATCATTACCCTGTGCTTTATTGTGGGAGATTAATCATTGCCTTTGTTAACTATGCAAGCCAATTCAAAATTAGTTTATTTTTCATCATTTGTAGCTTAACGAATCATGCCATCCAACCTTAATCTCTTGTCAATTTGGATGCTTTTGCAGCCAACTCATTCACAATTGAGTTTCCTTTTGTATAAATATCTAAAATATTAAACTCGTTGAGCCTTCCTATCAATTCTCAAATTTATTTTAACAATCTATTTAGCTTCAGGTTTGGGACATAGTTCTGATGAATTTCATTGATTGTAATTAAAGAGTCCCCTTCAAGGTTTATCCATTTCGCATTGATAAATGGGAACTCTAAATTTTGCAATATTATTTGATGCTTCTCCTATCAAATTTTTTTCTCTACTAAAATCTTCTCACTATGATCTCATAAAAACACATCCAATGTCCCTTGACCTTGAGTTATGCCTATAAGTCCTATCAAAATTTATTTTGATCCATCCTACCTCTAGATTCTACCCAAAAAATTAATCCATGGACTGCAAGAAAGATCAACCTGTAGACTAGGCTATCTATATCTGTTTTGAAAGGCGTAGACATTCAAACATTAATTTTTAATCTAGCATCATATCAATTCAAAACATTAACTTCTAAGCTAAGCCACCTCAAATAGAGCTTAAACAGGTGCACCCAAGCACTGTTTTATTTGCTCTTGTTTAGGGGATGTGGGTGTGCTCTCGAATCACTTGGAGAAATTTCCTAATGATGATTAGGAGGTATCCAGATTGATTAGGGACCAGAAGAACCCCATAGTGACACAAAACTGGGTATAGAACACCCATTTCGCCCCTAAGGCCTTAAGGATCCTAATGAGCTTAAAAATGGAGATTATGCTATGAATGCTTATTCTAAGTTGATTTTAGTCCAAATGAGGTGTTATGCTATGAAAACCAATGCTAAACAATGAATCAAACTAAGTTAATCCATTAGTTCTAAGCTATTATGTGTGTTAAGAAAGCTTGAAAATGAGTTAAACTTATCAAAATATGCTAAAAGCTTAGGATCTAGAATTAAACTAGCATTATAACATTACTTAGAAATGAAAGGTGAATTGGTGATTTGCTCTTGGGAAGTGAGGGTATTTGTAGGATTTGGGAAGGGCTTGGGTTAGGAGGAGGAGTTAGAGTTAGAGGTAGAGTCTGGGGTAGAGTAATAGGTATGGTTTGGGGTATGGTAAGGTTTACCTTGGGTTAGAGTTGCTCACACATGTGTGAGCAACACTAGGGAAGTGTGCAAGGGTAACAAGTGTGGAAGAAGAGACATGGGTCTCTTTATGAGGTTGTAAGAAGCCTTAAAGAGGGTGTAAGAGGCTTAAATGAGTGTGTAAGGCTTATTGAGGGAAGGGTTTGACCAAAAGTCAAGGAGACTTGGATTAGGCTAAGAAATGTAGGAAACATCTCCTAAGTAGGTTTAGGAAAGGTTTAGGGAAGATTGGAAGGGTTTAGGAATGTCTATGATTCTAGGTTTTTGAGGCTTTAAATAAATATGAAATTTATTTAGGGATTGTGACATCATTTATTGAAGATTGATTCAATAAAGATAGGAAAATCATTTAAATTTCATTTAAATGCTTTGGGGAGGGATTATTTAATTAAAGATCTTTAATTAAAATAAAGGTATTTAATGGCATAAAAATATATTAAATAAATAATTAATTAGTAAATGATGATGTCATCAGTGATTTTTAGAAAGAAAAAAAAACTTTTATTTTCTAAAAGATTTTTAGGTGTCTACATTTTTCCCCTCTTTGATGCGATGCCGCAAGTGGCGTGGCGTCAAAGACAAGAAAATAAGATGCCCTAGGCTAGAATAGAGGAATAA
The DNA here is from genome assembly GCA_027943335.1 of Chamaecyparis obtusa. Taxonomy (NCBI): domain Eukaryota; kingdom Viridiplantae; phylum Streptophyta; class Pinopsida; order Cupressales; family Cupressaceae; genus Chamaecyparis; species Chamaecyparis obtusa. Next base: position 537,465 of record BSBK01002462.1, on the reverse strand, counting down.
GGGGTTGTGCCCCCTCGAGAAAATAATGCAAAGAGGAAACATTGTGGAATTTTCTCGAAAGGAAACAGAAAGGAAGGGGAAGGAATGAAGGAAGAAGGGAGGATAAATAACCAAACTTCCAAGAGCAAAGATGCATGAGTGCAATATGATACTAAAAGATGCAGGATGCAAGAGTAATCTAGATGAAGGATGCAAGATGCAAGATTAATCTATATGATGCAGGATGGGGGATTTCGGGAGCTCTAAGTGTAAATGTGGAGAGCACAACCTAATTTGATATAGCAATGCCAGAGACCTGCCAAGGTTACGAAAGAACACAAGGCTTCGTCACCAGCATTGCATAGGACTGACATGAAAAAGACACGCAGGGTTGCCCCAGCATCATGCATGAAACCAAGAGGAAGCATGGTGGAAATGATGTTGGAGAAACCACAAACAAACAACATTTCCCAAGTGCACCATGTAACTCAGAAGATCACATGTGAATCGTGCAAGGATCATGTTCGACTGACTCACAAGCAAAATCAAAAGATCAAAAAGACCTTGGCCCAGATTGTCCTCATTCGTAGTGCACCATGATATAAAGGATTGTGGTGACTTTGAGGAGAGGAACAATGAGAAGCTATAAAAGATTAACAAGATCCAAAGGACAAAATCCAAGACCAAAATGAGAACTCCAAAAGACATCCTTTTCCAAGGAGAGAGATTTGATTTGATATATGGTGGGAAGATTGGTCTGAACGTGTGGAAGGATACATCGACATGGACCTAGTGTGATTGGTGGAATATTAAGTCATACAAGAGGAATGATACATCCTCAAGGACCTACTGATTGATGAGAGAATGAGTGTTGTTGTTCGCTGGCAAATGATGAAGTTCAAGGAATAATCACTGTGATCAAGAATAGTTGACAATTGATGTTGTTGAAGTACAAGGTTGGATGGGACAAGATTATCTGATCAAATGCTGATGCAGGACTAACAAGGATGTGTACAACAAGATAGGAAGATATGTACAATGAACGGGGAAAGATTTACAACGGATATCTATAGAAGCTCAGGATTGGGGATAGGAAGTGTTGGAAACTGAATTGGAACAATTGTTGTATTGTCATTGATGTCAAGCCTTAATTGGTAAGACTGTTGCTACTTAGGAAAGTACTATATCTATTTGAGTATTGCTAAGAGGACTAAGCAAGGTTGGTAACAATAGCACCTAAGGGAAGGGTTGAGTTATCTTGATACTACAAAGTGTACTTGACTATGTTGCTCTATGATGAGATAATGTATTGTTTATCTTAGTAAGATTGAAGACTAAACTGGTAGGCTTAACCAAGCAAAGAATGGAAAAATCATGTTTAAGCCGAGTGATGTTAGTGTCGACCGAGTTAGTATATGCTGAGAAAAATTCTAGTGTCGACCGAGCATTAGTAAATTGTCGAGGAAGACAATGTAAGCCAAGGAAATAGTTTTAGTAATGACCAAGCTTTCTACATGAAGACCGAGTGAATAATCACAGTATTGACCAAGCATCAACAATTTTATATTTGAAGAGAATTTAATTTTGGAGCTGACATTATTGAATTCTTGGATTATGTAAAACGTGTTGACTTTATTTATTGATTGTTTGGAAGCATTAAATGCATTGTAAAACATTTTATTGTAAATCTTTAAGAGATTTGAGATGATTCTAGAAAAGGAGTTGAAGAACATGAAGCGGGTAGATTCAATGAATTTAACCTAACCCTAAGATCTACGAATGAGATTGAGCGGCAAAAGATGAGTTAACCTAATTGAGGAAAATATAAGGGAACCTGAACATTGTGATATGAATGCACATGGGTGAACAAAGAATGCTGGAAGAAGAAAGTTTTATTGACTGAATAAGTAGAAAAGGCTAAAGGAGAATTGGGGTGATTGCTTGAAGAAAATTTTCGAGCAGATCAGAGATGGAAATGGCAAAGTTTCAAAGTCAGTAAACCAACATTAGCGTACGGAATCAGATCTGATATTTGCAAAGTGAGTTGTATATTTTTTAGATAATACTACTACTACTTTCTAACCATTATAACAGTCAAAATCCTTTTAACAGAGGTTGCTCTAACAGTCATATGTTAAATCCTTTGAACAAGGTTGCATTCTAATGGAGTGTATGTAAGTCCTATGACTAGGCTCACTTTTAACAAGGTGATTGAAATCCTTTAACCGGGTCACACTTGACAATGTGTATTGTAACCTTTGACAGGGTTGGCTTTTTATCGAGCTCACTTCAGAAGAGTGAAAATAATAGTAGCATGTTACAAAGTGGTTTTCCCCAAATTAGGTTTCCACTATAAATCCTGGTGTTAATACCTGTGTGAATGTTTAGATCTGAACATTACTATGTTTTGCAATTTAAGTTACAGCAAGGTAGTGGACTGCATTGTTAGATGTTTCTATTATTGAATCAGTGATGACCAAGTTTGTTTTGGTTTTGGATCTGATTTAAGGATAAGTTTTTTTGAGATTGTTTTATACATTAGGACCTGAGAACAACTGATTCACCCCCCCCTCTCTGTTGTTCTAAATCATATTAACAATTGGTATCAGAGCTTTGTTGCTTATTATTAGTGTTGACAGATATCAAGTTTAAAGGGGCTTGAAGCAAATGATCAGGATGTATAAGGAGGTACCGAAGCTAAACAAGGAAAACTTCCCCGCATGGAAAAGCTTGATGAAGTTTCATCTAGCTGGTATTAGTGACTCTGCAAAGTACTACATTAAGAACAGTTATGTCTCTCCTGTTGCACCTTTGACTGCTGAAGAAATGAGAGCTAAGTAAGAACATAATTAGGCAATGATGGAAATTGCATTTGCCCTAAGCTATCCAAAATTTGAGGACATTAAGGACTGCACAACTACTAAGGATATGTGGGACACTCTGGCAAGGATCTATGGTGGTGACCTAAATGTGCTGAAAGTAAAGGCCAAGAGTCTTAGAGGTAAGTTTGATGAAATAAGAATGCAAGAAGGTGAAAACATTGCACAATATTGTGGTAGAATAAAATAAGTTGTGAATGCTATTAGAGGAGCAAATGGGACTATTGACGATGAAACTATAATTGGGAAAGTACTAAGAACCCTGTGTCCTATATATGCTATTAAGATCTTAGCTATTCAGGAATCTAGATGTAACTCTGCTAATGTGCTTACTTTGGAAAGTTTGGTTGGTAAGCTGACTGCTTTTGAACTCTATAATTATGATAATTTCACTATTGGAAGCATTGGAAATGTTGAATCTGCTTTTAAGTCATAGTTAGTTCTGAACAAGCCAAAGAAAGAAAAATAAAGATGCATTAGTGAAAGTGATAGTGAAAGTGACAGTGACACTTCTGATGAAGACCTAGAAGCTCTTATGGATAGAAGACTGAGAAGGGGAAAAGGAAAGTATAAAAGTAAACTCCCTATTATATGTTTTGCATGCAATAAAGTTGGTCATATAGCTGCTAGATGTCCTGACAAGAAGGATAAAGATGATGAAAGGAAAAGAAAACATAAAGATAGAAAAGATGACAGAAGCTACCGATGGAACAAAGACTACAAGGGAAAAGGTAAGAAATCTTGTTACATTGATGAAAAAGAGACTGACACTGATAGTGATGATTTGGAAATTGAGGTAGTCTATGTGGAAATGAAAGATGAATTTGATGAGGATGAGAAAACTGCATTGATATCCTATGTGAACAAGAATGATAAATGGATTATTGACAGTGGTTGTTCACATCACATGACTGGTGACAAAAATAAGTTTGAGACCCTACATCATTATAGAGGTAAAAGTGTAAAATTTGGTAATGATGCACCATGTCTTGTTAGAGGAAAAGGTTTCATTAAATTGACTGATAAGATATCTTGTGAAAATGCATATTGGGTTGAAGGTCTTAATTACAATTTGCTAAGTGTTTCTCAGCTTAACAAAACTGGTTACCGAGTGGAATTTCATCACAAGCAAGCTAAAATATTTGATGCCACTGGAGAACTGATTGGAAGTGGAGATCAAACTAGAATTAATTTGTTCTATCTTGATCTATCTGAAGAAACATGTTTGATTGCACAACTTGATGAGATTTGGTTATGGCATAAAAGGTTGTGTCATGTTAACTTTGACAATCTGGTAGAGATAAGTAAGAGGAAAAAGGTAAGAGGTCTACCTAGATTGAAGAAACCTGATAATGTAATGTGCAAGAAATGCCAGTTAGGAGAAATGACAAAGTCAAGTTTCAAGAGAAAATCCTTTACTTCTGAAAACATTTTAGATTCGGTTCATATTGACCTTTGTGGACCTATGGGTATACAAAGTTGTTGTAGTGCTAGATACTTTATCTTATTTGTTGATGATCATACTAGGATGATGCATGTGATGTTTCTAAAAGAAAAATCTGAAGCTTTTCAATTCTTTAAGTGGTATTTGGCTAAAGTTGAAAAGGAGACTAGTAGGAACTTGAAATGTCTTAGATCTGACCAAGGTGGAGAATTTACATCAAATGAATTTAATCTATTTTGCAATGATAGAGGAATTAAAAGACAAATGTCTGCACCTAGAACACCTCCATAGAATGGTATAGTAGAAAGGAGAAATAGATCTATCTTGAATTGTGCAAGGACATTGATGATTGAAAAGAATGTGGCACATAAATATTGGAAATAAGCTATAAGCACTACTGTCTACACTCTTAACCGGGTACAGATCAAGAAAGGTACAAATCTGACACCCTATGAACTATGGCATGGGCATGCACCAAGTGTTAAATACTTTAGAATCTTTGGAAGTAAGTGCTATATACTAAAAGACACTAGGAATGGAAAGTTTGATGCTAAGAGTGATGAAGGCATATTCCTAGGGTACTCCACAAAAAGTAAAGCTTATAAGTGTTTGAACTCTAACACTAACAAAATTGTGGAAAGTGTGAATGTCAAAATTGATGAGTATGCAGAAAGAAATGAAGCTGACAGCAAAAGAGAACCAGAAGATTATAGATCTTTTGTGTACATTGAAGAAGAAGAAGAGGCAAGTAATAGACTTGCACCTAATGCTGAGTCTCAGGTAAGCAATGTTGAGCGATAGACTGAAGTTGCCAAGCGTCAGGGAAACAGTGCCGAGAGAGAACAAGAACATGCTAAGCTACAAGAAAATGCTATTGAGTATCAGGAAGAGGTTGTTGAGCATTCTAAAGTTGAATCTGACAATCTTACTGAGGAACATGATGAAATAGAGGAGAGAACAATTGAACCTGTTTTGGCAAAATATGTAAGAAGACATCATAAGCCTGGACAAATAATTGGAGGCAAAGATATTAGAATCCAAACCAGAAGTAAGACTAAGGATCCAACATGTCTACTATGTGAATTTGAACCGAAGACAAATAGAGAAGCATTGGAGAATGAAGATTGGATACAAGCAATGAATGAAGAAATTGATCAGATTGAGAAGAACGATACTTGGACTCTGGTGCCGAGACCTGAAAATAAAAATGTTATAGGAACAAAGTGGGTGTTTCGAAATAAGATGAATGAAAATGGTGAAATCACTAGGAGCAAAGCTAGGCTGGTATGCAAAGGCTATGCACAAGAAGAAGGAATAGATTATGGGGAGACATTTGCCCCTGTAGCTAGATTGGAAGGAGTAAGAACTCTGCTTGCACATGCTGCTTATAAGGATTTCAAGGTATATCAAATGGATGTCAAGTTTGCATTTTTGGATGGTATACTAGAAGAAGAAGTTTACATAGAACAACCAGAAGGTTTTATTGATCCAAACAGAAGACACATGGTGTGCAAACTGAACAAAGCATTATATGGATTGAAGCAAGCTCCCAGAGCATGGTATGAAAGGTTGCACAACTACTTGATACATATTGTATTTTCAAAAACAAATAACACAAGCAATCTATACATGAAGGATGAAGAAGGTAAAGGTATCCTGTTGGCAAAAAATATTGTGGATGACATTATTTTTGGTGGACAAGATGCATTATGTAAAAGTTTTTCAAATGAAATGCAAACTAAATTTGAAATGAGTATGTTTGGTGAGATCAAATTCTTTGTTGGTTTACAAGTATATCAAAGGAAGAATGGAATTTTCATTACATAGTCTAAGTATGTTAATGAAATACTGAAAACTTTTGGGATGGAAGATGCTAAACCAGTGGGAACTCCTATGGTTACTGGACAAAAGTTATCTAAGAATGATGATGCTACAGAAGTAAATCAGACTCTGTATAGATCCATGATTGGAAAATTGCAGTATGTTGTACATAGCAGAGTAGATATTGCATTAGTTGTTGGGATTGTGGCAAGATTCTTTGCCAATCCTAAGGAAACACATATGATGGCCGTGAAAATAATTATGAGATACTTGAAAGGAACTGCTGACTATGGTCTATATTATAAGAAGGATGACAAATTTGAACTCTAAGTTTATACAGATGTTGATTGGGCAGGAAATGTAGATGATAGAAAGAGTACTAGTGGTGGAGCTTTCTTTCTTGGACAGAGATTAGTCTCCTAGACAAGCAAGAAACAAAATTGCATTTCCCAATCTACTACCGAGGCCAAGTATGTTGTTGCTGCAGTAAACTGTTCAAACTTGGTATGGATAAAACAATTGTTGATAGGCATGAAAGAAGAAATCACTGAACCTGTTGTTATTTTCTATGACAACACAAGTGCTATTAATATTTCTAAGAATCCAGTGATGCACACTAAGACCAAACACATTGCAATCAAGTATCACTACTTGAGAGAATTAGTACAAGATAAAGAAGTCTGAATGGAATATGTGAATACAAAAGAATAATTAGTAGACATATTAACTAAAGCTTTACCCAGAGAAGCTCATGAGTATTTGAGAAGTCAATTAGGGGTTCTTCCCCTAACCGAGGCTGCTTAGACAAGCTAGGAGCATTGCATCAAATGTGCTACAACAGAATATTTGACAAATTGATGCAGAAGATTGTCACACTTTAGGGTTGGCCTAGAGTTGTGAAGAGAAGCAAAGACTAGGAATCAGTCATAAGTAAGATGACAAAGGGAAAAAACACTGAGCTACACAGATATTATCTACATCTGATGGATGTATGTTTTAGTTGCTACTTTGGCATTTTTGTCAAAGAGGGAGATGTACTGATATGATAATACATGAGATATGATAACACATGATATTGTAAAGTAAGAGGGAGATGAAATGATGAAACTAAAGATAAGGCTGATGAACTGAAATGAAGAATCAGGATAGAGGGAGATCTGAATACTTATGATGGTCACAGAAGTGAGGCTTATAGGATTCTGAATCAAAATGAAGCTAAGGATATTATAAATAATTTTCTGATGGATAGATAAGTTTTTGGATTAGTTGATAATCCATGTGTTATTTAGGTGATATCATATGGTGTTGCCATCAATGCCAAAGAGGGAGATTGTTGGAAACTGAATTGGAACAATTGTTGTATTTTCATTGATGTCAAACCTTAATTGGTAAGATTGTTGCTACTTAGGAAAGTACTATATCTATTTGAGTGTTGCTAAGAGGGCTAAGCAAGGTTGGTAACAATAGCACCTAAGGGAAAGGTTGAGTTATCTTGATACTACAAAGTGTACTTGACTATGTTGCACTATGATGAGATAATGTATTGTTTATCTTAGTAAGACTGAAGACTAAACTGGTAGGTTTAACCGAGCAAAGAATGGAAAAATCATGTTTAAGCCGAGTGATGTTAGTATCAACCGAGTTAGTATATGTCGAGCAAAATTCTAGTGTCGACCGAGCATCAGTAAATTGCCGAGGAAGATAGTGTAAGCCGAGGAAATAGTTTTAGTAATGACCGAGCTTTCTACATGAAGACCGAGTGAATAACCACAGTATTGACCGAGCATCAACAATTTTATATTTGAAGAGAATTTAATTTTGGAGCCAACATTGTTGAATTCTTGGATTATGTAAAATGTGTTGACTTTATTTATTGATTGTTTGGAAGCATTAAATGCATTGTAAAACATTTTATTGTAAATCTTTAAGAGATTTGAGATGATTCTAAAATAGGAGTCGAAGAACATGAAGCAGGTAGATTCAATGAATCTAACCTAACCCTAAGATCTACGAATGAGATTGAGCGGCAAAAGATGAGTTAACCTAATTGAGGAAAATATAAGGGAACCTGAACATTGTGATATGAATGCACATGGGTGAACAAAGAATGCTAGAAGAAGAAAGTTTTATTGACTAAATAAGCAGAAAAGGCTGAAGGAGAATTGGGGTGATTGCTTGAAGAAAAGTTCCAAGCAGATCAGAGATGGAAATGGAAAAGTTTCAAAGTCAGTAAACTAGCATTAGTGTATGGAATCGGATCTGATATTTGCAAAGTGAGTTGTATATTTTTCAGATAATACTGCTGCTACTTTCTAACCATTGTAACAGTCAAAATCTTTTTAACAAAGGTTGACCTAACAGTCATATGTTAAATCCTTTGAACAAGGTTGCATTCTAATGGAGTGTATGTAAGTCCTATGACTAGGCTCACTTTTAACAGGGTGATTGAAATCCTTTAACCAGGTCACACCTGATAGTGTGTATTGTAACCTTTGACAGGGTTGGCTTTTTACCGAGCTCACTTTAGAAGAGTGAAAATAATAGTAGCATGTTACAAAGTGGTTTTTCCCAAATTGGGTTTCCACTATAAATCTTGGTGTTAATACTTGTGTGAATGTTTAGATCTGAACATTACTATGTTTTGCAAGTTAAGTTACAGCAAGGTAGTGGACTGCATTGTTAGATGTTTCTATTATTGAATCAGTGATGACTGAGTTTGTTTTGGTTTTGGATCTGATTTAAGGATAAGTTTTTTTGAGATTGTTTTATACATCAAGACCTGAGAACAATTGATTCACCCCCCCTCTTTGTTGTTCTAAATCATATTAACAAGGAAGATCTTTCTATATAGGATATGGTACAAGATATGTGTAGGAAGGATTGCGGATTTGCTTGAGGATTAAAGAGAGGAATGCGGGGGGATGGTGGTGGGGATGGGGATGGTAGAAAAAGGACTGGGTTTTTGGGATGGGGGGGATGGTAGTTTGATAGATAATGACTTGGTCCACTATGAATGGCACCTGTTTGCCAAGTTTTCACCAACATACTTGTCCAAGGCGCTTGAATTGCCAAGTTTTTATCATTGGATGATTATTTTTCTTTTCCTTTTTCCTTTTTTTATTTTTGGGTATTTTTATGCTTTTTCAATTTTTATGGATTTTCTGAATATGTAGGATCTGGTTCAGGCATATAACCTCTTTAGATGTATGATGTTGATTGGATCATTCAAAGGCTCACCTTCTAGTGTAGATAGCTGATAGGCTCTGGAGCTGAAACATGCAGTGACAACATAGGGGCCCAACCAAGTAGGCTCAAACTTGCCTTTCTTTTCTCTATGTGCTTGGACCTTTTGATTTTATTTTAGGACCATGTCACCAACCTGGAACTGTCTAGGATGGACCTTCTTGTTATAACTCCTTTTGAGTTGATTCTAGTATGTAACCAGGTGATCATATGCTTGATGTCTCTTTTCATCTAGCAAATCTAGCTATGAGATGTGCCACACGATAGTCTTCATCATTGGTATAGTTATTCATGGAGACTCGCAATGATGGGAGGTTGACCTTGATTGGTAGAATGGCTTTGGCACCATATACAAGGGAATATGGAGTAGTGTATGTGGGAGTGCGATAAGAAGTTTGATAGGCCCATAGGGCAGGATTTATTTGGAGGTGCCAGTCACAACCAGAATCATTGACAACCTTCTTGAGGATTTTGAGGATTGTTTTATTGGTTGCCTCAGCTTGACCATTTCCTTAGGGGAAGTATGGACTGGAGAAATGGTGATGGATGTGGAGTCTGGCACACAAATCATCCACATGCTAGTTTTCAAAAGGCGTGCCATGGTCTGTGAAGATGGTAGATGGTATGCTGAAATGACAGACGATGTGGTAAAGGATGAACTTGGATATTTGGATGCCAGTAGTAAGGGTGAGCGGAATCACTTCGACCCATTTTGTGAAGTACTCTGTGGTAGTTATTATGTACTTATGTCCATCCGAGGAGAGGGGAGTGATTAAGTCGATGAGGTCAAAGCCCCAACATGAAAATGGCCAAGGTGGTGCAATGGGCTGCAAGTCTTGTGCTAGTGCATGAATCAGATTTGCATGTTGCTGACATGGGAGACATTTCCTGACGAACTCACAAGTTGTTAGAAATAGGAAATATTGAGAGGGGGGGTGAATCAGTATTTCACAAACTTTTACTTTTGCACACTTATGGATATAACAGATTACTTTAGTGCATACAAAGATTATCAACCTGATTAACAAACATAGTAGTAAATAGAAAGAACTCATAACACATGATATGTTCTCGAGGAAACCCTGGCCAAGGGAAAACCCCGGTGGGGATGGTACCCACAAAGATCACTAATCAAAAGTATCTTGTTAGGGATATTGGACCCTGTTAAGAGTCAATTTACAATATATAGTAGATCTATCCTAGTTAAAGGACTTTAGGCCTTGTTAGAAGCCTTAACCTTGTTAGGAGTTAGATTACAAAACCTGATCACCAGCTGAGCTCACTGCCCAAACAGGTAATACAAAATGTTTCTGACTATAGTATGGCACTGCTTACAACTTCACATCAATAGCCTTTGCTGCTATCACAATATACAACTTTTGCAAGTTATCATTTTCTTTCTTTTCACAAAAACATCATTATCATTACATTTCAAGTATGCCTAATATATGAGTTATTAGAACTAATAACTTTATATAGTCGGCTTCCAAAATCTTTATCCAAGAGTAAGCATCTAGGATGTCTTCCCTTCATAATGTTAAGTCATTATTTTGATAAGCAAAAATAATCCCTTAACTCGTTCGCTAATACTGTCTCCAAAACTGTTCTGTCTGCAAAACTATCTTCAGTAAACTTTGAATAACTTCATTCGTACTGCTCTAAACTTTATGTGCACTAAGATGGGGTATCCTCATACTCTGTAGAAGCTTTAGTTAACTGCGCAAACAAAAATATTGCTCCAGTGGACGTCGCCAACTAAATCTTCATCGGGTGCTCTGTCAGGATCACTGTATCCATACTTAGACAATTTCTTCCTTCAACTTGCCATACTTGCATTCCAGATTCTGCACTCTCAGTAGAGATCATATGTTTCCATAATGACAACATCTATGCATCCACATTAGCCAAATTGCCAACAATCTCCCCCTTTGTCATTGGTGGCAACATATGGGAAAATTGGCTAACTGTGCAAACAAAACTTCAAAACACTTACACAAAATTGTGGCCAAATGTTATACAACACATATACAATATTTTATTCCATATAATAGCTCCCCCTATGAGTATCCTTCCTCAATATATTATCAATTTTCTACTATCTCTCCCCCTTTGACTACAATGACAAAGATAGGGTGTACAAAAATTTCAATAAAAACTTGATACCTTGTTATCAGCTATTGCAAAGTCGGTAGGCTTGCAACACAGTCACCAAACTCTGACTTCCATGATTCAAAATCTTTCTCCCATATCTTCCTGATGGATTCAACAACATTGAGTAGAGTACTCAATCCGTATGCTGCTGTCTGACAAGCTTGCAAGGAATTAAAGCTAAACTTCTGAAAAGATGTCTTTGTTGAAAGACACTACTCAATTTGGTCTTCAACAATTGAGGTCTTGATTGAGATATGCTCTCTCAAGATGTTAATCCTGATCATCTTTCTATTCTTCTCCTTTGCTAACATTTTGATTTCATCATTTAACTTCCTTATGTTCTTCTCCATAGAACTTATCTTTACATTTGGGCTTGTCAAGGTGTTTGTTTCAGCTGTAATTGCATCTATCTTCTCTCTGATCTTCTTATCTTCTTCAGCTGTTAGGATTTTTGATTTTGTGCATTGTATATATAAACTCTTTCCAGTCTCAAAATGTTTCCTCAAATTCTTTATGCATACATCCAAATTACCAATATCATTTTGAATATTTACACTTAAATTTTGTTGCATTTCTGCTTCAAAGGCTTCCTGAACTTTTATTCTAGCAATATCCTTTAAGTTAGAAAATTCAAAGTCAAAAGAGTTTATTACCATTTTAGCTTTCTCAAGTGGATCCGATTCAAATACCTTAGTGCTGATCACACTCTCAAGTTTCTTTGTCAAAACTCTAACTTTGCCTTCAAGGTCCTTCACCTTCTTATTCTTTCCAATAATTTTATTAAGAGATGTGATGAACTCAAGCTGATCATCATCTTCAACCTCTTTTCCAAGGTCTTCAAAAATTGAACCAATTTGTCTCTTCTTACTGTCAGGTGCACTAGGGGTAGTGACCTCTGTCAAAATTTGTTTACCTTTAACTATCTGCTCTGCTGGAACTGATTCTGATACAACTGGTGCTTCCACTGCCTCTGTATCCTTTTCTGATTCAGTAACCTTCTCTTGCTCTTCTAAAGCCAAATTGTCAACAATGTTTCCTAGATCATGAAATACTACATCATCTGACTCTAGTGTCACTTTGGTTCCTTCAATGTCCATTGATTCTTTGCCAATATTGATATGTGAAGAAGATGGGACTTCTTCAATACCAACTTCCTCTGCATGCGGTTCCTCTGATTGCTTCTACTGAGGATCTGATTCAACATGCTTTCCTGCAACTATATCTGCAAGAACTTGCATTACTGCTTGCTTAGTCTCTTTCTGTACTTCCTCCTTTTTGCCTCCCATTATAAGAATTGTTCTTCTCTTAGTTCTCAATAAAGTTCCAAGAGGCTTCAAGATTCTCTTCAAATTATCTTCATCCTCAACTTCACAGAACTGTCTGATTACATGTTCTCTCATCTTTATGTCCTCTTCTTGTGCTCTCTATTTTCTATTCACAAGTCTATTATACAAATCTTCTGGGATCTTACCATGAATAGTGCTAAGTTTCTTATCTATCAAAATCATATGTGTAATCATTGCATTTTCAAAATTCAATTTGTCAAATGATCCATATAGATCATAGAATTTATTTATCTTAGTGAAGTCTCCATGCTGCAATATATCTTCATTAACTCTTTCAATTCTTGGTTTCCAAGTTTTCTTCTTGATTGAAACTTCATCATCATCTTTAATTACTGCTACTTTTCTAGGTACAGGTGGTACAATCACTTTCTGTCTCTTTCTGGGTCCTGTTGCACTCACTTTTACTCTTTTGCTAGGAATAGGAGAAAAGGATTTTTCTCCTTCATCTTTTTCAGGTACTTCAACTTTTACCTTTACTACAATAGGATCAACAGGGTCTGCACTAGATGCCACAGGTGGACCTACAAGATTTTCACTTTGCTTCAAGGCTTCTGCAGTCTTCTTAGCTATGTCAAACTCATGACTTGATATACCTGATTCTTTCAGTATTTTCTTCATAGTAGATTCAACTCTCCTACTAGATTGCTTCTTTTCTTTCAAACTTATTGCAGAGTTGAAATTCTCTTCATAGGTTCTAAACCTATTTGCATGACCATCCAACTCACACTTTAACAGTCTATTCACATATCCTACTATTTCTGCTTCAGATATTTCATAGCCAAGAGGGTCTATGAATTCCAGTCTAGGCTCAACTACTTCAATGTAGGTGAAATTAGTGTCTACCATAAAACAAATGTCATCTTTATGCTTTTCAACTAAGGATTGAAGAATCCTTGATTTGTTCTTAACAATATTCTGAAAAGTCTTCAATACAAGCTTCACACTGTCATTGACTTTATCAATTAGGTGCTTCATGTAGACTGAGTTTATTCTTTCCATTGTGTTCACATTGTCACTCCAGTCAACTGTGTAAGGAAATCTTCACAAAATATGGAAAAACATATAGGTTATCAGAGATGAAAACCTAAACTGTGTGTACTTAGCCTTCTTAATCTTTTCTAAATTCTCAAATAACTAAATTTTCAAAATTTCACATAAGTCTACTTGTTTCTTCTCAATACACATAAGATAAGCTACATGAACCATTCCTACAACCATGTCATCTTCCCTTGAACTACCACAGAATTTAGTTGTTAGGATCTTGCAAAGGTACCTAACATCATCTTGCTTAATCTTACTTATCGCAATTCCTCTACCATTATAACTAGATCCAGTGTTGTCTAAGACAATCTTTATCATGTTCTTTTCATTCAGTGGAATCTCTCCAACTTTTGATAATCCAGTAACATCATGAATTAGGTCGGCAGTTATATCAATAACTCTATCCTCCATCCAGAATTTCCCATTATGGATTCTACTTAAAATGATCTTGGTACATTCCACATCATTAAATTCATACTTCATGGAATAATTGATAATTTCATTATTCTCTAGGTGCCCATAAGCTGGTTTAACTGACATGTCTTGATTATACAATTTCTTGTAATCATCACTAAAATCTGCATCTCCCAAAGTTTCAAACTTGCAAGCTAAATATCCTTTAACATTCTCAATGTGTAATACTCCGTCTGGTACGGATGATAGTGCTAGTATGTCATCAATTTTAGCTGGTTCTACTGTTCTTTCTTAATCTTAGGTCTATTCTTATCCTTAACATTATGAACCATAGAAATATCCATCTTATCAACTGATTAAAGATTAAAAAAATACCTCAACTTTGCAAATCTAGGGTTTCAGTATGATCGGCGCTGCAAACTGCTTCCAAACTTCTTCAAATCATCCTCAACTCACTTTTTCTTCTTTCAAATCTCTTTTCAATCACTTTGTAATCGTGATAAATTTGATTTCAACCTTATAACACTTCACATTAACTCGATCTGACATCGCATTCATTCATTTTGCCGCTAAAACCTTAAAAAGTTGATTCTGCAAACCTGCAACCATAAAACCTTTTTGCGACCTCAAAAAACACAATATTTTCTTTTGTGCACTTAACCATAGCATTAGTACAACATAACAAACCTATATCTAATTGCACAAAACTTAACTCATTCAAATTCGTAATCTACACTAATCCTAAGTCCTAAACTACAGAAACTTACATAATTTAAGTACTTAAAGAAGGGTCAGGTAAAGATTCATCCTTACCATTAGTTACATTACCTTCCTAATTACTTTAAGTGCTGAATATGCCTCCTTGATCTGTGCCTTTATCAAATTTTACTTCATCTTTATTGCTACAACAACCTTTCTCTTTGTTTCCTACATTTTCATTCCTTCTTGCATTGTTCCTAGGGTTAGGGTTATGATGATAACCTCCATTGTTCATTCTGCAAACTCTTGCTGAGTGTCCAAACTTGTTGCATATCTGACAAATGATTCCATTGTTTCCAAATCTTTGTCCTTGCTAGTTAATCTATGACCTGCAATTTCTAGCAATATGTCCTACTTTGTTGCATCTAAAACATACTACCACTTTTCTTTTAATCATTTCTTCAATAGATCTCTTATCTGCATTGTTAGTATTCCCAATCATTCTATTATCATAATTATTCAAAATTACTTTAGGTCTTCTACATTCGTTAGCTCTATGTCCAAAACCATGACAATTATAACAATGTCCATTAATAGGTTTAAATTGCTTACCTGTGCAATCTCTCTTCATGTGCCCAATAGTATTACAAGCAAAACATCTACCTTTGAATTCTCTTTGCATACCTTTAGATGATTCTTCCTGTTTTGATTCTTCTTGCTTTGATTCTTCTTTCTCTCTAGGTGGTTCTTCTTTAGGTGGATCTTCCAATGTGTTCTCATCTAGCTTCATTTCCTCCATACTTTTAGATGTCTTCAGTTCTGGCTTCTTACTTTCATGATTTGTTCTAAACATACTAAATCCAAATCCAGTCTTATCAAATAATGGTTCTCCAAAAGAAATTTGCTTTTCAGTCCTATCACTATTTGAATATAGCCTTTCAAGTTGTTGTTTAGATTGAGTTAATTCACCTTTCACAATTTTATTATACTTCTCAAGTTCCACATACTGCACTTTTACTTTTTCAGATTCAGATGTTACTTTTTCAAGTCTTGATCTCAGATCTTCATTCTCAATTTTCAATTTTTCATTATCAGATCTCAAATTTCCATCTTTCATACTAAGCTTCAAATTTACTATCTTCAGCTCATGCTTAAGGATCTCATTTTCTTTTTCTAATTCATCACAATCTTCAACAAGAATATCAGATTTCTTTTCAAATTTCAGATCTTCAATCTTACCTTTTAATTTGTCAATAACATTCTTTGCATCTTCATACTTTCTTCTTAAGGAGTTTCTTTCATCAGTAAGCATATCAATCTATTCAAGAGCTTCTTCAAGATTCTTCTGAAGTTGATCCATATCCATAGAGATCTTACTCAAGCTGCTAAGCTTTCCTTGAATGTTCCTTCTCCGAGTAACTGTGCTCTGATACCAATTGTTAGAAATAGGAAATACTGAGAGGGGGGGGTGAATCAATATTTCAAAAACTTTTACTTTTGCCCACTTATGGATATAACAGATTAATTTAGTGCATACAAAGATTATCAACCTGATTAACAAACATAGTAGTAAATAGAAAGAACTCATAACACATGATATGTTCTCGAGGAAACCCTGGCCAAGGGAAAACCCCAGTGGGGATGGTACCCACAAAGATCACTAATCAAAAGTATCCTGTTAGGGATATTGGACCCTGTTAAGAGTCAACTTACAATATATAGTAGATTTGTCCTGGTTAAAGGACTTTAGGCCTTGTTAGAAGCCTTAACCCTGTTAGGAGTTAGATTACAAAACCTGATCACTAGCTGAGCTCACTGCCCAAACAGGTAATACAAAATGTTTCTAACTATAGTATGGTACTGCTTACAACTTTGCATCAATATCCTTTACTGCTATCACAATATACAACTTTCGCAAGTTATCCTTTTCTTTCTTTTCACAAAAACATCATTATCATTACATTTCAAGTATGCCTAATATATGAGTTATTAGAACTAATAACTTTATATGGTCGGCTTCAAAAATCTTTATCCAAGAGTAAACATCTAGGATGTCATCCCTTCATAATGTTAATTCATTATTTTGACAAGCAAAAATAATCCCTTAACTCTTTCGCTAATACTGTCTCCAAAACTGTTCTGTCTGCAAAACTGTCTTCGGTAAACTTTGAATAACTTCATCTGTACTACTCCAAACTTTATGTGCACTAAGATGGGGTATCCTTATACTCTATAGAAGCTTCAGTTAACTGTGCAAACAAAAATATTTCTCCAGTGGACATCGCCAACTAAATCTTCATCGGGTGCTTTGTCAGGATCACTGTATCCATACTTAGACAATTTCTTCCTTCAACTTGCCATACTTGCATTCTAAATTCTGCGCTCTCAGCAGAGATCATATGTTGCCATAATGACAACATCTATGCATCCACATTAGCCAAATTTCCAACACAAGCATCATGTTCGATGGTTGGCCAATAATACCCGACTCAAAGCAATTGCTTTGCTAGAACCATGCCACTTGTGTGGGCACCAAAAATTCAAGCATGGACCTCTTATAAAGCCAAGACGACCTCATTTGATTCTAAACACCTAGAGAGGATATTGTGATATCCATGATGATAAAGGGTATTGGCTACAAAAGTGTAGCGGGAAGCTTTGCCAATTAAGTTTTGGTGTTGGTTATTGGTGAGATAGGGAGATATGATACCATTCTTTAGATATGCATGGATGTCATGGTACCATTGGGATTGAGGACCAACCAAGACACACACCATTTCTACATCGACGTTCTCATAAGCAAGCATGTGTAGCTGCTCGACTAAGAATTCATATTGTGATGAGTCGCGTGGGATCTCTAGCAAGGATCTGATGGTTGCCATTGTGTCAACTGCTTTGTTCTGAAGCCTTGGTATCTGCGTGAACTATAGATTCAGTAAATGCTCTTTCAATTTGTCCACCAATTCTTTGTAGGGTAGAAACTTGTTGTCCTTTGTCTAATATTCATCTAGGACTTGCTTGATAATCAGCTGTGAATCTCCAAACACTTGCAGTTTTGTGATGTTCCATTGAATGGTTGTTTTGAGACCTGAGATGAGTGCCTCATATTCTACAATGTTATTAGTAAATGAGAATCCCAATTTGAATAACTTTGGAATATAGTCACCTTGAGGTGTGACGAATAGGATTCTTGCCCTTGATCCATGCGATGTATAGGAGCCATCAAAGTATAGCTTCCACATGGGTTGTTCTTTGATCATACATAGGTGCTCATAAGGGAATTCCATGATCAATGGATAAGCATCCACCAGTGGTGCTTCTACTAGTTGATCGACAATTACCTGCCCTTTGATTGCTTTCTGATCTATGTACTGGATGTAAAACTCGCTGAGTAGCATGACCCATTTTGCCATACGGCCTATGAGAGTCATCCTTGATAACAAATATTTGAGCAGGTCTACCTTTAAAATGATCCTGATTGTGTGGTTGAGCATGTAGTGTCTAAGCTTTTGAGTGGCAAAGACCACTGCAAGGCATGCTTTCTCCATGGGTGAATAGTTAAGCTCATAGCCGACAAGAGTTCAGTTGATATAGTAGATGCCTCTCTCTTTATTGTCATCATCATGTTGAGCTAAGAGTGCCCCCAAAACAGTAGTGGTTGCCGAGATGTAGAGTATGAGAGGGCATCCTGAAACTGGTGGTACAAGGATTGGAGAGTTATCTAGATATTCCTTAAGCTTATCAAAGCTTTTCTGATAGATGGGATCCCATTTGAAGCTTGTGTCCTTGCAGAGCAGATGTGTGAAAGGTTGGCACTTGTCTGCCAGCTGTGAGATAAAGCAACGCACTAATTGGAGTTTTCCTTGTAGACTTCTAAGCTTCCTGAGTGTTCTTGGTGGAGGCATTTATGTTATAGCTTTGACCTTCTTGGGGTCAATCTCTATGCCACATTGTGATACTATAAAGCCTAGAAGTTTTCCAAATGTTACACCAAAGACACATTTCTTTGGATTGAGCTTCAAGCCATAATGCTGCAGGCGATCGAACACACTCTCAAGAATGCTCAGGTGTTCACCCCATGTTTTAGATTTTGCAAGAATGTCATCCACATAGTCTTCTAGGATCTTATGGATCATATCATGGAAGATGGCTGCCATCATTCCTTAATATGTAGCTCCTACTTTCTTCAGCCCAAATGGCATCATATTGTAATAGAAGGTACCCATGGAGTGGTAAATGTTGTTTTATGTTGATCTGCTTTTACTATTTGGATCTGATTGTAGCCTGAGAAGCCATCCATGAGTAACAACATCTCATGACCCGTTCTAAGATCTATGATCATGTCTATGTTGGGCAATGGGAAATTATCCTTTGGACATGCTTTATTTAGGTCCCTAAAATCTATGCAAATTCTAATGTCGCATGAAGGCTTTGTGACTGGTACCATGTTGGAGATCCAATCTGAGTAATCAATGGCTCTGATGATCTTTGCTTGGAGAAGCTTTTTGAGCTCTACTTTTACTAACAAGGCTACTTTTGGATGCATTTTTCTTAGCTTCTTATTTACTGGCTTGACATTAGGATCCATTGCAAGATTGTGCACAATGAGATTTGGCTCAAGTCTAGGCATATGCGCATATGATCATGCAAAGTTTATGGTGGCTTCTTGGAGTAGTGCAGTGAGAGCCATTTCTTCACCCTCTGTTAAAGATGTGGCAATGTAGGTGATTCTTGGACATTCTTCTATGCCCAAGTTGACTAGTTTAGTTTCCTCTATGATGATAGGTGTTTGCTCAGGTCTGTAATCCTTGATAGGAGGAAGAGGCAAGTCTTCATCTTCTAGTGCTTGAATTGCCAAGTTTTCACTATAAGATACGCACTTTATTTTTACTTTTTTGGAATCAAAATGTGCCCCATAGGGGTTTTCACATAAGGACTCATGCTTTTATTTTTCTATTTCACTTTTGCGGCTAAAGCTTGCCTCTTCCCCAAAATATCCTTTAGGGTCGAGCTTATAGATGTGAGTTAACTCTAAATCTTGATCTGATTGTGGGCCTGATGCCCCCATGAACTCTAGGAATGCTTCCATGCTTTGAAACTCATCGATATGTGTGATGCTTGGTTGGTCCCAGTCTATGAGTTTAGGGTGGATGAGGGGAAGTTCTATGAGGTTAATGGTGAGTTGTTGGAGGACAAAAGTGCCCAGGAGGGTATCATCGTCGAAGATGTCATCATATGATTTCCTTTCTTCCTCTTCAAGGATGTCTTCAACATCTACGAGGTCATCCTGGCTATTCAAGAAGGGAACGTTGGTCATGTTAATGCCCCTAGTTGTAGTATTGGGCCCTTGTATATGTAGGCAAGGGGTATTAAAGCCAAAACCTTGATGTCACAGATTCTTTGATGTTGTGATAGGGTCTTTTCTTCCACCTTCTTGTGGTCCTAGACCACCGCCTTGATATTTCCATTGCTCAATGGTGTACTTGTGCGATTGTAGATACTTATCTTTGAAGTAGCCAAGAAGTTGAGTGCTAAGTGGTGGGGGATCTCTATACAACCTCCTATTGATTTCAAGGTCCATCTCTTGACTATTTATGTTTCCATGGGAGACAAAATTCATAGGTCTCATTTGCTTGATTTCATGATTTGCTTCAGTGGGTTCACTTTGGTGATTCGAATGACCTTGCGTATGTGGATCAAGTGGGAGGGCCCCTACTACAAATGCATCATTCAGGGTGTATTCGCCATAGTATTGGTTGTTGATCTTGATGGAAGAGAGAGTGGAGGCGAGGATAGTCTCTGGATCGCAATGGGATCGTGAAGAACTAGCGATAGAATTGCCAATGTCAGTTCCAAGATAATGAGTGGAATGAGGGAATGATGCTTCCATCGCACAACAGTATGTGAAGGGTTGGGGGTCTACATGGATGGTAACTATAATCACCTGAAAATGGACAAAGACAATTAAGTAATAAATCAAAGCAAATCAAAGCAAATCAAGGACAAGATCAAAGCAATTGAATCAAATCAAACATTTAGCCAATCAAGTCTTAATTTGAGATGAATCAAAATCAAGAGCATTTTAATCAAGTTAAATCAAATCAATGTGCAATTAATTCTATTAATTATATAGTTTTGAATTAAATTAAAATCAACCCATTCAAGGGGACATGGCTAAATAAATGGATTAAAATCAATTAATAAATCTTGATTTCTCTCAACAACCAAAAAGAGGAGGAAAAGAAATCAACCAATGAGATTGAAGAAATGTACTCACATGGATCAAGCCGAATTCGATCTCAATCACTCAAATTGAAAGAGAATCTTGTCCATTCATCTTGTCTACTTGTCCCGAGCTTTGAGGACATAATATTTAAATCGTCTTCAAAGGGTGGAACCAAAACTCAACTTAAGCTTAATCATGATCAACACAACTACACCCCCTACCCTTACATAAATCTATAAAAGGAAGACCAAAAACAATCATAATTCATAACCACAAATTTGAGAATTGCATCTAAGCTCTTGAGAATTATATCTAGAAAGGCAATTTCGGAGCAATTTAGCATTTCAATTTGAATTAATTGTTAGCATTTGCTTTATCATAATCATTTCTCATTCTAGGACTATCATTAATGGTAGCTTGCTGAGAGCTTCACATTAACACTCTTAGATAGAGAGCCATAGGATGCTTAATTGATCACTCCTTTGCTAAATAGTTGCTATATTGTGGTTTATTTAGTTTCTATTTCATTTATTGTTCAATACTAATTCTATGAAGGTACATTTCCTTATACACAAAATGGTGCTCACCATGGGGCAATATGCTTCACACTTCTAAATTCTTAGAATTTTCATTTTTGTCAATTTTTTTGCATGTTTATCTCAGGTTTTGCAGAAAATAGCACTTCTGACAACTCAAACGATGCTTCTGAACAGTTAAATAGTGCTTTGCTTCTGAGCACTTTTCAGCGCTTCCACGATAAATTTGTGCACCTTTGCACTGATTAGCAGTGCTTTCGAATCCTTCTGATCTCTATGTAAAATTCTCACAGTGCCTTTTCGCTGACTACCAAGTGCTTTTGCACATTTTTCAAGTACTTTTACTTACTTTTTACCACCTTTGCTTAATCTTGCAGCACTTTTACTCTCTGTTGCTACGCTTTTGAAAGTTTTAACAATGCTTCTAAGCAGATTAACAACACTTTTAAATAGTTAAATAACACTTTTAAGCATTGTGGCAACACTTTTAAATAAACTACAAATTTTCATAATCTGACTGTGGTAAAATGATTTTTGTGTCTTTGTAGGATGTCTGATCACAGAAAAGTGAAAAAGCTAGAGAGCAGATTTAATCAAGAAGGCAAGGTTTTAGCAAGGAAAATCAAGAAGGAGAACATTGCACATATCAAGCTGGTCCTTGAGGATTCACAGCAAGAAAATCAGGTTTATGAAAATTATCTCAAAGTTGTAGAAGAATAAAAAACTAAATTTGTGTCACTAAATTGGATTTTCTCACCTTAAATCAAGTTTTTCTTAAGATTTGCAAATAAGGCTTTAGATTCAATTCAATCTTTGCTTCTTCAATTTTATCTTTGGTTCCTTCATTTTGGTTGGTATTATTGAGTAACTTGTTGGAGGAAAAGCACATTGGAAAGGAGAAATTGCTAAGGTAAGCATCAAAACATGAAAATAATTCAAAAATGCCCCTAGCCTTTTTGCTAGCTACAAGGAAAGGTAAGCCTCAAACTAGTGAAATTTTCCCTTAAATTGTGGCATTTGGTGCTTTTAAGAATCTAGTAATTAAAAAACAACCTATTTTTGTTTGAAAAGTTTGACATTAGGCCTATGCTCTTCACTTCTTATAGTGAATCAAAATGCCAAAAGTGTTAAACTTTTTAGTTAAGAAGAAAGGTTGAGGAAATCAAGCACATAAAATCAAAAGCCCCTTGTTTGTAGAAGAGAGTAGCAATACTCAATTCTCTCTAGTTAGTGGGTTAGTAATTGAACCTTGTTTATTGTGTTTGGGAAATTAAGAAAGAGTTAGGGATATGCTCTTCACCTTTTGGTGAATCAAATTCCCAAAAACTAGTTCTTAACTCCATTTCCTTGTTTTCCATGAACATGCTAGAACTTTAGTTGGGCTCGCCTCCTGAGATTTGCCTTAAAAGGGTCAGTGAGAGGGACGGTCCAAAGTGGGATACACTTTCTTTTGCTGCAAGAATACAACCCACTATAAAACAAAATGCATACATCCTTAATGGGGTGTGTGACAAAAGGATACTAAATTTTTGAACTTCCTCGAGTAGTCCTCACGGATTGCACAAAACTCTGATATATCGGTGGTGGGAAGCATCTTAATATACTTGGAGGATGAAAGTTTAGGATCCATTTTTAACGGAATACATATTAAATCCTTGATAAATTAGCAAGACTACCTTTTAGAGCCATGTTTATGAACCAATCTTGAGATAGGTAGATTGCTTGAAGTATCTTTTTGTGCAAAACCCGTGATAATGTACTTTAAAAATCAAACATTTATTGTGTAGTGGGTAAAAAGAAACAAGTGTATGCGTGATTGTTGTGTTTGAAATACATAAAACAAGTGAAAGAGATATTCATTGAAAGTTCATCTTACATTTTTAAATTCTTCAATTAAAATCAACAATTATAAAATCAAGGATCATTTCAAATCAAACCCTTGTTTGATGCTAGTTTCCACATGGTCCCACAAACTTAGGGTATCTTTACAAGGAGATAGAACTTGCATTGTAAATGAAGGTTGTGAAGTTGAATATCAAAGTCTCTTCAAAGACCAAGATCAAGGGGATATTTTCCCAAATTTATTTGAAGAAAGACTTAACAATATGGATTGAAATTCTACATTATATGATCATCAACATGGAGGAAACAACAATAACACCAATAATGCCAGTAAAGCTCCTAAAGAAAAACTTGAAGAAAAAGTTGAAAGAGCAGCCCAAGACCATGAATTCCTAGAAGTTATGGAGAAATTGATAAATAGGGATAGGGAGAAATTTTTCCTAAACCTAGCCCAAGTGGGAGTAAAGCTTCCCTATGACTATGATATAGAGAAACTTAAAAAGGATCAAGAAGCAGATAACCACATGAATGCTATGACTAGACAATTGAAAACATTCCAAGAGCAAATTGATTCCATGAAAAAGGTGGCCGAACCTAAGCCCTTTTCTATTGAAGCTTTATGTCCTTTCCCATTCGACAAAAGCTTAGTTATGGCACCCTTTCCTTTCAATGCCATTTTTCCTAAATATGATAAGTATATGGGTAAAATAGACCCACGGGATCATTTAAGGGAGTTTTGTTCTTTAAGCATATATTTCATGCACAGTGATACGTACCTAATGAGACTCTTTCCTAGGAGATTGGGAGGTCCCGCCATGAAGTGGTTCTCGAAGTTATCCCAAGGAATAAAGACTTTTGAGGAGTTAGCCTCCAAGTTTGTAACTCACCATTCCTATAATATTGGGCATGAAATCACAATGCTCAAATTATGTGATACCAAACAGAAAGATGGTGAATCCTTCTTAGGATTCCTACAAAGGTGGAGGACCATTTTTGCAAGGTATCCACGGAGTATCCCCGATAAAGAGAAGATGGAAATCTTTACAAACAATTTGACCATGGAAATGAATTATTGATTACAACTCCAATGTCCCCCTACATTTGAAAAAATTATCAAAAATGGGATTAAAATTGAAGACGTATTGGTAAAAAGAGGGGAGATAAAAAAAATTAAAGACAATAAATCCAATACCAACAACAACAATAATAATTATGTATCTAAATATGTTAACAACCAAGGGACCAACAATCACAATTATAAACTGAAGTTATGGTTAAAAAATAATAACAAAAATCTTGTGAATGATAAAGTTGTGGAGGCTCACAACTTGAAGGCTACCCTTTTTAACTTATCAAGTGGAGCTAATTCTTCAAATAATGTAAATCAAACAAATAAAGCTCCCTTTAATTCCAATAATTCCAATAACAATTCCAACAATTCAAACAAAAATGCTAATGATCCTTATAATAATGCTAATGGGAATAAGCCCAAACCTTTTTTCTCCACTTATAACAAGAGAAAATTCACCTTTTTAGGTGAACCCTTGGAGAATGCATTAAGGACCTTGGTTGCTAACAAGATCATCACGTTACCTGATTTAAGAGATTTTGAACCTCAAATTAAACCTAATTGGTTGAATGACTCTCACCATTGTGAGTATCATCGAAATAGAGGCCATAAAACTAACGAATGCATGAGGTTGAAACACTTAGTGCAATATTTAATAGATGATGGAACTATCAAAATTGAAGGACCTCAAAACAATGAGGATCATACGGCCTTCAAGAACCCCTTTTTGAACCATGAAAAGGGTGAGTCATCTAATACCAAGCAAAACCAGAAAAGAGGTAATGAGAAAGTGAACTTTGCTCATACCTACGATAACACGATCAATACTTTAAGTGAAGAGGACAACACCGTAAATGTTATAATAGTAAAGGATAAATTAAAAGAAGCATCATCTAACGTTATCACTAGGGGGAAAGAATCAAAAATCATTCTACCTACAAATGATCCTAAAGTTGATCTATCAAACCAAGCTTCAACTTCATCATCAAAACAATATAACTTGGTTGATCAATTACAAAGAACTCCCACTCAAATCTCTACTCTTGAGTTGCTCAAATTATCACCAACTCATAAGGATATCTTGGAGAAAGCCTTATTAGAGACCAATGTGCCTCTAACTTTGGAGGTAGACAAGTTTCAAAATATGTTGGGATACCTCATTGCACCCCATTGCTTATCATTTTCTGAGTAAGATCACATGTCACTTAATCATCCTCAAAACTTGCCTTTGCACATAGAAGTCTTGATTCATAAGCATAGGGTGAAAAGAGTCCTTATAGATGGAGGAGTCGGCTTAAATATTTGTACCCTTAGCCTAGTGAAAGCCCTAGGATTTTCTAAGGAGGCTATTGACCCTAAGAAGAAGATAACTATTAAAGCTTATGATGACGAAGAAAGAGCTTCAAAAGTAGTCATAGTACTACCCATAAGAGTTGGTCCTATGCAAAAGGAAACAATTTGCGAAGTGCTAGATTTAAATTTGACCTACAATATCTTGTTAGGAAGGCCATGGATCCATGAAATGCAGGTCGTTCCTTCTACTTATCACCAATGTTTAAAGTTTCCTTATCTAGGGCAGGAAATAATGGTAAGTGGGGACTCAAACCCCTTCCAATATTGTAACAACATTAAGCCTATCAATGACTCTTTAGTCCTACACAATGCATAAGGGTCTATACCTAATCAAATGGAGCAAGGAAAAAGTTCTAAGGACATCCCATTATTGAAGGGAAAAGAAAAGGTAGAAAAGGAAGTTGTTATTGAAGACATACCAAAACTCACTAACCTAGCTAGATCGACTAAAGGAAAAGAGAAGGTCAGTGAGGATAATATTATTGAGAAACCAAAAGAAGATCTAACTAAAGTTGTCCAAGTATACACCAAGGAGGCCCACTATCAGAAAATGGACCAAATGATGAAGAATTTTGATGAGCAATGCAAAATTAAGCAAAAAGGAGTAGGCGAATACTCCCTATCCATGATGGACTTGCCCTTATCACCCAAGTCATATGGAAGACCCTAAAATCTACCCCATAAATATAATGATAATTTTTTGAGGGCAAGCACATCATTCGCCATGGATGAAGAAGACAATGAGATCCTAAACTGGTTATACAAAGATGAAGAATCAAGTGCACATGTTAAACACATTCAAAATATAACCATTCCCACACATCAATATGGGAAAGGATTTCAAATCATGCAAAAGATGGGTTACAAAGGCCAAGGACCTTTGGGCATGAAGAATGAAGGACTCATTGAACCTATAGAAATGACATGGCAAGATAGCAAGGAGAAAATAGGATTAGGGTATCTTGAACATGGGTACAACCAAAAATACTATCCTAAACTATATGATCAGATATTGCAATTAGAACCCCATAGTGATGAAGAATCTAATGATTGGGAATGGGATACATTATCTGATGAGTTGTGCTATGATAAGGGTATTGATATTATTCATACCTACACTTCTAGCAAAGATAACAGACAAATAGCAGAATCAAGTTTAAATCAAGCATCTAGTTCAAGTCAAGTGGTCCTAAATGATGTGCCAAGCATAGAAATAGAGATAAATCAATGGGTAGGTGAACCCTATGTACCAGTGGCAAAATTAATGGTGAAGATTAAGAGGCAAAATCTAAGGCTAGAAATAAAATGATTTATTATGTTTATAAAAGGAGATAAGAAATTTAGATTGAATTATGGAATGTGCATGAGGAGATTGCATTCAAGAGAGATGGTCAAATAGGTTGAAGACAGAATTGAGAAAATCTACATAAAACACCAAGTGATAGAGAAAGGAACTACCGAGCATATCAAAGTTGGAGGATATAAGGAATTGAATTGAGATTATTGGCCAGAGGTATATTAAGCTTCATCATTTTTCTCAACAAACTCATCAACTCTCTCATTAGCACTTTCAATCATTTTGTTAGAAACCTTATTCAAACATTTGTAAGCTTTTCTCTAAGTAGAAAATCCTAAGAATATTCCTTCATCACCTTTAGAATCAAATTTCCCATTTCTATCATCTTTCAGAATGTAACATCTACTTCCAAAAATTTGGAAATAACTTATATTAGGTGTGTACCCATACCATAACTCATAAGGTGTTTTGTTTGAATCTTTCTACAGTTGTACTCGGTTCAATGTGTATACAACGGTACTAACAGCTTCTCTCCAGTACATTTGTGCAACATCTTTCTCAATCATCAGTGTTCTAGCACAATCAACTATGGATCTATTCCTCCTTTCAGCAATTCCATTATGCTATGGTGTTATCAGTGCAGAAACTTGTCTTTTAATTCCATGCTCATTACAAAAGTTAGTGAATTCATCAAAAATAAACTCACCTCCTCTATCAAATCTTAAGCATTTTAATTCTTTTCCACTTTCCTTTTTCACTTTATCTTTATACCATTTAAACATTTTGAAAGCTTCAGATTCCTCTTTCAAAAACATAACTATCATCATCTTAGAGTAGTCATCAACAAACATAATAAAGTATCTGTCACCATAATAACTCTGAATTCTCATAGGACCACACAAGTCGGTATGAACCAACTCCAAAATAGCTTTAGATGTATATGTCTTTCTGTTGAAGCTAGATTTTGACATTGTTTACACATGACATGGTCAGGTTTAGATGAGCTTGGTAAGCCTCTAGCTTTTCTTTTCTTACTGATCTTAACCATGTTGTTATTCTGTTTGTTTATGCAAGAACCATTCAGGTCAGCCTGTACTCTTATGCCTTGATGCTTGTGGTTACTTGCTACATCAACTGGAAATGATACTTAGGTCATCTTAGCTTTATGCCTTAATGCTTGTGTCAGTTTTCCACATCTATCCGATATAGGCCATATTCATATTCTCATGGTCATAGTGGCACCAGTGAGAATTGTATTGGCTACGATATCCCACAGTGCTCAATGATGAAAAATTTCAAAGAAAAATTAGTGACTAAGTCCTAGGGTGCATTCATGTTAGTTTTGAATTTTAAATTTGGACAACGTTGCTCTTACATCATTTTATCCTATGTGGAATGTGAGGCCTGCAATTGATCTCATCACCATCCTCTCTTAGAAAGTGGTCAACTGTGTCATCAGAGATATTATTGAGTACCTGTGTATCAACAAGAAGATTTGTAATGCCCCTCCCATAGTTTTATTTTTAGTTTTAATTGGTTAAGCTCTTTTAGGTCACTTTTCATGTTTGTATAAATCCTCAAATAGATTTAATGTTATGTATATTATGCTTATGGTTTTTAGACCCCATACTTGCATGTGTATGATTGGCGTGTATGTTTTATATTTATGTTTGACGTGCTTGATGTGGCTGAGGGATAAAGTCATAGTTACTTGCTTGCGAGATCCACATGATCGGTCGATCCCTGCCATTGCTTGTTTATATTTATACATGTATGTACATGCTCATCTTTTATGAAGGTTTGCAGGTACCGAACATCGACTTTCCTGAATTGCCAAGATGACTATACCCTATCGAAAATCTCAATAGTAAGAGAGGGGAGATAACATACAAATCCAAATCCCAACCCAAGCCATTGATTTTCCTAAATATTGGACAAATATCTATTTCTACCCATCCAAATTCGTCAAGGTGACGTGAATTCATGAGCCCTTGGTGTTTGTTTGATATGGAGTTAGTTGATTTTCGTGTTTTGTGAGTCAAGTGGATTTTCTTTTGTGAATTATTTGATTTAAATAATTAAATTAAGATTAATCATGAAATTAGAATAGTTATATTTTATGAATGTGAAAATATTAGATATAGAGAATATTAATTATTAAGGTTAATTAAATACCTTTGTTTAATTAAAAGAGTTAATTAAAAGACTAAATTTGGAATAAAAGGGTTTAATTAATTATTAAATCTAAATCAGAAATTTAAAGCATAGTTGATTTATTTAATATTTAATTTATCAATTTGCATAGTTATTTATGTGCTAAAGTATTTATTGATTAATTAAATATTTATATGTAATTTAAGTTGCACATTCAGTTTAGTAAAAATTGAATTAGATTTTTAAAGTTAAAGGTTGAGTTAGGAGTTATAATTAAAAAGTGCATTATTTTATTATTGAGTTATTTTTCATACAAAGTGAATTGATGTAAACTAGGTGGAGAGAGTTGAGTTATATTTTTGAGGGTTTGCATGTTTTAGAAACCCTAGGAGGAATATGTATTCTTTATGAGGGGTTTCTGGGCATTATTTTCAATGACATCTATCAGATTTTGGAGGAGCTCTCTTGGATAAATTTGGAAAATTTTTAGAAATCTTGGATTTTGTAGGCGTTGTTAGAGATTGTTAGAAAGCTTGGATTTTGAAAGGTGAATTACATCTTTCTTAGTTTTAAATTTTCAGGTGTTGTTTGAGGTAGGGTTTGAAACCTTCTTTTTGTAAAATTCTTTCCTTTGAAAAGATTGTTTGCTTTGTGTCTAAAATTATTTATGTGTATGAATTGGAATTGGGTTTTTGTTTAAATCAGGTTTGGTTTTGTGAAATTTTAGATTAGTTTGATATTAAATTAGATTTGGTATTCTATTTGGATTGTTTCAAAACCTAGGAAGAAATTTTAGGAATTTGTGTGAGTTTTTCCTAGTTAGGATATTTACCTAGTAAAGATAGATAATTTATCTCAATATTTTACTTAGAAATTTAATTGAAATTGCATGTGAAATCATATTCAAAAGAAATTAGTTTGGCCTGAAACCCTAGTTTTCCATTAAAGAAATCAATTCAGAAAATATATACGTGTTTTAAAAACAAAAGGGGTTTTGTTATTTGAATTTATTATTATTATTATTCTTTATTAATTTTTGGATTTAAAAATTTATTGAAAATAAATAAATTATTATTATTATTTATTAATTTTGGATTTAAAATTATTAAAAAAAAGTTAATTAATAAATAAATATTAATTTACAGACATAGGCACTCAACGAGCAGTTTGTAAGATTCTGGTGTGAAACAAGGTTACTTGTGAGGGAAGTATCTTGGAGTCCCTCTCTTTGCAGGGGCAGGGGGTTCGGGCCTTTGATAAGGTTTGATTGACAATTGCATAAATAGATTGGAGGGTCGGAAAGGTAAGTGGCTTTCTTTGGCTGGTAGGATTGTGTTGCTTTAGTCAATCATCTCTTCCATTCCAATATACTCCATGAATTATTTTAAGATTTCCAAGAAGGTTCTAAGCTATCTAGAATAGAGAATCAAGAAGTTCTTTTGGAATGGACCTAATTGAGATGATATAATTTCATTGTTATCTTGGGATCAGATTTGTTGTTCTAAGAAGAATGGTGGTGTTGGGCTTAGGAATTGGCATTGGACTAACTTGGCTCTTGGTGCAAAGCTGGTGTGGAATATTTATGCTAACCCAAGCATGCTTTGGGTCAAAATCCTAAGAGCTAAATATCTAGATAGCATGGTTGATGAAAGGATTTTGACTGTTCTCGACCCTCCTAAAGGCTCAGCTAATTGGAATTTCTTGTTGGATTGTTGACATATCATTACTGATCACATCTCTTGGTTGATTGGTGATGATAAAAAGGCCTCCTTTTGGGAGGATTCTTGGAATGGTCATTCTGACCTGAAAGATATTATAGCTCTTAATGATATTAAAGCCTTCTTTGTGAATTTATAGGGTGATAAGGTTGGTGACTACCTTGATGTTAAGCAATCTAGTATTGGTCAACATCTTGGATGGAAGTGCTTTGATAATTTGGGGCTCCCTGATGACCACAAGGTGTTGATGAGTCATATTCTTAGAAGTTAGGCTGACACCTTCTTAGGTAAATATGATAAATTGATTTTTTGTGCTGCTAAAAGTGGCAAATACTCTGTTAAGTTAGGATATGAGTTAAAAGATTTAGAAAGAACAGCCCTTGATTGGCCTCATAAAATCTTTTGGCATAGAGATTGTCTCCCTAAGGCGGGTTCCTTTTCTTGGCTAGCTACCCATGGGTGGATCTTAATAGGGGAGAGGAGAAAAAGATATGGTTTTATTGGTCCAACCAAGTGTATCCTTTGTGATGCTTCTAAAGATGTTGATCATCTCTTAGTAAGGTGTAGATTTGCACAGGAATGCTAGAATATGGTGCAGGAGAAATTGAGTTGGTGTGGACCTCATCAAAACAATATTAAGGATTTGTTTCTCAATTGGCTAATGGCTCCAAATAGATCCACCCTCTTGGATGTCTAGCTTATCTCTCCTTTGATTGTTATTTGGTAAATCTGGAAGGAAATAAATAGGATAATCTTTCAAGATAAAATGGAGCCTTTAACTAGAATCTTTTATGGGATCAACAGTTCCATTGTAGAGGTATTGAGTGCTTCAACTACACATCTCAATTCTTACACCCCTTATTCTACTACAGACAGATTAATCCAACAAAGTTGGCCAAGGGTTAAGATAAGATTCTCCAGTAATGGAGGAGTAGAAAGTAAAACAAAGTTGTCTAATAAGGTAGTTTCTTGGAGTAAACCTGAGGAAGGTTGGTGGAAGATTGACTTTGATGGAGCAACGAGTGGAAACCAAGGCCCCTCAGGTGTAGGGGTGATTGTTAGAGATTGTTTGGGAAATGTTAATGTGTGTGCTTCTTAGAGGCTTAAGGATGTAACTAATAATGTAGCTGAGGCTATGGAAGCTTTGCTAGTTGTTAAAATTGGCAAAAAATTCAATTTTAATAAGATATTTTTAGAAGGGGACTCTCAAAATATTATCCAAGCTCTTCAAAAAGGCAGATGTATTGCATGACACTTGCAATCTATAATCTATTTAATTTTAGAGGAGTTAAAAGGCTTTGATGAGTTCATGATTGGCCACATAAGAAGAAGTGGAAATATGGAGGATGATGTGCTTTCGAAGTGGGCAGTTTCCTTGGTTAATGTGGATGACCTCAACATTGAGATTTTTTAGGTTCCTTGTTCTCTCAACATTTCTTTATGGAGTGATTTCCTTTATTGGAAGCTTCTTAATTCGTATGATATGATCATTTTCTAAGTGTTCAGTGAGTCTTTTAAAGGTATTAATTACCACAACATCCAAAGCCGATGCGGGTGGGAATGTTGGCAAGTAGGTGAAATGAGTTTATGATGCGCTAGCTTCTGCAGTCTGGTGATGTTATTGTTTAAGTATGTGGGATTTTATAGTTTTAAAATAATATCCTAAGTAATTAGTCTTTTGAAGATCTTGTTTTTCTGTTTAGCATTGGTGTCTTTCTTCTCTTCTATGTGGATTGTACAAATATGGAGACTGCATTTTCTATTGATACTAAGAAGCAACAAATGAGCTTCAAGGGACCAGTAAGCAAGGAAAAAATGAAAGGTCTTTTAAAGTTCAAGAATCAAGAGGTGGTTGATGCAGCTTTAGCAGTTCTAGGTGAGAAATTCCAAGATAGATTGATTAAATAGAGGGTAAATTTGGATGTAATCTTTGTTATTATAGGATGGGATTTGGAGATAGGGGAACACACCTCAGAAGTCAATAGTTTTGCCAGGAAACTGTTTGATGAGGACCTTTGTTGGGCTTGGACTCAATATTGGAGTGGGCATGGTTGGGAATCAGCATCAATTTTTCTGAGTGCTTCAAAGATGAGGAGGAAGGGCAGACATTTGGCAAAATCCCCTTTTTTAGGTGGTGGGGTAAAATTGATAAGGAAGCTTATAAAGCTGAGAGGAAGGAAGCTTGGCTTCTTCTTAAGAAAGTGTTTTGAGATGAAGAGGAAAGGGAGGAAAGTAGAAGAAGGGCTTGTGTTGCTCCTATTGCAAAGAAGAAGAGAGGCAAATGGTGTGGTAGGTAGGTTTGGGCCATCCTCAAGTCAATTTTTTTTAAAATTTTTTTTGATGAATCTCAATGGTGGTTGGTAGATGATTTTCCTCTTTCAACAGATGACTATGAATGTTATTATGCACTTTAGAATATGAATGAAGACCATTGAAGATCCCGACTATAAGTTGTTGAATTTTTTGGAAGGAGGGTCGACCTTTATCAGTTTTAATAGTCTTGATTCCCCTACTCTTTTACAGTCATGTTTATTATTTTCCTAGACTGTTCTATCGGCTAGTGGTCATTAATGGTTTGGAGATAGCCTTTGTTTTCGTAATATGCAGGCCCTGTAGGGTTTTTGGCTCCAACATATTGATGTAATGTTGGTTTTTTCTGTAGTTGGATTTGGCTCATGATAGCTAGATATTCCACTTGTTACTATGATAGTAACTATATCTTCATACTTGTAATGTATCTTTCTTTATATCAATAAAATTCACTGTTATATACCAAACAAAATAAAAAATATATTAATTGATTTTTTTTCATGAGGGTTTTAATATTAATATTTTCATTTATATTTATATTTAGAAAATTAATAACATTATTTTATTATTAAATACATGGTGTTTTGATATGCATGGAGATTTTAGTTAAATACTTATTTAAAAAGTATATATGCATGAGATTTTATTTTAAATAGATAGTATGTAGGAGACATTTATATGAATGATTTTGTAGTCAAATGGAATTTAGTCAACAAGATGATTTCTTAGTCAACTATAAATTGTAATTATATATGTTTACTTGCATGGTTACACAAACATGCACCATATAGTCGAACTAGTTATGTTTTAAAATTAATTGGATTTCTTTAAGGGAATCATGTTTTCTTGTAAGTCTTTGAAGTTTTGATTTGAAGGATTTTTGTTGGACCTTGTTATATCCTTATTGATTATTGGGGGTTTTAAGTTGACTTGGGAGTTAGTTGACCAGAGGCTTGGGGGTTATTTTCTATGGTTGTACATATGTATTCTTATGTTATTAATTATGATGTTAAATCATTTCGATCATTTCTACCCAACCTTATTGAGACCTAAGCTCATGTTATGTGGACTCTTTGAGAGAGTGGTTATGGTGTTTTAGTTTAAGGACCAGTGTGTGTCCATGTTATTCTTTTATGGGCATGGATTTGATCATTATACTTTTATGATACTCATGTGATTATTTATGACTTGTGAGCCTAGGGGAGGTTAAATATGTGCATCTTAGGGGAGTGGCTTACAATAAGGGTCTGGGACTCAAATTGGTCAGAACCAAGGTAACCTATTGTAAGTTTTGTAAATAGGTGATAACATAGTAATTAAAATTTGTAGAAGTCATTAAAAAGATAATTTAGAGATTATGCCTCACCTGTGCCTTAAGTGCCTTTTTAGGCTAAGGATGGGAATGGAATGATACCTAGAGAGTAGGTATGATTATAATTCCTCATGTTCAAGAGAGGGTATTCTAGTTCCACGTGGGTCATATTGAGGGTCTAGGGCCTAAAGTGGCCAGTCCAGGGCAACTCAATGCTTGAGGTTTTGGGGTCTAGTGTGACCAATGCAGGGTAACTCAAGTAGATGGCTATGTGATGGAACTCCCATAATATGTAGCCTAAGTCTCCTCCGTAGTTTTCTACATTTTCCTTTGGTCATGGGTCTTTGTTATTTCAATATTATTTGGTGATTTGTATATGTTCAATATTCTGGTATTTGATGTTTTGGTACATGTTGGTATTTTGATGTTTATTATATCTCTTTATCATTATTTGGTGGTACCTTTTGAGATAGAAAGCCTTTAGGACCCTTTTCTTAGTTGTGTTGATTGAGTTTCTTATCAGAGTGGGGTTTGTTGTTATCTCTTGAGCATGGTGGGAGTGGACCTTTGGTTCCACGAGGTTGGGTGGTAGTGTTTTATTTTACCAATTGAGAGTCTAACATTCCTGAAGCGGTATTGGAGGATGCTCATTGTTGTTACCTTCTTCTTATTCTTCATTGGAGGCTTATTTGTATCTATCTTTTGATGTTTGTAATTATATCTTGTATCAGTACTTCAGAGATGATTCCTTTCAGATATTGTACTATTTTGTATTTGATTTTTGTAACATACCCTACAACTTGTGTAGAGGATATTGTATCATTATGTATACCTTATGGCATTGGATTTATTTGTTATTCATTTGTACATAAGATAATTGTAATTATTCTTAATATAAAATATTAATTAGTAATACATAGTTCTACATCATGGGACCCTTGAAGATTGTTAATTGTATTTGAGTTGTATTTATGTGCTTGTTTATATCTTATGATTGTATTTCTTCCACATTATTTTCATTATTGTTTGTAAACACTTAACAAAAAAATTATTCTGTAAACTTAGTGACATGTTTAGGTTGAATTCTCTTGGGTTCCTTGGCAGGGAATTACAAGATTCCCTACTAATTTGATCATCCTGATTCTATTTTCCAGATCAAAATCAAAATCTGAGATCATTTAATTTGTCAAAATCATAGTTTGACTTTTTTCTACTCCAATTATAGTTGACCGCTTGCGCAATCAATCATTTGTCTTCCAAACTAATGAGATTTATTTTTCCTCAAGTAAATTATTGTGCTAGAATCTTGGTTAACCCTTACCCATATTTTGGTCAATCTTGGTCAACTAGGCCTAAAATCAAGTGTAAACCATCACCTACTCGCTTACAACCTCATAAAAATCATATCCTCTCTTCCCACATCGGGTTATCCATCGAAAGTTCTCTTGATCACTAGGGAAACTAGCCATATTTTAATTTATCTCCCGAGGGGGCATGATCATATTATCAACAATTCAGTGATCTCAAACATCAAGAATCTTTAATCAAGCAATCAAAACATCAAACCAAACAAAATCTCATCGCAAGGGGCATCTCAGCTTGATCGAACCACATCAAGTTGAGATCCTTCATCATCAAAAAACCTCTAGGGGCATATTGGTTTCAACACTTCACATCAAACCGATATTTTCCTCGTTAATCCAATTGGCTTCATCACATCAAATCAAGTTAATGATGTTATCAATCTCTTAATGATAATCAGTTTCATCACTTCACATTAAATGGGTTACTCATTTGAACCAAACTAATGGTTTAAGAGTATTTTATGACATTAATCAATTTCATCGCTTAACATTAAATTGGTTATTTGTCATCATCAAATCAAACAGGTGCTCAATTTTATTGCATCATATCAAAATGAACATTTTTATCTTTCTATCGGTTCTTGTCCAATCAAGCTCAAAATTGACGTCTTTTGAATCAATCGACTTGAGGTAGTTTCATCTCTTTACATCAAACTACTATCACTCTCAAAAGCTAACTGTTCTTTGAATCAATGTGTTTATCGCACATCAATTTAAAGAGGGGAAAATATAATCACCTAAAAATGGTCACCTAAACCATAAGCCCCTAATATTGATTATTCATCAAGAAAACCTTAATTTCGATCAAATTCCCTAAGTCCTAACCTAAAGCAATTCAATTCATCAACCTGATCTAATCTATATCCCATTTGATTACTACACTTGATCATGTTTAATTAATTAATTCCTAAATCTTAATATTATGGGCAATTAAATTAACCTTATATCATTTATTAAATTAATATTTAAATTTGTTGATTAAATAAATAAATAATTGTCAATTAATCATAAAAGTGTAATTAAATTGATTATTTCATCACATTTTCACGAAAATGCATTAAAAACATTTTAAAATGCATTTATGTCATCATCCTTTAGTTAACTGAATATGATTTTGGAAATTATTCAGTTAACCAAATCACATTTTGGAAACAAGTTAGTTAACTAAAAAACCAGTCCAATTGACGTGCAAGTTAATTTGGAAGTTCCCACAAGTTAGTCTAGTTGACTTATTGGTTGATTTGGAATTTTCAACATTGATTGATGCACCTTTGGAGTTAACTGATTCTTTGAAACAATCTCCACCGCTCATCTCCTATCTATCTCAGTTCTTCATCCACGAAGCAATTTCTATATAACCAAGCCTTATTTATTCACAAAGGATCCCAATTTTGAATTAGAATTACCCTGTTGGTTTTGGAATTCATACCTATTTGCATATTTCATAGTTGGTTATTAACTTGCTTAGTTATTTCATTTTTTTAGCATTATAGCTTCATTTTTGCTTCAAACTAAGATAGGAACACTTCATTTTTATTGATTGGATTAACTCTTAGCTAATTAGATTAATCTTGCATTTGGATATAGTTTCATTCAAAATCTTTCATTTAGATTATGTTGTGTCACTGAGTTTGCGATGATCTGAGAGAAAACTCATACTCAGATCTACTAGAAGGCAATGAGTTATCTTAGTTAGTCTTATATTAGAATAATTTGGTTTCATTAGTTTAAATTAACTATTTAAGGATTCATTGAAGTATTGTGTTAGTTTAGATCATAGATTTTCACACACAAAGAAGCTACCTGACTCACCTCCGAAAGTGTCCCAATATTTGTGCAAGGATTGATCCAAGTGGACTTACCTAAGCCACCTCAAGATTACTCACCATATGTATTCCCTTGGATGCTTTAAAGCATGAATGTGGCACTTGGAGAACCATTGTGATGTGAGAATTGAGTCTCTTCTTTTGATCCATAATATACATAATCCTAAAAAAAGCCAACATCACTTTGTGTGAGGTGAAGGAATAAAAAGTTGTGGGAAAATATTTTGATACTAGCCTTTGACCTTAGGTGGTTTTATACTTGATGTGGTTTTGAATGTATTGAGACACATGGAAATCATTGTGAACATACACTTGACATTTTTGGATATTGCAATACCTCTTAGACTTCACAAGTATTTGTATCCCCAAAGTTTCTTTTTCCTTTGGTTGATTGATTAGAGACTTTTATTTGGTCACATCATTGCATACCAACAAAACTCAGAATGGATCTAGGAACACTCAGATTTATCACATATCTAAAGTTAAAATAATCTAGATTGGTCAAATTCCTCAAAAATAGTGGCAAGTTATCTTTTCCTATGTTCTATCATTTTCCTTAGCATTTTATCATATGACACGAGTGTTTTTTTTCACCTAGTGTTGAGTTCTATCATATGGAAGAATTCATTCTCACCATATTATCGCATGCCATTGAGAGTTTCATCACACCCAATGTTGGATTTTATCGTATGATCCTATGCCTCACTAGTTATCAAACTCGCGTTGAGTTCTTAAATCTCAACATCTTTTACTGTCTAGGTCCCTCTTGGATTTTATAACATCTTGATCAAAAGCCACACATCTAAAACTGGTATTCTTAACTGATTGACTCTTTGCTAGTGATTTGGTCCCTCTTTGCTAATATTTTAAGATATTGGAAGTTCTCTAGCT
The DNA here is from genome assembly GCA_027943335.1 of Chamaecyparis obtusa. Lineage (NCBI taxonomy): Eukaryota > Viridiplantae > Streptophyta > Pinopsida > Cupressales > Cupressaceae > Chamaecyparis > Chamaecyparis obtusa. The sequence goes on along the minus strand of BSBK01002462.1, from coordinate 498,550 downwards.
CTTATCTCAAATAACCTATCTCATTTGATATTAAAACCTTACTCAACTTTGTCACAAGTACCAATCAGTAGGTATTCAAGCCTCATTCTCGATGCCTTGTACCTAGTTCTCTTGGATATATCAACTTGGTCACAAGTATCACCTAGCAGGCATTCACGCCTCACTCTTAATAACTTGCACCTTGTTTCAGCTACTTATTATATATTACTTATCCTTGAGACAAAGCTATCATTACCTAGATCTTTTGACACTATCTTAGTAACCTAATTACTATCACATTTTCAATCTCATTTTCCATGCTAGTTACAACTTGTAGCCATTACCAAAAGGCTACAACTGATCTAAAAGAGAAAGCTGTTGATGATAACTCTAGACCATCCTTCCGCAAGGAACCTTTGCATAAAATCCTTGTTTACCAATTAATACCCTTTATCTATGCTGAGAATCATGATCAAACCAAATGTTGGCCTATGATTGGAGCAATTGCAACAAGCTTGATTCTAAGTCTTCTTCGAATGAAGAACCTAAACAGGAGTAAATTTGAAAGTGGTAGGAAGATAAGAACTTCCATAAAGTAATGCAAGATATTATGAGTCAGGACAAAGACATATACTTCATGCATATTTCCTCTATGGGTGTAAAGATTCCTCCCATCTTTGATGTGGATGGATTGCTACAGAAAGAGGAAGAATCTCCTCTCACAATCTCAACAAATAACTCCAAGATTTGTGTTATGATATTTCACAACCCAAAAAGGACAAGGACCAATCCTCCAACAAGTATTCTCTCAAAGAAATATGTCATTTCCCCTTTGATAGAAATATCTAAATTTTTTCCTTCCCACCAAAGGTGGAGATCCATAAGTATGATAAATATGATGGAAATATAAATCTCCAAGACTATGTGCAAGAATCTTGTACCTTTAGCACAAATTTTATGCATGAACAAAGCTATCTCATGCGAATCTTTCCTTGAAGTCTTGGTGGTCAAGATATGAGCTAGTTCACCTCACTTTCCCCTAGCATCAAGACCTTCGATGAGCTTGTTTAGAAGTTCATCTAGAAATACTCTTATAACATATATCACTTTGTTACCATGCTTGATCTATGCAACACAAAGCAACGTGTTGGAGATACCTTCGTTACATTCATTCAGTGATGCTGAAGGATATTTTCTAGATACCCTAGTCAAATTCCTGAGACTGAGAAAATTGATATGTTTATAAATACTCTAATCCCCGAAATGAACTATGCATTGCAAATACAAACTCACACCTCATTTGACAAACTGGTTGAGACTTCTATTCACATAGAATATGTCCTTGTTAGAAAAGGTGAAATTACCTTGTAGCATAAAGAAGATAAACCTTCTTATAACAATTAGCATAACAAGGATAAGCATAAGTTCTAGACCTAGATGAAAGATGTTGTCAATGATGAAATTGTGGGTACAAATTCCACATCTACCTCTAGGAAACCCAAGGATCGAGCTTTCAATCTCTCCATTGGCATTCAAGCAATAAACACCAACAAGAGCACCCAATCAATCTCTAAACATAAAGATAACAAAGATAGGTCATGGCTTTGTAGGTCTAAGAGAGACTTCACTCCCCTTGGAGAGTCACCTAATAATTCTGTAAAGATTCTTTTGGCTAACAAGATCATCATATTTCCTGACAATTCTAAAGCTTATGATCCTAAGATTAAGCCTAAGTGGTGGAATGATAACCACTATTGTGACTGTCATCACAATAAAGGCCACAAAACTAATGATTGCATGAAGCTCAAACATTTAATCTAGGATCTGGTTGATAATGAGATAATTGTGATTGATCCCCCTCAAATGAACACTAACCACAAGGCCTTTAAAGATCCTTTTTCTAAATATGAAAAAGGGGAGTCTTCTAAGCCAAAAGATAATAAGGTGGGTTACACTTACTCTGACAATAACAATGTGATCTGCATGCTTGAGTCCTCTAACTGTACTATTAATATCATCAAGATCAAGAGAAAAACTCAGACTAAATCTTCTAATGCAATAAATTGATCCCAAGGTAAGGTCTCTTTGCAAGGAGCAGGTTCTTCCTCCTCCTCTCCTAAATTACCAATGACCCAAGGGTCCAAAACAACAACTACCTCTTCTGTAGCACATGACTATAATATGGTTGATCAACTTCAATGCACACCAACTCATATATCAATTCTTGAATTGCTTAAAATCTCTCATGCGCATCGAGAGATTCTTGATCAAGTCCTCTTAGCAAATAATGTTCCTAAGGACCTAGACGTAGACAAGTTCCAGTCCATGGTTGGTCATATTTTTTCCCTGCATTACTTTAACTTTTCAAAAGAAGATGATAAATCTGTTAGTCACCCTCACAACCAACCTCTCCATATTGAAGTTCTCATATATAAACATAGGGTAAAATGTGTTTTGATAAATGGAGGTGTAGGTTTTAATATTTGCACATTCAACTTGGTTAAGGTTCTCTATTCCTCATAGCATGCTATTGATCCCATACAAAAAATCACAATTGGAGCATATGATGAAGAGGAACACTCTTCTAAAGGTATGATATTCTTACCCATCCGAGTGGGCCCTATTCATCGAGATGTTATTGGCCAAGTCCTGGATCTTCCAATCACATACAACATAATTCTTAGTCACTCATAGATCCATGAAATGCAGGCAGTACCTTCAACATGTCATCAATGCATCAAATTTCCTCACAATGGAATTGAAGTTACTATTCCTGTAGACTCAGCCTATACCTGTAAAAAACTTAATAAAATTGAAATCATGGTTCCACACAATAAGGAATCCTTGAGGAACCAAGAAACTAAGAGCTCTAAATAAGAAATATTGGATGCCTTTCAGAAGAAGCTGAGTATAAAAGAGAAGGAAATGGAAGAATACAAGCTAGATGCTTCATGCTCTATGATCAACCTTCCCATTTCACTTAGATCTTATGGAAAACCATCTCCATCTTTCTAACCTATTAACTTCTCTACTCTAATGATTCATGAAGGAACATGTATGGTAAAATCAAAAGTCCCTCTTGAGCAAGAAAATGAGGAGAAATTTATTTTACAATGGATTTATACAGGCGAAGGAGCTAAACAAGAAGTAAAATATGCTGAAATTTCTCCTGAAAGGTATGGTGTAGGTTATCAACTCATGCACAAAATGGGATATTATGGGAAAATTCCTCTTGGAAAAGGAAAAGACCTTGAACTCCTACGTGTTGAATTTTGTAACCCTAGGGATAAAAATGGAGTAAGATACCATGAACAGATTTTTGAACCATCATCTACAAGTGGCCCTATGTTTGATAAACTTAGAGACTTCGATGACAAAGATGAGGATGTTTTCCCTAGGAATTATGAAAGACTGCTACATATACCTACCAACTAAGAGACTATACATGAGGGACAAAATCCTCAATAAGAATCAATTACATCAGAGGAAGTTGGACAAAACCAAGAAGATTCTACGGAGGAAAGATACGTAATTAGGGGAAATTTTTTAATGTTACACATGTCTTAGACTTACCTCAATTCATGGAGCCATATGATGAGATAAGATGACCAAGGTTACCATATATACCTATGTTAGATTATGGGAAAAACCCTCAAGCAACAAATGTTCAAACACCTAATCAAGCTGTCGATAGTCAATTTGACAGAACTAACCTCAATCTAGATGAAATCAAGGGACATGTTGCAAATCAAGAGAGTCATGTTGAATAAACTCCTATGACTCTAGTTTAGTACTTGGGGTGCTCTACTAGTAGTCAAACTGATCCCCAGGAGTATGAATGGAACCAGTTTTCTGATGCTATGATAGATATAAAGGTTGATGTTATTCACAAATATGGTGTTACTCCTACTTTTGAGGTTGGTGAAAGTTCTCACACATAACTTGATCTAGAGGATCATCCAAATCATGCATCTACAAAGCCTATGGTTGTACCCTCTACTGAAGTTATCTCCAAAGAAGAAGGGTCTCCTACCAATAGTCCTCCTATAATTCTTCCTTAGAATACCGATTGGAACTTTGGTTCAAGATCTTGGATTATGATGGTTCCTTTACAAAGATTCCTACATCAAAGAGAGGAGGTGGACATAGACCTTAATCTTCATTTTGGGAATAGATCTAGATGATTAGGTTTGTAGAATAATTCTCATAACCCCTCTGAAGATCCTTCAACAAGTCACACTTGAAACAACTCTATGGAAGATAACTTCCTTGACTTATCATCGACAACCATGAACAATGATGATGATACCAGAGTCTTTTCCCTTGAGCCCATTGGTTCCTTATCTCTTATCTACCCACAGTTGATTGATTGGAATAATTTTGAGCCCATAAACCTATTATCCTTCTCCAATGATCATAACATGTCATTTTATCTCAATGCTATTGAGCCTCTTCCCTCTTCCACTAGCGCAATGAGCAGAAACATGACGGTGGAAGATATCAATTTTCTTAGTCACAAAAACAAAAGCAAAAGGAATAGGCAATCAAATGGTGAAAAACACTCTATGACAGTGTCAAATCAAAAAATAGTAAAAATAAAAGACATATCCAATGGTGAAAACCTCTTTGAGGCACCTGTAGATAAGATAATTGATATCCTCCCTGAACATTTTTAGGAACAATCTTTAGTACTTATAGAGCCTACACAACATAGAATCCACAAATATACATCTTGCACTATCCTTGTCCAAGGATGAAAATAAATAATTTATTCAATTCTTTTAAGAAAAGAAGATTATTTTTGTCTAGTCTTTTTCTGATATGCCAGGATTGGACACAAATCTCATTATGCACCACTTATGTATTGCACCAATCATAAAACCAATGAAACAAAAGATTAAAAAAAAACATCCTCACATAACACTACTGGTTAAAGCAAAGCTCAAAAATTTACTCAAAGCCACATTCATACAAGCCATAGATTATGCTGAATGGATCTCCAACATTGTGCCTATTTCAAAAGCTGACAAATCAGTACAAATATGTATAGACTTCATAGACCTGAATAAAGATTGTCCTAAAGATGACTTTCTATTGCCAAATATACATATGATTGTGGATCTTACTATTGGTTTCTAGATGTATTCTATGATGGATGAATTTTATAGCTATAATCAAATATGCATTGCACCTGAAGACTAGAAAATACAACATTCACTTGTGCTTGGGGTAGTTTCTACTGGAATGCCATGCCCTTTGGACTAAAAAATGTTGGTGCAACATATCAAGGAACAATGACAACTATCTTTCATGATATGATGCACAAGAACAAGGAAGAATATGTGGATGACACATTAGCTAGATCTACTACCAGAGACATACATCTTGCTGATTTGGATAATATTTTCATAAGACTAGAATAATTCAAGCTATGGCTTAATCCAAAGAAGTGCACTTTTGGGGTTACCTCAGGCAAACTCCAAGGATACATTATCTTAGCATGAGGAATCAAGGTAGATCTAGCTAATGTAAAAGTGATAATGGAGATGCAACCACCGTGAAATATCATTCAAATGAGAACATTGCAAGGAAAGCTACAATCAATAAGAAGATTTATCTCACAACTAGCTGATAAAGCTCAATGCTTCAATAATACTCTACATAAGAGAGTGGCTTTCAAATGGACTGAGGATTGTGAGAAGAAATTCCAATAGATTAAAGAGTACCTATAAAATCCTCTTGTACTCATGGCTCCTATTCTTGGAAAACCTCTGTTACTTTATGTATCAACTACTACTTCTTCCTTGGGAGTATTTGTTGCACAACATGATGCTCAAGGTCATGAAAGAGAGATCTACTACATCAGTAGAACACTGATATCCTATGAGATGAATTATACAGTCATTGAGAAGGATTGTCTGGTGGCGGTATTCGCTTCTCAAAATTCTAGACACTATATGCTAGAACACTCTACACAACTGGTTGCAAAAAATTATCCTTTGAAGTACTTATTAAACAAAGTGACACTAATTAGATGATTAGAAAAATGGATCATGATTCTTAGCGAGTTTGACATCACATACGATGATCAAAAATTGGTAAATTGACAAGTATTGGTGGATCAACTAGAAGATGCACCTTTGCAAGACATATAACCTCTCATTGTTGAATTTCCTGATGAATCCATTCTGCACTTAACACAACATCCCTAGAAGATGTACTTTGATGGCTCATTCATGCAGTCATGTGCAAGTACTGGTGTTCTCTTTATTTCTCCCTAAGGTTACAAGATCCCAAAATCTCATAAAATGATCTTCCCATGCACCAACAATGTAGAAGAATATGAAGGGTTGTCTAATAGACTCAATTTGGTGATTGAATGGAAGATTGAAGAACTTCACATCTATGGTGACTCTCAGCTTGTGATCAAATGAAGTCAATGATGAATATCAAACTAAGGATGAAAAACTCCTTCCATACAAATGCCTGATTAATGACTTAAAATAAGTACTTCATGAAGATACCACGTACAAAAAATAGAGTGGCATACGCTATGGATACTTTGGCCTCAATGCTATGATTGGAAGAACATCAATTCTACTATGACTTCTTGGTGAAAGAGATCCCTTTCCCTACTTATGATACACATGAATCCCAAGTTGTCTGCACTATAATTTCTCTTGACACTTCCCGCTGCAACTAGATATACGCCTACCTCAAAGACCAAACTATTCCTTAATCCCTTTCTTAGAATGAAAAATGAAACCTCATCTGAAATCCCTCTTGGTATCACATCATTGTGGATGACTTGTTTAGGAGAAGTCACAGTGGTACACTTCTTAGGTGTTTAGAGCGTGAGGAGTCTGAGAGAGAACTAAGAGAAGTTCATGAGGGAATCTATGGATCACACTCAAATGGTTTATCCTTAGTGAAAAATATTCTCAGAGCTAGATAATATTGGCCTATCATGGAGAAGGATGTCATTCAATATACTAATACTTACAAAAAATGCCAGCTTCATGGAAGTTTGATTCACATCCCTGCCAGAGGCTTGTTTCCTTTTATTAGTCATTGGTTATTTCAACAATGGGCCTTTGATCTTGTGGGTTAGATATATCCTTCATCATCTAATGGACACAAGTTCATTATTACAACCACCGAGTACTTCACTAAATCAGTTGAGGTTGTACCTCTTATCAAAGAAATGGGGAAATAGTTGGCTATGTTCATACTCAACTACATAATTTGTCAATACATAATCCCTTAATCCTCAATTGTCCTGGATAATTGAGGATAGTTCAAAAAAAATGAAATTGATGAGATCTATGCTAATTTTTACATCACACATCATTCCTCTTATATATACTATCAATAGGGGAATATACATATAAAATATTTGAATAAAATAATCCTCAAGATCTTGCACAGAATAGTTAACAAATCTGGAAAGGATTAGCACTTACAGTTAAATTTAGTTTTATAGGCTTATCGAACAAGAATCATAACACCTACAGGGGCTACACCATTCTCATTGATCTACATTTTTAAGGCACTCTTACCAATTGAAGTAGAAATACCATGACTTAGGGTATCACTACATGGACTTGTCACAAGAACAATATTACAAAATCTCTTAACTTCAAGAGCTAGAATTACTTGATGAACATAGAAAAGAAACATTTGACCATCTAAGGGTCTACCAAAAGAGAATGTCTAAGGGAAATAATAAGAAGGTACATTATCATAACTTTTAGGTTGGTGACCTCATTTTGAAAGAAAACCTAAAAAATTAACAACATAGAGAACACAAAGACAAATTTGAACCTAACTAGATAGGTCATTTTATCATCACTACAACATTAAGTTCTACATCTTATCAACTAGATACTCTAGAAGGTGATGTTATCAAAGAGCCTATCAATGCTCTCCACCTGAAACGGTTCTACAACTAAATATTCTGCATCTTGTACAACAACTTATGATCTTGGAAAAATTCTAAAAAGTGTATAAAGTCCTGAAAAAACCCTAAAAATCATAAAAAGTCCTAAAAAAATGATCATCCTAGTGAAAACCTAGAAACAGGCACCTTGATGTATCCAAAAAAATATAAAAAAAAAGTTAAAAATAGAAACGAACAAAAAATAGAAAAAATAGAAAAAGTGCCTTGGTGAAAACCTGGAAACATGTGCCTTGGTAGAAAAGAAATAAAATACTTCCAAGTGGTGAGAACTTGGAAAATAGGCATCACTTGTAACCAGGGCTCCATCTATCAATCTGTGGTTGATCACTCATGCTTTCTGCATTTAGTTCTCACTCTCCACCTCCTTTAAACCATCATGGGATAGAATTGGTCTTAATTTTGTCCTTGGTTCTTATCTATCACTTGGGGGAAATCATATGCTATCTATTTGAGCTATCAGTACTTTACCACTTGATTGATCTCTTGAGATTAACCTGTGTTAGTATATCAGTCCTTCCTGAAGGATAATTTGTCACTAACATACAAATTGGTGTTTCTCAACACCCCAATCCTATAGTGTTTCTTAACACTACCAATCTAGATATCATTGTGTTTCTCAACACGTATCAGATCCTACACTTTCTACTACATACACTTTGACACAAGCAAAAAGGTGTTCCTTAACACCTGACACCAATGTGAACCTTAGAAAACTAAAATGACTAAGATATGATGAACCTATTTTCTTATGTGTTGTTTGTATCATTGATTTTTTCTTGTTATGTCTTCTAAGGTCGCTCAATGATGTCTACCTGACTAGAGGCTCATGGCTGGTGATAAGGCATATTAATGCCATATTTTAGACACCCTAGGATAGTCTCTGCTAGGTCCTTTTTCCTTGTTCTATTATATTTTCTTAAAGACTTTATACTCAGTTCTATTATTATGTGGCATTTAGCCACTAGACTGCTGCTATGGTTTTAAACACACTTAATATGCTATACTTGGATGAATATGCTATATTACTTACTTTGAAATTATGATTATGTCTTTATAAGTAAATTAGTTATTTGAATATAAATAATGCATGCGTGTTTTGGTGTTTATTACCATTAATGTCTTTATCCAAACATCTGAAGTGTAGTGCATCAATATAGAAACCGTCATCTTGACCAAGTGAAACACACTCATGCATTGGATGCTCGACCTAGTCTTACAACAGACTCCAATGAAGAAACATTAATGCAGCATCAAAAAATGGTTTCTGGGTGATCAAGGTGGCAATTATCGGGCAAGGGCTGAGACAACATGATGAATTCTCTAAAGAAATCTAGGAGAGAGTGGGAAGTTATATTTTTTGTCGCAACATCTCTTTCCTCTTTTCTAGATCTATTTTGTTTCCAGTTTTATAGCTTTCTTCCTTTCTGTTGGTAATATTGTAATAAAATCTTTGCCTATTTCTATGGCATGATTAGTTAGCTATTAGAAGTTTTCCTTTTAAATAAATCCCCGCTCCTATGTGAGGAGGGCATTATCAGTTTAGCTGCAATATAGTTTCATTCTGCTTACTGGTTTTTAACATCTTTGTACTTAGTTATTCAATTAATGAGAAAATGAAGTATTGGGGTTTAACTTTACATAATTAAGTATTTGGGGTACTCATCCAAGGGGGCAAACTTGGTGAGAAATCCATAGTTAGTTAGATTCATTCTAGTTAAATTCATTTTTCTGCATTTCTGTTATTTCAGTATTAAGTGTTGAACTGTTCTTGTAGCCAAAGCCACAGGCTAGCTATCGCTTCCTGCAGCCAAAGTGGCATAGCAACTAAAGCATTATAGCTTATTTTTCAAGAGTCTTCATATTTTGTTAGTAACTTCACTTATGTAATTTCCACTCCATTACTTTCTTTTTCTGTAGCTATAGTTTAATTTCCATTCTAGTATTTGCTTCCTGCAGTCATAAAATAGTTTCCATCCAGCTTTTTTTTCCTGTAACAACTATAGAATGTGTGGTTGAGTGGTACTTGGTGCATATATCATTCTAGCCCATTTCAAGTAACACGTCCCTGGGTTGACATATTAAATGAATTTTTATAAGGAGGATAAATTTCTCAGTCAGATGTAAAATCCCTGAGTTCCAGATTATGCCTAGTTTCTGAGCCTTTATAAAAAGTGATCATTTTTGGTGTCATTATCGAGGATGGTTCCGAACCTAGTCCTTACTCATCCATTCTTAGGATTTTCTTTCATTTATGCTTTCATTTCCCATTTTGAGTAGAATAAATTTCATCTTGAGAAACACAACAATCTACATCACTTCATAAGTTAGTTGCATGCATAATAAAAGAAGAGATGCTCAAGGAAGGTATTTGCCAAATCAATCCAATCACCCATTCAAAGAAGAAGGTTCATTTGTTGATGCTACCATCGAACTTCCTGAAACCACATCATCATCCTCATATTTTGAAGAAGAAATAATTGGTTCCTTCGAAGAGCAACTTGAAACCAATCTATTTGTTGAAACCTTTACCAATCTAAGATCCCATTTTCCTAAAAATACCGTCAAAGAGTAAAACCCTTTACAACTGGTCATCTATCACCCTCGGCATCCACCTCAACCTCATCCTAGAAATCCACCAAGGATTGAAAATACTACTACATTTCCTTTTCCCATCATCGACCAGTGTGACAATAACAACCTCAAGAACATATCCTCTTCTGTCATTCCAAAATTCTATGGTCTTGTGACAAAAGACTCGAATACCTTTCTCTTTGATTTTGATATACTTTGTAGGAGTTACATGACTACACCACTGATGCCCACAGGCTTAAAATCTTTCCTGCAACTCATAAGGAGTCTAGATTGTGTTGGTTCAAGGGCTTAGGGCAGGATGTTGTTCACAATTGGGATGAAATGAAGGCTACTTTCTTGCTGAAATATAAAGAGAATTGCAGAGGAAATGATATGAGATGGGATGACATCTTTAAGATGACACAAAAATAAAATGAGAGTCTTGAGGATTATGTCTCACGATTCATGTTTAGCTTACAAAAGAACACACAACACACACTTAATGAGGAATCCTAGAAGCTGTTCTTTCTATGAGGCATACATGATAGATGCACATAGGCACTAGACCTAATGGCTGGAGGGGATATCACCCAAGCTACATGGGATGATATCAAAAAGATATGCATTAAGTACTCCAGAGCTACTGATAAAAAAGGAAGGGGATACATGTCCACTTTGGGAAAGTCAAATGGTGTGGGTGCTTCCAGGATAGAGATAACGCATCTCTTGTCCGAATTCAAGAAAAACATCATTAAAAACATGGCCACATAGTTGGATACCATGCAGGATAAGAAGAAACATGATGAAGCAGAGGCCATACTGGTTGAATTTTGTCCCCACTATAGACAAAAGAAGAGAGACTGTCAGTGCAAACTAGTTGCTAATGTAGAGACTAGACAAATGCCAACTGATTATAAACCAATTGAACCAGCAGATGAGCAGTTATTCTTCATCTCTTAGTGACGACCATGGGTGAAAAGACAAGGTATGCCTTAGGACCCACTTACATTTAGTAGTCCATTTTATAATAATCAATGGCAACCCCCCATGAATTATCAAACTCCTCCCTAGAATAATTTATAGAATCAGTGGCAGAATTGCCCCAATCGATAGTGGCAAAACTCTCAAGGGAATTAGAAACAACCCCAAGGGACATGGAAGCCACCACAGAGTAACTGGCAGTAGAACCCGTAGTGGTGAGGAGGTTAGCAATGGCCAAATCAGCCACAAGAATTTATGTGGCCACCTCCTCAACCTCCACAACAACAAGCACTTTTTCCACCTCCAAAAATGAATAATCCATCTCCCAAGCCTACTCAATTACCTGCATAGCCATGACCAAACCCAAACAATAAACCTCCTACACCTCAACAAAATGTGTATGCTACTGACCCAATGCAGTACCCCACACAATATCCTACTTATGCCATCACTCTTAATGATATTAACCTATGGTCTGGTACTACTCTACTTGCTCTTGAACCTCTAATTATCATTAAAGTACCCTCTAAGGAAACTAACCATGTCGAACAATATTTTCCTCTAGTAGTCCCTAAATCAACACTTGAGAACAACTAGCATACCAGGCCTCCCTTTCCACAAAAACTATAACATAGAAATCCAAATCCTACCGAAGAAGCAGCCTTCAACATCCTTGATCAACTAAAGAACATTAGTGTTCAAATTCCCCTTTTTCAGGCAATCAAGGATGTCCCCACATATGGAAACACTATTAAAGAAGCTTGTTTCAAGAAGCCTGGCCACATGAAAAAGGATCCCTAGACTGTCCATGTCTTGGGCAAACTGGCCGATATTATGCTAGAAAATCTTACTATCCCAAAATATTCTAACCCTAGCAGCCCCATTGTCGAGGTCATTATCAATGGGATAGCTATCAAAGATGCATTGATAGATCTTGGAGCTGCTATAAATGTCATGACTAGAGATATCATGCAACAACTTGGTATCACCAACCTCAGAACTATACCCATTTTCCTATAGCTTGCAAATAGTTCCACTATGAAGCCTGATGGGATGGTGGAGGACATAGTTTTTGACCTTGAATCTTGGTCTTATCCTACAGATTTCATGATCCTTTCACCCAAAGCTACACTAGGGGGTTATCCAATTATTCTTGATCAAACTTGGCTAGCAACTGCTTCTGACTAAATTGGATGTCGCTAAGGGGATATGACCATCTCTGATGGTCAGCGTACCAAAACTTTAGTCTTGTATCCACCTGCCCAACCTCAAATGGAATTAGCCTCACCAATATGGCCTGGTATAGGAGAAGTTGAATTTATAAACTCAGTATCTCAGTTAATGATATTAAAGAGAGATTCTTTCCTACAACTTCAGGAAGAAGATAAAGTAATCACCAATATCTTGCATAATTAGTATGGATCAAACTCAGATTCCCTAGATTTTTTCTCCAATAACTGCTCCCTGCAGGCATTGATCCCAGATTACCAATTATCTTCTACTACAGCCAAACATTTCTACCACTAGTTGCTTCCCTATGAGATCCAAGTGCCCTCATTAATAGATGCATCTATGATAGAACTGACTAAGTAATTAGAGGTATCTCATGCTTGTTGCTTGAATATTAATAGCCAACTAACTCCTCAGTAGCAAACATCCTTGACTAAAATACTAAAGGACCATACTGCAACATTTGCATGGGATTATGCTGGCATGAAAGGCCTAGACCCAAAGCTATGTACCCATAGGATATACCTAAAAGAAGACAAACCCCATGTTAGATAATTTCAAAGATGTGTTAACCCTGCATTAAGAGAAATAGTCAAGACTAAACTGCAAAAACTGCTCAATGCTAGTTTTATATATCCAATCTCAGATAGCCTGTGGGTTTCTCCATTAGTCATAGTTCCCAAGAAATGAAGAAAGTGGAGGGTGTGTGTTGACTATAGAGAACTTAAAAATGCCACTAAGAAGGATAACTTCCCCCTTCCATTCATTGACCAGGTCTTAGACTCCCAGGTAGGCAAGAAGTATTTTTCATTCCTAGATGGGTACAGTGGATACAACCAAATCAAAATTTTTCCTAAGGATCTGGAAAAGACTACATTCACCTACCCACGGGGAACCTTTTCCTATTTAGTTTTTCCTTTTGGTCTCTGTAATGCTGCAACAACATTCCAAAGTGCACTTATCAGTATTTTTGCTGATATCTCTCATGATTGTATGGAAATCTATATGGATGACTTTACAACATACAAAGAAGCTTATGAGGAGGCTTTGAAAAACCTGGGAAAAGTTCTTACAAGGTGTGAAGAACACAACCTGTCTCTCAATAGTGAAAAGTGCTTCATGATGATGCAAGAAGGAGTAGTGTTCAGTCATTATATATCTAATGTTGGCATCCAAGTGGACCCTGCCAAAATTAAAGTTATTCAAAATATGTCCACACCAACCAAGAAGAAAGGCATCATAATTTTTCTTAGACATGTTGGCTACTATAGATGATTCATTAAAGGCTTCAGCAAAATGGCCAATCTCCTATATTTTCTTCTCACCAAAGATTCAGAATTCTTATGGACACCAAGCTGTGATAAAGCCTTCCTGCAGCCAAAGTTTGTCCTTACTCATGCTCCTATTCTACAGGGTCCTAATTGGGCACTGCCATTCCACATGCATACAGATGCCTCAGATCATGTAGTAGGAGTTATTATTAGACAAAAAGAAGGTATGGTAGAACATGCCATATACTTTATTAGAAAAAAATTGCAAGGATCAAAGTTGAAATAAACAATCACGGAGAAGGAACTTCTAGCAGTCATTTATGTTGTGAACAAATTTTGCCATTATATCTCAGGCTACCAAATATTTGTGCATATTGATCATGTAGCCATAAAATATCTAACTAGTAAACCTTCTATCACAGGAAGGTTGGCCTGATGGCTTCTACTATTGTAGGTATTTGATATCACAATAGTGGATAAGCCAAGCAAGTTCAACGTAGTTGTTGATTTTCTCTCAAGATTGCAGAATGTGGATAAACCATAAATAATTGATGATAGCTTCCCTGATGATCACATATTCTCTATTTTAGCAAAAACCCCCATGGTATGCCTACATTGCTAACTATTTAGTTTCTCAAAAGGTACCTCCATATTTCTCCTCAAAAGAAAAGAGCCTCCTAATAGAAAATACTTTCAACTTTTCATGGATTGTTGATTGTCTATTCTACACTGGCCCTAATCAAATATTGAGGAGATTTGTTAGGGAGGATGAGACTTATGACATTCTCCATGCCTGTTATGATGAGCCTTGTTGGGGGCATTTTACAGCCAAAAGAACAACAATGAAGATATTGAACACTAGCTACTACTGGCCAACCCTACATAAGGATGTGGTCACCTACATAAGAAAATGTGATCGATGCCAACGGATGGGGTGACCGACTAAGTTTGATGAAATGTCTCTTTTTCCTCAAGTGGTAGTCACTCCCTTTGATAAATGGGGTTTAGATTTTTCGGACCCATTAGTCCTTCATTTAACAACAATTCATATATTCTTGTGTGCACTGACTACATGACAAAGTGTGTCGAGGTGCGAGCCATGAAGCATGCTCGGAATAACAAGGTAGTTGAGTTCTTATATGAGGAAATCTTTACACGATATGGTGTACCCAGAGAATTGGTCACTGATCAAGACACTCAATTTATATCAACATTGACTGCTTCCCTAATGAATGAGTACAATATTTATCATAGAAAATCAAGTCCATATCATCCATAGGTGAATGGTCAGGCATAAATCACTAACAGGGAAATAGAAGTAATCCTGACCAAAATAGTGCAGATACATAAAAAGGACTTGAGCAGTAGATTACAAGAAGCTGTCTAGGCATATAGGACCACATGGAAGACAACAATTGGTTTCACTCCTTTTGAATTGGTTTATGGAAAGAACATTTTAATGCCCATAGAATTTGAGCACAAAAACTTACAAACATCATTACAGCTAAACATTGATCTTCCTACAACACAACGCAACAGGATCCTGCAGCTCAAGAATTTGGATGAAATGAGAAAGGTAGCCTTACAAAAAACTAAGATAATCCAGATACATCACAAAAAGTGGCATGATTCACATATCCTCAATAAATGATTTGTTCCTAGTGATTGGGCTCTTTTGTATGACTCCAGATTTCAAGAGACTCAAGGTAAGCTCACTACACGATGGCTTGGCCCCTATGAAATTGAACACGTTTATGATAATGGTGTATTTTAGTTATCCACCATTGACCCTGTACATTTTAAGTTTCTGGTAAATGGGCACAGACTTCGTCTATACCATAAGCTACAAACAAAGGTTGACTTCCTGCAGCAGTTCAATATGTCTCCTATCACAACTGAACTCCCTGCAGCTAATAAAGATCCTATAGCCAATGAACCTCCTATAGCTGATGGACCTCCTCCAGCTAAATATTTTCCTATATCCAATGGACCTCCTCTAGCTAAAGACTCTCTTGCATCCAATTAATTACTCTGGTAATTTCTTTGACTCTGCACGCATGCAGTCATAATGAAATTTTTATTTCCCATGAAAATATTTTTTTTCTGTAATAAAGCAACCATCACATCACATCCCATCAAATTTTTTTTCCATATTCATTCATCTCTCACATCATCATTATGCTAGATATTACTTTTTGTTTGGCCCATGTCACTCAATATTTCCAGATTTGGGCATTTAAAGGTTATTATATTCTAGGTACGCATTCATTTATTATTTAAAATGCTCTTTACTTAATTTGACATCATTATCAATTGCATTGTAATTAATTTAGTAATTCATCCAAGTACCTCTACACTTACAAACCAAGCATGTCAAGACACCTGCCTCATTTTTCGTAGGGGGTAGTTAGTTTAGTTGTGTGTTGTAATAAATATCCTTGACTAAATTTGCCATTATTAATTTGCAAGGCTGTACTACGTAGCCATTGGTTTAACAACCTCTGCATACAAAATTCCCTATAGCTTTGTTTTTAAAATCCAAAATTCCAGCTCTAGTTTTTCAAAAAAAATCAAAATGCCTTTGCCATTTGTCCAGACTACCCATTAAACGAGCTAGGAAGCCCAATGAGTTGATCATCCAGCCCTAGTTTAGTAGAATATTGGTTAGAATAGAGGGAATAATTATTAGGAAGACTGTTGGAATTGAAGGGATTAAGACTACAAAATTTCTCAGCATGATGGGTGGGAAACCTATACGACATGAGTCGGTGAATCATACATCCCTGTTGCAAGATCAAGCCAGCGTCCAAGTTTCAACTGGGTAGGCTAGCTTACATATTTTTTAAGGCTATGTGGTTACAATGAGACCATATCATTGGAATTTCTATAGACATACAACAATGGGGTTTCTTACGTAAAAGGATTACGAGTAGAGGCTTCAGAAGCACAAATTGCGAAAGTTTCTGGACTTCCTACCACTGGAGAAGCCTTTCCACATGGGCATGATGCACAAATAGCCCAAGATGAATTTTCTCTACCAACAGACATTGGACTAAAATGTAGCAAGAAATGTGCCAAAATAACATCTCTCCCCAATGAGTACCCTCAGCTAGCAATTCATATTATAAGGTACATTACCTGTGAGGGATAGTTTTCTTTCTTGCATGTACATTTTAAGCTTTTGAGTCATTTGTGACATGGATGCTTGGTAAATGAACCCAATTTTCTATATTCTCTATTAAATTCTAGTTCTAAGGAAGTTAGGAAGGGAAGGCAAAATGTTGTCACTAGCCATGGGTTGATAAAACTCTTGGTGGAAATGTCTCTATGCCATACCTCTCCCATGACCTGGGATGAGTTTATTGTAGCACCTCATGTACAATTTCATGGTGAAGGGCCACAACCCAAAATTCAAGAAGAATAGGAAAATATCCGTGATGAAGGCATTCTTTAAAATGTTGAGTCTTCTATTCTAGAAAAGGCTCAGGAAAACCCTTCTACTTCAGGAATTGATAAAGAAAATATGGCAACTAATAATCCAAACCCTAACCTAGAAGGCAGTCAAGCTGAGGTTCCTACAGATTTCTAGAATCCAAGGGTAGAACAAAATGACTAGAAGAAAGAAAAGGGCAAAGCAAAAATGGATGAATATGTTATGGATGATGCCTTTGTTCCTCCTGCAGCCACTCCTGCTACAAAGAAAAAGACCTCGTAAAAGCATCCTGCAACACCAGTCGACACCCCACCACAACAAAGTGTTCATTTGAATACAAAAAAAATAGAGAAGCACTCACCTACAATGATTGGTTCTACCCATGATGTTCCTATTGAGGAACCCATGGAAGAACAACCACAAGAAGATAGTTCATTCACAGGGTGTCATGATGTGATGGAAGAGGATCTTGTAGCTAAGATTCTAGATAAGGAAATAGAGCATAAAGAAGCAGAGCAAAAAGAAATATTTGATGTGTCTTCTTCTCAGCAAGAAAATAATCAAGAGAATGATGTCTTGGAAACATCTAAGCTAGTTCCAATAGAAAACCAAGGATAAATAGCAACAGAACAAGTTCCATAGGAAAACCAAGAAGAGATAGCAATAGATCAGGTTCCACCAAGAAACCAATAAAAGGTAACAATCCACTCCCTCTCCATTGACTATTTTACAGAAATGCAATATGAAAAGTCAATGTGAGAATTAGAAAGGGATAGATTGAAAAAGGAAATAGGAATAAAACAACAAGAAATTCAACTTTTGCAAGGAAAATTGGATTAAGTCACATAGCTAATTCCTAAACTAATAGAATGCATACCACCTCCTAGGGTCTATGCCTTATGTCTAAAAGAGCAATTTTTAATGTTCAAATTAATGAGGGTTCTTAGAGACCTTAACACAGACATAAGCTCACCCCAGGAATTTGTGGCTACATATGAAGCATTACCATATTGTATTAGGAATCTTCTGTGTGAACTTTACTTGCACAATCATGTCATTCCCTCCAATACCAACTGGAACCCTTTTCTATTTGTTGGTGATATTCACCTATCTTCTCTTCTTTCTTGGGCAATAAATGAAATAAACTATGGGGAACAACTAAGTAAATATAGGGAAGTTAAACGATCAATCACACTTCCCCTCCATCTAGAAAGTGGCTCACCTCATAGGTTATATTGTGACTGGATGGAAATATTTTATGGATTCCGTGACTCAAAACACAGAAGGAGAATTCTAGACAATTAGGAACATGTCTTTGGAGATTTTGAGAGACTCTCTTTAGCAGAATGGAAAAGAGTAGCAAAAGGATTATGACAAAGATGGGTTAGGTTACCAATGGCATTAAAGAAGGCAAAGCCTCACAATCTCATTAACCTTCGAGTTGGAGTGCAATGAGTATAATGGTATATACAACTAGGATGACACCATGACCAAAGAGATGGTTACCCCTTACCTTCCATCCTCCTTTGCTTTTATGGCCATTATACAACCGTGTGTATAATGAGGTAGATGAACAATTAGAGATGAATCAACACATTAAGATGGAATAGAAAAATGGATTTTATTGATGTGTGTGCAGTTCTATGAGTGGCGAGACTCGGGAAGGAGATCTCAGGGTGCTTGCAAAGATCCAGAATGTCTCAGTGCCTGAGGACCAGCACTAGTCTTCATAGGGGGCAAATGATAAGGCATATTAATGCCATATTTTAGGCACCCTAGGATAGTCTCTGCTAGGTCCTTTTTCCTTATTATGTTATATTTTCTCAAAGACTTTATACTTAGCTCTGTTATTATGTGGCATTCAAACACTAGACTACTGCTATAGTTTTAAACACACTTAATATGCTATATTACTTACTTTGAAATTATGATTATGTCTTTATAAGTAAATTAGTTATTTGAACATAAATAAAGCATGTGTGTTTTGGTGTTTATTACCATGAATGTATTTATCCTAACATCTTAAGTGCAATGCATCAATATAAAAATTGTCATCTTGACCAGGTGAAACACACTCATGCGCTGGATGCTCGACTCGGTCTTACATCAGACTCCAAAGGAGAAAAATTAATGCAAAATCAACAAATGGTTTCTAGGTGATCAAGGTGGTAGCCGTTGGGCAAGGACTGAGGTAATGTAATAAATTCCCTAAAGAAATCTAGGAGAGAGTGGGCAGTTAGATCTGTTGTCGTAACAACTCTTTCCTCATTTCTAGATCTATTTTGTTTCTAGTTTTATAGCTTTCTTCCTTTCTGTTGGTAATGTTGTAATAAAAGCTCTACCTATTTCTATGGCATGATTAGTTAGCTATTAGAAGGTTTCCTTTTAAATAAAGCCCCGCTCCTGTGTGAGAAGGAGGGCATTATTAGTTTAGTTGCAATATATTTCATTTTTCTTAATAGTTTTCATACATCTTTGTACTCGATTATTCAATTAATGAGAAAATAAAGTATTGAGGTTTAAATTTGCATAATTAATTATTTAGGGTACTCATCTAAGGGGGCCTACTTGGTGAGAAATCCATAGTTAGTTAGATTCATTCTAGTTAAATTCATTTTCCTACATTTCCATTATTTTAGTATTAAGCGTTGAACTGTTCCTGCAGCCATAGCCATAGGCTAGCTATCGCTTCCTGCAGCTAAAGTGGTAGAGAAGCTAAAGCATTATAGCTTAGTTTGAAAGAGTCTTCATGTTTTGTTAGCAACTTCAGTTCTGCAATTTCCATTCCATTACTTTCTTTTCTATAGTTATAGTTTAATTTCCATTCTAGTATTTGCTTCCTACAGTCATAAAATAGTTTCCTTCCAACATTTGTTTCTTGCAACAACTGTAGAATGTGTGGTTGAGTGGTACTTGGTGCATATATCTTGTCGGCATGTTTCAAGTAACACATCCCTAGGTTGACATATTAAATGAATTTTTATAAGGAGGATAAATTGCTCGGTCAGATGTATAATCCCTGAGTTCCAGATTATGCCTAGTTTCCGAGCCTTTATAAAAAGTGATCAACTAGGGGCATAAAACATTTTTAATTTGTGTTTATGGTGTGGTTTCAATGATCCTAAGTTGTCTCATAAACTAGGTATATGTGCTAAGAGCCTCCATCATGATTGGAACATCGCACATACCTTGACCCATTTTATCTAGACACTTAGGTGCGGTTGGAATGATCTCCTTGTTTATTTCTTATGTGTGCTACATAAGATGACACTCATGATTATCTTGGTAGCCCATGTATTGGTACAAGTGGAATCTTACAATATCAAATTGGAAATCATATTTAGGTTAGCTTGGCTCTTATGCCTTGATGCTTACATTTGTTTTCTACATCTATCCAATAGGGTTATATTCATACCTCCATGGTCGTTCTTGCACCAGTGAAGGTTGTATCAACCCCGATGTCCCTAAACACAAAAATGATGATAAATGAATGGCTACAAGATCAGTGACTTGACTCGTGTCTTAGGCTTCATTTCATTCTAAGGTTGCATTTAGTTGTGCATTTTGGTCTCCCTTGAGCCATCCTTCCTTTCTCTCCACTAAGGCAATTGACTGCAATATCTTTCAATGACATAGACTAATATATAGAAGAATCAAGGTTGGCATCATCATAAAGGGGCCCAAAGTGATAAATTTTCATTATCACATATGGATGAGTATGAAAAGAAATAACATGATACAAGCAATACATATCAGAGCATACATGATATCAAGCAGAAAGAACAAGTACCATCAATATCTACACTATATAGCATCAGTGATAAATGTATGCAGTAAATATATGGATCCGCATCATGATCAAAGATAGAATGTATTAACATTAGAGAAAACATCTATAACCAATAAAATCCATCATATATATCTCAAAAGGTGTCTCGAGTACAAAAATGGTGAATCCTTGATGCAAATACAATAATAAATACATCAAAATATGAGAGAAGGGGATAAGATGAGAAAAGGGGAAATCAAGACTGACTCCCTCCCTCTTCCTGATCTCGAGGTGGAGGAGGAGGGGCATATGATCTCATAGGCACTAGTGTTGGCATGGCCCCCTCAGACTGAGAAGAAAACTGAGAGTACGATGGTGCTCTAGCTGCAGTCAGTACTACCCCAATATATAATGCATAATAATAAGATGTATGGGATGCTTGGTATGTTGTTTTCTACTACAACTAGTCTTGTGCACTCTAGAGATCTAGAATCTGGTGATCTCTATCCTATAATTGGACCTTAGAGACTACCCTTTGTGTACATGCCTTAATCAGATCCACCTACAGCTACATGATTCGCTAATCCTTGTCATCTGTACCTGCTAATTTTGGTGCCTCATCAGGTGGTGCTTGTGTTGCCACCTCCTCCTCCATCATCTCCTCCTCTCCCTCCATAGGTCTCCCCTACTAGTTGTGATCAGGTGCAACAACACATCCGATCAATCCAACTAGTACACATGCAGGTGGATAGTCCTTACCCTATTGCCTGAGCATGTAGTCTCAAGTGATGTGTTGATCCAGAATGGTATCATTGACAAAGATGCACCTCAAATCTCTAATCCCCTCTACTAGATCTTGATCATAAAAGTCAAGTTCTCCAACTATGGGTAGTCAAAGGATCCTATAGACATCCTCTAGGGTGGTGGTGATCTCACTAGTTGGCAGATAGAAGGTGTTATGCTCACTACGAAACCTCTTTGCTAAGGCAATGAGTAATCTATGATTAACATAGATGTTGGGTATAGTAATGAGCTTCCCCAGTCCACACTAATCTAGGACAACCAAATCTTGTTGTGATAGGTGACAGACTAGTCTTAATGCCTGTAGATATACACACCGGAAGATATGACTAGGCAATCAAAGTTGTAATAAGGAACACAAGAAGATGCATTAGTAATAAACCTAAATCATAAGCAAAATCCATCTATACAGAGAATCAAAGCATCACAAAGTAGTCACTAAGCATCTCTACAAGGCTACAAATAAACTGTGACATATGACATCTTTTGAAAACAAGGAAAACAGTGAAAAATTTTCTCATATGATGAAACAAATGACTTATGTTTATCATATGATGAAACTCAATGAACGGGATGATACAATTCCTCGATGTGATAAAGTTCCCAATATCATACTATACGCATGTACTCATCGTACGATACATGTCAACACACCATGCGATACACATTTTATAACCAATTTATCGTACAATACAAACCAGAAGGGTGTGCAATGAAACTATTTCATCACATGATAAACTGAGAGAAAAGACCTAAAAATGTGAAAAAACCAATTAAATTCACTCAAATCTACAAAATCATAAGTTGGAATCAATTACTTAATGGTGCACCATACGATCGGGGTGGTTGTGGCATCTATGAAGCTTGAATTGGTGGTTTTAGAATAGAATAAAAAAATTTAGTGCTCTATAAGGCTCTGGACTCAAAGTCAATTGTAGAAAATGATTTAAAAATGACCCCTCTAGGCCCCTTTTATAGATTTTGACCTAAAATTCAAAGTGTTTGGAAAGTCACAAAAATTGTACCCTTAGCTAATTTTGACATCATAAATCCATTTTTAGGATTGAAATCAAAATCCAAGCTCATTTACCTAGTCAAATTGCAAAATCA
Source organism: Chamaecyparis obtusa (assembly GCA_027943335.1). Lineage (NCBI taxonomy): Eukaryota > Viridiplantae > Streptophyta > Pinopsida > Cupressales > Cupressaceae > Chamaecyparis > Chamaecyparis obtusa. The sequence goes on along the minus strand of BSBK01002462.1, from coordinate 475,445 downwards.
ACCTTTCTTGGTCAAACACATTTGACCGTTGATGCTATCACTTCCTACACGCTTCCATCTTCATTTCTCGAACCTCTAAGGTCAATCTCATGCAAATCTATCGAATCCAAGTAATTTAAAATTGGTCAACCCTGATCAAATTTGGTCAAACTTCAGTCGCATCTAGTCAATAGGACCTTGAAATTACTTAAATCAAACTCTTTAATCAGTCAAATTAGGCTTTAACCTGTATGCCTCTTTTCAATTTCAATCCTAAGGGGGCATGATAATATAAAAAATCTTCTTCTATAATCAATCCTAATTAGAAAATCATTTCAAGCTTCATGGTTTGGGGCATCTCAGATTCATCAAGAATCATATCAAGTTGAGATTATCCACATCTCTCTAAAAGAGTGATCTCATCGCTTTATATCAGATCACTCTGACAGACATCTATTTGATCTCTTGGGGCATGTCAGGTTCATCAAAACCCATATAAATTTGACATCATTCCCAAGGTATCACTTTCATCAAGACTCATATCAATATGATATTTTATCTCAATCAGGTGATTGGCTTCTTCAGAATTCTTGTCGAAGTACTTATCTTAGGTTCTTTGACACTAATCAGTTTCATCACTTCATATTGAACTGGTTAGTTGTCATTATCTTTGGACAAATATTTAGTCTCATCGCATCATATTAGGCTAGATACTCTGGTCTTTCTGATCAGTCTTCACTCAATCAAGTCTGGAACTGATCTTCAATTGGTCTTTGTTCGATCAAGTTCGGAGTCAATTTCTCTTTATCAGGAATAGTCTCATCACTTCATATCAGGTTGTTGTTTGATCTAGCTACTATCTATTCTTTGAATCAATGTGCTTCTCACACATCGATTCAAAGAGGGCCAAATGTAATCACCTAAAAAATGTCTAGTAATACCTAAGCCCCTAATTCGATCAAATTTGTCTTATGCAAAATTCTAAATCTCAAGGACATGATTTACTAGACATAATTATGTAAGTAACCTAGATAATCTCGCTTGCATAATTAACTCAAATAATTTCTAATATTAAAACTTGGAAAATTATTTAATTGTCAAAACTTCCTTTTAATATAAAGTCCTAACACTTTTATTAAAAGAGCACAATGTACAAATTAATCTTGATTAAATGGAAATTAAAAGGAGATTTTCTATTTTGTCTTATTCTCCAATCAAGTCTGACCAATCAAAAATCTTGGATCCTCTCACATGGATTGATCTCTCTCACCACTCATATCTACCTAACATCTTTTGCCTCTTAATCTCCATCCTCCATTCTTGAGGCAATTTCTTTAAAAAGAATCTCTTCCTTGGCTCAAGGGTTCCATATTGATCATTTGTGGGTCCATCCTCTTGCATTTTATCTTTGTGCTTTCTTGATTTCTTAGTTTCTTTAATCATAGTTTCTTAGCTCATAGCTCTCTTGCATTTTTAGCTTAGCTCATTTTCTAGTATAATCTTGCATTGTTATCTAGTTTACCTTCATAGTAGCATCATTGTTGCTAAACTAATCTTGCATCATAGTTTCATCCTAGCTTTGCATTGCATTTAGATCCATCTTGGAGTGGTGAATGCAAGTATTGCATCACCTCCACATTTGAATCTTCCATTTTGGAGTAGTCAAATCACTAATCCTTCATGTCAACCTAATCTGAATTGTATAAAGGATTGAAATCGCTTCAACTATGAAGCAATAAGCTGATTTTGTGAATTTAGATGTTCATTTGATTTGAACTCTTGTAGCTAAATTATTGAGTTAATGGTTTATTGAGTGTTGGTTGCATTCCAACTGAATACCAATTTTAAAGACATAATACTATGGGAGATTGCACTTGATGTTTGTGTGTTTTAGTGAAAAAGCACCAACCATCATTCCACTCAAGCTATAGGAATTGCATGTGTCTTTATCCTTGGCAATGGTACAAGAGATGGTTTCACCAGCTATTCATTATTAATCCAATATCGTCCCTATATGGACAATGTATTTGTGACTATTATATTATCCTTTTGATACATTTTGGTAAATTTGGATTGCATATGCATTTGTGATAAGACCATTTGTGTGTTTGTTCATTTAGAGTTCCCGCAGTGTCACAGGTGAGTTAGAATTACATGACTTATTTTAATTGTTTGGGAATTTAATTTTATTTGTCAAGTAATTAGTTGTAGTTGATTTCCATTGTATTGGAATTTATTTTTGGAAAGTCTATAGTTGCTTAATTATTCGACTTTTATTTTAAAATTCTTTTAAGATTTTGGGGAAAAGGTACTTTTATTTGAGGAAAAGAGTTCATTTCCTCACTTGTGCTTGTTGAGAATTTGGATTTTGCTCCAAATGTTTTTGGAGAAAATCAAACATTTTTTCATTATGATTGATCTAGTTTTTGGATTCTCATAGATAGCGACTCATTGGATTCATGGTGTGATTCCTACTTCCTATGGAGTCATTTCTATTTCCACGAAGAAACCAATTTCTTCTCCTTTCTTTTAGGTTCTCCCAACTTGTGAGAGGTAGGGAATATCACATCTTTTTCTACACCTCAAATTTTCAATTAAAGTAAATTACTTTCTTATAGTGGGTTAAGAATTAACATTCCCCCACATTCTTGTATCATTTCACTACTCGATTGGGCTTGCATGTTTATTTCTAGTTTTAGAAATAGAAATGTATGGTTTTCTTGGTGTTATGCTTCCCATTTTTCTGGGTGTGCCCATAATGAGAATTTTATTGGAGATTTAGGATGTTGGGTTTATTTTATCAAATTCATTTTAATTTTGTAGCATTGTTCCAAGTTTATTTTTTGGGCATTTTTTAGCTTGCCTTGTTTTGTGTACCATCCACTTTTGCATGTTGCCATGTGTGGCATAATTGAACTATTGGATGTTGTAGTACTCCATGTTTGTAGTAGGTTTATGAAATTGGAATGGTCATTCTAGATAATTTGTATCACAATCTGAACTTACCCTTTTGATGATAAAATGTCAATTTTCATACTTTGTCAGATTTTTCTACAATTTGGGTATTTTATTGCTTTCAGGCATTTTGAAACTTCCTCGTATTCTAACGAGATGGTTGATGGATTTTATCAAAATATGGTCTCTTGATAAAGTGGCCAATTGAGCAACTTATTATTTGTACCGATTATTTCTTTTTTCTCGGCTTGCATGCCTTGAGTGTTTGGGAGTTGATTTGTCCTCTAATGATTTCATTGTTTTTGTTGGTGTGTTGTGATTTACATCCTTGGTGTAGTCCAAGTAGACGGTATGCTTTATGCTCATCTCCTTAGTGAATACTAAGTGGACAAATTGTGATATATCATGTCCTTGGTGAAGACCAAGTGGACACAATATTTTATTCTCATGCTTGGTTTAGACCAAGTGGACAAAGTGTTTTACCTATGTCCTCAATGTAGATTGAGTGGACAAGATTCTTGTTGGGTCTCTTTCCTTTGATGTTTAGCCATAGGAATAGGTATGTTGAGTACACATGGGGAGTAGCTCCTTACATGGACCCTAGTATGAAAGTGATTGCATTGGTTGTGTCAAGAAGTTTCTTAAAAAGTGAGAACATAATAAAATCTATACTAGGTATAAAAATTAAACAAGATTAATTGGTACTGTGAAAACCATCAAATCCTTGGATGTCATGTGTGACCCGAGCATGAGCATAGATGGTAATGTGGATATCATGGAATTCCTAGACTTCTTGAGTGATATGAGTGTGAGTAGATGGTGGAGACAATTTAATCCCCATATGTCATGAGTGATTTCTGTGTGAGGTAGATGATTGCACCCCAAATTTTATTATGGTCCATGTAGGTGGATATAATCCCTATGGTTGTACTCTCATTTCTAGGTCCAATAGCAGTGATTAGCACCTTGATGTATTGTGGTTATGTGGTATTTTGATTTTTCTTTGGATGTTGTTCGACATGTTGAGTGTTCTACATGTGATAGTATATTATGCATCTATGTGTATTGCTTTGGATTACTATACCTTCCTCTGAGATTATGCATTTTCTTTGTTTGTGTGTGTTAGCCACTCCTTGCTTGCATGTGTGCCTTGTGATTGTGGTTGGATGACTATCTCTACAAGCATGATAAGGTGGGTATTAGGGTTCCATGTGGTAGGGTGTCATTGCATTATACCACTAATGGGGACCAATGTAAAAATGATGGACTCTTCCATAGATAGAGTGTAGAGCATGATGTGCTCATCCTATCCCTTCTTTTCTTTAGGGTATTATTATTTCATATGTACATGCTTTGTAGATTAGATTTCCATTATGATCTTTTTGTTTCTATTGAGTGATTATGGCCTCAATTTTATGTATCCAATACTACTTGATATGGAGAAAACCTTGTATCTAAGTTGCACATTGGTGTCGACAAGCCTACCCAGTGATTGAACTGAAAAAACCCATTTTAGATTAGATTTTAATTCTTTTTGTGTAATCTGGGGGTAGTGTAGCCTATACACATAATAGAGTAGCACACACACCCTCTATTTTGGTGCATATTTTAGGTATTTTAGCACATATGAGGAATAGACTAGCTCATAGACTCACCAATCTAGGCACATACGTTAACCAAAATAGTGCATCTGTTCTTTATTTTAGTGCATACATTTTAGCGCATCTGTGATAATGAGAACTTCCTAATGGTTTATCTAAAAAGTGATTTTATATTTAGATTCCCATTATCCCCGTGATGGTTTCCAAGTATTCCCAAACTATTTTCTAATTCTATATTATATAATTGTGATCACTTTTCTTATTTGAGCTTAAAATGAACCTTATATTTAGCTTGTATAGGGGATAAACTTGTCTCCTCAATTAGAGACCATTGACTATGGTCTAGTCTTACCTATGAGGTTTGTGGATGAAGTCCATACTCTCACGTGGTGGCTTAAATGCAACTTAGTTGTCTATGGATATCTTGGGTTTGTCTTGGGACCTTTGGATGTAATTTAGTCTTCCTCTTGTGCATGATCATTTGAGGATCTTTGTTTGTTCTATCTTTCTTAATTCTATTGGTTATCATTGCACTATAGTTGATGTTATATCTTTACCTTTCAAAAATAATTTTTAAGTGTATATTTGACCATATCTTTCCAAGGGTTCTTTGGCGGGGCATTACACCATTGTACAACTAAAACAATTAATACACTACTAAAATATCTCTTGTAACCTAAGTCAACATATACAACCTTTAAACAACACAAATATCACCTATACATTGCCTATTTATGATTATAGATCTAGAAAAACATTCTATCATCATAAAAATGAGGAAGATTGTACACCGAGGGACTACCCAATCCACTTTACCAAATTATCCACAAAAATTTCTTTCACAAGACATGAGTGACTACAAGTAGACTTAATCTCTAGCTCTAACTTATCTTCATAAAAAATTTCCACTTCCATAGGCTCCTATTTGATCACAACCCCTTGGATAACTACAACCTCTTCACATTCAATTATTCCTTCATCTATTACGTATTGTGGAACCAATCATCATCTTCCTCCATCTCTAGATCCATAAGTTTCTTCAAGAAACCACTACTATCTTTCTATAAGACCACACATTCATAATTGTAGAAAAGATAAAGAAGAGCTTCTCTGCTTTGTGTCCATGCCTTCTCACCACATGGAAGTCTTTTAGAAATAAAACACCTTTTCCCTCATCCATATTTTTTAGGATGTCATCAATATCCCCCCCAGAATTTCTTCTTGAACACACCAGGACATAGAGAATCAAAAATTTCCATGGATTCACTTGCATTGAGAAAAGAGGCAAAAACATGGAAGAGATGTATATATTTACTCAATAGTATTAATTGATCTTTATGAATTCTTATCCCAACACCACTCTCACTGCATCAACCACCAAATCATGTCTCAAACAAAGCACACATTTACACCTTTTCTCATAAACCTTCTTGAGGAAGGCCATCTATCATATATTATATCTAAATAGATAGGGTGTCCATCTATCCCAAGCACCAACCTCCACTATTATTGGACATAGTGACATGAAAGATGCTACACATAGTTGTTGTGATAATTTTTCAAAGACTCTTTCCCACATTGCATGAATTATGTGAAGTCCTATATCATGATGGAAAAATGATCCCAGAGGGAAAACACAAAGTTGCATTAGTCTCAAACACTAAGATCATAAATATTGTCATCCTTTATGTACCAATTCCTAGCTCACCCAGTCGCTACAATAGCCCATTATTACATCCCACCTTCTAAATTTGTATATTTTTATTAACTTTCTCCTCATTCAATGACATGTTCCTTTTCAAGAAATTGTGGAGATGTTGAATCCAACTATGTAAATTCAATGAAGGATGTTGATAAATAAATTATTACAATACAATCACATCCCATCAAAGCAATCAATCTCCAATGTGGCCATTGAGTTGCAAAAACTACACATCACCATGCTACCACTTCAAGACCTCCACACAACCCTATCGAGTCATCATCTAAGAAGGGGTAATCATGGCCATGTTGACTATCTCGTCCATCATCATGTCTCCTTTCTTACAAACATGAATGATTTTAAAAATTTTGAATTTTTTGGCCACTTCAAAGATTAAGAGGATCCACTTTTGCAACTTCTAGTTAGGTGTATATATTTTCCAAATGGCATTAACTCTGATCAAGGAATCTCCCTCCAAATGCACCAATATGATCTTTATATTTCTACCACATTTCAATTTGATCAAAGATGCTTTGAATTCTGCCTCATTATTTGTTTCTATATCAAGAATATCCAATCTTTGAGCTAAAACCCTTCCCATATGGTCTCTAGCAATGTATCTAAATCCACTTATTCTAGGACTTTACTTAGAAGCAGAAAAAAAAATGATCTTTATCCACCCTTGCTTTGGATAAATCCATGTAACACCATTGCAAGGATTTAGACAAAGATCAACCTTCTTGGCCCCATTAATGAAGATTTGTAAACTATAACAATTATTATATATTATATAGTAATTATTATATATGCTAGAATTTACTAAATAGATTACAATAGTGCACCATGGATAAAATGTAGGCATAGTGCCAATGTTTATTCCTTTGACAAGCTCCATAAGAAGTTAACATTTTTCAACTCTTTACCAAAAAAGTTCTTATATTCAAATAGGTTTTAAAAAGCCACCAATACTTGTAGTTGGTGAAGAATGACATTCTTCTAGCACGTTACTAAATTTTAAAATGGGTACAAGGTACATGTGATTCTTATGAGAAAGAAATCACCTGAAAGGGTATAATTGATCTCCTTCTCTTATGTCTTTTCCACATCTTGTATCAAAGCAAAACCTTTCTAATTTTTTGCATACCAAACAAAATTTTATCCTCTCCATGACAATCCTACCATAGATATTGCCTACAACTACATTATTTATGTCATTCTTGAATTCCATTTCAAAGTCAAACTCTTATAGTTTGCTTACCCACTTTGGTATTTATTTTCTTAAATTCTTCAATAATAGTAAATGTTTCAAACTTTGATGATTTTTTTTATGATATATGTTGACCCAATAAGTATGGCTTAAATTTGACAAACCTTTAATGAAAATTGTACCATCTATTGAATCCTCTCAGTTGAGTTACATTCTCAGGAGTAGGCCAATCAATTGGACTAGCCTTGAGTCCCTCATATTGATTATTTTTCCAATGTACTCGAGTGCGCTCTTTGAAAAGTAATACTTATGTGGAGTATGACTTCAAAAGTCCCAAAATGATTCTTAAGAAATTCAAGTGTTCTACTATTCTTTCTTTTATTATAAAAGGATATCATCAAAATAAAAATCCATCACATTAGGCTAAATAATTGGGTACATAACTTCATTATACCTTGAAATATGGTTGGTGCAATGGTCGGCCCAAAAGACATAGTCTGATATTCATTTTGACCATGATTAGTTTTGAAGGTTGTCTAAAACTAGTCACACACTCTACCCTTTATTTGGTAATCTCCCAATCTCAAATTAAAATTTCTAAATACTGCCACCATGTAACTTAGCTAATAATTTATCTATCCCAAAATTACAATATTTATTTTTGATGGTCTGCTTGTTCAATTCTTAATAAGGAGTCATCATTTTTATTTACTAGCAAAATGACTTTTACTAGGCTTTATGTGACCCTTATCTAATAGTTCTTGTACCGTCTTTTCTATTTTATCCAAGTTAATAACTCGGGAATTCCATTAAAGATGAATTATAAGTGGTTCAAATCCTCGCTTTAATTTAATAATATATTTTTGTCCTCTACCAAGTGACAAATTGTGATATAGTTATTCCCTACAAATTCCAAAATTGCTACTTGTAACTCTGTTTGTGTCACTATTTTATGTGCCTCAATCTTGTTGTGCCCTCCCTTCATGAAATCATATTAAATAGGGAAACACAACCCAATTAACAATTATTTTAGAAATTTTATTCTTGCTTAGTCTATTTTCAATTTGAATCCCTCTTAACTATAATAAGTTAATTAGTTTTAATTATCCCTCAAATTTCATGTATAAAGCTCATCCAAATTCAATTGTTAAATGCTTCAATAATTGGTGTTATTTGCAACAAATAAATGAGAAGGGATCATAGTTGATGTGGGTAGCTAGAAGAGATCGATCAAATTCCATAAATTTGAGGACATGGAAGTTGTAGGTGGCGATCTATCAGATTGCCACACAACATGGTGAACACATACTTATGTCATGCCACATAATGATTGAGGGTAATCACGACTAGTGTGTTTTACAAATCAAATGCATACCATGAAAAAATACATCCTCATTGGCTAACTAAACTAAATTACTTCTGAGTAATCAAATATATGTTTAAACAAACATTATGGCAAAGAATTATAAACATATATTATAAATAGAATATGAAATCCCGACATATGCTAAAAACATATGCCTTTGTATGTTTGAATGATGTTTCTATTATTGGTCCCTCCCAAAATCAATTGAAAAAAAATGACAAAAGATTGTGGAGACGACGTGATACAAATTGTTGTCGCTTGGAAGCTTGATCAACTTGCTATCCAAACCATGTTCTAGTTCCTTGTTCTTGGATTTTGAGTGGTAGTTAGATGAGAAGATGTTGGACTTGAAAATGAAGTGCAACTTATATTGGAGGGGGTTAGACCTCAATAATTCATAAATGGTAGAATATTGAGAGACATTGATGTGCATCATATGCAAAAACAATGAAATATTTTCCTATAAGAGGCTAATTGGATTTCTTAAGAATATTTATATTTGTAAAGACCTTGCTACCACCTTCATCTCTTTTCAACTTTTGTCTTGATCCCTTTGAATAATTTCTCACTCCTTTTTTTCTACTCCTCTTCTTTCCTTTGTATTTTTTTTAGCTCTTTTGATTGACTATAGGTTTCCCTATCTACTTTATCTTGCTCTTTCAATTCCCTTGTCATAGCATGCATTATCTTTCTCTCATCGATATATTGTCATTAGGTTAACTGGGTGATGAGATGTGCAAGATCCACCTCATTATTTTTGTTAATTAATGGTGAGCCTTCATCATGTTTTGGTGCTTCAAGGGGTCTTTGTCAAGGGAATACCTTATCTCCATATCTTTTTATCCTAGTGAAGGAAGGATTGGGAATATTCCTTATGAATCGTGTGAGACAAGGATTGATCCAATATGCAAAGAAAAGTTGATGCACACCACAAGGATATAAAATGAAAGAGTACTAAATTATATATAAAAACTCTAAGAGAGCTTGAGGTAGAATTGTAAGGTCAAACCTTATATTACATATAAGGAAATGTTGGGTTAACAAAAAATAAAAGAAATAAATTGCCTTTAAACATAAAGTATCTATATGCAAATGGAATAAATACAATCAATAAACAAAAATTAACCTAGATTAAAACATTGTTAGGCTAGTAAATGAACACAAGTAAATGAGGCAAGTAACAAGCGTATATGATACTTAGGGCTAGACTAATGATGGATGATCACTAATTTCTCATGCAAAATTTATTTACCATAACTTGAATAAATTAATTTTCCCTAGTTTAATGTGTTAGATTCTATGCAGTGTTAGGTTTTTGTGGAATTCAATTTTGCACTGCTTGGATTTAATCTTGATGCATGAAACTAAACTGTACCATGTGTCCTAGTGGCTTGATAAAATATTTATTCAATAGAGCTATTTTATCTTTGTCATTTTAATAGTTGAATGTGGTCAAGGTGGTGTTTATGAACACCATTAAGAAGGTTGTTGAGTCGATAAGGAATATGTTATCCTTGGCCAATCCCCTGTTTGTTTAGGTTAATGATAAGGAATACTTTTAAAGACAACATACACAAGAATGAACATGGCCTATATGTAGATAAAGTAGTTTTGATTCTTTATTCCTTCAAAAGTTTGAAGCATGCTCTAAAGATTTCACCTTATTAAATTACATATAAATTAAGTAACGGAGGAAAAAAAATTTGATTTTGAATTTGAAATTTAAAAACTTGGGTTAGTTTCCACTTGCCTTCAGATTGAACTAAGATAGTCCCAAGTGACATAACAATGAACCTCGAGGATAAATTGCCTTTCCAAAGCATGTAGAAATTATGTCAATGTGAATTTGAATATGTTATATTACATTTCAGATGTGTCACTTAAGTGCACAAAAGTAAAGGAAAAATGATCTGACTATGCAAGTTTCACCATTACAAATAATAATTTTAATGTATAAACATTATAAAATTCCAAATACTTGATGTATATTATTTTAATGTAAATATCATTTTATAACTACTTAAGAATTATATATATACATATATATATATATATATATATATATATATATATATATATATATATATATATATATATATATATATATATATATATATATATATATATATATATATATATATATATATATATATATATATATATATATATAAGCACTTTTGAGTGGAGCTATGAACTAGTGAGGTCACAAGGAGGACCACATCCCCAAAATGAAAGCTAAGGCATCCTCAATATTTCTCCATCATTCAGCTTGATAGTACTTACCGATTGTTCCCTAACCATCGAATAGAGGGACTAACTAACAAGCAAACCGGCTTACCATGACCATTGTCACCAATCACCTTTGCATCTCTGGACCAACTCCCATTCTCTGTTTGTCAGCAACAACAAGCATAAGCACTTGGAAGGGGTCTGAGCGAAGAACGAAACCATTGTCAGCAGGGGACCACCAACCTTGGCATCAATAACACCTATTGCCGACAAATATCTACGACAACAATTCATACTCGCATCAAACATATCATCTTCCATGGAGCCTCCGCCAATAGTATTGTCAACATTGTGTGGGGTCAGCCAGTGTGACTGCAAGGTGCCAGCATAGGGAATCGAAACTAAGACCTCCATACAAGGAGGCTTGTGACCTTGGCATCATGTCACAGGTTATATATTTTATTAAATAATAATAAAAACAATAAATAAATAAAAATTCTACTAAAAAATTCTTCTAAATTTTTATGTATTAATTTTTAAAATATTTTTGTGTATTTAAACAATAATAATTAAAGAAATATTAATATAATTTTAAATTAAATAATAAAAAAATGTTTTTATTGTCTATCAAATGAATCTCGCATAAAAGAATATCTCATACACATTTCAAATTTCAAACGTTGCGAGAAGCAGAAAAAATAGGATGGTCGTTGGGAAAAGCCAATAAAACAGGAAAATCTGGGCAAGATAAATAATTTTTGTTTAAAATTTTTCTTCCATTTCTTAGCATTTCTTAGGATTGAACTTTGTTTTTCTTTCGTCAATTCTTCATAGCATTTCATAGGATTGAGCTTTGTTTTTCTTCTGTCAATTCTTCGTAGCATTTTTCATTTGTGTAGGGTTTGTACAGTGTGCACACTGGCACTGGTCTGTCTATTTTTCTTAGCATTTTTCATCTGTGTTTTTATTTGAATTTTTGGTCTGTTTATTTGGTTTTCTATTTCTTTTTGTTTTTTTTTTCGATTTTTTTTGGGTAGCAGAGGAAGAGGCGGTGAGGACAGAGGAGAGGAAGAGGCAGGGAGGACAGAGGAGGACGGGAGTGAGCAGCACGTGCCCCAGTGAAAATGATGGTATTTTCCTTTGTTATCCATGTCTGGTATTTGTTTCTCTTTGTGGTATATATTTCTTCGACAAGTAGTAAAGTTTGCATAGAAATACTTGACTACTCTTCTCATGGCATTTGTTATGTATGAATTATTCATTTGTTTAAAACAACCTGGCATAATGTTGAATGGCTGCAAAGAGTTTTCCAGGTATCCTTTTAATCTCTTCTTAGGTTTACCAAAAATCTAAAGAACCACTTTCTCTTCTTAGGGCAGAGAAGATATTGTCTTTATCTTGCAAATTTTTGTATTCAGATTTTCTTTCACTATACTATTTCCTAGAGGAGCCACTTTCAGAAGTTTAGGGATGGACTAAGATGGACATTAAGTTAAGGCACATAAAATAAAAATAAAAAGCCCTAATGACATCCCACTCAGTTTTATATCTTGAGCCATCTAAGCTTTGTAAATCAGTGTTGTGTGTGTCTAACAAGACATTTCCAATTTTAACATCTGATAAAACCCCCCTGCAAATGCTCATTGAGACCACATTTCATATAGGAATTCTATCAAGCAATTATTGTGCCTTACGTATGCTTCCATGATCTGAATTGACATTTCACATCTCCTTGAGGCGTTCTACCAACAGTCACAGCCTTGTCCATGTGTCCAAATCTTGCAATATTCATATATGAAGAGCATCTCTGCCAGGGCATACGCGACTCCAACATCTAAAAAAATCTACGCAAAAATTGTTTGGAAACAGTACATGTCCTACACCAAGCTCTCAAAAATTGTTTAAGAACGTCTCATAATAGTCTTATCTCAATTTTCATCATTTTTTACATAATTTTAAGAATGTTTTGATTTGTTTTCATGTCTAATAGATTGACTTGTATTTATTTTTATGTTCTTGTAGATTAAATTCACAGAAGATGCTGAAAGGTAAATTTAAGCTTGTTTTCTTTTTACTTATTAAGTTTCTCTCCTTTTTAAGTATTAGTCAAGTTATGAAATGCTAACTAACAATTTAGAGAATTTGTAGCTATCAGAACTGTTTGCGGCTTGATATAATGAAGAGATGCTGAAATCACTGAAGTTGATGCATTTGGTGCTCTTGGAAAGAATAGAAAAAAGAGACCTGGTATGTACATATTCTTAACATTTTGTTTTTGTTTTGATGACTTTTTTTACTACCCACCTTTTTTATATATTTAGGGAGTCTTTAAACCTGAACAGTTTTCTTCCTTGCTGAACCTATTAGCATCCTAAATTTAATTTTCTAGATAGCTTCAAAAAAAAAATTCCAAATAGATTTTAGATTTATCTACATTTATATTTTACTGTATTGATATTTGTTGCATTACATTGATTGATTTATAGCTAAATTGACAACGATTAGATGACAGGATTACTCAAAATTGTAACTGGTGACCTCTATGCACAAAATAATAAATTTTGATGTAGATTATTAGCCCACCTCTTCGAGAGGTGGGTTGCCAAGTATTTGATGACAAGGATCCTCTAGGTCCCAAGCAGCATTTTCAGCTACTTATTTTCCATGCTTATAGAAAGTTCAAGCATACGAATGATGTTGCTGGTATGGATTCAGAGCAACAAAGGATGTGATTGGTTATTTTCCATTTCTTCAATACTATTTTGATCAAACATTGATCTAATAGTTTTTGTAACATGTAAAAATACAATCTTTAATAAAAGAAAGTTATTGGAAGGGGTTTTAAACGCCTTCAAGAACTGAAAGGAATGCCCATTGGCCAATGGTCATTCCTTGGCGTCCTGTGTTTTTTTGACAGCTTAAAGAATGGTCAATAGGCCGAGACCATTCTTTAAGGTATGTCTTGTGTCCCTTGCATTTTTTTTGGTTAGTGTTTATTTTATTATTTTTATAATTTACTAATTTTGATGTTAACATTAAAGTTGCCAATCACAATTTTATAAATAAATGCATCATTTATGAATCACATCACAAGTTGCTCAATAATATGTTTCATAGTGGACAATCACAAATCATAATATTATGAAACCAACTTGGCATAATTATATCACCATAATAATATGCATGTTTTTACCCATCACATATTAACATTGTTGATAATGAACAATCATAAATTACCTTCCTAAAAACAATATTTAAAAGAGAATTAAGAACTCACTTTATGAATGCAAGTCAAAACACAACTTGTTTACATAATTATTAAATGCACAACTTTACACATAACATGTAAACATAATTGTAAATGACTAATTTATGTTTTGCACATAATAAAACAAATTAATAAAGATGTACTACTTGACAATCACATATTAACATTATTGCAACACAAATTTTAAAATAATTTTTCATTTTCAATCAATGCATTGTATGAATTTGTAAAATATTACCACTTAACATGTAATATAAATAATATAAAATAAATGCATTCATAAAGTGAGTTCATGTAATGTAAATAATGAAATGTTAACACTTAACATATAATATAAATAATATAAGATAATTATGTTTGGTGTGGTCTGGTCGTGTGTGGTGTGGTGTGGTGTGGTGTGGTCATGTGTGGTGTGGTTGTCTTAGGTCAATTAGGGGAGGCCATATAATCTTCCACCTTCACATGGTTGGCCTTGTTAGTAGAGAATGTGAATAAATATTCTTGAAGCTAAGAGAAGCTTGTTTTAAATTATTTATGTTATTTAACTACAAACAATGTTTTATTAATATAAGCTATATTATGTGACATGGTGAGATTTTGAAAATAATGAAAATTATGATTGCAAAGGCAAACTTTTAAATAATCAAAGGGTTATATATTATATAACTCAATAATTTTTGGTATGTTTATAATTTGAGGTTTTTATGCTAAAAATAATTATTAAAAATACCATTTAAAAGATAATTATAATATTTTTCTTATAATTTTTAGTTTTGTTATAATATTATGAAACCAACATAATTATATCACCATAATAATATGCATGTTTTAGCCCATCACATATTAACATTGTTGATAATGAACAATCATAAATTACCTTCTTAAAAACAACATTTAAAAGAGAATTAAGAGATCATTTTATGAATGTAATTCATGACACAACTTGTTTACATAATTGTTAAATGTACATTTTTACACATCAGATGTAAACATTGTTGTAAATGACTAATTTTATTTTGCACATAATAAAACAAATTAATAACACAAATTTTAAAATAATTTTTCATTTTCAATCAATGCATTGTAAGAAATAAATAAATGCATTCATAAAGTGAGTTCATATAATGAAAATAATGAAATATTAACACTTAACATGTAATATAAATAATATAAAATAAATATGATTTGTGTGATGTTGTGTGTTGTCTTCTTAGGTCAATTAGGAGAGGCCATATAAGCTTCCACCTTCACGTGGTTGGCCTTGTTAGTAGAGAATGTGAATAAATATTCTTGAAGCTAAGAGAAGCCTATTTTTTGTTATTTATGTTATTTAACTATAAATAATGTTTTATAAATATAAGTCATATTATGTGACACAGAGCTATCATGGTTATATATTATATCACTCAAGAATTTTTGGTAAGTTCATAATTTGGGATTTTAATGCTAAAATAATTATTAAAAATGCCACTTTAAAGATAACTCTTGCATATTAGTTTTAATTATAATATTTTTCTTATAATTTTAAATTTTGTGTTCAAGTATGTATTTGTTAATTTTAATTTGAAAGTAATTAAATAAATCTGTATTATATAAAAGGGATTTTACAAACAAAATTACATAACAAGGTATATCATAGTCCTACCTATAACCTACTACCTCCATTACAACAAGTTTCTATATATAACATTCAAACAACCACGACCCTTGAGTGGTGAGATATGAGCATTTCAAAAAACATACAAAAAAACCTCAGAAGCTTCGGCATGAGCTCAAAGAAAACCACAAAATAATCAAGAGACAAATGCCCACGACCATCACAACTACCTCCAAAAGATAGTTCGACATCCATCTCGCACTCAACACCATCACTCTGCTTCTAGTTGATCCAACGTTGCACCAAAGGTCAAGGCTTTAGTACCTTGCATGCAACAATCCTCCAGCATCAAAAAACATACCAAAAAATGAGTCAACACACCAGCTTTTGTGACCATCAAAAGATTTGTCGGCGCTTCCACACCTAACAAGACTATTGCATAAAGAAATCAGTCTGTAATCATCAAATGTCACTCTTTTAGTCTTTTTTGGAATCAAGGCTATGAAGGTGGTATTAAAGTCCTTCAAGATAAAACCACCAACTCTTGATTCCTCCACCACTTCCGACACCTCCTTTCCAACTATATCCCATGCTTTATGAAAAAAGATAGTTGAAAAACCATATGGCTTGGGGGCTTTATCCCCTCCAAGATCAAAGAGAGAAAGTTTTGACTTCCTCTAAAGAGATCAACTTCATTAGAGAAGGGTTTTGTGCTTCAGATACTCAACATGGAATGACATCCAAAATACTCAAATCTACATTAAGATTGATAGGATCCACAAAAAAGATATTAGAGAAGTAGGTCACTACTTCCCTATTAATAGCCTCTATATCTTGAAGAGTGATTCCATTTGCATCTTGTATGGAAGAAATCATTTTTTGAGACCTCTTCACCTTAACTGAGTTGTGAATGTTTTTTGTATTTTTTCCCCCTTCCCTTAGCCACATCTCCCTAGACTTCTGTCACAAAAAAACTTCCTCCCTAACCAACAATTTAGCATATTGCTTCGACAATTCTTTCTCCATATCATATTCCTCCTCTCCCATACCCTCAACTATCACTTTAGAATTCAGCTCAGCTAAACTACTTTCAAGCTTGAATTTTTCAGCAAAAATATTCTTAAACTCTTTCGTATTCCAAACTTTGAGTTGCTCCTTAAGAAATTGTAGTTTAAAAAAAAAAGATGAAAGCCTTATCACCTAAACTTTGTGGGGCAACCAACCACTATTGAGCAATCTTCTCCTTAAAGTTATCAACATGCAACCACATAGTTTCAAATTTAAATGGGGTCTGATCCGGTGTAGAGTCCTCTTGAGTCCTTAAACAAATTGGATAATGATATGAACTTGAGAAAGGTAAGATTGCGCAGTGCAAATCCAGTCCATCACATCCCATTTTACAATCAATAAAAACCTATCTAATTCTTTGCAATATTAAGGAATCCACTTCTTTGGTTTGTCCAAGTAAAATCTGCATTATGAAGTTCCAAGTCCACCAAGACATTAGTAACAATAAATTCAACAAAATCCCGTTGTCTTTGACCAACCCAAATTGGACCATCTTTCTTCTCCACAAGGTTAAGGATAGCATTAAAGTCCCTCCCAATAGAAACAAATTATCCCCATTGTTACTCAAATAAAATAAAGCTCATGCCACAAGGCTATCTTCAAAACTGGATTGTTGGGGCCATAAACATTCAGAGCATAAAGCTTTGTGAATAACTAATTTGAACTAACCTTAATCCATTGCCAATTTCTATCCTAGTTAATAAGTTGCACATCAACTATAGCCTCATTCCATAGGACACCCAAGCCCCTTGAAATGCCTTCCACTCTAGCAAAGGTTACCTTCCATTGATTAAAGATTCTTTTGAAAGATTCCACATCATCATCTTTGATTTTAGTTTCTTGTAAGAAAATAACATCTGAACATCTGGCTTATCCTTATCCAGAAATCTCTTAATCTAGTGGATCTTGTTAGGGGCACTGTTGCCCCTGACATTCCACGATAGGAGCCTCACAACTACTAAGAAAAGGCATAGCGTTTTCCAAATCTCAAAAGTTTAGTTTGGTCAGCTGCTTTACCAACAATCTCCAACTTCATTCTATTAGTCCTTGCACCCCTTCTCCTTTTCTCCCCTATTTTTGGTTTAGTTAAGGAGGAAGGGGTTTGATCCACTATTGTGGGCTCCATAATACCACTGTTCTAAAAAAACCTAGATCATCCTCACGCCCATATTCCTTATGAGAGCCATAATCTAAATCAAACTCATTAGTATTGCCTCCACTATCCTTGACCTCATCAAAGGAGCTTCCCAAATTTCTAATAGGTGAGCTTTAATATCCTTATATAAAGAGTCACTTTCCTCCCCAACTTCTTCCAAAGCTGATGAAAGAGTCAGCCCACCCGCTATCTAAAAATTCAAATTATATTCTTCCATCGGTTTGAAACCTCTTTCATTCTATTTCTTCTTGTTACCCCCTTTTACAACTGAATCTTCTTCTTGGGAAGAATTAGGAACCACCTCTGCCATTATCATGCCATCATGCTCCTTGGCGGCACAAGATTGATCCTCATGTCCCATCCTTTTATCTATGCTAAAATGTGCCTCCACAACTACATTTCCTTTAGGTCTATCTGCACGAATACTTTCCTTTCTTTCCCTCCCTATTTGTCTTCTCCTTAGAGATTCTCTGGTTCATAGATAAAGGAGTCTCCTTTATCACTTGGATAGAATTGCTTTCCTCAGTTGTTTTGATCAACAATCCATTCCCAATGAGAAGATCTATGTGATCTCCTTCATCTGGCCTTCAACCCATTTTTGCATCACATCTTGGTCACCACAAGAATTATTTTCCAGCATTATCTCTTCCTAATGATTGGATACCATATTATCCTTACCCCCACATCTTTTAGTGCTCCTAATAATTTTATTTGCTAACCAATTAGAATACAAACCTTTACCCTTGTCCATCTTTTATGAGACACTATGAACATAATTGGGAGTCTCTTCCTCACCCTTATCAATTACAAGAGGTTGTCTCCACTCCCCTTTCTTAGAACCTAGCGTAATAAAGTTTAGTAACTGGTGGCATTATTTCCATAGAACCAAAATACTTAGGAAAATAGTGAAATCTTGCTTATCCACTACATCCTCATATTTAACATAGGTTCCTATCAAATCCCCTATCAATTTTAGCGTTACCTTATCCCAATATTCCCGTGGGAGATTACGAAGCTTAACCCAAATAGGGAGCTCCTTAACTTTATCCTTAGTGGGGTCAAATTTAGGAGCCCAATCCCTAAGATAGAGTCCATTATCATCTATTAGGTAAGGTCCACTCTTAAGAATCTAGTCCTTGTCATAATTTGAGCAGAAATTACTAGGTAGAACCCATTAGCCATGGTTTTTAGAGTGCAATCCTTCTCCCAGTTATCCTCACACCACTTCCTTAGTTTGGTTAGGGAAGGCCATGGACCCTTAAATTTTATGATAAAGGATCTTTCTTCTAAGAAGTAAATAGAGTCATACCAATACTTATTATTAACTAGAAGAGAAAAATCCCTAACTTGCATCTCCTTTTCACTCACCGGTTGGGTCTCACTCGTTGAAACGGTCTAGGTTTTAGGGTGCCATAACTTCTTCGCAATCTTTTGGAAGCTAAAGTTCCTCTAAACTAGAAAAACCCCTCCATGGTTTTGAAACTTTTGTCTAGAGTTATCCCATCCCCTACCATTCCCTATTACCACTAAAAAAATATTGCACACTCGTGCTTTAGACCTTTCCACCACCATTTTTGCTCATCCATTGAGAAGTTTGGAATCGAGGCTGATTCTTGCGACTGAATGGCTACCCCCATGGACTGTACAAATTGACCTTAATATCATCACTACATAGTTTTTGTACTTGCTACATCCCACTACCCCTATCTATACACATGATCTTTGCAAAAAAAATCTTCTACCCTTGTCTATATACTAGTTGATCAAACC
Organism: Chamaecyparis obtusa; assembly: GCA_027943335.1. Classification (NCBI taxonomy): domain Eukaryota; kingdom Viridiplantae; phylum Streptophyta; class Pinopsida; order Cupressales; family Cupressaceae; genus Chamaecyparis; species Chamaecyparis obtusa. The sequence goes on along the minus strand of BSBK01002462.1, from coordinate 455,547 downwards.
CTAGACCAAAGTGGTACTTCAATGCACATATAGACATACAAAATGACCATCAACTTTCAACTCAAAATCTGCCAATATTTACATTCATTGATGTGTATTTCAACAAAAAACCTATTAGATAGAAAGCCAAAATGATAAAATCACACTCGGGGGAAGAAGGCCTAACTTCATCACAATCTGCAACTTTCTTTTTTACATCTTATTTTACATAAAGTAATTATAAGTGATTTAATTTAGAGTGGTCCTCATTTTTGTGAACTTAAGTATTTTAAAAAATAGAAATTATATCAATACTGAACTATTATTGATACATATATAGTGGAGAAATGTACATTCATTTCACTTTTCCTTTTTTTGTTATATTAAAGTGATCAATTAAAGGTACTAAAGATTATATTTAGTATTATTTTGAGCATAAATTACTATTCATAGTAGATAGAAAAATATGTAGAGGCAAGTAGCTAAGAGTTAAAATTTAATTGTGCTAAATAAGATTGTAGGTGCAACCCTACATAGAACTCTAGGTAAGATTTGACACAGTCATGGCAAGAGGGTCCCATAAGGAACAATCCAGGTCCTGCATCGATATTAAACACATCGGAAACAAAACATGAATTACCAAAACAAAATAGAATCAAGTCCTTATATCAGTAAAAATATGTATAATTGACCAACAACATGTTGGTTTAAGATTCGACACGTAGGTCTGATTACCGACACAAATACAAATCCTAGACTAGATAGTTTCCCAAAAGACTAACTATTGCCTACCACCTACCTACAACTCCTCTTTCCCCTAGAATGATGGTTAAAATGAATTAAATACCCTTCGAAAGATAAGAAGATCTAGTCAAACCAAAATGAAAAATTAATGAAACAAGAACCATGTCAACTAGAAAAATCTCAATCCATAAAGTGAGAAGAACATAAGATATTCAAAATAGGACAAGACCCAAATTGAAGAAGAACACCTCTAGATTGAAATGAAGCAAAATTTCATCAAACAAGGTGCCAATTAGATCTGTAAGTCACGGGAAAGCTTTGAGATATAACAGTGAATCCAACTTGCTTTTACAATGCAAACTACTTTTGAAGAACCAATAATACCGAAAGCCATAACTTGTCGGTAAAAGAGCCAATCTATCAGAAACTCAAGAAAAAGGTCCAAGAACACATCCACAGGATAAATATAATTCCACAACAAAAAAAGAACACCAGAAACTGAGAAATAAATTTTTTTTTGGTGATGCAAGATTACCTACAATCCAATGATGCTCCTACATCAAACACCCCTAGTGAGAAGAAGATGTTCCATAAGAGGAACTTATGAACATCTTACAAGATTCATGACATAAATCCCATGCTTATTCTTGAACCATATTTCCTCTTTATCTATAACTTTCCTTCTCTCCAACTTCTCTTTTCCTTCATTTAGCTCTGTTAGATTACTCTACTCTTCACTCTGTATCTTATTTGTGAAAGATAGTAAGGAAATTTTACTAAAATACTTTCCTTTTGTATATCCAATTTACTACAAGACTCCCTCTACTCCAAAGTATTTTTCTTCTTTACCTTATCTCTGTCATCATTCAACACCCTCTCGTTCTCAGATCCAACCATAAGATCCCTCTTTTGACCCATATCGACTGGTACATTTGGATTCTCAGATGACTAACTCTTCACAATTCTCAGATTCCTTGCACTTTTCTCCACTTGCTACTTTAAGGGAATGAAAGTAAAATTTTGTCCATCCTTTTCTATTGTGACCAAGTTTCTTCAGCAATCATGAAAAACTCCCCTATCATACTACAAAGGTCTACCGAATAGAACATGACAAGCACTCATAGATACCACATCACACAATACTTCATCTCTATAAGGTCCAATGTTAAAATTTACCAACCACTGTTCTTTCACCTCCATCGCATGATCATATTGAAAAAAACTTATCTGATAAGGACAAGGATATTTATGCCTCTTCAAGCCAAGCTTCTGTACCATCTCTTCTAATACCAAATTATTAGTACTACCACCATCCATAATAACCTTACAACATTTTCCTTTTGATTTGCACACTGTCCTAAACAAATTTCTCCTTTGTATAGGTTCAACTTTCATCTTACTAAACATGATTCTTCTAAGCATAAGAGATTCTCCCTTCTCAGGTTCAACCATGTTATTAGTAGTCTTCTCTTCATGTGCCACAAGACTCTATTTAATCAAGCCTTTCCCAATACATTTAAAATCCCTATGTCCATTCTCACCACATTTTTAAAAAGTACCTCTAAATTATTTTCTATTGTTTCCTTTCCTAGGTGCCCTCTGATCAAGTTCTTTTTTCCACTTTGGTTTTGATTCATCTTCAAGAATATGCTTGTCCTTGCTATTACTCACCTGTCTCTCCCTTCCTCTAGGGTTACTCTATTGTTTCATCTTCCAATTATCTTCTGCCTTCAATGCATAGTGATAATAATCCTCCATAATAGAAATCCACAACATGCTCAACTTATCCTGAATATTACATCTCAAACCATTAATATATCTAGCCACCTTCTCCTTAGATATCTCTTGGTGTCTAGATATAATTGTAATCTTGTAGAATTCTTCAGTATACTCCTTCACACTTATGTCCTGCTTCAGATTCTGTAATTTCATAAATAAATCAATTTCATAATCCTCTGGTATGAATTTATCTTTTAACATAGCAACCATTACTCTGCATCTAGTGATTTGATTTCACCATTCTCCACTCTATCTTTTTGCAATTCATTCCACCATAAGGCAACATGACCCTTCAAATTAGTCTGTGCTAACCTAACCCTTTGTGGATCTATGATATCTCCAAGCTCAAAATAATATTCCAATTCACCAATCATGTCTTTCAAATCCTCAAGATGCAAAGAACCAGAACAATTAGAAACTTCCATCTTATGAATTTTACTTACTTGTGCAATTTCCCTCCACAATCTTTCTTCTTCTATCAACACCTCAATATCCACTATCTCAAGATCTTCAGTATCTTCCTCATATTCCTCCCCAATCTCAAGATTCCTACGTAATCTAGCCAATACATTTCAGATCTCGATCCTCATCTCATTCTTGAAGTCTTCTATAATTTGTTCTAGCCTTCTAGGCTTCATTCTTATAGGTGTCATCTTCCCAATTCTCAAGTGCTACAATCTCAGCTTTGGTGATCTAATTACAAGGATTCAATTGCCTCTCACTCGGTGATATACTAAACACACTTGTATCCTACCTCATGTAATCACCTAAAAATGGACAAAGACAATTTAATGATAATTCAAAGAAAATTGAGTCAAATCAAGGTAAATCAAGGACACAATTGAATCAATTAAATCACAATGCACAATTAGCTAATCAAAATTAAAATCAAGTCCTAATTCAAGATAAATCAAAATTGAGAGCATTTTAATTAAATGCAATCAAATCAAAATATAATTAATTGAATTAATTGTATAGTCTTGGATTAAATTAAATTTAACCCATTCAAGGGGTACATGGCTAAAACAAATCAATTAAATCAATTACTCTCAACAAACCAAAAGGAGAGAAAATCAATCAACCAATGAGATTTGAGGAAAGGCATTCACATGGATCAAGCCAAATTGAATCTCATTCACTCAAAGTGAAAAGGAATCTTAACCATCCATCTTGTCTACTTGTACCAAGCTTTGAGGACACAAACTTTTCTTTGTCTTCAAAGGGTGGAACCAAAGACTTAACCCCAACTCAATCATGATTAAACACAACTACACCCGCTACCATTGGAAAATCTATAAAAGGAAGGCCAAAATCCTTCATTATTATCAACCACCTATCTGACAATTGCATCAAGCCTCTTGCAATTTGAGTTTAGAAAAGTATTTAAGAGAAATTTTAGCATTTATCTTGATAATCGTTAGCTTTAGCATCATTTTTTATCTTTATCATTCTCATTCTAGGACTGTCATTAGTGAGAGCTTGCTGAGAGCTCACTCATTAACATCTTAGTTAGAGAGCCATAGGATGCTCAATTAGTCATTGATTTTGTTAAATAGTTGCTCAATTGTGGTTGTATCTAGTTATTATTTCACTTATTGTTGATGATTAACCCTAATTCTATGAAGATACTTTTATTAGTATACACCTCCAATTTGGTATTTTTTCACCTTCGGCATGTCTTAGACAAATCATTCAAATCCAACAACCAACAAACAACTCCCTACAATCTCCTTTTGTAAGTCCTCTATAATTATGGGCTAGATCCACACTCTACCACCCCAAACCAAATAGCTACAAGAGTTTTGCAAGATTGGGAGCTCAAATCTGCTAGCACTAAAACATCACCCTCGCTCTGATACCATCTGACGTAGTTATGATAGGAGGGATCTAGAAGGAACAATCCAGGCCATGTAGCTAGAGTAAACACAGTGGAAACAACACATGAATTCCCAACATAAAAATGAATCAAATCCTTCTTATATCACCAAAAATATGTACAATTGACCAACAACATGCTAGTTTAATATTCAACACGTAGGCCTGATTACCAACACAAATCTATATCCCAGATTGGATGATAGTTTCCCAAAAGGCTTACAACTACCTATTGCATGACTACTACTCCCCTTTCTCCTAGAATGATGGTTACATTGAATTAAATATCCTTTGAAAGACAAGAAGATCCGGTTGAGCCAAAATGGAAATTACCAAAACAAGAAACACGTTGGCCAAAAAAGATCTCAATGCATAAAGAAGGAAGAACATAACGTATTCAAAATAGGACAAGACCCAAATCGAAGAAGAAAACCTCCAGATTGAAATGAAGCAATAGTTCATCAAAAAAGGCACCAATTATATCTGTAAGTCATGAGAAAGATCCAAGACATACCAGTGACTCCAACTATCCATTACAATGCAAACTGCTTTTGAAGAACCAATAACACTGAAAGCCATAACTTGTCGGTAAAAGAGCCAGTTTGTCAAAAACTCAAGAACAAGGTCCAAGAACACATCCATGGGCTAAATATATTTCCACAACAAAATAAGAACAACAAAAACTAAGAAACTAATAATTTTTTTGGGACCCCTATCAAATTTATAAAATCCATCTTCTAGTTTAATGAATTTTAGCCTTATGTGTAACACCTCTTGATGGAATCCTTATGTATTTCATTTCTTAAGTATGTTTTGTGTTATTTGGATCCTTTACGTTCTTTCTTCAATTGTGAATCTGAGGGGTGGACTTGGAAGATTGGAACTTAGTTCCAAAGTTCTAGGTTTTCTTAGCCACTCAACCTCCAAATTCTATAGTTTCATGAAGTTATGAGTGTTAGGGTACACCTTGGACTTGGAATATTCTAATTTTTCTTGTTACTAGATCCTTTCCTATTGTGCCTCATAACTCTTCATTCCTTATAATATCCTTACTTTCCTCTTTTCTTTTGATTTCCTCTCTAATCTCATTTTTTTCTCCTCTCTATGTTCTCTCGCAAATGTCAAGCCTTTAATCTATTCTACTCTCCACCTCTCCAATTCTACGTTCTTACATATGAGTTGACCCTATAGAGTAACTTAGAAACATAACACCTAGGTTCTAAGTACCAATTCTACCTCGAGTCTTAATCCTCAATATCTCTTTGTTCCCAATCCTTGTTCATTTTCTAAACATATGAATTGATATTTCTTCACTTTGTAGGACCTTTTTTCATATTTATGCTTGGGTTTGATCCTTGATCTTCCTTTTTACCTTTGATCACATGAACTTGTCACTCAATTTATTGGTTTTCATTTCCATTTCCCCTCACTCTCCTAGCTCTTGGATCACTTCATCCTCCATGTAGTTTAATTGTTCCTCTTTGATAATTATGCTACAAAAGCAAAACAAACCCACCATAGGATTTCTAGTGTATGATCCATGGATGACCATGTAGAATGTGATAAACACGCTTATACCTAAATAGACCAAAATCAATGCCTCTCTAGTTATGTAGGTTAAAATTTACCTAGAATTTAGTCAGCCGTCCTATTCAAGCATTTTTGTTTTGTATGCTTACTCTACTTATTCAAATTCCATGTATCATATGGCCCAATTCTTCATTGAGAATCACATTTTAATTACCTTTATGGTACTAATAATGAATCCTAGGTTAGTTGATAGGATATTTGAAATCTTATTCAATCTACTATTTTAAATGAATTATTAAAAAGTGGTAAAGTATGAAAATTGACCTCATGTCAACTATCAATCGTATCTTCATTGGATGAATGATTTTCCTATTGGTCTTTCCTTTTTTAAAAAGATTTTTAATCAATTTTTTAATAATATTTCATTTTTCTTATCTCTATATCTATTTGTTCTATGTAAATGAGTTGATGAAATGAACTAAATGAATTAACAATAATTAATATTATTCAGGGAATGATATTGAAATAAGACGAGGTTATAAATATCAATGATGATAAAGAGCACAATTTAATCTAATTCCACAACAAAACAACAACAACAAAAACTAAGAAACGGATATTTTTTTTGGTGACACAAGATTACTGACGATCCAAGGATGCTCCTACACCAGACATCCCTGGTGAGAAGAATATGTTCCATAAGAGGAACTTATGAACATCTTAAAAGATTTAGGACATAAATCCAATGCTCATTATTGACCCATATTTCCTTTTTATCTGCAAATTTCCTTCTCTGCAACTCCACTTTTCCTTCAGTCATCTCCATTAGCTTAATCTACTCTTCACTCTATATGTTATCTGCACAAGACAGTAAGGAACTCTTACCTTATGTACATCCAATTTACTACAAGAATCCCTCTAATCCAAAGTATTTTTATACTTTACCTTACCTCTGTCATTAGTCAACACCCTCTTATTCTCAAATCCAACTATAAGATCCCTCTTTTGACCCATACCGACTGCTACATTTTGATTATCAAATGAATAACTCTTCACAATGCTCAGATTCCTTGCACTTTTATTCACTTCCTCCTTTAAGGGAACTGCGCTAAAAAAATTTCCATCCTTTTCTATTGTGACCAAGTTTCTTTGGCAATCATGAAAAAATCCCCTATCATACTTCCAAGGTCTTCCCAATAGAACATGTCAAGCACTCATAGATACCCCATCACATAATATTTCATCTCTATAAGGTCCAATGTTGAAATTCACCAAACACTATTCTTTTACCTCCATCACATGATCATCTTGAACCAACTTATCTGATAAGGACACAAATGTTTAAGCTTATCCAAGCCAAACTTTTGTACCATCTCTTACGATACTAAATTATCAATACTACCACCATCCATAATAACCTTACAAAATCTTCCTTCTGATTTGCAGACCGTCCTAAATAGATTTATCCTTTGTATAGGTTCAACTTCCTTCTCACTAAACATGATTCTTCTAAGCATAAGAGATTCTCCCTACTTAGGTTCAACATGTTATCACTAGTCTTTTCTTCACATTCCACAAGATTCTTTGTTCCCCTTTGGTTTTGATTCATCTTCAAGGATCTAATTCTCCTTGCTATTACTCACCTGCCTCTCCCTTCCTCTAGGGTTACTTTGTTTTTTCCTCTTCAACTTATCTTATTCCTTCAATGCTTACTAATAAGAATCCTTCATAGTAGAAATTTGCAACATACTCAACTCATCCTGAATATTAAATCTCAAACCATTAATATATCTATCCACCTTCTCCTTAGATATCTCTCAGTGTCCAGATTTGATTTTCCTCTTGTATAATTCTTATGTATACTCCTTCACACTCATGTCCTTCTTCAGATTCTTCAATTTCATGAATAATTCAAGTTCATAATCCTTTGGTATGAATTTATCTTTTAACCTAGAAACCATTACTCTCCATATAGTGATTTTCATTTCACTATTCTCCACTCTATATTTCTACAAATCCTTCCACCATAAGCCAACACGACCCTTTAACTTAGTTTGTGCTAACCTAAACCTCTTTGGATCTCTGATATCTTGAAGCTCAAAATAATATTTCAATTCACCAATGTAGTCTATCAACCAAGATAGAAAGAACCAGAATAATTAGAAACTTCCATCTAACAATGTTTACTTACTTGTGCCATATCCCTCCACAATATTTCTTCTTCTATCAGTGCCTTAGCATCCACTATCTAAAGATCTTTAGTGTCTTCCTCATATCCCTCCCTAGTCTTAGGATTCATATGTAATCCAATGAATACATTTCAAATCTTGGTCCTCATCTCATTCTTGAAGTCTTCTATCATTTGTTCTAGCCTTCTAGGGTTCAATCTTCTAGGAAACATCTTCCCAATTCTCAGGTGAAGCTATCTTAGCTTCAGCGATCTAATTACAAGGATTATGTTGCCTCTCACTTGATGATCTACTTAACACACTTGTAGCCTACCTCCAATTCAATGATCTATTCACCTTCAATATGTCTTCAACAACTCATTCAAAGTTTTCAACCAATATAAGACTCCCTACAATCCTCTTGTGTAAGTCCTCTATAATTACAAGCCAAATCCAAACTTTTCCACCACACAACAAGTAACTACAACTCTTTCACAAGCTTAGGAGCTCAAATATTCTAGCACCATAACATCACCCTCACGTTTATACCATATGACATAGTTGCAATAGGAGGGTCTGAAAAGGAACAGTCCAGACCATGCAAATAGAGTAAATAGAGTGGAAACAACACATGAATTTCCCAACAAAAAAGAATCAAATCCTTCTTATATTAGAAAAAATATGTACAATTGACTAGCAACATGTTGGTTTAAGATTCAGCACACAGACCTGATTACCAACACAAATGCAAATCCATGATTGGATGATAGTTTTCCAAAATACTAACTAATGCGTACTACCTAACTACTACTCCTCTTTCCCCATAATGATGGTTACATTGAATTAAATACCCTCCAAAAGATAAGAAGATCCAGCTGACCCAAAATGGAAATTATCAAAATAAGAACCATGTTAGCCAAAAAGATCTCAATCCCTGAAGCAAGAAGAACATAACCTATTCAAAATAGGATAGGACCCAAATCAAAGAAGAAAACCTCCATATTGAAATGAACCAATGGTTCATAAAAAAAAGAACTAATTATATTTGTATGTCATGGGAAAGCTCCAAGATGCACTAGTGAATCAAACTAGTCATTATAATGCAAACTTCTTTAAAAGAACCAGTAACACCAAAAGCCATAACTTGTCGGTAAAAGAGCCAATCTGTCAGAAAATCAAGAAAAAGTTCCAAGAACACGTCCATAGGATAAATCTAATTCCACAACAAAAAAAGAACAACAAAAACTATTTTTTTGGTGATGCAAGATTACCAACGATCCAAGGATGCTCTTGCATCACTTACATAAAATTGTAGGTACAATCATGTCCAATTGTTCTATAGAATGTACTAGAACCCCTATAAAATTTATAAAATCCATCTTTTATTTTAATGAAGTTTTTCCTTGTGTGTAACACCTCTTGATGGAATCCTTATGTGTTTTATTGCTAAGTATATTTTGTGCTCTTTGAAGCCTTTGAGTTCTTGCTTGAATTGTGAACTTGAGGGGTGGACTTGGAAGCTTGGAACCTAGTTCCAAAGTTCTAGGTTTTCTTAGTCACTCAACCTACATATTCTATAGTTATGTGAGGTTATGAGTGTTATGGTACACCTTGGACTTGGAATTGTTACTCATAAGTGCATTAAGAGTTTTCATTAGTATCATTCATACAGTCGGTAAATAGAGTGAGAAGGTTCGGTCGGTCATAACTACAAAGTAGTCACCAAGCACAAAGGTTACTGAGTACAATAGTCATCGAGCACACAGGATTATCGAGCATCAGTAAATTACCGAGTAAACCAAGAAATTAAATAATAGTTTTTAATGGCACAAAATACAAGGTAAACAGTTTACACTGAGCTAGAAAATGGTTTACTAAGATCGAGGTGAATATTTAATATGGATGCAATCATTTAATGATTTATGATTCCTATGTAAATATGATCTAGGTTATTCATTTGAGCCATTGATTTAGGTTTTGTAAGATAATGTCATAACCCTAATTAGGTCAAATCATTTTGATATAAGTATTGTAAAGATGTCATTTTTACAAGTATCACACATGAAGTAGCCACACCCACAGACATCTAACTATTAGATAGGGTTGTGAAAGATAAAGCATTGACATAGCATTCAAGGAATGAATCAAATATTAGATCAGAAGGCTACCGAGTAGTATTCAGAGAAGAGATTAATCACATTAAGGTGATAATAGATAAGTACATATCAGATATGAAATTTGGAAAAGTTTGGTGCTATGTACAGATCAATTTCACTATTGCATTCCAACAATTCTAGCAAACTTAAATCTCTTAATAGAGTAGACTTAACAATCTTATGTAAAATATCTTAACAGAGTGCACACTTGAAGAGTGTTGTTAAAATCCTCTAACCAAGTAGATCTAGTTGATATTTTTGTTACTCCTAATAGGGTAAGATCACTAGAAGTGATCAATCTTTTGTAGCCTTAACCAACAAATTTATTTACTGTAGTAGTGAAGATTTGTGGGTTCCATACCCAGCGTAGTTTTCACCTTCTAACAAGGGCCTCTGTGATACCAAAATACAAGTGTTATGTGTATGAAGTTTCATGTATGCATATTTAATTAGATTAGAAGTATTTACATTTTAACTATGCTATTGAATGTATGATGAATGTAAATGATACATTTGGTTAATGAATTGCATGTCTACAAGGATTCAATTGAAAATTTTTAAGGGTTATTGATTTGCCCCTCCCCTCTCAGTAAATCACCTTTCCATAATCCCAAAAATTGGTATCAGAGCTAGTTCTCTTGTTGAGGAAGTTTAATCACTAAAGAGAAAAGATCTTAAGGATGGAAAGGTATAAGCTTGACAAGACTATTGAAAATTAGGGATTGGAGATGTGAATTCTCATGGAACAATTTAAGGAAGCCAAAGAAAAACTAAGAGATTTATTAATCAAAAGGAAGGAATTAGCATTTTGGCACAATGAGACTGATTATCAAGAAGAAGAGATAGAGGAACTATCTAAAGGATCTGGATATGGAAGCATATCCAATGCATATGAAGGAACCATATCATATCTATCTGAAAAGAATCAACACCTTACTGATCAAGTGAAAGCACTGCAAATCGGGCAAGAGACTCAAATGGTAAGAATGATTGATGTCACGAATAATGCAAGACATGCTAACAAGAAATAAATTTGGCTATTGAAGAAAGAAGAAAAATGATTGAAAATCGAGAAGAAAAAGAATCTGAAATATTGAGACTTACTGAGAATCGCTTTGAATTTTCCAATCAGAAGGTTGTCACGAGTTAGGAAATCAACTGAGTAAACAATGAGCTTACTAGAAAATTGGAAGACATTGGTGAATTGAGGGAAGAGAATGAAAGACTAAAGAATGAAGTGAAGATTCAAAAAAACCATAATGAGATGATAAATAAAGTTGAATAAAGTACCAAAAGGATGGATGAATTCCTAAATAGTCAAAGAAGACTTGATAATACTACAAGGTTAGGTTATACCAAGTAGGGAGAGTCATCAAAAAAATTTGAACAAAAGAATGCCTATGCAAATCCAAGGCCAAAAAAACTCTCATGCTATCACTATAAAAAACTAGGTCACACATCAAATGTCTGCAAAAGCAAAGAAAAATGTATTCCTAAATCTACTCCTAAATTTGATGGTTATTGTTATAATTGTAATAATTATGGACATCAAGCACATGAGTGTAGATCAAAGATAATAAGTCACCTAAGAGACACTACATGGAAAATAACTATTGTACTTCCAACATGCATGGACATATATCACATGAATGCATGAGAAAGATGAAGCAAGTCTGGATGTGAGGCCTCACCCTGACCTATCATTGCATTACTGATTCGTTCACACTTTGACACTTTATACTTTGATACATTGATGCACTTTGGATTATCCTACCAGAGACTTGAGATATTATGGTTTATGATGATGATTATATTGCATGAAGTACATTCTGATGTGGATTAAGATCTAGGATATAATGTTGGTTGTGATTATACATGTTTAAAAATATGAATTAATGAGAAGAGTGGATCATGATTAGACTTGATTATTTCATGAATGTTATGTCATGATGGTTATGAAATTATTATGTTTTAAACATTTCTGAATGAAAATTGTAATTAGGAATTAAATTCTGCATATTGATTAATGTTGCGAAGTAAGAATTGAATATGTATATTTCATGTGATTTTATCACCTTGAACTACTGATGCTCGATGTTTAAGTGTGCAGGTAAGAGAACCATGGAATTAGTCAGAGAATCAGTAACCAACCATTGTGCAAACTATAAAGCCAAGGTTGAACCTAATGAAGAGGTTCGAACCTCGTTGTAAAGTGACTTAATTCGTAACCGTAAAATTGTATGTATGTATCAAGTGTCTCTTTATGTAATTAGTGACATGTCAATGTTGTGTTATGTCATTTTATAGTGTCACTTGACACTTGTTAAATGTTTATGTAATGACATGTCTACTAAAGCTGGCAATGTAAACCTAAGCCTAACTGACTTTTAGGAACCTAATTAATTTTCTCATTGGAGATACTTGTAAACCCTACCAATTTGATTATTTAAATTTCTATTTTTCTTCTAACGACTTTTGGAGGCTAAAAAGAGGTCCTAAGGGTCAAATTTAATAAAATTTAAGTGCCTAAGTGTTAGGGGTATGGGTTAGGGATGTTTTTATCACAACTAGAACCACCTAGTGGCCTAGGTAACCCATTTTGTAACCCATTTATCATAAGCTTCGAAATTTGAAGAAGTCTTGACCCTTACTCAACCCCACACTTCCTTTCAATCAAGCATTTAAGATAGGGGACAAGAAAAAGCCATAGGACTTGAGAGTCCATTCTGAAATTAATGCTAGTAGGTGGGTAGAAGTTGGAGGCCTTTTTAGAGGCCCTTGGTAGAGTTAGTGGGTGTTCACCCACTCTCTATCTTTAGAGACATTAGAGTTTTGGAGAAAGGAAGGAAAAAGGGATTGGGCTCTTCTCAAGATTCATTTTCCATAACACATTGGGAAGGCTGGTCTCCATTGCCATGAAAGACCTTTATTTCTTTGTTGCAAGTAGATTTGTATGTTCTTATTTTCTTGCATATGTTCATGTAATTGTGTTGTTATTGTGTATGAGAATGAGATTTGGGGTTTGAATCTTTGTTTATGGTTTTACTTTTATTTTTGAATATGAGAGTTTTTGTGAAGGGTGTAATGACATTACTCACCCTTGGATAGGGAAGAAGTGGCCATGTATGGGTGAAGGGGTTAGTTGGACTCCATGGTAGTGTAGAGTCTCTTCTCATGGAGAGAAGAGGGAAGAAATGCAAGGTGTATGGGCCCTTGCATGCCAATGTTTCTTGATCTTACTTTTGGGGAGATAAGGAGAAGATTTGTTGAAAGAATGTATGTGATTTTAGCCTTGAAGAGGCATGTTATTTGATTGTATTATTTGGCATTCTCCTACATGGAAGATCCACCTTCACCCTTTGTATGAGTTCATGTTGAATCCATTTGTGCAAGCCTTGGGAGGGTGTTTCTTGTTGTTGCAATCATGTCTTGTGGTTGTGTGATTATCACCCGTTGGTTATTGATTCTCCTAGCTCGGGGGTGGTCTCATAGAGACCTAGGTTGGGAGGTGAGCATTCCATGGTTCTCCCTCTTTTTATTGCAGGTATTGATGCCAAGACTCATGTGGATGAAGCTTGGAAGGAGTTCACTCTTTGGTGTGATTGTGTGAGAATACCCTATGTTGTTGTATTGTTGATCTTGTAGAAGATCCTCCTCTTGTTGCATATTGTAATGTTATTTCATACTTTTGGCCATTGTGAAGCTGTAAGTGGTTTGTAATGAAGAGAGGTTTCTATTTCTATTTTGAGCTCTCATTGAGTATCCTTACCAATTTATATTATCTTGTTGTAAATGTGAATACTTCTCCATCATAAGAATATGTATTGTATTTGATGAGACAACTATTATGAAAATGATGATTCTTTTCTTTCATATCTATTAGATTCTACTCCTTGAGATAATGAAGTTATTCTTTCTTGTGAAATGATATTCAAGGTTGATAGAATAAGAAATGTAATAGTTTCAATAACACTTAAAATCTAGTTGATGTATGAATTTGGTAATCTCTTTAATGTTGATGGTAATTTCTTTACAAATTCAATATATCCAAACCCCATTGGAACAAATTCTATTTCTAATTTCCCTTTAGTTGAAACATGATAACAATGACTAAATGTATATGCTAAAATACTATGTAAAAAAACAAAATCACATACAATTAATATCCAATCCATAATCCTCCTTAGTGTAATACACTAATTGATTAACCAATACATGTGTTTAACTCTCCTAATGCAAGCAAAAGAACCAAAATGTTAGAACTATAGCACTACCATAAAAATGATACTTTCCAGATTTTTTTTAAGAGCAAAATGCTCTCTTGATTTTGTATGTGAAGGGAAATTATTCTCTTGCCACAGAAAATATTCCCTCCCCAATCTCCTAATAGAAGTTAGTATTTAATCCTCTAAGCTAATCTATGTTAGCCACAAAAATAAGTCTAAAATTAATAAAAATAACTCCCTAGAAACTTTCCACTTGGTTGTAGGTGGGCCCACCCTTGCTCATCCTATACCATGCATTGGGTTTGGACTGACATGGCATTTACTCTTTCTGACCAAGACAATACTCCTTGCCATGTGTGATCACATTGTCTACTTGTATTGACTTGATAGTATTTTTAATAGGGAACTATAATCTATGACTTACCCCTTTTATTGAATGCTTGTGGGACCCACAACCCATTGCTATACTAGGCAATGACTTGAAAGTTTGGTTGACAAAAAAAAAACAAGTCTTATCACTCTCCTTCCTTCCATGCGTACCTCACTCACATGGAAATTAAGGCACACTTCCTTTGGACAAGTAAGCCATTCCCCAAACATTGAAATTAACTCAACACTTCCTCCCTATGCGTGGTTCTAGGCAGCATTATACTTGTTGTCATCATTGCACCTTGTTTCAATGTAATTCTCTTGTTCCTCTGCGTAAGTTTTTAGGAAGTTGGGCTAAGTTTTAATAAAATTTAGTGGGCCCAACCCTCATGTAAACAAAACTTACCTTGAAGAATTTTGAAATTCCCTTGGTATTTGTGCATGCTTTTCTAAAAAGGTTTTCCTTGTATGATCTTATGTAGACTTGGGTAGGTAGGGAGTTGTCACATCATCCCACTTGGCATATGGGGAGTTTATCTTGTGAGATTAGTGGAGTAGGATGATTGGTAGTCTAGGATTACTTTTTTAATTTGTTTATGTTAATTCTTGGAGGCATTTATTAATTGTTAATTATTCCTTTTACCCTATTAATGGTTACTTAGAAGATTTATTAATAGATTAACTTTTAGAATTTGGTTGTTCTTGTGGATAATAATTTTATTGTTAGGCTCATAAATTAATCAATTAGTTTTAAGTAAAAGGGTTTATTGTTAGTATGTTGGATCCTTAAATAAATCAATTAGTTAATTCTATAGTTCACCCTTTTGATGTTAATCTTAGTAAGTGGTTATTATTTCCTTTCTGGTGATTAACCTTTCAGCCTATAAATGTAATCACCAATTAACAGTCTTTAAGTAATATGTCTTAGCCTTTATCTATTAATAAAGTCTTGATAATAGTTAGTGGGATGTTTCTTTTAATAAGATCATCTACTTTATTTCTATTTGTTAATACATCTTTATGCAATTAAATATTAAATAAAAAGGTTAATGTGTTCACACTTGCTCATTATTAATAGAATATGTTAACTTTATAGTTTAGTTTCTTCAGTTGCTAATTGGATAAGATAAGAACATTGATAGTAGAATGTTTGACCTAAGTTAAATTATTATCTTATATTGGATAAAGAAATTGTATCTTAATGAATTGTTGGCCTCTAATTTAATGAGGGTTATTAAGATGGGTTAATCAATGGATAATATAGATATATTATCTTATACCATTAGTAAACCTTACTCAATCTATGTCAACAAAAGTAATTTATTATTATGATAATAACATTGTTTAAATGTTATTTAGATATGTAAATTCACGTCAACATATGATCCTAGTGGCTAATGTCCACATAACGGTTGACATTAGGCTCAAATAAAGAGTATTAGTGTATCTAGCGTTCATCTATGATTTAATTTCCTTATTGAATGATAGATAGGGATAGGCTAACCTTGGTTCGACCTTGATCATTATGTCATACTCTTATGACCAAATTTCAACTAAATTACCACCTCAATCTAAACCTTAGCCAAAGGTAGATTCAGTAGACTGAACTGAGAGTTACTTCTCAGTTGACTTGACTCTAGACTCTGACCACTTAATCTATTGTCAACTTGCACTTAACTGTTGAACGACACTCAACATTTCACTTTTTTTTAAAAAATTTGTTGCATTTTTTGTTAGTAATTTTTGGGCATGACACTGGAAAACAAAAGGACAAAACACGATATATCAACCGAGAAGACAAGGTAATGCTTACACTTGGGATTACAAAACTTGGGCTAGTGATACAACATGTGATAGATATGGTCATATAGAAACAAATTGCATGAGAATGCACTGGAGAGGAAGATATCAAAGCTGGACAAATTCTGGAATGGCATGTCTGCACTGTCATAAGGTCAGTCATTTAAGAAAAAAATGCAGAGACCGAGCACCGAAACCAAGTGTCGATACAAATGAGAACACCATTGGAGAAATCATGAGGATAAGGAACCAAATGTACAAAAGAGAAATAAATGATAATGCTGGAACAAGTACAATAATCAATGACAACTCATCCTTTGGATTAGGTGATCTCACCACCTCCACCTAAGAAAATCAAGTATGATAACTGAATTTGAACTAGTTATATCTTACAATATTTCCTTATATATATTGCATGAATACCAAATCAACATGAAATAAGATGCACTAGGGTGTTATATTTTTTGAGCATGAAATGTGTATAGTCGGTAAAAGCATGACCGAGTGAAATTTTGTTAGTCGGTGAAAGTGTTAAGGTTAACCGAGTTGAAGAATCAACTGAGAAATAATAGTGTTAGACGAGATAAAGTTTCAAAAGAGATAACTGAGCATTTTTGTATTAACTAAGCTATGGTAGGTGAAGCATTTATTACAAAACTTTGAGCGGGAAAAGGTTTTTGGGTATAAATATGTAGCGAAGACAACTCATTTCTTCACACAACAAACCAAAGAAAAATAGAGCGATTTGAGCGAAGAAAATCCAAGCCATTCATAATGATTTGAGCACATCATGAGAAGTTTGAGACTGTTTCAAGTAAGTTTGCAACTAACCGAGCCCTTTACACACGTTTTTCATGAAGCCCTAAATTGTTGAAACAATGGCATCTTCATCAAAGACCACACAATCCAAGACTGATAGTGACAAGAAGGTCACACTGATCAATTCCTTGACATAAGAAGAACTAAGACATAAATTACATCCCGAGATTGCATCACAAATTGATGATAAAGTCACATTTTTTAGCAAACTACCTAGGGTTTTATTGGTCCAAGACATACGATCTTACATTCACTGCAAGATAAGATAAATCAAAGATTTCAAACTACAATCTACATACCAAGAGCTATGCTAGGATGAAAAACTAAAAGATGAACACACACACCTGGAAATCAAAGGTCTGACTAATGCCCTTCAATTCCTGAAGGAGTTTAAGAAAAAATGGATTAGGGTTGTACTTAGCCGAGTACACGAGGGCCAGATGTGGTTGGATGAACTGATTAAAATCACTAAAGTGATAACCTACAACTGATTGAATATCTTGAAGGAAAGTTTGACAATAGAAATTGAAAGATACTAATTGATGATCACTAAGCTATCAAAGTATATGTAAGACAATTAAATTAGTTAATGTATTGTCATTGATGTCAACTAATTTTGACTGTACTTTTCATGATGGTTGCAAACATCTAAAGAAGGAAAATGATAAAGGAATGAAATATCAACATGAAGATGAGATGAACAAGAAAGATATGGTTATGGTATACATTGGGTAACTTATTGATGAGTCTATGGAATCATGTTGATGAATTGATTGTATTACATGATTCTATTATGTATTGAAGATCAGAACTGAACAAGTTTATGTGGTCGGTAAATGAATATTTCTATATACACCAAGCAAGTGTAGTGTATACTGAGTATAGTATTAACCGAGCTAGTAATCACCGACACATTCTGGTATTGATTGAGTGAAAGAAATAAATGGATTTTGTAATAACTGACTAAAATGATGAGCTAGACAATTGCTTATGATTTTGAGGTCGAAGCTAATGTTTGTTATGATGATCTAACAACTGTAAAAATTCAAGATTGATTGGATGAAGGAGAATGAAACATGTTAATGAAACAACTTCTGAGGAAGGTTAAAGCGACAAAATGAACGGTGAAGATTAAGAGGCAAAATCTATGGATGAAAAGAAAATGGTTTATGATGTCTATATAAGGAGACATGAGATTCATTATTGAGTATGGGGATACTTAATACTATAGGATAATTCACGTGAAAAGGATTGTTTTCATGCAACACTAGTCAAACTAGTTGAAGACAAAACCAAGCAAAACTATAGATAACACCGAGTGCCAGAGAAAGTATATACCGAGTAAAACAAAGTTGGAGGAAATAAAGATGTTAAATTGATTATTGATTAGAGGTATTTTGAGCTTAGCATAGATCTAAAAATTAGCAAATCAAAGTTGTATTTGAATCAGATCATTACTGTATTAGTTTAACCATTTCTACAGATAAATCTCTTAACTGAGTGGGACTTAACAGTCTTTATATTTCAATATGACATTGAATGAATGTTGATTTTTTTCTTGTTAACCCCATAGTGAATGCATGGTCAAAGGAGAACTATTAGTGATAAATCCTCTAACCAGGTCACACCTCATAGTGTGTTTTGTAACCTTTTACAGGGTTGGCTCCTAACCGAGCTCACTTTAGAAGAGTGAATTATTTTGGGTTACTGGTTCCAGGTGGTTTTTCCCCTAACAGGGTTTCCACATTAAAAATATATGTGTTCTATGTGTATGATGTGTTGAATTGTTATTTTACTTTACACATTTCTATAACTGGATAGATCGGTGAACACAATACTTAATTTACTAGTAATTGGTAGATGAAGAGAAAGACACAGTTGATATCTTACCGAGTTGATTATTTGATTGAAAAGTTTTAATATATACATCTAGAAGATTTGGGACTATAGGATAACTGGACTTAACTGATTCACCCTCCCTCTCAATTATCTAACATAAAGATGTTATCCACATGGTTACCAATTATCCAACAAATGAGGCAAAAGCCCTAAGGCACCCACTGAGGAGTGAGACACAAAAAATGGCAGGAGCCGAGTGGGACATAAATAGGATGAGGATCAACACCATCACCGATTTGAAAACTAGATTTAGAGCATATGTAATTGATTATAAATTTTTCCAATCTAGCAGACCAAACAGTGTCCCTTGTAGACCAGTTGACATAGATTACAAAATTGTCAAGAAAGGCTTACAATTAGACCTCTCCAAGCTAATGCTGAAGCAACTCGAAGAAAATATGAGGACTATCTATGTTGCTAAATCCAACACTTGAAAGTTTGGTTCACTTCTTGTCTGTATCTTTTTCTATCTACAAAATTCATTTCCATCAGTTGGTAATGTACAGTGGGATGTAAACAAACCGGTCATAATACAAATTGATGAATTCATCAAGAACTTAGGACAAAAATTTGAAGCAGTAATGGATGATTACTTCGATAAATTTAAAGAAAGAATGCATAAGAGGATCAGGATACCTGCACAGTTGGTAGAAAAATACAAGGAAGATATTTTTTTTTCTAGTGGACATTGACACCACTCTCATCAAAGAAGTTGAGACAAGGACTGCATGGTTACCCCCTATGGGCTATGAACTTGATATTGACTGAGCCTCTAAGTTAATAAAGGAAATCTTGGCCAAGCCCAAAGACACCAAAGAAACTAGGTTTGGAACCTATAAAGAAGCTAAGATTAGAATCAAAATGGACTTAGTCAGAGTAAAAGTGGGAAGAAAATCCAAGAAAATGATGGATACTTTGACTAAACAATTTGGTGAAGACGAGGAAAAAGAAAAGAAGTTGATTGAAGAATAAACTGAGGAACAACTATTGATCAGTAATAGTGAACATGAAGAGGAGATTGAGTTAGATAAAGAAATTTAGGCTGCACTGGTGAAGACCAAAGGGAAGAGGAAATAGGAAGAGACTCCCACACGAGTGAGGACAAGATCCTCTAGAGGTGTTACTCCACCCCTGAAACAAGGTGTTGCAAAAATGCATTAAAGGAGAAAAGAAGCAAAAATGCATTAAACAAGGCATTGCAAAAATGCATTAATGGTGTTGGTAAATTTAAAGAAAGAATGCATAAGAGGAGCAGGATACCTGTACAGTTGGTAGAAAAATACAAGGAAGATATTTGTTTTTTTGTGGACACTGACACCACTCTCATCAAAGTAGTTGAGCCAAGGACTGCATGGTTACCCCCTATGGGCTATGAACTTGATATTGACTGAGCCTCTAGGTCAATAAAGGAACTCTTGGCCAAGCCCAAAGACACCAAAGCAATTGGGTTTGGAATATATGAAGAAGATAAGGTTACAATCAAAATGGACTTAGTCAGAGTAAAAGTGGGAAGAAAATCCAAGAAAATGATGGATACTTTGACTAAACAATTTGGTGAAGATGAAGAAAAAGAAAACAAGATGATTGAATAATAAATCGAAGAAAAACTATTGATCAGTAATAGTGAACATGAAGAGGAGACCGAGTCAGATAAATAAATTTAGGTTGCACCAATGAAGACCAAAATGAATAGGAAACAGGCAGAGACTCCCACACAAGAAAGGACAAGATCCTTTATGGGTGTTACCCCACCCCTGAAACGAGGCATTGCAAAATTCACAAGGTCAAAACCAACAAAGACTTACCAAAAAAAGGGAGGTACTACTACATCCACCAAGCCACCTAAAAAGAGGAGAAAACAAATAAGAGGTAAGGATGACATTGAATTTGAAGAAGAAGAAGACACTAGTCAATTTAAGGTAGTTGTAAATAAAGCTCAGTCAATTGATGAGCTAGTACAAAACATAAAGGAAATGGGTAGACTTTCTCATCCTAAAATGAACCGGTATGTACACATGTCTACCGAAGATCAAGAAAAACTAGAGGAAGTAATCATCTGCATGATGGTAAAGTTAAAAATACTTCAAGTATAATTTTAGGTTACATTCCAAAAGAACTCTATGAGAAGGTATCAGCAAGATGGACTTATGCCTTGCATACCAAGAATAAGATGAGAGAAAGATCTCTAATTTTGGAAATGCTCAATATTTTAGTTACTGAGATTGAAAATTTAATGAAATAGTATGCAAATAGATTTTTGATGAAGAGAAGAGCACTCAATACTCTACAGGGAAAACTACAAGAAGTAGATGAAGATAAAAAAATCTATGGACTAAAATTTTGAAAGCTAAGGCTGAAGTAGAATAGATTGCATTAGCAATTATCCCTGAGAAAAGTGTCAAGAGAAATGATAAAAGAGTACATTCGAATGATGCAGATCTAATTGCACACAAGCCAACTGAAGAGACCATACACATCTCTGACACTGAGTAGCTAGATGATGAAACATATGCAAAATATTTATATCCTGTAGGCTATATTGAGGAAGAAAAAAGGATACTCTCGAGCATCTAGTTATAACCGGGAATGCTGAAGTGACAATTGAAGACATCACCGATGGAGATACTGATGATGAAGAGATTAACATTTCTATATAAAATACCGAGGAAGAAAGAACTACTGAGGAAAAAACAACAATAACATTGGGTAACTTACCTATCTTGATGCAAGCCATATATATTTCCACTCAAGGGAAGCCTGAGGAACACACACCCAAGAAATAGAAAGATACTACCAAAGAGCAGGGTGATAAAGATAACAAGGATTCAATCGAGCTTGGAAGCAAAGAGGAAGAGAACAAAGAAGCAGAAACTGAGACAAATGTAGATGATTCTACAATAGGCACTAGGCTAGAAGTCCAAAGACCTCAGGCCAAGGGTATAGTAAAAGGGAATTACAAGGAGAAAAGTATCTCCTTTGAGAAAGCATAGTAAAATCCAGAGACAAAATCTCTAGTTCCATATGGGAAATCCCCCACATCCAACACATAAGAGAAGATGAAGAAGAAGAAGAAACATGGTAAAGGTCTAGTCACTTTAGATGAAATCATTGAAATTCCTACATGTGACCCGAGAACCCTAGACCCTGAATTACTAAGGAGATATGGTGAATTGTGCACAAGAAAAGAAACACAGGCCAAACAGTTGAGACAAGAGAGTAAGCATAAGCAAGTATTAGAAGATGTTAGAGAGAATTAATGTGGGTTGTACCTAATATCAATGTTGATGAGGAAACTCCCATCATTGATCAACTTGCAACTCTAACTAGATATATCAACTCTCCTAACATTGATGTTGAGAAGAAAATTAAGGAAAGAGATGAATCCAAAATCCAATTCAAAATTGCAGAGAAAATCAGCCAAGCAGTGGCAGTTAATAAGGTAAAAATTTCTGAGGTAGTAACCAAATTTGAAAGTATTATTCAAAGTGTTATTACAATTTTGTAACAATTATGTACTATAGACTCCTTCACTACCAAGATTAGTTAAAAGATAAAGAAACTAGATGAAGATCTAAAGAATAGTGCAAATAGTCTAATAACTAAGCCACAAGCATTTCATGAGCAATATGAAAAAGTTACAAATATTCAGTGGTTGAGACTAGAGTTGAGGAAGGAAGAGGACAAAATCAGAGAACAAGTACCTGAGCTACAGGCTGAGTTACTACCACACTTAAAGGTGATGCAAAAAAATGTGAACAAGGAAATGAAATTGGTTTCCACCCCCAAGATATCATTAATAGAAAACATTTTTGACATGTCTGCACAAGTAGGCTTAGAGCAGATTGCTCTAGAAAATCTCAAAGAGGAATGGAAAAACCTCTTGGCCACTCTCAAGAAAACCCATCATAATATATTTGATAAATTATAAGTACATTTTTGGCATTACTTTCCAAAAGGGGGAAATATATATATATATATATATATATATATATATATATATATATATATATATTGATATTGTATGTACTTTACACCGATAGCATGTTCAAAGGGGGATTTCACACAGTTCACACATTTTTGGTTTGTACATTTTCAAGTCCAAATTTCTGTAATCGACATACACATATATGTTTTTTATACTAATGCCAAAGGGGGAGAATGTTACTCCTAAGTGCATTAAGAGTTGTCATTAGTATCATTCGCATAGTTAGTAAACAAAGCAAGACAGTTCATTTGGTCATAACTACACAGTAGTCACTGAGCACATAGATTATCGAGTATAGTAGTCATCGAGCACACAGGATTACCAAGCATCAGTAAATTATCAAGTGATGAATGTAGTGTATACCGAGTAAACTAGGAAATGACATAGCAATTTGTAATGGCACAAACTACAAGGTAAATAGTTTACACTGAGCTAGAAAATGGTTTACTAAGATCGAGGTGAATATTTAATATGGATGTAATCATTTAATGATTGATGATTCCTATGTAAAGATGATCTAGGTTAATCATTTGAGTCGTTGATATTAGGTTTTCTAAGATAGTGTCATAACCCTAATTAGGTCAAATCATTTTGATATAAGTACTGTAAAGATGTCATTTTGACAAGTATCACACATGAAGTAGCCACACCTACAAACATCTGAAGACCAGACAGGGTCATCAAAGATAAAGCATTGACAAAGCATTCAAGGACTAAATTAGATATTAGATTAGAAGGCTATCGAGCAATATTCAGAGAAGAGATCAATCACATTAAGGTGATAATAGATAAGTACATAATAGATATAAAATCAAACAGGTTTGTTTCTATCTACAGATCAATTTCATTGTTGCATTCTAACAATTTTAGAAGACTTAAATCTCTTAACAGAGTAGACTTAACAGTCTTATGTAAAATCTCTTAACCGAGTGCACAATTGAAGAGTATTGTTAAAATCCTCTAACCAGGTAGATCTAGTTGATCTTTTTGTTACTCCTAATAGGGTAAGATCACCAGAAGTGATCAATATTTTGTATCCTTAACTGACAACTTTATTTACTGCAGTAGTTAAGCTTTGTGGGTTCCATCCCCACCGTAATTTTTACCTTCTAACAAGGGCTTCTGTGATACCAAAATACAAGTGTTATTTGTATGAAGTTTCATATATGCATATTTGATTAGATTAGAATTATTTACATTTCAGTTTTGTTATTGGATGTATGATGAATGTAAATGCTATAGTCGGTTAATGAATTGCATGTCTACAAGGATTCAATTGAAAAGTTTTTAGGGTTACTGATTCACCCCTCCCCTCTCAGTAACTCACCTTTCCATACTCCCAAAACAAATATCCTAATTTATCTTGTTACTAGATCCTTTCCTATTGTGCCTCATGACTCTTTATTCCTTATAATATCCTTACTTTCCTCTTTTCTTTTGATTTCCTCTCTAATCTTGTCTCTTTCTCCCCTCTATTTTCTCTCACAAATGTCAAACCTTTAATCTATTCTACACTCCACCTCCCTAAATCTACGTTCTTACATATGAGTTGAACATATACAGGAACTTAGAAACATAACACCTAGGTTCCAAGTACCAATTCTACCTTGAGTCTTAATCCTCAATATCTCTTTGTTCTCAATTCTTGTTCATTTTCTAAACACATGATTTGATCTTTCTTCACTTTGTAGGAATTTTTTTTCACATTTATGCTTGGATTTGATCCTTGATCTTCCTTTGTACCTTTGGTCACATGAACCTATCACTCAATTTATTGGTTCTCATTTCCATTTCCCCTCACTCTCCTAGCTCTTGGATCACTTCATCCTCCCATGTAGTTCAATTGTTCCTCTTTGATAATTATGTTATAAAAGAAAAGAAAACCCACCATAGGCTTTGTAGTGTATGATCCTTGGATGGCCATGTAGAATGTGGTAAACATTCTCATACCTAAATGGACCAAAATCAATGCCTCTCTAGTTATGTAGGTTAAAATTTACCTTGAACTTAGTCAACCATCCTATTCAAGCATTTTTGTTTTGTATGCTTACACTAATTCAAATTTCATGTATTATATGGTCCAATTCTTCATTGAGAATCACATTTGAAGTACCTTTATGGTACTAATAATGACTCCTAGGTTGGTTGATGGGATATTTGAAATCTTATTTGATCTACTATTTTAAATGAATTATTAAAAAGTGGTTAAGTATGAAAATTGACCTCATATCAACGATCAATTGTACCTTCATTGGATGAATGATTCACCTATTGGTCAAACTTTGTATCCCTAACATGCACACTTTAATACTACAGTAGTGAAGATTTGTGGGTGTCATCCTCATCCCAATTTTACCTTTCAAGGGTTTATGGGTTACCAAATTTTTGTGTTATGTGTTTCATTTGATGGATATGATTAGAATGTTAGATTCATTTCAATATTGAAATTTATATTTATGGCATGCATGTGGAATTAGTTTCAAATTATAAAATTTTGTGGATAACTAATTCACCACCCCTCTCAGTATCTCACTTTCCCATATTAGATTTCCAATAATTGGTATCAAAGCTTTGTTCTCTTAGAAGAAGTCTAACCACTTGAGAGTTAAGGTCTTGGAGGTGGAGTTTTATAAGTTGGGAAAGATCATATAGAATTAGAAGATTGACATCCAACTTGAATTGTACCAGCTTGAAGTAGTAAGAAGAATTGAAGAAATCCTTGTAAAGAAGGAAAGAGTTGGAAATCCAACTGAATGACACACAATATCAAGAAGGAGATACTAAAGGTCTATTTGATAATGGAAACTCCACTAAATGTGTAGAAATAGAAGATCTGTTAGAGAGAAACAACACACTGAATGAAGATGCCAGAAGTCTAAAGAGAGAACAAGAAATCCAATTAGTAAGACTATGTGAAGTGATTGAACATAAAAAGAAAGATGAATATGACAAAACAATGGTTGAAGAAGATAAGAGACAAATGGCTATAAAACTTGATGAAAGGAAATGTGATATGAAGAAGTTGACAAACAATCAGTTGGACATGGTAAACCAACTATTACTTGCAAATCAAGAGTTTAACATGAAAGACATGGAAATCACAAATACGAAATCAGAGAACAATCAACTAAAGAATGAATTAAGATATGAAAAGGAAATTAATGAGAGGATGAACAAGCCTACTGAAGCTGTGAAATATTTTGAGGAACTGTTGAGATCACCAAGAAGATCCAGTGAAACCTTTGGACTAGGACATGATGAGCACCTATCATCCTCTAAACAAGGAGAATCATAAAAGAATGGAGAACAAAGGAATTCAAAGTCAAAGAACAACAAACCTACATGCCATCATTGTGGAAAGCTAGGACACACAACAAACATCTACAGAAGAAAGAATGGAAAGTCCAATCCTAAACCTAAATTCAATGGAATTTTTTTTAAATGTAAGAAGCATGGGCACCAGGCACATGAATGTGGGTCAAAGGTTAGTAATGTACCTACTACACCTAGATTTCAAGGACATTGTTACAATTGTCATAATACAGTCATAGAGAACAAGAATGTAGATTCAATGCAAAACCAAAGTGGACATCTAAGAAGAAAGATAATGCACCTAGGAAAGGTAACACATTCAATTGGGATTACAATACATGGTATAATTGTCATTATTGTGGATAATATGGTCATATTGGATCAAATTGTGTAAGGAGACATTTTAGAGGTAAATCCAAAAGTTGGATGAGTGGAAGTCTGGTTTGTTACAAATGCCACAAGATTGGTCACATAAAAAGAGACTGCAGAGAACAAGCACCGAGTAATGTACAATTCAAAGGTGAAGAGACTTTTGAACATATAAGGGACCAGATGAATTAGACATGTAGAAAGAAAGAGGAAGCAAGCAGTAGTGGATCTAGTGAGCCTAAGGTCACCCAATCCAATGGATCAGGTGACCACACTACTTCTATCTAAGAAAAGAAGGTATGTAAGGAACTGAATTTTCAAATGTTATACTTTACACCAGTTCCTTAATCTAGATGTGTTAAAATCCATATCTGCATAAGATAAGATGCATTCAGATAGATTTGAGAAATGAGTTAAATTGCATAACTGATGTTGAGCATAAGTATTTATGTCTATAGTGACCAAGTCACTCATTATGTGCTTAGATCCTATAATAGCTGAGATGTTATATCTACCGAGTTGAAGTGGAAATGTTAGTATTGACTGAGTCATGGTTTTAACCAAGTATGGGTATGTGGTAACCTAGTTGTCATGTAAAGGCTGAGACAACTGTATTTCACCTACAAGTGTACGGAGCATTCAATTAAGACCTAATCCAACCATTTGAGTCTATAAAATGAAATATTACTATTCATTCTCATTTCACCCATTGATTTGAGAATTTTTAGAGTGATTCAAAGGCAATTGAGAAGACCGATTTGTGAGAAGTTAGTTTTTGAAGATTCTTACAACGTCCTGTCGGCAAACATTGTGAAGGATTATTGAAACAAGGTATTACCAAGCTACTCACACTTATCTTTTGAACCCTAAATTGGAGAAATGGAATCTACCTCATCTGCAGTAGTTAGAAAGTAAGGGAAAGAGGTTCTCAATGTTCAATTATTAAGGAGTGATGCATGTAAACCACTAAAATTCCAAGCTGTACATGAAAGAACAGTGAAGGGAGATCTCTCAGGATCCTTGTCATCAATTCTACTAGATGTATTGATGATACATGATGTACTTACATGATAAATGTGCAAAATTAGTGAAATTAAAGATTTTGAGTTGAGGGAAGCATACAATAGATTGTGTATCAACTAAGTGTTGAAGGCATAACATCAACACATTGCCAAGAAAGGGTTAGTGCATGCCCTATATTTCCCTCACAACTTCAAGTTAGAGTGGATTAAGATCATTTTAAGTAGATTACATGACATAAAATTGTGGTTGGATAATGGGCCAGTGAAGATCACCAAAGAAATCATTCACTGAGTCACTGGTTATCTTATTCTTACTGGGAAGAAGACACTGAGGTGCCAAAGAAAAGAAGTAATCCGGGAAAATACACTGGTAGTATGGAACAAAAGAGTAATGATAATCTCTATGATCATAAATCTTGAGATGGATTTTGTGGTAAGGGTTATAGCTCAAAATTTTTATCAGTCAAGAAGGATGGATAGTGTTCCCTACATTGCAGTAGATTAGGTGTGGAAAATTGTGAAGAAAGATCATACTTATGATCTTGCCGAGCTGCAGCTGACACAACTTGTCGAGAACCTTACATCAATCAAGAAGGCTTAAAACTTAATGTGTAAGTTCGGTTCCCTGATAGTTTGTCTATTCTTTTATGTGCAAATTTTTTTTCTTACTATAAGAGATGTAGTATGGAGTCAGGACCAACCTGTGACTCAACAGGTTAATGAGTTTATTCAACAATTAGGTGATAATTTTGATAGTGTGATGGAGAGTTACTTTTTTGAATTTAAGAAGAAGATGATGAAGAGAAGTAGAATTCTTGTATCCCTAGTAGAAAAACACTATAATGATATATGTTTTCTATTGGATAGCGACAATACATATGTTCAAGTTGGTATGCCTAGGGTAGCATGGCTAAGGCCATTTCCATATGAGGTCAACATAGATGAGACATTAATAGCTATAATTGCTTTAATGGAAGAAGAGATAGATATCAAAGAAAAACCTTTTGGAAATTATGAAGAAGCTAAGTCTAATATTACAATGGGGTTAGAATATGCAACCCTAGAGAGGAAAAGAAAGAAAATAGTCAAAAATATTGATAAAATGCTAGGTGAAGGAGAAGAGGAGAATACACCTCTTGAAATTACACAAGGTCAAGATGAAGATCAGTCTAGCAAGTCAAAAGGGATTGAAGAGGAGGAAGTAGAAACTCAAAAGAAGGGCAAGGAGATAATGGTTTCCAAGCCCATCAAAAGGAAGATCCAGAAACAAAATCCTACTCCTCCTGTAACATTAAGAACTAGAAGTAGGGTAGCTTCAACTACCACAACTATCAATCCCCAAAGGAAAACACTAGCAAAGAACACTGAAGGGAAGAGCTCAAGAAAAAGGAAACAAATGCAAACTAGAGTTGTGTTGAGTCATCCCAAGAAAAAGCTAAGAAGGAAACTAGTATTACAAAAGGATGATGATGATGAAGAAATGACCGACACAGATGATAATAGAAAATTGAAAGTGGCAAGATATAGGCATCCAAATAGTATGGATGAAATATGCCAGAACATTAAGAGAACAATGGGACTAGCAGGATTTAAGTTAATAAAATTTGAAATATTAAGCAAAGATGATAAAGAAAAGATTGAAGAAGCAATGATAGAAATGCTATGTACATTCAAGATGACACCTTTGCAGATAGGGAATCTGATTTATGATGAACTGTTTAGTAAAAATGATGCAAGATGACAATATGCCATTGTGACCAAGAGACAGATAAGATAAGGCACTCTAGCTCATATTACACATGAATTGACACCTAAGCAAATAGAAAAATTCATGGAGAAACATAGAAATAGGTTTATACCTAAGTTGAGGGCTTACTCTATTTTGAAAAATAATGTTGAAGAAATTGTCACACAGAGAAAATGGATGTGAAAAATAATTTTGGATTGATATTTGATAAGAATGTAGGTGAAGGCACATCCAGATAGGTTGAACTGGATAATAAAAAGGATATATATGAGCCTCATAACCTTGAGGAAAGATATAAGGTAGAAGAGAGTGAATGATAGGATGTGATCACTATTGAGGATGTCCCTGAGGACACACAAGTAAACATTGATGCTTGATCGAGGAAGAAATAAAAAGCCAAATTCTTACCAAGGCAGTCTCAGATCCCTTTCTACCAAGCACCAATCTAGTTCTCATCCAATTACATGATTATCAAAGGATTAAGGGTACATCAACTATTGACTTTGAACCTACAAGCTCCTACATGGTCACAGTTGAACAGAAAATCATACAAAGTTAAAATGTTGAGGAATAGGAAAAGCTGACAACACTAATAGATAATTCACCTGCTGAGGTACATATTGAAGACAATAAAGGAGGAGAGGAGAGCATAAAAGAACAAGTAGATAAGTCTGCAATAGTAATTTCAAGACCTCATGTTGAGGAAGAAAAAGAGACTGAGAAGAAAATAACTAAGGAGCATCAAGAGCCTAAGGAGCAAGAGGCTATCCAAGCCTTAGTACAACTGTCGAGTAGAAACACACCAAAGAAGAAAGTACATAAGAAAAAGGAAAAGTATCCCGACACATAGGTCACATTAGATGAAGTTATAGCAATTTTGAAGTGGGACACTGATAACTTGACCTATGAAAAAATGCAAATATTGCAAGATCTATTCAAGAAGAAGAGAAAGAAAGAGGAACTAAGGAGAGAACATTAGCAAAAGAAAGTACTTCATGAAATAAAAGGTATATTTGTAGAAGATTTTGAATTGGATGATGTGAATGAGACTTCAACTATTCTGGAACAATTGGTTCATATTGTTAAAAAGGTAAACAATAATGAAAGTGAAGCTAATGAAAAGATAATGCAGTGGTCAAAAAGAAAGTTTGAGACAAAGGTTCTTGAAAGGGTCTAAACTCAGATAGTAGTCAAACAGGTAGAACTTTATGATCTAGTGAATACCATATAAGAGGTTTTACAAAATGTTCATTCTTTTTACAAGCAGCTATGCAATGTTGAAACATTCACTAAGGATAATCAAGAATTGATTGAAAAGCTGCAATTAGACTTGAAGTCCACCAGACAATCACTGAGCATGGATGCAAGTTCTAGCTTCATTCATTTCACACGACTACTTCATGCATAAGGAAGATTATCCAAGCTGATGGCTAATGATGGAAGTATAAGAGACAAATTAATCTCAATACAAATAATGTTAACACCTCATCTGGAGGTTATGTAGAGAGAATTGGCATCGACAAAGGAGTTAGTAAAGAGAGGTCCTTATCTCTCTAATGCCGAAAGTTTGGTTGATCTAGATGCTCAGCTAGAGATCAAGATACAGGTTTTGGATTCTATGATATCTTGATGGGATAATGCACTAGCAATGATTATGAAACTCCACAAACCATTTTTGGAGAAGCATTATCTAACCCCTACACCCCAACAACTTAAAGTGACAAAAATAAGGGGGAAATAAGTAAAAAGGGGAAATAAAATAAGTCATGTATATATAGATGATTCAAAAGATCAAAGAAGGGATATAGAATAGAAAGGTATGACATACTATTTTTTAATGAAAATGTATATTCATTGTATGTCAAGAGTCATGTATATATAGTATAGTAGTTTTTGAAGACTGAGTCAAAGTCTTAGGGTGAGTACTCAAAGTACTATTTTTGTTATACAATGTAAAAGTCATGACAAAGTATTTTTCCACTAATGTCAAGGGGGGAGATTGTTGATCCCTATGTCATGTTGTCTATTAGTGTCCAACACTTAGTAATTTTCAAGGTAATTTTGGTCGGTCATCACTACGATCGAGCCATCTTATTAAGGCCGAGTTGTGTATAGACTTGTATTCTATATAGTTACCAAGCAGTAGTTACTACCAAGAAAGTCAGAGGTCGTCGAGTACTTCAGTAGTTACCGAGAAGTATATATGCTAAGTTGTATAGAAGAGTTAGTGTTGAGCACCAGTATATTGAGAATAATTTTGACCGAGCATCAAAGACTTCATATGCCAAGCAAGCTAGTTTTGACATATGTGTTTGTAATGGCACAAACACCTAGGTAAACTATTTTGGCCAACTTCTATGTGTGATTTAATGATTTTTGAGAGAATCAAGGAGTTGGTTATGCTTTGTATTTCTAATCATTAATCCCTATCCAAGCCATGTAACCTATCAGAAAAAAGGGAATGCTTATGCAACATAAGTAATGAATCTAGATCATTTATTGTGATCTAGAAGCTTGATAAGATGTTTATATAAGGTGATATCAAAACCCTAAAATGTAGTAATAGAGGAGGTCTCTTGTATGCAAAGCAGATCAATGTTTTGGTTGTTAGATGTAGAGATCAGGTAGAGTGACCGAGCAGAGCAATGAAGGATAGAACAAAGCTACATTTGATTTTGAGATCAGATAAGTATTGGAAAGAGGAGATCTATAATCAACATTCATAGTGAAAACTAAAGGATCATGTACTGATACATTTTAACAAGTGAATCAAGGTAAATCTCTTAACAGAGTGGTCCTAACAGGCCTTTATAAATCTCTTAAATGAGTTCTTACTTAGTTGTAAGTTTTAAATCCTTTAATCAAGGTAGATTGTATAAGTCTGTAAGCTCTTAACATGACATACCCCTCATAGGGTAGATCATCTGAAGTGATCAAACTTTTTAGCCCTAACATGCACACTTTAATACTGCAGTAGTGAAGATTTTTGGGTGTCATCCCCACCCTAATTTTACCTTTCAAGGGTTTATGGGTTACCAAATATTTGTGTTATGTTTTTCATTTGATGGATATGATTAGAATGTTAGATTCATTTCAGTATTGAAATTTATGTTTATGGCATGCATGTGGAATTAATTTCAAAGTATAAAAGTTTGTGGATAACTGATTCACCCCCCCTCTTAGTATCTCACTTTCCCATATTATATTTCCAACACAAGCCATATGAATAACTCTAAAAATAAATGCATTTACAAATTAAATATGCATGAAAGATAAAGGAGTAAACAAGGAAGAGGGACCTGTCATTGTCTGGAATGATGAATCTCACAACTGATGTGCCCCTTGTCTTTATCTTCATCTTCAACTTCAGATTGCTTTGACATGATTATAACACCTATAGAAAGTGTAAGAATTTTTTTTAGATATCATGATCACAATTCTATCTTTACATATCATTAAAACATGCATAACTACTCACATAAATACATCAAATCATATGGAAGGAGCCATAAAGGAAATATATTATAACTTCATCATTTTATCTAATAAGTTTGTTTCATGTGTAGGTACATGTATCATAATCATCATGAACATTCTAAGTGGATATTATTCATATTTCAATATGTGGGTTAAAATCAATTCCCAGAAGGTTTGAGCCCAACATGTTGTTTTAAAGACAATGCTAATCATAACATGGCATTTCATTCCTATGTTATGTTAATCTTAAGATCAAATTACTGAGAGGGGGGGGGGGGGGGTGTTGAATAAGTAATCAACCAATTATCCAAATTTTAACCTCTTAAACTTTACAATAGAATTCAAAAGATTAACCTTAATAGGAACAAATAAAACACATAACATAAGCACATCCACAAAATAATGAAACACATGACATAGAGATTTATCTTGTGGAAAACCAAACCTAGAAAAAAAAAATGGTGGGGATTATTACCCACTAAATGATGTTCTCTTATGAAGTATGCCTTGTGAGGAGATTAACCCTATTAGGAGTTAATAAAAGAACTGTTAGGTGCTACCTGATTAAGGGATTTATCTTAGGCCTGTTAGGACATTTACCCTGTTAAGAGTAGCCTTGTTAGAGAAATTCAAACACAAGCTAATTTGCCTCGTTGTTAGATGATTTACAATAGGGACCTGCTAGGATCCACCCAACTAAGGGATTTTGACTATTATGACTATTAGGGAACACGAGTGAGAATGATCTATACAATAGCACTAACTCTACTTGATTAGATCCATTAAAGAAAAAAATTTCTTCACAAAACACTTAACTCAACCCTGGCTTGACAAAAAATTTCATTACACACCATAATTTCTCAGCACACAATCAAATTTCAACTTCATCCATTATATAATGTTCATCAAGCCCTTGAGTTTTCCACTGCGTTAAAATTGCCCTAAATGGCTTACAATTTAACTTACAAACTTCCCGCTTGAATCCAATGCATCAATACACACATCTTGATGTATAAAACAAATTTCCTATACTCTATCAGCCAATACAATGATTTGCATTGAAATTTGTGTCAAGTGGTCAAACACATTTTGACCAAACGCTTGCTTTCTCTAGAATCTTCTCCACACGCTAGGATCAAACAATGTGATGTCAAATCATCACCTCCAATCTTTAAGACATATCATGACTGACTTAACCAAATTCATTGCAATCTTTATACTGATCACTGATCAAAGATTTATCATCTCTTTCTTAAGAACACAAATAATTCAACCTATTAACAACTCTGATTCTTCTCACCGGTCACCTATCCATCACACCGTTCATCCAAATTAGTTGCGATTGCAACCATAGCATCCAAACAATGTTTACCACTATATTTTGTGACCACACTTCAAGAAATGATAAAGATTTGACAAATCAATCAAATTACCTATCACATGTCACTAAGTGTTCTAGTAGTTGCACTATTAACCTTCATATAATCATAACTTTCTTACCGGTCTACATCAACAGTCACATTCATGCATTTGAAATTCAATTGTAAACACCTAAAATTTTCTAGTAGAACCTAAGCCCCTAATTTTGATTAAATTGTCTCAAAACAAATTCTAAATCTCAAAGACATATTTTACTATACATAATTATGTAACCAACCCTGAATAATCCCCCTTGCATAATTAAATAAAATAATTTCTAAACTTGAAAAATCATTTAATTGTCAAAACTTACCTTTAATATAAAGTCCTGACACTTATTAAAAAGAGCACTTTGTGCAAACTTAATCTTGATTATTTGACAATTAAGAAGGGATCTACTATTTTGTCTTATTGTCCCATCAAACTTGACCAATCAAAATTATTGAATCCTTTCACATGGATTGATCGTCCTCACCACCCATCTCTACCTAACATCTTTTGCCTCTTAATCTCCACCCTCTATTCTTAAGTTAATTGCTTTAAAAGGAGGCTCTTCCTTGGTTCAAAGGTTCCATCTTGATCAGTATTGAACTCCACTAATTTTTCATTATTGCATTCTAGAGTTACTATGCTATTTTGGATTATTAGCTCTTAGTTTTCTCATAGCTCTCTTACATTGTTAGCTTAGTTTATTTTCTAGATTAATCTTGCATTCTAGTTTCATTCTAGTTTTGCATTACATTTGAATCTTATATTTTGGAGTAGTCAAGTCACTAATCCTTCATGCCAAACTAATGAGCATCATAAAAGGATTAAACTGGCTTCAACTAGTGAGCAATAAACTGCTTTTGAGGGTTTCATTAGTTCATTTGATATGGAATCCTATAGCTTAATTCTTGAGTTAATGGTTTATTGAGTGTTGGTTACATTCCAATTGATTACTAATATTTAACCAGACATTTTTGGCGCCCACCGTGGGGCCTGAATTAGTTTTTGGTCCCGTTACTTACAAGATATTTTTATTCATTTTCTAAAAGTGATGAATATCGCACCCAACAGTACAAATTATCATATGACACATTCTTTTATTGCATGCAGTTTCAAGTTTTATCATACCATAATATGGCTTAAGGAAATTTATTGCATGAAGTTATGGGTTTCATCATATGACATAAGAACTTTGGCTTTTATTGCATGGATTTATGAGTTTCACCATACGATAACATGGTGTTGACTGTGTTTCATCGTATAAAAAAAGAGCATTTTTAGGAGTCCAGTTTCTTGAATTTTCAAATATAGTGCTTGATTTAGATTCATCTTGGCTTTAACATTTTGTTTTGTAGAAAATAAGAGGTTTTTGCAGGGTATTTGAGGGAGAATTTTATTGCCAAAGTTGTCTACATGGATTTATTTTGAGACTACTAATGCTTTTTGGTTTTACTATGCTTTCCAAAGACATATTTTAAGACTGCTAAAGCTATTTGTGTTGCAGGTTTCCTTGGAGATACAAATCAACATTTTTCTTTCATAAATTTGATTTTCTAGGCATCTAGCTTAACCTAGGTGACTTCCTTTCTTGTGACTAGTTGAGTAGTAGGAGAATATTCTCTTCACCTCCTCTAGGTTGAATCAAAAATCTTGACCTACTTAGTTTTTCACTTGCAAAGAGTCTTTGGTAAATGAATATGTGCTTGATGTGCTTGGGAGAAGCTATGGAGTAGGAGAGTATGCTCTTTTTCCTTATGGAGAATCATAAATCTAGACCTTCATTAACTTATCTACTTCTCTTTTCATTTTACCTTTATAGGGCCTACCATTGAGGTAAAATCTTGTGGGAATGATCCAAGTGGGACAAAGAAAATCCATCACATCCAACCCAGTAT
Source organism: Chamaecyparis obtusa (assembly GCA_027943335.1). Lineage (NCBI taxonomy): Eukaryota > Viridiplantae > Streptophyta > Pinopsida > Cupressales > Cupressaceae > Chamaecyparis > Chamaecyparis obtusa. Next base: position 418,989 of record BSBK01002462.1, on the reverse strand, counting down.
AAAATTTATGCCTTGTTGGCCAAAAACCACAAGGACGTAGCTATTAACTATTTTGGTTCACTTGTTTGACTAGGAGAACACACATGAGAGTCATGTGTAGGGCCACAAGGTCTCAATATTTTTTGTGAGACTACCTTTACTTGAAGCACTTGTAGGGATATAGGCCTCAATTCTGCTAAGAGGAACTACAAGGGATAGTTGTGAATGGATGCCCTTACTAGACACCATTGGTTAGAAGATACCTAACTCACCTCCGAAAGTATCATAATATTTTTACAAGGATTTATCCAAGTGGACTTTACCTGGACCACCCCAAGCTCACCATATGTATTACCTTGGATACTATCCTCAAAAGGGCCAACATTACTTTGTGTGAGGCAAAGGAGTACCAAGTTATGGGCAAAGATTTTGATACTATCCTTGACCTTAGGCATTTTTTTCTTGATGTGTCCTTGAATGTGTTGAGACCCATGCAAATCATTGTAGAACATACACATGATTCTCTTGACATATTGTAACACCTCCTTTAGACCTCACATGTGCTTGTGTCCCCAAAGTTTCTTTTTCCTTTGGTGGATTGTTTGGAGACTCTTGTTGGATCACACTATATCTTGATTCAAAATATTTAGACCTGATCTAGAGACACTCAAAATCATCATTGATTTGAAATTTAACTTGTCCAAATTGGTCAAAATTCTTGAAAATAGTGATAAAACATCCTTTTCCTACATTCTGTCATTTTCTCTAGCATTTTATCATACAATACAAGTGCCTCATCATACCCAGTGTTGTGTTACTTCATACGATAGGATTGAGCTTTGCCATATTATCGCACCTCGTGCTGGGTTCTTAAAATTTCACTATTTTGAGTTTTGAAAATTTCACTATCTTCAAGATCTGAAAATCTACAAAGTAAGTTGTATTTGAATCAAATCATTACTGTAACAGTTTAACCATTTCTATAGATAAATCTCTTAACTAAGTGGACTTAACAGTATTTATATTTCAATATGACACTCAATGAATGTTGATTGTTTTCTTGTTGACCCCATAGTGAATGTTTGGTCAAGGGATAAATGTTAGTGATAAATCCTCTAACCAAGTCACACCTCATAGTGTGTTTTGTAACTTTTAACAAGGTTGGCTCTTAACTGAGCTCACTTTAGAAGAGTGAATTTGTAGACTAGGATTTGAGTGTGCACCTAAACCTGTTTTGAAGGCCAAAGACAAACAAACGTCATAGCATATAATCAAATCAAATTTAATGGTAAACAAATTAAAATCTTTGGAATATGGTACAAAGCTTATGGATTGCAGATGGGTTGGAGGAAGATGGAAGTTGAATGCTTGGAAGATAGGGGAGATGGAACTGCTGGGAGATCTATTAAGAGATTATGGATGGAGGAAGAGGACGGTAGCTGAAAGGACAACTGAATAGATAAATAGCTCAGTTTACTATGTTGGCGCCTGTTTGCCAGGTTTTCACCATCATACTTGTCCAAGGCACTTGAATTGCCAAGTTTTCACCGTCATACTTGTCCAAGGCGCTTGAATTGCCAAGTTTTCACCGTTGGACGATTATTTTCTCTTTCTCTTTTCTTTTTTTTACTTTTTTGCTTTTTTGAATGTTTTTGGATTTTCTGATATATGCAGGATCAGGTTCAGGCATAGAACCTCTTCAGATGGATGATGTTGATAGGATCATTCAAGGGCTCACCTTCTGGTGTTGATAGCTGATAGACTCCCGAGCCAAAGGATGCGGTGACAACATAGGGGCCCAACCAAGTAGGCTCAAACTTGCCTTTCTTTTCTCTATTTGCTAGGACCTTCTGATTTTCTTTAAGGACCATGTCACCGACCTGGAATTGTCTAGGATGGACCTTTTTGTTATAACTCCTTTTGAGTCGATTCTGGTATGCAACCAGGTGATCGTAGGCTTGCTGTCTCTTTTCATCTAGCAGATCTAGCTGTGTGAGCTGGGCCACACGATAGTCTTCATCAGTTGTATAGTTCTTCATGGAGACACGCAAGGATGGAAGCTCGACCTCGATCGGCAGAACGGCTTCAGCACCATATACAAGGGAGTATGGGGTGGTGCCTGTGGGAGTGCAATAAGAAGTGCGATAAGCCCAGAGGGTGGGATTAATTTGGAGATGCCAGTCACGACCAGAATCATTGACAATCTTCTTGAGAAGCTTCAAAAGTGTTTTGTTAGTTGCTTCAGCTTGGCCATTTCCTTGAGGGAAATATGGACTGGAGAAACGGTGATGGATGTGGAGTCTGGCACATAGATCATCCACATGCTGGTTTTCAAAAGGTGTGCCATGGTTTGTGAAGATGGTAGATGGTATGCCGAAGCGACAAATGATATGATAGAGGATGAACTTGGATATTTGGATGCCAGTAGTAAGTGTGAGCGGAATCGCTTCAACCCATTTGGTAAAGTACTCTGTGGCTGTTATGATATACTTGTGTCCATCCGAAGAGAGGGGGGTGATCAAGCCAACGAGGTTGAGGCCCCAACATGAAAAAGGCCACGGTGGTGCAATAGGCTGTAGATCCTATGCTGGTGCATGTATCAAATTGGCATGTTGTTGACATGGGAGACATTTCTTGACAAATTCACACGCATCATGTTCCATTGTTGGCCAATAATATCCAACTCTAAGCAGCTGCTTTGCTAGAACCATGCCACTCGTGTGGGCACCGCAAATTCCAGCGTGAACTTCTTGTAAGGCCAGGACGGCCTCGTTTGAGTCTAAACATCTAGATAGGACATTGTGATACCCGCGACGATATAGGGTGTTGGCTACAAGAGTGTAGCGGGAAGCTCTGCGAATAAGGTTTTGGCGTTGGTTATTGGTGAGATGGGGAGATATGATACCATTTTTTAGATATGCATGGATGTCATGGTACCATGGGGATTGGGGACCAACCAAGACACACACCATGTTTGCATCGGTGTTCTCATAAGCTGGCAAGTGTAGCTGCTCGACTAGAAATTCATATTGTGTTGCGTCACGTGGGATTTCCAATAAGGATCCGATGGTTGCCATTGCATCTGCTGCTTTGTTTTGAAGCCTTGGGATCTGATTGAATTGTAGATGTAGGAAATGCTCTTTCAATTTATCCACCAGTTGCTTGTAGGGTAGCAATTTGTCGTCCTTTGTCTGATACTCATCAAGGACTTGCTTGATAATGAGCTGTGAATCTCCAAAGACTTGTAGTTCTGTGATGTTCCATTGGATAGCTGTTTTGAGACCTAAGATGAGTGCCTCATATTCTGCAATGTTGTTGGTACAGGGGAATCCCAACTTGAATAATTTTGGGATGTAGTCACCTTGAGGTGTGACGAATAGGATTCCTGCCCTAGAGCTATGGGATGTGTTGGAACCATCAAAGTATAGGTGCCACATGGATTGTTCTTTGATCATACATAGATGTTCATCGGGGAATTCCATGATTAGTGGATAGGCATCCACCAGTGGTGCTTCTGCTAGTTGATCAGCAATGACTTGCCCTTTGATTGCTTTGCGATCTACATAATGAATGTCAAATTTGCTGAGTAACATGACCCATTTTGCCATACGGCCTGTGAGGGTTGTCCTTGATAACAGATACTTAAGAGGGTCCACCTTTGATATGAGCTTGATTGTGTGGCTAAGCATGTAATGTCTAAGTTTTTGAGTGGCAAAGACCACTGCTAGGCATGCTTTCTCCATGGGTGAATAGTTAAGCTCATAGCCCACAAGAGTGCGACTGATGTAGTAGACAGCTCGTTCTCTATTTTCATCATCATGCTGTGCTAGGAGTGTCCCTAGTGCTGTAGCTATTGTTGAGATGTAAAGGATGAGTGGGCATCCTGGAACTGGTGGTACAAGGATCGGAGCGTTAGCTAGATACTCCTTGAGCTTATCAAAGCTTCTTTGACATATGGGATCCCACTTGAAGTTGGTGTCTTTGCATAAGAGATGTGAGAAGGGTTGGCACTTGTCTGCTAGTTGCGAGATGAACCGCCGAACTGATTGAAGCTTGCCTTGTAGGCTTCTGAGCTGTTTGAGATTTCTTGGTGGAGGCATCTCCGTTATTGCTTTTACCTTTTTAGGATCGATCTCTATGCCTCGTCTAGAGACGATGAAGCCTAGAAGCTTGCCAGATGTAACACCAAAGACACATTTCTTAAGATTAAGCTTTAAGCCATAATGATTCAGATGATCAAATACATGCTCTAAGATGTTGAGGTGTTCATCCCTTGTTTTGGATTTTGCAAGGATATCATCCACATAGTCTTCAAGGATATTGTGGATCATGTCATGGAAGATCACTGTCATTGCTCGCTGATATGTTGCTCCTGCATTCTTTAGCCCAAATGGCATCATGTTGTAGCAGAAGGTACCCCATGGGGTTGTGAATGCTATTTTATGTTGATCTGCTTCCGCTATATGAATTTGGTTGTAGCCTGAAAAGCCATCCATTAATGATAACATCTCATGACCCGCTGTGAGGTCTACAAGCATGTCTATGTTTGGCAATGGGAAGTCATCCTTAGGGCATGCCTTGTTCAAGTCCCTGAAATCAATACAGATTCTGATGTCGCCAGAAGGCTTTGTGACTGGCACCATGTTAGAGATCCACTCTGAATAATCTATTGCTCTGATGATCTTAGCTTGGAGGAGCTTCTCAAGCTCTGCTTTGACGAGCAATGCTACCTTTGGATGCATTTTCCTTAGCTTCTGCTTCACTAGCTTGACATTTGGATCTACTGATAGATGATGAACAACAAGGTTTGGATCAAGCCCAGGCATGTGGGCGTATGACCATGCAAAGTTGATGATGGATTCCTTGAGCAAGGCACTGAGAGCGATTTCTTCTCCTTCTGTTAGGTTGACTGCAATGTAGGTGATCCTTGGACATTCTTCTATTCCCAAGTTGATTGGCTTGGTTTCCTCTATGATGATCGGCGACTGCTCTGGTCTATAATCTTGGATAGGGGGAAGAGGCAAGGCTTCATCTTCTAGCGCCTGAATTGCCAGGTTTTCGCTAGAAGATACGCCCTTTGTTTTTACTATTTTGGAATCAGAATGTGCCCCAGAAGGGTTTTCACATAAAGACTCATGATGTTCTTTTGCTTTATCATTTTTGCGACTAAAGCTTGCCTCTTCCCCAAAATATCCTTTTGGGTGAAGTGTATAAACAGATGTCGGTGTTGGATCCTGGTTGACTGCTGGATCTGATGCCCCCATGAATTCTAGGAGTGCTTGTGCGCTTTGGAACTCGTCGATGTGTGCGATGCTTGGTTGGTCCCAAGTTATGAGTTCAGGGCGTGTGAGGGGAAGGTCTATGAGGTTGATGGATAGTTGTTGGAGGACAGAAGTCCCCAGGAGGGTGTCGTCGGCAAAGATATCGTCGTAGGATGGGATGTCTTTCTCTTTGGGGATGTCTTTGATTTCCACGAGGTCATCCTGGCTATTCAAAAATTTCACGTTGGTCATGTTAGTGCCCTCAGTTGCGGTATTGGGCTCTTGTTCGGGCAGGCGAGGGATATTAAAGCCAAGTCCTCGATGTTCAAGATTTTGTGATGGTGTGATAGGAAACAAATTTCCGTCCTCTTGTGGTCCTAGACCACCGCCTTGATAGTTATATTGTTCTGTGACATTCTTGTATGGGATTGGATATTTCTCTTTGAAGTACTCAAGAAGTTGCATGTCACGGGATGGGGGATCTTTGTACAACCATTTGTTAATATCTGGATCCATTTCTTTGCTGTTGATGGTACCATGAGACTCAAAAGTCATATTTCCTATTTGCTTGAGCTTATGATCTTCCTCAACAGGCTTGTTTTGACAACTTGGGTGCCCTTGAGTATGTGGATCACGTGGAAGAGCCCCTGCAACAAATGCATCACTGAGGCTGTATTCACCACAACCCTGGTTGTTGATCTTGACGGATGATAAGGTGGAAGAGAGGATGGTCTCTGGATCGCGATGGGATCGGGATGAGCTAGCAATAGAAGTACCAATATCGTTTCCAGGACAATGAGTAGAATGAGGGAAAGATGCTTCCATCGCACGACAGTATGCGAAGGGGTTAGGATCAGCGTGGATGGTAACCTTAGTGCCTTGATGTGGAAACTTGATGCACTGATGGTAAGTAGATGGTACAGCCTTAATGGAATGGATCCATGGGCGGCCGAGAAGAATATTAAATGGTAGGTCAAGAATAACAACGTGGCAGACAGTATCTTGCATTGTTGGGCCTAGCTGGATAGGCAAGGTGATAGTACCTTCAGAGGTACGCTCTAAGTTGTCATATGCTTTGATAGTGATTATCTCATGTTGTATGTCAGCCTCTGTGAACCCGATCTTCTTGATGAATTTTAATGTGCACAAGTTGAGGGCTGAGCCATTATCCACCAGAACTCGTTTGATGGTGAAATCTCTGACCATGACAGCAATGCAGAGAGGGAGAGTATGGTCAGGAGCGACATCTGGTATATCAGATTCTTTGAAGGATAAGGCACATGCTGCTGATAGGTGTCCCACAAGAGTTTCAAACTAAGTTGTGTTAATGTCCGTGGGGACATGGCCTTCTTTTAGAGCTTTGTCCAAGATCTCCTGATGGATGGGTGATGTGCGGAGCAAATCCAAGATAGATATTTGGGCTGGCATGCTCCCAAGATGCTCTATGATATTGTATTGTGCACTTGGTGCATTATGCTGTGTTGCGCGTGCATTTGATGCTGGCTTGGTGTTAGACTGTGCTGTAGATGCAGTAGATGTTGGCCTTGGAGGAGCAGCTGACCTCGGAGGAGCACCGGCAACAGTTATCCTACCACTGCGGGTAGTTGCAGCACATTGTCGATCCGGCCCCCTGACGTGGATGGTATTGATGGTGGGCTCATCTTGGATGGGCTCAACTTGAGTTATGCATCCGACATACTTGTCATAGTTGATGTAGGCCGCTGTGTGATCTTCTTTCTTGCCTTTGCCACGATTTTGGGGCTGATTGGCGTTGGCTTGATTCTTCCCGGTATCGTGTTGAGGAAACACATTTTGATATATTTGCAAACCGGCGTTGGGTGAAGCTTGAGCTAGTGCATCGACCTGGATCTCCTTGCGATCAATGAGATCCTGGATGTAGTTCTTAAGCCGCATGCACTTCAATGTTGTGTGCCCCTTCACACAATGGTAATCATAGTATTCATATTCTTTATACCAATCAGACTTTGGTGCGTTGTCATCCTTCTGTGGGATGGGCGGATATGTGATCATATTTGCCTTGGCTAGCTGATAAAAGATTTGATCCAGAGGCTCACCCAAAGGTGTGAAAGTCCTCTTTGGATTGTTCTGATTGTTGGGTTTGTTCTGCCTTGGGGCAACGTTAACTGCGTTAACAAGATTGCCTTGACGTGCTGGCTGTTGCTGTTGGTATCGCTGCTGATACTGTTGCACAGGTGGTTGATGAGCTTGAGGAGGCTGCTGATAAATAGGTGCTTGATATGCGGGAGCTGGTGGTTGCTGATAGATGGGCGCTTGTGGCGGTTGGTATGTTTGAGCTGGTGTAGGACTAGCCACAATGAATTGTACATTCTTAGTGTCAGTGGCTCCATCTGTAACAACATTCTTGTTACGATTCCAGTAACGAGATTTATCATTGTTGGGTTTGTTCTTGGAATCATCCTTGAAGTGACGAATAGTGCCTTTGTCTAGGAGAGCTTTCTCAATGCCTATGCCTTTGCTCTTGATGTCTTGGTATGTCTGGAGACAGTTCATTCGCATGTGATGGGATAGCTTTGGATGCAGGTTATCAATGAAGATCTTTGTTAGATGCTTCTCTGGCGGCTGATATGATAACCTGGTTGTAAGATTCTGCCATCTTTGCAAGTATTCCGCAAGGCTTTCTCCATCTTTCTGCTTTGAGTTGCATAGGTCTAGCAAGGACAACTCATTCTCCACATTATGGGCATAGTGTGTGATGAACTTCTCAGAGAGTTCAGCAAAGGTTTTTATTGTCCCATGGGGTATTTTGTAAAACCACTCAACAGCAGTTCCTCCCAAGCTTTTGGGAAACAGGCGCAGGAGATAATTATCACTGTAAGCTACTTCTTGGCACGCCATGTAGAACTCTTTGATATGGTTTACTGGATCTCCTTTCCCCCGATACTTGTCGAACTTGGGCATCTCAAAATACTTGGGGAAAGGGATAGTTGCTATGGACCGATCGAAGGGATATGAGCACACCTCTTCGAACTTGTATGTTTTATTCTCTGTTCCACTTTGTAGCTCCTTTAGAGCATTTTTCATTGCTTCCCACTCAGCATTGAGTGGCGAGGGAATTGGGACTTCTGCTTGTGATGGAAGCTGTGGAACTGGATATGGCGCTTGCTATGGATAAATGGGTTGGAACTGATTTTGGGGCAATGGTTGCTGGGGATATTACTGGTGTGGCATAGGGGGATATTGTGGTAAATGATATGGAACCGCTTGATGTTGCTGGGCTGCTTGCTGTTGTTGAACTGGCGGTTGTTGTGGGACTACTTGCTGATATTGGACATTTGAAACTTGCTGTTGTAACTGATGGGTGGGAACTTGTTGTTGTTGGGGGATGATAGGGATTTGTTGCTGGGGCTGATAGCAAGGGACTTGCTGTTGTTGAGGAATGATGGGTGTTTGCTGAAAGGGGACATGTGGTTGCTGTGGGGGAGGCTGTTGGAATGATGCTGCTTGCGGGTATGATGGTGGTAGTTGCTGAGGTTGGCTTTAGGTTTGGCTGATATAAGCTGGGTGCATGCCTGCGTTACTTAGAGGTGGAACAGATGTGGGGAAGCTAGAAGCAAAGGGTGATGGGGTAAGATAGTTGGGGAAAGTTGGCTGTTGAGGTGGTGGAACTTGCTGGAAGGTATTTGAGATTTGGGACGAATAGCTTGAAGCCAGCGGTGGTTGGGGTAGTTGCTGCTGTGCTGCTTGGGCGAAGGCGGTTTGTTGACTTGCAACCATAGATGTAGGAGATTGAGATGGGATCCCCCATGCCTTCATTTCTTCTTATGTAAGGCCCCATTAAGAGCTTGTGTTAGGGTGCACTACAGCGGATGATGGAATGGTAGGAGAAACGGGAGCTTGGGACACGAATGATGGTTGAGAGAAAGGAGCTTGTTGAGGTTGAGGTTGAGCAGATGCTTGTGAGGAGGAAAATGAAGGAAACACCCAAGAGAAAGATGAGGTTGGAATGGGAAGCGATTGCGCTAACCCCAAAGAAGAAGGTACGGGTGCTTGGGGGGTGAAGGGTGACGGTGCTCCTTTGATGGTGAAAGGTGTTGCTTGACTTGCGGATGGTGGTGAAACTTTTGGTGTAAAAGCTTGCGTGAGAGGTGGAAGCTGACTTTGGTTTAAGCGTTGGATTTGGGCTTGGGCAGCCATAGCAGATGATGAAGCAAAAGGGGTAGGAGATGGAGTGGATGGCACTGCAACTTGTGTTATGGGACTGGCGAGGCTTCCTTGCAAGAGAAAGGGAATGGTGGAAAGCTCTTGGGGTGTTTGCATGATAGGATCGGGGAATGATTGGTCAAACGGAGAATATGCTTGTGCTGGAACTTGGATAGTATTGATGGGGATGTGTGGATAGAGAGATGGTGGGATGGAGGTACTTTCTGGCAGATAGTGGGCAAACGTGCTTTGCTGATGTTGCGGTACAAGGGCATTGGTCGCTGGTGGGCTTTCTGGAGGATTTGCAAATGCTTGGATTGCCAACGGGGATGAAGGGATGTTTGGATCTTCACATGGGTTACTGGCTTGGATCTGGGGATTGTAGGTCATCATGGCGTTGGTGAAAAGGTTGGGATCGGATGAGGTTGTTAGTGGATAAGGATTCATGCTTCTTCTTTTCTAAGATTTGGTCTCAACAGGCATGGAGATGCAAGTGCTAAATGGATGCGAGATGTTTGGCTAAAAGATGTTGATGGATGCAAAGTTGATGAACTTCTAAAGATGATGACTTCTAAGATGCAAATGCAAAGACAGGGATCAAGATGGCGATGATGGAAGCTGGATGGAACGGATATGGATCAAGACGGTGGAGGAAAGATAGGTTGCTGGTGGAAAGCTGGTGAAAGATTACTGAGTGGTCAACAAATGAGCTGCTATTTTTCCCAAATGGAGGATCAGAGATATGATGGGGTCAACCTAAGATAGACTGATGATCTTCGGTCAAATGGTTTCTTATCAATACACTCCAATCTCTTGCTCGAGATGATGGCTATGCAAGGACAAGGTTTGATTTCTTTATGACAACACGTTGTGTCAAAAAGAGGATGATGGTCTCTGATCTTGGATAAGGGATAGGAATAACTCAAAAGGTAGAGCACTAAGTGTTGGTGGAACTCTGGATTTGGAACAAAAGATGGTGGATCTGCCGAAAAGATATGGAAAGCTGATGGGGGGATGTTGGTGGAAAACGTATTGAAGGGCGAAGGGACAATGCTCTATCTAAAGGGATAATGCAAATGACAAGGATTGATTCTAGAATGCTGGTAGGAAGATGAATGCACTTTATGATGTTTTGAAATGCAACTAAGGTTTTGATGCTGATGCAAAAAGTGAAACTAGGATGAAACTAAGATGCAAGGCTGTTTGAGACAAGATTTCAAGATCTGAAGATGGAACAAGACATGAACAAGGATTTGGCTAATCTTCTGGCTCAAGGTTGACAAAGTGATGGTTAAATCGGAAATGGAAGGCGAACTGTTTGATGTGGGCGTTATGGGCAATGTTCTCAAGTCTGGCTTGGGACTTTTCTTCGGCTTTGGTTGCTTGGATAGTGGATTGATAGCTCTTGAGTTTCTTCTTGGCAACTTTTCGCTCTTGATAGGCTTGGGATTTGGGCAACTTCGCTTTAGGATGTTTGTTTTTGCTGGGCATCACTTGGAAAAGAGGCTTCTGATTTTAAGACAAAGGTTTCCAATGGCAAAAGTTAAGGTCAAAGCAATCTCCGCAAGGGACAAAGCAACCCTGCGGGATACAAACAAAGACAACTGACTCTGATAAAGCTTTGAAAGTGTATGTTTCAACAAGTGTTTTCACGGAGTTTTTGACTGTCAAGCACTTCAAACAGATCTACCTAAGGAAGGTGAGTATCAAAATCGCTTGCCCACAGCTTGGTATCCCCCATAAGGGAATACAAATGGTGAGTAATCTTGAGGCGACCCGGTAAACCCCTTGAAATCGGTCCTTGCACAAGGATTTTGATACTTTCGGATGTAGATAGGGTAGCCTCTATTTTATCAGGTTGCTAATGATTCCGTGGTGTCTCCATACCCGGTTTTGCTGATCATCCGTGACTCACTTAAGAGCCTTGCCAATAATGCTGGGGGAGAGGAATGTTTACCATCCCCAGACACGTGTTTGGCACGAACGCCCGGCGATTAGGAGATATAAGTGATTCTTTTGGACTTCACTTATTTGTATACCGGCCGGAGGGGATACCAGTTTGAGGTCGTTCTCCGAGGAGGAAGCGCTTCTCCTTGGACAGGCCTCGCTAAAAGCAGAACAGGTGAACTTGTCCAAGTTCAAATGTTCCACGTTGCTTACTCTAATCAAGGATTATGCAAGAATTGAAAAACTCCTACATGCACATCAAGCAGATTTTGTTCATTTTCCCAAATTTGATTAAGTGATGTTTGAACTTTTGAAATGAAGACACTCGTGATTAGATTTTGATTTGTTCTTTTCTCCAAAATGTAAATGATTTGAACGGTTGCAAGTTCTTTCCTTTTGTGCATTCAAGATTTGATTAGCGAGTTGATTTAAGAACTTTGAAAAAGCTTTGTTTGCTTGCTTTGGAATTTGAAACGAGATAGGGAACAGAGTTGTTCGTTCCTTTTAGTGCATTCAAGATTTGGTTTGATTTTCAAATTGACAATGATACTTAGGACCTAAGTTCTTTCCTTTAGTTTCATTCAAGATTGAGTTTGACCTTTGCTGTAATAAAAGAAATGAAAAACCAGTCCCAAGCAACTTAAGACAAAAAACCAAAAAGCGACACTGTCTAGCTTATAGGCGACGCTGGAAAGTGCAGAGGTGACATTTCATTTTTACAGGCGACATTCTATACCTCTAAAGGCGACAGATAAATATGTAGAGGCGTGATTTCTTTCATCAAAGGCGTGATTTTTTTTCTTCCAGGCGACCGAAAAGAATTCTAGGACGGAACAGAAGTTATCGATCATGGGAAAATCTCAGTTATGCAGGCGTGAAAACAGAGCTCATAGGCGTCATTTCTTTCCTCAAAGGCGTGATTTCATTGCAAGAAGGCGTGACTGGATTGTTTTTAGGCGACATTTCTTTCCATGAAGGTGACATTTCTTTGTTTGAAGGTGACATTTAATTGTTGTAGGCGACATTTAATTGCTTGAAGATGGCATTTCATTTGTTTCCTGCAAATACAAGCATATAAAGTATAATCTCATCAAAATGATTATGGTTTTGGGTCCCACCGGGCGTGCCAGAATGTAGACTAGGATTTGAGTGTGCACCTAAACCTGTTTTGAAGGCCAAAGACAAACAAACGTCATAGCATATAATCAAATCAAATTTAATGGTAAACAAACTAAAATCAAAGCCACCTCAGTTTAAGCCTAAAACGGATGCGCCCATGCACCGTTTGATATGCTTGGATATAGATGGATGTAGGTGTGCAAACTCAAGCACTTGGAGCATGCAAATTAGGATGATTTGAGGATCAAGAAGACCCAAAATGACACAAAATAGGTATGAGGAACCTATTTTGCCTCAAAGGCCTCAAGAACACACAAATATGCAAAGCTAAAAGATGAACTAAGATTGATTAAACAAGAAATGAATCTATGTTAATCCAATTAAGCTAATTTAGATGTGATTTAAGCTTGGAAATGATCTAAAATGATGAGTTTATGCTTATGCTAGAATGAAAATGGCATTATAACTTTGCTATTGAGTTTAAGAGTTGAAAGATGATTTGCCTTAGGAAGTGAGGGTATTTATAGGAAAAGGGAAGGGCTTGGTTTAAAAGGATGAGTCAGAGTTAGGGCTAAGGTTAGGGTTGAGTCAAGGACAAGTGTCCTGACAAGTGTCAAGGGAGGATTGAGTTGAAAGTTTGAGGGCATGTGCACAATTTGGTAAATGTGCCCAAGGCCAAGAGGTGGCAAGGAAGGGATAAGAAGGTCTTAAATGCATAATGAATGCATGTAAGAAAGATAAGGAAGGCTTAAATGCATCCTTAAATGCATTTGCAAGAGGTGGCCAAGAGGTGTCAATCCTTGTTGACTAAGGAGGATGACTAAGAGGAGGTTAGCATAAGTTTTGGTAAACCTTTTGCTAATGGAATGTGACAAGATTAGAAAGGGGATTAGGATTAGGATTAGGAGAAAGGGATGGGCAAGTGGCTTTTGGTGAGATTTAGATATTTATTAAAGGTAAATTTAATAAATATTAAATATCTAGGCTTAGGGTTTGAAGGGACTAGTTTAGGGATTTGACCCATTTAGAGGAAGGTTTAGGACTTTCTAGAAGAGTTTAGTGCTCTTAAGAATTTTGGCCAACTTTGGGATAAAAAATAAATTAAAAATAAATTAATTTATTTTTGAAGTTTTTGGTCAATTTATTAATTAAATAATTAATAAATTAGGGATAATGCCCAAATGACATTTTTAGGCTAGATTCCTTAATTAAAGATTTTTAATTAAGAGAGAGGGATTTAATGCCATAAAAATAAATTAATTAATTAAATAAATAATTAATTAATAAATGATGATGTCATCAAGGATTTTCAGAAAACAAAAATAATTTATTTTCTGAAGGATTTTTCGGTGTCTACAGAATTATTTTGGGTTAGCGGTGCCAAGTGGTTTTTCCCTTAACAGGGTTTCCTAAAAATTAAAGTGTTATATGTGTATGGATGTGATGAATTGTTATTTTACTTTACACATTACTATAATTGGATTGATCAGTAAACACAATATTTAATTTACTGTTATTCGGTAGATGAACATAAAGATATAGTTGATATTTTACCGAGTTGATTAATTGATTTGAAAGATTTATTATATACATTTGGGAGTATTTGGGATTGTAGGATACTAGACTTAACTGATTCACCCCCCACCACCCCCCCCCCCCCCTCACAGTTATCTAAAAATTCCCTCATCACTTTTTGGATCAAACTTTCCTGAATGTTCATCTTTTTTTATGTAGCATCTACTTCAAAATATTTTGAAATAACTCACACTAGGAGGTCGACCATGCCACAACTCATAAGGAGTTTTGTTTGTACCTTTCTTTAATTGAATTATATTCAATGTGTAAACTATAGTACTTACTGCTTCTCTCCAAAATATTTATGCAACACCTTTCTGGGTTATCAAAGTCCTAACACAATCAATAATAGATCTGTTTCTTCTTTCAACAATACCATTCTGATAAGGTGTCCTAGGAGTTGACATCTTTCTTTTTATTCCCTATTCTTCACAATACGAAATAAACTCATGTGAAGTCAACTCACCTCCTCTATCAGATCTAAGACATTTTAGGGTCTTACCAGTCTCCTTTTCCACTCTAGCTTTGTATATCTTGAATGTGTAGATCTTGAGTTCTCATTGGAGAAAATAGATCAGTATGAACTAAATCTAAGATACTTTCAGAAGAGTAATTTTTACTGATAAAACTTGAACTAGTTAACTTCCCAAGCTGACATTCTTTGCACATCACATTTTTTAGCTTCACTAGATTAGGCAAACCTCTTACTATCTTCATCTTACTAACTTTGACCTAGTTATCAAAATTAACATGACAAAACCTTGTATGCCATAACCATCAATCTTCTACCTTAGCAATCAAACAACTCTTAATAGTAAAATTTAGATGGAACAAGTTACCTCTGGTTTGTTCACCGGTAGAAATTAATTATCCTGATGTCCTAATGATCCTACATACACCTTCATTGAACTCCAATCTATATCCTTTATTTTTCTACTGAGAAACACTTAACAATTTTCACTTTAAATCATCAACCCAGTTAACATCATCAGAATTTGTCTTGTCATTTAAAGAAATGGAAACTTTACCTTTAACCATACATAGATCATCACTACCAAATATTACTGAACCTCTATCACATTCCTCAATCTTAATAAATTTTTTTCTGTCATTGTTCATGTGAGAGTGCATCCATTGTCAATAATCCAATCATTGGTGTGATTCATGTTAGATACTAATTCTTTTTCACCTACTTTTGAGGGTTCTTCTTTTACGACAACAAAGCCAATTTCTTCTTCTTCTCTACAATCATATTCTTCATCAGTAACACCTTCCTCAGCAAGTTGACATGCTTTCTTATCCTTTCCTTTGAATCTCTTTGGTTTATCCTTCTTGTCATTGTCAGGACATCTAGAGGCTATGTGTCCAATTTTATTACATGAAAAGCATTTCAAAGGTAGCTTACCCTTATACTTGCCTTTTCCTCTAGGTAATATTTTTGCAAACAATGCTTCCAAGTCTTCTTTCTCTCTTTCTTTAGACATTATAGATTAATAATCATTAGAATAAAATGTTGAAGAGTTTTTAGATATTTTGTTTCCTTTCCTAGAAGGTGCAATAGTCAATGATGACTTGAAATCAGCTTTAACTTTAGGCATACTATTGTCATAGTTGCTTAGTTAAAATGCAATCAAATTTCCTATTAAAGCATAAAGGGTAACAAAAATAGTTCCTAGAAATATGATCTCTTGAATAGCTAAAAATATAATAGCATATTGAGGTAAAAGAGTTCTTAATGCTTTGCTTACCACATATTCCTCAGGAAGATTACCTCTAGCACCTATGATAGCGGTAACAACCTATTTGATCCTTTGACTATATTTCTCTATTTTCTCATTTTCTTGTATTCTTATCTCATCATATTTTCCTCTCAGACTATCAAATTTTTCCTTTTGCACATGTTGATCTCCACCATAGACAATTCTAAACTTTTCCCACATCTCATGAGCAATATCCAAGTCTTTGACATCTATAAATTTTGTATCTAATAGAGTACTTAAAATGTCTTCCACAATATCAATGTGTTTATGTATAATCTTCAACTGATATGGAGTTAGGATTCCCAATGGGACAACATAATTATTAACCACATGATCCCAATACTGATCACCCATACCTTTGGGGTATAACTTCATTCGACCAACCATACTGAATAGTTTTCTCTTGTAAACTTAGGACCTTCCTTTCACATCATCTTTGGATCTTTTCCTCAAGCTGTTAAGCTTCACCACAATAGAGGAACTTAGCTCTGATACCAATTGTTAATCCTAAGACTAGATTACTGAGAGGGGAGGGGTGAATCAGTAATCAACCAATTATCCATCTTTTTATCCTTTTAATTTTTACCACAACATTCACAAGTTTATCTTTAATAGAAAAAAATGAAAATCATAACCATAAGTTAACCCACAAAATAATGAAACACTTGACACAAATTTTTATCTCATGGAAATCCAAATTGAGGAAAAATCATGATGGGTATTAGTACCCACTAAATGATGTACTTTTTTGAAGTACACTCTGCGAGGAGCTTAACTCTGTTAGGAGTTTTAAAAAAGCACTATTAGGTGCTACCTGATTAAGGGATTTAGCTTTAGGCCTATTAAAATCTTTACCCTGTTAAGAGAATCCTTTTTAGAGGACTTCAAACACAAACTAATGTGCCATCTTGTTAGAGGATTTACAATAGGGACCTTCTAGGATCCACATTGTTAATGGATTTTGACTGTTGTAATTATTAGGTAACAAGAGGAACAATAATGTGTAAAATATCACTACCTCTACTTGATCATGTCCTTTTAAGTACATAATGCCTTCTTAACACACTTATCTCTTCCCTGGCTTGATCACAACCCACACTTTACACCGCACTTTCTCAACTCATGATCAACACTAGAAACTTTTAACTTCATCCAATATATACTTTTTATCAATCCCTTTAAGTTTTCCACCACCTTAGGATTTCCCTAAATGACTTACAGTTCAAATTTCAATATTCGCACTTGGATCCAATGCATCACACAACAAAATTAAATGTATACAATAAATTTTCTATACCACATCGACTATCAAAATGATTTACATGGAAACTTGAGTCCAGGAGTTAAACACATTTTGACCATACAATTGCTTCCTCTTGAATCTCTACCACTTGCTAGAATTGAACAATGTGATGCCATTTCATCACCGTCAATATTTAATACAGGTCATCATATCATGACTCACTTAACCTAATTCACCGCAACACCTTCACTGATCACCAATCAAAGATTTAATACTGTCGCTCAATAACTTTAACACTTCAAGCTATTAACAACTTTGACTCTATTCTCCGGTCTTCTATCTTCCACTTTGGTCATCCAAATGAGTTGTGATTGCAACAAACACTATTAGAAACCATATCCTATAACTGTATTACAAGAAACAACATAGATTTGACAAACCACTCAAATCACCTATCGCCTGTCAATAACTATACCAAAAGTTGCACTATTAACCTTCCTTTGATCATATCTTACTTACTAGTCAATATCAATAGTAGTGGTCATGCATTTAACATTATGAGACATTCCTAAGTCTCCCATATGAATTTCTATAGCTAAAACTTACCAAAACACCTTGATCACCATTCTTATATTCAACAACATACTAGCAACACTATGTCAATACTTGATATCAATGCCAACTCAATAACTGATCATAATGCAATCAAATATATTTCATTACAACACCAGTAATCATTTACCATCAGTGCATCAGTTAGCATCAATTATTCCACCAATATCCCCTTTGGCATTGATGAAAACACTCTCTTCATGTCTTCATGAAAACATTCTTGTCAATACCAAGAAAACTAGGAACAAAAAAATGTTTCCACTTATGTCTATCACTTAATCTTGCAATTACTCCCCCTTTCACTGAACTTCTCTAAACTGCACTTTTGAACAATCCTCCTTGCATACATTCTTTTTCTTTACATTCTCTCCCACTTTGACAACAATGCCAAAGGTGTCAAACACATAAAATATTCTTTATTGTACTTTGACTCAACTCAACACTTCATAGATGTGTCCCCCTAAGGAGTAGCCTCACAACATAAATCCAATCCTTAAGATATTCAATGGAATACACTTGGATTGATGCAACAACATATTCTCCCAATTCACAACGGATAGGAGAATAACCCCTACTTTACATCTTAGATACTCAAAAGAATCCTTAGGTAATGGCTTTGTCAAAATATCAACCTACTCCTTAGTTGGTACATACTCTGCTTTACTTCTCCTTTACCTATTATCTAAGAAAATGATATTTGATAGCTATATGCTTATTCTTAGAGTGCATCACCAAGTTTTTAGAAATATTAATGGCACTTGTATTGGCACAATAGATAACCACCGATTCAGTTACAATTTTTCATCTTTTGTTTGGAATTCATCTAGGACCTGCTTGATGATGTACTCGATATACACTATACTTTCTTGGTGTATACAAAATTCTTCATTTACCGACCACATAAACTTGTACATTTTTTATCTTCAATCTTTTTCAGAATCATGTAATACAATCAAATCACTCACATAATGTCATAGACTCATCAATAAGTTACCCAATGAATACCATATCCATATCTTTCTCATACATCTCAAATTCATGTAGATATCTCATTCCTTCACCATTATTTCCTTCTTAAGATGTTTGAAACCATCATGATAAGTACAGTCAAAACTAGTTGACATCAATGACAATAAACTAACTGATTTAATGTACCACATATACCTTTTTAGCTCAGTGATCGTCAATCATAGTCTTTCAAATATCTAATCAGTTGTCAAACTTTCCTTGAAGATATTCAATCAGTTGTAGTCTATCAATCTCTCTCTTTGGCATTGATGAAAACACAATATGAAATATGTCATAGGATACCAAACATTTAGTCTACAACTCTATATGCAAATGTTGTAACTCGGTAAGCTCTCCCTAGCTTAGGCATTTAATATGTTTAATCACTACACAACATATGTGTCTCTCTTTTTCGGTAATCTCTTATATTTCTCTTTTATTTTCTCTCCCTATGGACAGATATATCATGTACATTTCTCTCCCTTTGTGTATTTCATATGATATTCCCTCTCCCTTTGACAACAATGCCAAAAATAAATTATCTCTTCAGTAGCCAAATAACTTTGGTGTTTGATTCAAATTTAAGTACCTTGCATGTAATGATATGCATTTTTAGTTTGTCTTTCGAATTTCACAACCTTTGGAAACCCAAAGTGTGAACATTATGCATCAACATCATTTGATATTTTGATAAAGTGTAGGTTGATGCAATCTCCTAATCACCTTAGTGACTGATAGACATGGGATGGACCCCTAGTCTACTTCTCAAGTACTAAAATGTGTCCTTCGGTAAGGGTTTAGTAAATATATCAGCAAGTTGCTATTGCAATTTCACATACTCCAATTTTACTTTCTTTTTGTTCCCTCAAGTAGTGATACTTTATAGATATATGTTTCATCTTTGCATGCATCACTGGATTCTTAGAAATTTTCATTGCACTTGCATTATCACAATATATTATCACTAGGTCAGTGATCTCCTCATTTATACCTTCCAAAAGTTGTTTTATCCATGCAATGCTCGAACAATTAGCAGCAACAACAACATATTTTGCTTCTACAGTGGACTAAGAAATGCATCCTTGTTTCTTACTTATCCAAGTAACCAACCTTTCTCCTAAAAAGAATTCTCCACTAGTAGTGCTCTTTCTATCATCAATGTTTCCAGCCAAATCAACATCAGTATAAACTTTCAGTTCAAATTTGCCTTCTTTCTTATACCACAAACCATAGTTTTCAGTGCTTTTTTAGTATCTCAAAATTCTTTTCACAATAGTTAAGCGTGACTCCTTATGATTAGCATAAAATTGTGCTATAATTCCAACTACATGTGCAATGTCTGGTCTACTATGTACAATATACATTAATTTGCCAATCATTGTTCTATACAAGGTTTGATTTACCTCGGTTGACTTGTCATCCTTTATCAATTTGCATTTGGTGACCATAGGTGTACCGACTGGTTTTGAGTCCTCCATACCGAATGTCTTCAACACTTCTCTGATGTACTTTGATTGTGTAATGTATATGCCTTCATTTTGTTGTAATATTTGCAAGTCAAGAAAAACTTTGATCTCTCCAAACATTCAAATTTCAAATTCTTTTCTCATTTCATCAACAAATGATTTGCATAAGTTATCATGTCCTCCAAATATGATATCATCAACAAAACTTTTAGCAATAAGAATCTTGTCATCAGCTTCACCTTTCAAATATAAATTTTTGTTTCCATTGGTTCTAACAAATCCAATACTACAGAGATAGGAATGCAATCTTTCATACGATGCTCTATGTGCTTGTTTCAGTCCATATAGTGCTTTGTGCAACTTACATACCATATTCCTCAAATTTGGATCAACAAAACCTTCAGGTTATTCAATGTAAACTTCTTCTTCAAGTATCCCATTCAAAAATGTAGATTTAACATCCATCTGATAAACTTTAAATCATTTGTAAGCAACATATGCAAGAAATATTCTTACTCCTTTAAGTCTAGCAACAGGTGCAAAAGTTTCTCCATAGTCAATTCTTTCTTCTTGAGCATAACCTTTGCATGCTAGTCTTGCTTTGTTCCTTGTGACATCTCCATTCTCATTCAATTTGTTTTTGAATATCCATTTGGTTCCAATCACATTTTTGTCTTTCAGTCTCGGTACCAATGTCCATGTTTTGTTTTTATGTATATGATCAATCTCTTCATTCATAGCCTTAATCCATTCATCATTTTAAGTGCATCTTTTACAATTTTAGGTTTGAATTCACAAACTAAGCATGTATTATTTCTCAACTTACTTCGTGTCATCATGTCATCTCTCTTAACACCAATTATTTGATCTTGTAGATGATGTCTTCTTACATATTTGGCAAGTACAGGTTCAGTTCTTGGTCTTCAATATGTTCTCCACTCGATGCACGATCATGATTTTCATTTGTAACAATGTGTTGATTTTGAGTTTGTAAATATTGTTGCTCGATAACACTAGGTTGTTTCTCAGGTAGAGTGTTTGGTTCCTTAATGTAAATAAATCTACCATAGTCTTTTAGTTCCTTTTTACTTTCTTCATCATTTTTCTCAGCAAATTCATCAACTCTCACATTTGCACTTCCAATCATTTTGTTAGTAGCTTTATTCAAACATATGTAAGCTTTTTCTTTTAGTAGAATATCCTAAGAATATTCCTTCATCAACTTTTGAATCAAATTTCTCATTTCTATAATTTTTCAGAATGTAACATCTACTTCCAAATATTCTGAAATAACTCATGTTAGGTGTGTAGCCATACCATAATTCATAAGGTGTCTTGTTTGATTCTTTTTCCAGTTGAACTCGGTTCAATGCATATATAGTAGTACTAATAGATTCTCTCCAGTATATTTGTGCAACATCCTTTTCAATCATCATTGTTCTAGCACAATCCACAATAGATCCATTTCTCCTTTCAGCAATTCCATTCTGCTGGGGTGTCCTGGGTGTAGAAACCTGGATCTTAATTCCATGCTTATTAAAAAATTAGTGAACTCGTCAGAAATAAATTCACCACCTCTATCTAATCTCAAGCATTTTTGTTCTTTACTAGTTTCTCTTTCCACTTTTTCTTTATACCATTTAAACATTTTAAAAGCTTCACATTTTTCTTTCAAGAACATGATAGTCATCATCCTAGAGAAGTCATCAACAAATAAGATAAAATATATATCTCCATAATAACTCTGAGTTCTCATAGGACCACACAAGTCAATATGTACTAACTCTAAAATAGCATTAGATGAAAAGTGTTTTCTCTTAAAACTTGATTTTGGTATCTTTCCCATTTGACATTGTTTTCACATAACATGGTCAGGTTTAGATATGCTCATTAAACCTCTAACTCTCATTTTCTTACTAATCTTAACCATGTTCTCAAAATTCACATGACATAGCCTCTTGTGCCATAACCATACTTCTTCATTTTTAGCTAACAAACAAGAAGTTTCAGCATTGTCAAGATAGAACAAATTATCTTTAGATTGTTCACCAGTACCAACCAACTTTCGAGCTTCATAAAAAATATTCACCTTTCTATTTTCAATTGCAACTCAGTGACCTATGTTATTCAACTGTGCTACACTCAACAGATTATAATTAAGTCCTTTCACCCAATATGCATTCTCACATCTAATATTATTTTTCAACAATATAGACCCTTTTCCTTTTACTAGACAAGGTGTATCATTTCCCATTTTAACAAATCCTTCATTATATTGTTTGAGGTATTCATTTTGTTCTTTATCACCAGTCATATGATGTGTACAACCACTATCAATAATCCATGTATCATTCTTGCTAAGTTTAGAAATAAGTGTTGTTTCAACATCTTGGAAGTCTTATTAAGAAAGTAAGATATTGAGAGGTGGGGTGAATCAGAATCTTTAAAACTTTTACACTTTGAAACCAATTCAACATGTATATCATAAACATAAAATTCAATGCTAAAATAGATCTAATTGCTAATCGGATCCATGAAAATGAAACACATAGCACAAAGATTTTGGTAATCTAAAAACCCTTGAAAGGTAAAACTAGGGTGGGGATGACACCCACAAATCTTCACTACTGTAGCAATAAAGTGTGCTTGTTAGGACTAAAATGTTTTGATCACTTATGATGATCTACCCTGTGAGGGTTCTGTCCTACTAAGAGCTTTTAGACTGATATAATCTACCTTGATTAAAGGATTTAAACTTACAATTTTGTAAGCACTCTGTTAGGATATTTAAAAAGGCCTGTTATGACCACTATATTAAGAGATTTACCCTAATTCACTTGCTAGAATGTATCAGTACCTGATCCTTCAGTTTTCACTTCAAATGCTGATAACAGATCTCCTCTTTCCAATTCTTATTTGATCTCAAAATAAAATATAAATTTTTTTTGTCCTTCACTGCTCTGCTCGGTCACTCTACCTGATCTTAGCTTCTAACATTCAAAACCTATCCGCATACATGTGAGATCTCCAAATTTCTCAATTCTTATTAGGGTTTTGATGTCACCTTAAATAAAAAAACTAATCAAGCTTCTAGATAACATCAACGATCTAGATTCATCACTTTTGCCTCTTAAGTATTCCTTTTTTCTAATTGGTTACATCACTTGCATAGGGAGTAATGATCAAAATCATAATGCGCAATCAAAGCTTTAATTATCTCAATGATCATTAAAATATGCATAGAAGTTGACCAAAATGGTTTACCTAGGTGTTTGTGCCATTCCAAACACATATACCAAAACTGGTTCACTCGGCATATGAAGTCTCTAGTGTTAGGTCAAAATTGTTCTTTATATACTGGTGCTCGACACTAACTGGTCTATACATCTCAATATTCATACTTCTTAGTAACTACTAGTTTTCTCGATGACCACTGAATTTCTCAGTAGTAACTATTGCTCAAAACATATACAAAATACAAGTCCATACATTACTCGACCTTAGTAGGGTGGATCGATCGCAGTGATGACCAACCAACTCTTCCTTGATAATGACTAAGTATTTGACACTAATAAACAACATAACTTGGAGATCAACAATCTCCCCCTTTGACATTAGTGGCAAAAACACTTTGTCATGACTTCACATTACATAAATAAAATAGTACCTAGTACTTCAGTACTCCCCCTAAGACTGTGACTCGGTCTTCATAAAGACTTCATTATATGTACATGATATATACATGACTCTGACATACAATGAGTATATATTACATTTCAAAATAGTATGTCATGCCTTTATACATTTCCTTCTATCTCCATCTATTTTCTTCTTTTTGTCTTCATCTATTTTCCCCTTGTTTTTGTCACTTTGAGTTGTTGGGGTGTTGGGGTTAGATAATATTTGTCCAAAACTAGTTTGTGGAGCTATAGAATTATTGATGACGCATTGTCCCAACTAGATCTAATAGACTCCAAAACCTATAATTTAATTTATAGTTGAGCATCTAGATCAACCAAACTTTCTTCAAGGGAGAGATGAGGATCTCTCTATACTAACTCTTTTGTTGTTTCCAATTCTCTCTGCATGACCTCCAAATGAAGGTATCAACATTGTCTATATAGATATTAATTGGCCCTTATCTTTCCATCATTATCCATCAGCTCAGCTAATCTCCCTTGTGCATGAGTCAACCTAGTGAAATGAATAGAGATGGAACTTGCATCCATGCTCAAAGAATGTCATGTTGACTTCAAATCCAATTGTAGCTTCTCAATAAGATGTTGATTCTCCTTTGTAAATTTTTCTACATTACATAGCTATTTGTACAAATAATGAACATTTTGTACAACTTCTTCCAAGTTACTTACAAGTTCAGAAAGTTAAACCTGTTTGACTGTAATCTTTGTTGAAACCTTCTCAAGTACCTTGGTCTCAAACTTTCTCTCAAACCATTGCATTAACTTTTCATTTGCTTCACTATCATCACTATTCACCTTTTTAACAATATGTACCAATTTCTCTAATATAGGTGAAGTCTCATTTATATCTTCTAACTCAAAAGAGTCTATAAATATATCTTTAATCTCATGAAGTACCTGCTTCTGTTGATGTTCCCTTCTTAGTTCATCTTGCTTTCTTTTCTTCTTCAATAAATTTTGCAAGATTTGTATCCATTCATAGGTCAAGTTATCACTATCCCATTTTAGAATCACTATAACTTCATCTAGTGTTACTTGTGTTCCGGGAGACTTGACCTTCTTCTTGTGTAATTTCTTCTTCTTAGTCTTCGGTGTGCTACTACTCGACAACTGTACTAAGGCTTGAATATCCTCTTGTTTCTTAGGCTCCTGACTCTCCTCGGTTCCTTTATGCATTGTCTCCTTTTTTCCCTGAATATTAGGTCATGAGACTTCTGTTGTAGACTTATCTTCTTGTTCTTTCATGTTCTCATCTCCTTCTCTTGTATTGATTTCAATTTTTGCCTCGGTAGGTGGATTGATTTCTATTTTGGTCAGCTTACCCCGTTCCTCAGCATTTGTACCTTGTGTATATTTTTCTTCAATTGTGATTGTGTTAGAGATAACATGTGTTGAATCCATAGTTGGTGCACCCTCAATCTTTTGTTAATCATGAATTTGGATTAATACTAGATTGGTGCTTGGTAGAGATGTATCTGAAGCTGCCTCGGTAAGAATTGGACTCTTGATTTCTTCCTTGTTCAAGGCATTGATATTCACTTGTGTATCTTTAGGTACATCTTCAATAGTGATAACATCTTGTTGATCACTCTCTTCTACCTTCTTCCTTATTTCTTCCTCAAGATTTTGTGGCTCATGAATGTCTTCGATATTGTCAAGCTCAACTTACCTAGATGTGTATTCATCTTGCTATCACTCTTATCAACTATCCATCCAAAGATTGTCTTCCATATTAATGTGCTTTGTGTAGCAACCTCTTCAATATTCTTCTTCAATATGGAGTATGCTCTTAATTTAGGGATAAACATGTTTTTGTATTTCTCCATGAATTTTTCTCTTTTCTTTGTTATTAATTCAGGAATTATTTGTGTTAGAGTGCCTTCTCTTATCTATCTTTCTGTCATAATGGCATACTGCCATTTCTCAACAATCTTTCTAAATAATTCATCAGGGATAAGATTCCCTATCTCTAATGGGGTCATCTTGAATATTCCCATCATTTCTATCATTGCATCTTCTATCTTTATTTTATCAGTTTTACTTAACTTTTCAAATTTGATGCACTTAAATCTTGCCAAACATGTTGTACTCTTGATGTTATGGTAGATCTCATCCACATTGGTTGGATGCTTGTGTGTGGCCACCTTGAATTTATCGATATCTTTAGTGTATGTCATCTCCTCATCTTCATTCTTTTTTAATACCAATTTTCTTCTCGGCTTCTTCTTGGGGTGGCTCGACTCTACCTTAGTTTGTACTTGTTTTCTTTTCCCTAAGCTCTCTCCTTCAGTATTCTTTACTGAAATTTTCATTTGTGGTTCAGTTGTTGTAGTAGTTGAAGTTTCCCTTGTTCTCGGTCTTGTTGTTGTAGGAGGAGTAGGCTTATGCTTTAGGTTCTTCTTCACAATGGGCTCATAAACCATTATCTCTTTTCCCTTCTTTTGTGCATCTACTTCCTCATCCCCACTTTCTTTAGAATCACTAGATTGGTCCTCACCTTGACCTTGTGTGATTGCAAGTGGTGCATTCTCCTCTTCTCCTTGACTTAACATTTTCTCAATGTTTTTCACTAACTTCTTTATTTTTCTCTCTAGGGTTGTATATTTTAAACTCATGGTTATCTTAGATTTTACTTCTTCATACTTCCCAAAAATCTTGGCTTTACTGTCAATTTCTTCAGCTAGTAAAGGTGTTATAGCTGCAGATGTTTCATCTATGTTAACCTCATAGGGAAATGGTCTCAACCATGCTACCCTCAGTACAATAGCTTGTACAAATGTATGATCAATATCAATAAGAAAACATATATCATCATAATATTTCTCAACTAATGATACTAGAATTCTACTCTTCCTCATTTTCTTCTTAAACTCAACAAAGTAATTTTCCATCACACTATCAAATTTTTCTCCTAATTGTTGAATAAATTCACTAATATGTTGTGTTACTGGTTGGTCCTGACTTCAGACAACATCTCCTATAGTAGGAAAAGTATTTTGTACATAGAAAAATATCCAAATTATCAGGGATCTGAACTTACACATTGAGTTCTTTTTTCTTTCCTGGTTGATGACAAGTTCTCAACCAGTTCTGTCAATTGTAGTTTGGCAAGATCATATGTAAGATCCTTCTTTACTATCTTCCATGTCTGGTCCACTCCAATGCAAGGAACACTATCCATTTTTCTTGAATGGTATAACTTGTGTGCAATTACCCTTACTCCAAATTCGATCTCAGGATCAGTGATCATGGAGATTGTCATTCCTTACTTGTTCCACATGGCCATAGTGTTTGCATGAATCAATTCCTTTCTTTGACATCTCATAGTCTTCTTCGCATTAAGAATAGGGTATCTAGTGAATTGGTGTATGATCTCCTTGGTGATTTTAACCAGCCTATTCTCCAACCATAGTTGCATGTCATAAATTCTGCTCAAAATAATCTTAATCTATTCCATTTTGAAATTACGAGGGAAGTTTAGGGCATGGACAAACCCTTTCTCAGCAATGTGTTGATGCTCTACCTTCAACACTCCATTTTCACATAATTTATCATACGCCTCCCTCATATGATAGTCTCTGATCTCACTAATCTTACACATGTAGCATGCTCGTACATTGTGGATCATCAAAACTTTAGGTGGGATCGATGACAGGGCTCCTGAGAGATCTCCCTTCACTGCACTCTCAGGTACAACTAAAATTTTTGGTAGTTTACATGTATCACTCCTTAGTAATTGAATAATTTGTACCTACTTGCCTTTCTTTCTCACTCCAGCAGATGAACTTGATGCCATTCTTCAAATAGGGTTTATAAACAGATTCTATGTAGCTCAGCAATGACTGGTCTTAATAACACTTCACACTATTTGTCGATGACACATTGTTGAATCTTTACAAATTTCACACAAATATCTCTCACAATTACCTTTGAATCACTCTCCAAATTCTCAAATCACTTGGTGAAATGAAAAATGAATAGTAAACTTCATTAAATAGATTCAAACGATCAAATTAGGTCTTCAATAAATGCTCTATAAACTAGTGAGTGCAATACAATTGTCTCGGTCATTGTATTATAGCTCAGTTAACTCATTTTCATACTCGATCACTCAGTTACAACCATAACTCGGTCATTACTAGCATTTCCAGTATAGCTCGGTCCATCATATTAGCTCAGTCATTATAGGAGCTTGACACATACCGAGAGACTTGGTCACTAAAGATATTAATACTGATGTGCGGCACCAATTGTGCATAGTCACTCTTTTCTTGGTTATTTCCTCAAATTTGTCCTAATGCATCTTAACTTATGCAGATATGAAATTTAACACATCTAATTTTAGGAACTAGTGTAAAATATAGCATTTGAAAATACAGTACCTTACATCCCTTCTTTTCATATATAGCTAGAAGTAGTGTGATCACCTGATCCATTGGATTGGGTGATCTCAAGTTCACTGGTTCCACTACTGCTTGCTCGTCTTTCTTTCTCCAAGTCTAATTCATCTGGTTCTTTATCTGATCAATAGTCTCTTCACCTTTGCTTTGTTCATTATTAGGTGTTGATGCTCTCATCCTGCAGTTCTTTTTATATCACCAATCTTGTGATAATTATAAAAGAACAAACTTCCATTTATCCAAATCTTGGATTTACCTCTAAATTGTGTCCTTGTGCATTTTCTCCAATATGACCATATTCTCCACAATAATAACAATTATACCATGTATTGTAATCCCAATTTAATGTGTTACATTTCCTAGGTGCATTACCTTGCTTTTTGGATGTCCACTTTGGTTTTGCATTGGATTTACATTCTTATTCTCTATGACCATATTTTTTACAATTGTAGCAATGTCCTTTAAATCTAGGTGCAATAGGTGAATTTATAGCCTTTGACCTGCATTCATGTGCCTGATGTCCATGATTTCTATAGTTAAAGCAATATCCATTGAATTTAGGCTTAGGATTGGACTTACCATTCTTGCTTCTGAAAATGTTTGTTATGTGTCCTAGTTTCCCACAATGATGACATGTAGGATTTTTGTTCTATATATTTGCATTCCTCTGTTCTCCACTGTTTGATGATTCTCCTTCTTCACTGGATGATAGGTGCTCGGTATGGCCTAGTCTAGAGGTGTCATTAGATCTTCTTGGTGATCTCATCAGTTCCTCAAAATATCTCACATCTTCATTAGGTTTCATCCTCTCAATGATTTCCCTTTCAGATCTTAACTCATTTTTTCAGTTGATTGTTCTATAATCTCAAATTTTTAATTTCTATGTCTTTCTCATTTAACTCTTGATTTGTGAGTAATAGTTGATTTACCATGTCCAATTGATTATTTGTGAGTGTTTGCACATCACATGTCATTTCATCAAGTATAGTAGCCATTTTCCTTTTATCCTCTTCTACCATTGTCTTGTCTTCCTCGGCTATCTTTTTATGTTCAATCACTTCACATAGTCTTATTGATTGAATTTATTGTTCTCTCCTCTAACTTTTAACTTCTTCATTCAATGAATTATTTCTCTCTAATAGATCTACTATTGCTGCACCATTTTCACTATAATTTCCATTATCAAATAGATCTTTAGTGTCTTCTTCTTGATATTGAGTTTCATTCAGTTGGATTGCCAATTCTTTCCTTCTTTTTAAATATTACTTCAATTCCTATCTTGTTGTTTCAAGCTGGTGCAATGCAAACTAGATGTCAATCTTCTAATTCTCTATGATCTTTCCCAACTTATAAGCCTACATCTCCAAGATCTTAACTCTCAAGTGGTTAAACTTCTTCTAAGATAACAAAGCTCTGGTACCAATTTTTGGAAGTTTTATTGGGAAAGTAAGATACTGAGAGGGGGGTGAATCAGAATCCTCAAAAATTTTAAACTTTGAAACCGATTCAACATGTATATAATAAACATAAACTTCAATGTTGAAATAGATCTAACTGCTAATCACATCCATGAAAATGAAACACATAACACAAAGATTTTGGTAACTCAGAAACCTTGAAAGGTAAAACTGGGGTGGGGATGACACCCACAAATCTTCACTACTGTAGCAATAAAGTGTATGTTAGGGATAAATTTTTTTTATCACTTCTAATGATCTACCCTATGAGGGGTCTGCCCTACTAAGAGGTTTTCAACTTATACAATCTACCTTGATTAAAGAATTTAAACTTATAGCTAAGTAAGAACTTTGTTAGGAGCTTTACAAAGGCCTATTAGGACCACTCTATTAAGAGATTTACCCTGATTCACTAGCTAGAATGTATCAGTACTTGATCCTTTGGTTTTCACTTTGAATGTTGATAATGAATGTCCTCTTCCCAATTCTTATCTGATCTCAAAATCAAATATAACTTCTTCTTTTTTCCTTCACTACTTTTCTCGGTCACTCTGTTTGATCTTAGCTTCTAACATTCAAAACACTACTTCTATCTACATACATGTGAGATCTCCTAATTTCTCAATTCTTATTAGGGTTTTGATGTCACTTTAAATAAATAACTGATCAAACTTCTAGATCAAGATCAATGATCTAGATTCATCACTTTTTCCGCTTAAGTATTCCCTTTTTCTGTTTGGTTACATCACTTGCATATGGATTAATGATAAAAATCATAACAGACAATAAACTCCTTAATTATCTCAATGATCATTAAAACATGCATAGAAGTCAACCAAAATAGTTTACCTAGGTGTTTGTTTCATTCCAAACACATATACCAAAACTTGTTCACTCAGCATATGAAGTCTATGGTGTTTGATCAAAACTGTTCTCCATATACTGGCATTTGACACTAGTTGTTCTATACATCTCGGCATTCATACTGCTCGGTAACTACTAGCTTGCTCAATGACCACTGACTTGCTTGACAGTAACTATTGCTCAAAACATATACAAAATACAAGTCCATACATTACTTGGCCTTAGTAGGATGGCTCGGTCGCAGTGATGACCGACCAACTCTTCCTTGATAATAACTAAGTATTTGACACTAATAGACAACATAACTTGTAGATCAACACAACATACCTTTATTCTTCTTTGGAATCTTCTTTCAAAGCCACAAATACCACTTCAATATCTTCATCAATCTCGATATTGGTATCTTCATCATCATCTTGAACAAGGTAGCATGCCTTCTTGCCTTTATCTCTGTTACCTCTCTTGTCATACTGTAGGTTACCTCTGTGATCTTGATAATCTCTACTGCCATGTCTCCTTTCATTAATTTTTTATTTTTTTTCTCATCCTCTTTCCTATTGGGGCATCTAGTAGCAATGTGACCAATCTCTTTGCATCTAAAACAAACCAATGGTAGTTTACCTCTATATCTTCTTTTACCTTTTTTTAATCTTCTAGCCATTAATGCTTCTAGTTCATCAAGTTCATCCTCTTCACTTTCACTGTCACTTTCATTTCTTATCTTGTGTTTTCTGCTTGATTTACCAATTTTCAGAGATGACATAAATGTAGATTCAACAGTAGGAACAATACTATTGTCAAAGTTGTTCAACTCAAATGCAGTCAATCTAGCAATTAGACTATCAAGTGTAACATTATTACCAGGATTTATTCTTATTTCATGAATTGCAGAGACTCTAATAGCATAGGAAGATAACACCATTCTAAGAATTTTACTTACAACAATGTCTTCATCAATAATACATCCTGCTCCTCAGATAGAATTCACAACCTCTTTGACTTGGTTATTGTACTGAGATATATTTTCACCTTCTTTCATTTTCATGTCGTCAAACTTTCCTCTAAGACTCAACTTTAGCCCTTAACACACTCAGATCTCCACCATGAACTAGTGTAAGCTTGTCCCACATCTATTTAGCAGTTGTACATATCTTAACATCTTCAAATTCAGCATTTAGTAAGGAAGAAGCAATCTCAATCATCATAGAATTGTGTTCATGTCTTTCTCTCATCTTATCAATAGTTAAAGGTCCAATGGGTAAAATAAACTCATTTTCCAAGTAGTGTGTTGCAGAATCACCAATCCTTGATAGATACAATTTCATCCTACTTTTCCATGTTGAGAAGTTGTCTTTGTTCATCTTTGGTACCTCTCTCTTATACATCTTGTGATCTTTAGCTTAAGTCCTTCAAACTTTCCTTTCAAGCACTCTATGGTCTGATACCAATTGTTAGATAACTGAGAGGGGGGGTGAATTAGTTAAGTCCAGTTATCCTACAATCCCAAATACTCCCAGATGTATATAATAAATCTTTCAAATGAATTAATCAACTCAGTAAAATATCAACTACATCTTTCTGTACATCTACTGAATAATAGTAAATTAAATATTGTGTTTACCGATCAATCCAGTTATAGTAATGTGTAAAGTATAATAACAATTCATCACATCCATACACATATAACACTATGATTTTTAACATGGAAAACCTATAAAAGGAAAAACCACCTAGGACGGATAACCCAAAATAATTCACTCTATTGAAGTGAGCTCGGTTAAGATCCAACCCTCTTAAAGGTTACAAAACACATTGTGAGGTGTGACCTGGTTAGAGGAGTTATCACTAACAGTTCTCCCTTGACCAAACATTCACTATGGGGTCAACAAGAAAACAATCAATATTCATTGAATGTCATGTTGAAATATAAAGACTGTTAAGTCCACTCAATTAAGATATTTATCTGTAGCAATGGTTAAAATGTTACAGTAATGATCTGATTCAAATACAACTTACTTTGTAGATTTTTAGATCTATGCTAAGCTCAATATACCTCTGGCCAATAATCTCAATTCAATTCCTTATATACTCCAACTCTAGTCTACTCGGTAGTTCCTTTTTGTGTCGCTCAATGTTGTCTGCAGATTTTTTGGGTTTTGTCTTCAACTTGTTTGACCAGCTCTCTTGAATGTAATCTCCTCACGTGCATCCATAATTCAATCTGAATTTCTTGTCTCCTTTTATAAACATAATAAATCATTTTATTTCCAACCCTAGATTTTGCCTCTTAATCTTCACCATTGATTTTGCAACTTTAACCTTGGCCATTGTGTTAGTAATACATTTCATTCTCCTTCATCCAATCATCCCTAAATTTTTTCATCTATTTGATCATCATAACAAACATTATCTTTATCTTTGGAATAATCAACAATTATCAAGCTCATCATCTTTAGTTGACAGTCAATCATTTCATTTATTCCTTTTACTTGATCAATACCACAGTGTGTTGGTAATTGCTAACTCAGTTAACACTGTACTCAGTATACACTATACTTTCATGGTATTTATTGAATTCTTCATTTACCGACCACATAAACTTGTAGATTTTTTATCTTAAATCTTTTACAAGAATCATGTAATACAATCAAATCACTCACATAATATTGTAGACTCATCAATAAGTTAACCAATGAATACCATATCCATATCTTTCTCATACATCTCAAATTCATGTAGATATATCATTCCTTCACCGTTGTTTCCTTCTTAAGATGTTTGTAACCATCATGATAAGTATAGTCAAAACTAGTTGACATCAATGACAATAAACTAATTGATTTAATGTATCACATATACCTTTGTAGCTCGGTGATCATCAATCATTGTCTTTCAAATATCTAATCAATTGTAAAAAATTTCTTCAAGATATTCAATCAATTGTAATCTATTAGGAATATTTTTAGGATATTCTACAAAGAGAAAATATTATAGGTTCTTGAACAAGAGAACAAACAAGATAGTGGAAAGTGCTAATGTGAGAGGAGATGAGTTCTCTTAATAGAATGATGAGTCTAACAAGAAAGAACTAGATGATTATCATGGGTTTGTATATGTACAACCGGTGGAATATGAAACTACAGAAGAACCGATGGAGAGACAAGTTAATGAACAAGAACTAGTACAAGAATTATAAGGTACTCCAAGATCTAAACTGAAATTGCAAGGGTATGGAAAATTGAATCATTCACATGATCAAATTATTGGTGATAGAAATGTTGGTGTTTTGACAAGAAGAAAGGAAAGAGAAAATGCATGTTTATTATCTGAATTTTAACCTAAAATTGTAAAATATGCATTGAAAGATGATGATTGGTTAAATGCTATGGAAGAAGAATTGTAACGGAATGAGAAGAATAAAATCTAGACATTAGTACCCAGATTGGTGGACAAAAATGTAATCGGTACTAAGTGGATTTTCATAAATAAAATGAATGAGAAAGGTGAAGTAATAAGGAACAGAGTAAGATTGGTATGCAAAGGATATGTGCAAGAGGAAGGCTTGGACTATGGTGAAATTTTCACTTGTGGCCAGACTTGAAGGTGTAAGGATACTTCTTGTATATGCTTCTTACAAAGGATTCAAGGTATATCAAATACATGTGAAATTAGCTTTTCTCAATAGTGTATTGGAAGAAGTATACATTGAACAACATGAAGGATTTTCTAATAAAGAAGGTAAGAACATGGTGTGCAAATTTTAGAAATCTTTATATGGATTGAAGAAAGCACCTAGAGCATGGTATGAGAAATTGCACTCATATCTTATTCAAAATGGTTTTACAAGGACAAGTGACAATAGTAATGTATATTTGAAGATTGAGAAAGATGATAGGTTACTGACTGCAGAAATATTTGTTGATGATATCATATTTTGTAGAAATGAAGAAATGAGTAGATCATTTTCTAATGAGATGAGGAAAGAATTTGAGATGTCTATGATAGGTGAGATAAAATTCTTTATTGGATTTCATGTTCAATAGTTTTAAAAAGCTATATACATCACCTGGTCCAAGTATGTGAGAGAGATATTGAAAATATATGGGTTGGAAGACTCAAAACTAGTTGGTACCCCTATGGTAACCAGTTGCAAATTGTCAAAGGAAGATGATTCAAAAGAGGTGGATGAGACTCTTTATCAATCCATGATTAGTAAGCTACAGTGTGTGATGCACATTAGACTGAACATTATACAGGATGTTGCATTAGTGGCCAAATTCTCTTCTAATCCAAAGGAATTACATCTAATTACAATGAAGAGAATATTTAGATATCTTAAGTGAACTAAAGATTACGATCTTTGTTATGGACATAAAGGTGATTTTTCATTAAGTATATTTACTAATGTTGATTGGGCAAGAAATGTTGATGATAGGAAGAGCACAGGTGGAGGTGCATTCTTTCTTGGAGATAGGCTTGCATCCAAGACAAGCAAAAAGATGAATTGTATATCACAATAAATAGCTAAAGATGAATATGTTGTTGCTGCAATTAATT
The DNA here is from genome assembly GCA_027943335.1 of Chamaecyparis obtusa. Taxonomy (NCBI): domain Eukaryota; kingdom Viridiplantae; phylum Streptophyta; class Pinopsida; order Cupressales; family Cupressaceae; genus Chamaecyparis; species Chamaecyparis obtusa. The sequence continues at coordinate 383,858 of BSBK01002462.1, read as the reverse complement.
GTACACATATTGTGTGGATTAAGAAGATTCTTGAAGGAGTTCAAGAAAAGGTAATTGAACCGGTGATTATCTATTGTGACAATACAAGTGTCATTAATATTTCTAAAAACCCAATGATGCACTCTAAGACTAAGCATATAGCTATCAAGTATCATTTTTTTAAAGAATGGATACAGGAGAAGGAAGTAAAGTTGGAGTATGTGCCAACTAAGGAGTAGGTTGATATTTTCACAAAGCCATTACTTAAGGATGTTTTTGAGTATCTAAGACGTAAGCTAGGGGTTATTCCCTTATCTAATGTGAATTAGGAGAAGATGTTGGTGCATCAATCCAAGTGCATTCCAGTGAATATATTTAGGGTTGGATTGATGGTGTGAGGCTATTGCTTAGGGGGAGCAGTCTATTAAGTATTGAGTTGAGTCAAAGTACAACAAAGAAGATTATGTGTTTGACACCTTTGGCATTTTTGTCAAAGGGGGAGAGAATGTATAGGGAGAGAATGCAAAAAAAAAGAATATATGAAAGGAATATTGTTCAAAAGCGCAGATGAGAGAGGTTCAATGAAAGGGGGAGTAATTGCAAGATCAAGTAATAGAAAGAAGTTGAAACATTTTTCTTTTCCTAATGTTGTTGGTATTGATGAGAATGTTGTCATGAAGACATGAAGAGAGTGTTGTCATCAATGCCAAAGGGGCAGATTGTTGTCATAACTGATGCAATGATGGTAAGTGATTACTAGTTTTGTAATTAGATAGATTTAATTGCATGATGATCAGTTATTGAGTTGTCATTGATGTCAAGTATTAACCCAGTGTTGGTAGTATGTTTCTGAATATGAAAATGATGATCAAGATCTTTCAATAAGTTTCAGTTGTAGTGATTCATATGGGAGACTTGGGGATGTCTCAGAATGTTAAATGCATGACCTCTATTGTTGATACTAACCGGTAAGTAAGATATTATCAGAGGAAGGTTAATAGTGCAACTGCTTGTATAGTTAGTGACATGTGATAGGTGATTTGAGTGGTTTGTCAAATCTCTATTATTTCTTGTAATGTGGTTATAGGATATGTTCTCTAGTAGTGGTTTTTGCAATCAAAACTTATTTGGATGACCGAAGTGAAAGTTAGAAGACCATAGAATAGAGTTAGAGTTGTTAATACGTTGAAGTATTTAAGTTCTTGAGAAATAGTGATTAAATCTTTGATTGGTGATTGGTGAAGGTGTTGTGGTGAATTAGGTTAAGTGAGTCATGATCTGATGATGTGTATTAAAGATTGATGGTATTGATTTGGCATCACATTATTTGATGCTAGCATGTGGTGAAGACACAAGATGAAGCAATTGTATGGTCAAAATGTGTTTAACTCCTAGACTCAAATTTCTATGTAAATCATTGTGATAGTCGATGTAGTATATGGAATTGGTTGTATACATTTAATTTTGTTGTGTGATGTGATGGATCCAAGTGTGAAGATTGAATTTGAATAGTAATTCATTTAGGGCAATCCTAAGGTTGTGGAAAACTTAAAGAACTTGATGTACACTATATATTGGATGAAGTTAAAAAAAATTAGTGTTGATCGTGAGTTGAGAAAGTGTGGTGTAAAGTGAATGTTGCAATCAATCCATGGAGGAGATAATTGTGTTAAGAAGTTATTGTGTACTTCAGAGGATCTGATTAAGCAGAGGTATTGTTATTTTATAGATAATTATTCTTCTTGTTCCCTAAGAGTTACAACAGTCAAAATCCCTTAACAACATGGATCCTTGTTAGCATGAATGTAGAATATGTCCTATGGGGGAGTATTCTAGCACTTCTGGAGTAGTAGCATGTTGCATTCATGATTGTGTTTTTCATTAATGTCAACATACTATTTATACTAAAGATTAGCATAGTAGCAAACAAAGTTTGAATTAGTGCACATACAGAATTATAAATGAGGTTATGCGGAGTTGATGACATGTTTCTTATGGTGTCCTCACATCATGGTTAAGAGTGCATACAGAGATTCAAGTATTTGCATCAGTTACAAGAGATCTAGTGGAACTATATTATGAAAGAGTTCCTAAGAAGCGGTTTGTGATAATCGGATTATATCTCCTAGCAGGGATAGAATCTAGACAAGTGAAGTTACACAGAAGTTGAAGACATTGTGAAGGTGATCTGGCTAAGTCAGTATAGTTAGAGGTTTCACATGTGAAGATTTATTTAATTTGTGAGCTGACAGTTTTATGTAATTATGGAAATATTATGTAACATGTAATATTTTATATTTTGTAATTGGTTAAGCCTAGTTGGTCGACTCAATTATGAATGTTAAGTGTAGTATAAAGGAAGGATTGTTTTACTTGATTGAAAAAAAAAAGGTATGTAAGATGTGAAGATGAAATAATACAAATTAGTGATATAAGGGATTTTTATGTGATGCGAAGTGAGAAGAATTGGTATTGAGATCTAGTGAAGCATTTGGTATGGTTTTGGCATGGTCAGAGGAGAGAAGAGAAGTTGTTGAGATTAGTTATACTTGGTATTATTCTATTTGGATAATACAGAGATCAGTTGGACAGTGTGTTCAGTGATCTTTCCCTTGAAGTTGTTTGGACAGTGGGTCCTTTTGTCTTCCTTCACTCCTAACAGGGTTAGAATCTCCTTGTAGGTATTCAAAGTATTCTAACAGGGAATGATATGTACTGAATGTATTTCATAGACTCCTAACAGGGTCCATCCTCTCACAAGGAATTTCCATATTAGTACATCTTTTGTGGGTACCATCCCCACCGAGGTTTACTCTCTGATCAAGAGGTTCCCTAGTTAACAAATCTAGTGTCATTGTGTATGGTTATCTTTTTATGGTTGATGTTTATGCTAGTTACATGTTTCAGATCTGATAAGGTTAATAAAAGTTCTTTTATTCAAATAATTGATTCAACCCCCCCCCCCCCCCTCAGGTATCTTAGTGGACTTTACTTTCTAACAATTGGTATCAAAGCATCAGGTCCTTGAAGGAAAAGTTTAACAACTTAAGGAGATCCATGGTGAATCATTTCAGAAAAGAAAGTCCTAAGTTTGATGGATTTAAGTATGACAAATGAAAAGAGAAGATGAAGACACAACTACTATGTTTAGGACCAGGATATTGGTTGATCACAAAGAATGAAAAAACTATCATTGAAGAAGAAAAGATTGAGGACTACACTAAACAAGAAAGAGATCTATTCATGTGTAATATACTTTCTAGAGAAGCACTTTTGTCAACTCTTCCTGAGAATGAATACAGTCAGGTAAAATCTTTAAAGACATCTCATGAAATTTGGTTAGCTTTGGAATCTACTTTTGAAGGTGATAAATATGCTAAGAGAATTAGATTACAAAATTGGATATGTTTATTTCAAGAAGCTAAAATGATGGAAGATGAATTTGTTAGAAGCTATATTGGTAGAATATCAGATATTGTTGCAGGTATCAAAGATTGTTAAGGAAATAAGGATGAAGATGAAATCATATGGAAGATCTTGAAAATCTTGACTCCAACATTTAAGAAGGTAGCGCAAATGATTGAACAAGTCATACCTTGTACTAAGAAGTTTACTAGAGAGACTATTCTTGGAAGATTGGAAGCAAAAGCGATAAGTTTGAAACAATCTAGAGATTTACCTATGATTGAAACAACCTTCAACGCACTTAGTGTTCACCCTACTTTGTCAAGGAGTGTAAGTGTCAATGGAGATTATGCCAATAGCAACAGATTTAAAATTGAAGAAGGCAAAAAGATTGAAGAAAGAATTGCCTTACTTCTAAAAAGAGAACCAGAAGCTAAGAAAATATTTAAATGCTGGACTTGTCAAGAATATGGTCATTTTGCTTGTAAATGTCCTAAGAGAGTGAAGAAATATAAGAAGAAATTTAAGCCTAGAAGACCTAAAGAATGTTATTATGCTAATGGTGAAGAATTTGAAGCCAGTATTGAGAAATTCTTAAGTGAGAGTGATAATGAAAGTGATTATATAGGATTTGTTGCAATAAAAGAAGAAAATTTGGAAACAAAAATTAGAGAAGAAAAATCTTTAGTGTCACAAGTTGAAAAGAAAACTAATTGGATCATAGATAGCGGTTGTTCACATCATAACGTTGGTGATATGAATAAGTTGATAAAGTTTAACAATTATGATGGAGGAATTGTTAGAGTTGGAAATAATGCACCTTGCCGAATAAAATGAATAAGATCTATTACTCTTGATGGAAAGACTAACACTTATGATGTTTACTTTGTGGATGGATTGAAACGTAATCTTGTAAGTGTTGGACAGTTAGTTGATAAGGGATATCAGGTTTGGTTAACTTAAAAGAATTGTATGATCAAAGATAACAATGGTAAGATGATTGGAACAGGAGCAAGAACCAGAGGTAATGTATTTCAGTTGAATCCTACTCAGATGACATGTTTGATTGCTAAAGTTGATGACAGTTGGTTATGGCACAAAAGGATTTGTCACATAAACTTTGATAATATGGTGAAAGTAAGCTTTACATTTGCAACAAAAGATTTGCCTAAAATTGTGAAACCTACTAACATGGTGTGCAAGGAATGTGTTATGGAAAAATAGAAGAGAAGTTTATTTCCCAAAAAGAAGTTTACCACAATAGTAAAATTGGAGATTGTTCATATAGGTCTGAGTGGTCCTACAAGAACAAGAGGATTCTATAGTGAAAGGTATTTTATGATTCTTGTTGATGATTTTACTAGGATGATGTGGGTAGAATTTCTTAAAGAAAAGTCAGAAGCATTTGAAAAGTTTAGATTGCTTAAGAATAGAGTTGGGAATGAATCAGGAATGAAGATAAAATGTTTAAGATTTGATAGAGGTGGAGAATTTACTTCAAATGGGTGATATACTTTTTGTGAAGTGAATGGCATTAACAAACATCTTTCAGCCCCTAAAACACCTGAGAAAAATGGTATTGCTAAAAGAAGAAACAAAGTAGTAACTAAGGTAGCAAGAGCTATATTATTTGAGAATGATGTAGCAAAGATATTTTTGAGAGAAGCGATGAACAAAGTAGTATACACAATAAATAGAGTGCAGGTCAGAGAAGATACAAACAAGACTCCTTATGAATCATGGTTTAGACATGCACCATCAATAAAATATTTCAGAATCTTTGGAAGTGTTACATTACGAGAGATAATGACATTGGTAAGTTCGATCTGAGAAGTGATGAAGGTATGCTCCTTGGTTATTCATTGAAAACCAAAGCTTATAGATGTTTTAATAAGAGAACTATGACTATTGTTGAGAGCGCAAATGTTAAGTGGATGAAAAGTTTAGAATTCAAGAAAGAATGCTTGATTATGATTCAAATGAAGAAGCCTATCTTAAAATTGATCAAGAAAATGTGGAGTTGTTTTATGAAACTAACAATTATTTTCAGAATGAGATTCATGTTGAGTAACCAAGAGAAGAACCAAGATCTAAACCTAGAATTGAAGCAAGATTTGAAACAGTAACACCTAACAAAAATTTGATAAGAGATCATCCCGTTGACCAGATTATTGGGAGAAAAGACAAAGGGGTTTTGACAAGAAATAAGGTACATGAAGAACTATGTTTGATTTCTCAAATTGAACCTAAGAATATTGATGAAGCTTGTAAATATATAATTGGATTTAAGCAATGAAAGAAGAATTAGATCAAATTGAGAAGAATAACACTTGGGAATTGGTTCCCAAACCTAAGGACAAAAATGTTATTAGAACTAAATAGGTTTTTAGAAATAAGATGAATGAACAAGGTAAATTTGTAAGAAACAAAGCAAGATCGGTATGCAAAGGATACTCACAGCAAGAAGGTATTGATTATGAATCTAAACATTTTCACCTATTGCAAGAATTGAAGCGGTAAGAATGTTTTTGGCCTATGCAACTTATAATAAATTCAAAGTATATTAGATGGATGTGAAGTCATCATTTTTGAATGGTGAATTAGAAGAACTCTACATTGAGAAGAGAGACAATTTTCCTTTGACTCAAGAAGAAGACATGGAAACCAAGTTGAACAAAGCACTATATGGACTAAAGAAAGCACCTAGAACCTGGTATACGAGGTTGGATAAATATTTGACGAAATTGAGATTTGCTAAAGGTACTGCAGATAGTAACTTATATCTAAAATAAATAAAGAATGGCCTATTGATTGTAGTTATTTTTGTTGATGATATAATCTTTGGAGGAGAAGATGAGACAAGTGATAAATTTGCTGATGAAATGAAGACAAAATTTGAGATGAGCATGATTAGAGAAATGCAAATTTTCTTGGGTTTACAGATTGTGCAAAACAGTGATGGTATTTTCCTATCTCATACTAGGTATCTGAAAGACCTATTGCAGAGATTTGGTTTGGAAAATTGTAAGCCTGTTGGTACACCTATGGTAACTGGTCATTAGTTATCTAGAAAAGATGAGACTCCTATAGTTGAACAAAGGAAGTACAAATCTATGATTGGAGGTTCGCAATATCTAACTCACACAAGAGTGGATATAGCACATGCAGTTGGAATTGTTGTAAGATTTCACGCTGATCCTAAAGAATCACATTATGCAGCAGTAAAAAGGATATACAGATATTTGAAAGGTACAACTGATTATGGGTTGTGGTATGATAAATCAAATGACTTTTACCCTATGTGCATATACAGATGCAAATTGGGGAGGTAGTGTGGATGTGAAAAAAAGAGTACAAGTGGTGGAGCATTTTTCCTTGGAGGAAGATTGGTTTCTTGGTTAAGAAATCTCACAGAATACAACAAAAGAAAAATATGTAGCAGCAGCAAATAACTGTAATCAGATAATATGGATGAAACAAATGTTGAAGGATATTAGAATCAAGTTTAATGAACTTTTTATCATACATTGTGATAACACAAGTACAATAAGTATGTATAAGATTCTTAGGTTACATTCAAAAATAAAACATATAGAGATAAAGTATCATGTTGTAAGAGAGAAAGTTGTAGAGAAAGAATTCAAACTTGATTATATCAACACAAAGGAGAAAATAGCTGATATCTTTACAAAACCTTTACCTAAGGATACATTTGAGTATTTGAGAGGTATTCTTGGGGTTATGCCCCAGCCTACTTTTGAGTAGTGATGTAGAAAGTTGCATCAGTCCAGTGGCAAAGAGCACTATCTTTCTGGATTGTATGTTGATGCTTCCTCTATGGGGGAGTATCTATGTTTTTGAGCTGAGTCATAAAGGACTCTTGGTATAAGGTACTTTCAAATAGTGTCTTTGGACATTTGAGCTTGTATTGGATTGACATAATGATGCTATATTTGTCATTGATGGAAATGGGGGACAAGAATACATGAAAAACATTTGATATGATTGATAAAGAGGATTTGATGATTGATGAAGAGGATTTGAAAAGTCAAGATAGAGTAGCAAAGTTACATTTTGGTATTCATAGAACTTGGATATTTTTCATCTATGTTGCCATCAATGCCAATGGGGGAGATTGTTAGCATGAATGTTGAATATGTCCTATGGGGGTGTATTCTAGCACTTCTGGAGTAGCAGCATGTTGCATTCATGATTGTTTTTGTCATTGATGTCAACATACTATTTATACTGAAGATTAGCAGAGTAGAAGATAGAGTTTGAATTAGCGCACATGGAGAATTACATATGAGGTTATGTGGAGTTGAGGACATTGACATCATTGTTAAGAGTGCATACAGAGATTCAAGTATTTGCGTTAGTTATAAGAGATCTAGTGGAAACTGTAATGAGAAGCAGTTTGTGATAATTGGATTATATATCCTAACAAGGATAGAATCTGGACAAGCGAAGTTACACAGAGGTTGAAGACATTGTGAAGGTAATCTGGCTAAGTCAGCATAGTCAGAGGTTGCACGTGTGAAGATTTATTTAATTTGTGAGCCAACAATTTTGTATAATTATGGAAATATTATGTAACGTGATGTTTTATATTTTGTAATTGGTTAAGCCTAGTTAGCCAACTCAATTATGAATGTTCAGTGTGGTATAAAGGAAGGATTGTTTTCCTTGATTGAAAAAAAAGGTATGTAATATGTGAAGATGAAATAATACGAATTAGTGATCTAAGGGATTGTTATGTGATGTGAAGTGAGCAAATCTGGTACTGAGATCTAGTGAAGCATTTGGTGCAATTTTGGCATAATCAGAGGAGAGAAGAGAAGTTGTTGAGATCAGTTATACTTGGTATTATTATGTTTGGATAATAAAGAGATCAGTTGGACATTGTGTTTGATGATCTTTCTCTTGAAGTTGTTTGGACAGTGGGTCCTTTTGTCTTCCTTAACTCCTAGAAGGGTTAAAAATCTCCTCACATGGAATCAAAGTCTTCTAACAGGGATTGATATATACTGAATGTATTTCATAGACTCCTAGCAGGGTCCATCCTGTCATAAGGAATTTTCATATTAGTACATCTTTTGTGGGTACCATCCCCATGGGGGTTTACTCTTTGATCAAGAGGTTCCCTAGTTAACGAATCTGGTGTCATTGTGTATGGTTCATGTTTATGTTAATTACATGTTTTAGATCTAATAAGGTTAATAAAAGTTGTTTTATTTAGATAATTGATTCACCCGCCCCCTCTCGCTCTCAGTTATCTTAGTGGACTTTACTTTCAAACAATCCTAACAAGTCCCTATTGTAAATCCTCTAGCAAGGTAGCACAATAGTTTGTGTTTGAAATCCTCTAACAAGGTCACTCTTAACAGGGTAAAGGTTTAACAGACCTAAAGGTAAATCCCTTAATCGGGTAGCACCTACCAGTGCTTTTGTAAAACTCATAACACAGTTAAGCTCCTCATGGAGCGTACTTCAAAAAAGTACATCATTTACTAGGTACTAATCCCCGTCGTGGTTTTTTCCCGATTTGGGTTTCCACGAGATAAACATATGTGTCAAGTGTTTCATTATTTTGTGGATGAACTTATGGTTATGATTTTTATTTGTTATTATTAAAGATAAACATGTGAATGTTGTGGTAAAGTTTAAAAGGATAAAAAGTTGGATAATTGGTTGATTATTAATTCACCCCTCCCCTCTCAGTAATCTAATCTTAGGATTAACATTATGGAGTACTTATATATTCATTTATACCTATTTCTTATTGTAAACTTGTATGCTTTAACACTTGTATTTTTTTTAGTGGAATACTTTTCGTGCTTGTAGTAAATAACCAACATATTTATCATTAGAAAACATGAAGATAGATGCTTCAAAATCTTAGCAATTTAGTAAAGGTTTAATAGTTAGTATAAAATAGTGTTGTTAGATTGGCCACCCAAGTGGTGTGTCTGATGGGGAAAATATTCCTTGCAGATAGGAATTTCTACACTTCCTAAATAACTAATGGTTCTCTTGGAGGTCAAAAGTTTAGTTTATCTTTTGACTCCATATTTTAAAATTTATCAAAGTATCGGAATTAGTCCTTCAAAAATCATTAAAGGTGCTTAGTTTGGGTGCATGGAAAATAGGGCTTGTTGTTTTTCATGATGAACCACTGGGATTGGGTGTTCATTATCTTTCATTTGACATGTTTAGTCAGTTTGAACTTCCAATTTTCAGTTCTGGCATGTTTAGGGTATAGGCTTTTGGAGGTGTTCCCAAAATTATGCATTTTGTGTTTGTCCAGAATTGTACTAAGTAGCTCACTTTGGAGTTCTGCATCTTTTGCCTAGTGATTGTTCATTGCATATTGGTTGTTGCATCATATTGTAGGCATGGGAGCTAGTCATATTGCCAATTTTAAGCTCCCCATGTGCCCGTTTAGTTACTTTTCCAGAGCCATTTCATTTGTAATTTGTCAAAATTCTCTAAGTGTGCATTGTCTAGTTTTCTAAGTGGCCTACTTTGAGGCTTTGTAATTTGTGCCCTATGTGAGGTTTGGTATAATTGAGAATTTTAGCATACTTTAGACCTGAGAGTGTACTTACCTGAAGATTTTTAGGCTCAGACCAATCCAATTGACCGCTTTGCCTAGCCAATTCCAAAGCCAATTTCTACATGTTTGTTGTTTTGTTTTCAAGAAGTTAGTAAAGGACTGACTTTGCAGATTAATGTTGGTTGACATGTTGACTATTAGGGAAATTCAGTTGAAGATTCATGATTCCTATGTGAAAGTGAATCTATGTTCAAAGGATCAGAGTCTGGGGGTCTCTTTTGATTGGTTTTCAAAGTCAAGATCAAGAGCGATTTATGCAGATTTCCATTGTTGGACAGAATAAAGTCTACCCAGTAGTCATTTTCAAAGGATGGTAACTTGTTGTCAGGTGTTTGTTTTAAGATGAAAGTGGTTTCCATGTACTCTATATATGAAAGTTTGCTACCCAAATCGGTGGGTAAATCTCGGCATGTGGTTTGATAATCTTGCAGAAGTAAATCCGAAGTGGTTTGCATATGTTTTTGAAGTGCGCAAATTGCATAAATTAATAACTTGCCCAGTTTGATGATTAAAATCTTTTGCCACAGGAAGTGTCAAGAAAAGATATTTTGCAGGGTAATTGTTGATATAGCAATCTGTGAGTTTCCTATGTCTCAAGGTATCATCCCATTATTTGGTTAGTTTTTTGGGCTAGTTCCAAAGGCCATTTTCCATTAATGAGGTCATTTTGTAGAAATATCAAAATGTTTGTAATGGCCTCCAGTTCAAATGTCTTGTGATTCGGGTGCATAGTAGACTATATTTCAGTAAATTGAAGAATGTGAAGCATCTAGATTTTTCTATGTGAGTGACATTGGAACTCCAAGCTTAGCACACTTGCATCTGGTATTTCAATCAATTAGCCTACAGATTTCATCTGTACAAAGGGGTTTCTCTTTCACTTGCAAGTATGAGGACATCCATCGAACACCAAGTGCAAAGTAGACTGAATGATATTCTTTGTCAAAAGGGGCTACCTCCCACCATCGGGATGATAGTAAAGGGATCCCTCAACCTCACACGGAAAATGATTTTGGTACTTTCCAAAATATTCCACCTTTAAAAATGAGCTTTTCATCAGCTCCAAGCTTTTTGCCTTCCTGCATACGAGGTTGTCATTTGGAAAGGGAACTTGTTTAGATTGCTCCGAGATTCATGGATTAGTTTCATCTAGTGTGAGTAATTCTCTAAATTCAAGATTTTGCAGAGAATCAAAATGCGCAATTAGCTACACCAGCTTTAGGATTTGCTTCCAATGTTATAAGGTGTGTTTCTAAGGAGCGTTTAAATAAATATAAATTGTTTCCTATGATAAGAGGGACTTGCGCTAAATATGCAAATTGCAGAAGACAATGAAAAAATAGTTTGTACAATACGTGGAGTGCATAGACAAAGCACATGAACTATTTGACATTGGTAAAATGTGTTGAAAGGGAAAATAGCCAACGTAGCATGCCAACAGCAACAAATTTGCAAAGGTGGGAAAATACCATGCATAAAACAATAGATATAACAACCAACGATGGAAGCCAAAGGAAGAAAGTTGCGCAATATGGCATGGAGATTAGAAGTTTGTTTATCGAATGTTGCGTGATGTATCAAATGTGTCTGTACAGGATATAAGGTAAGTAACTTGCCAATGTATAAACAAAAGAAGCCCACGCCATACCAATGTAGAAAGCTAGGCATCATGGAGGAGGGGCTGTGCAATTTCTGAAAATAGATTTAAACCAAATTTGCAAGGAAATGGGATTTTCTAATGTTTTTATATGCATACACTCTCATGCATTATAAAGAAAGAACCAAGAGGCCCATTGTCGAGCCCCTTGGCTGGAGGAATAAATGGAGTAGTGGACCCCATAATTTTGGCACCAAGTTGTAAAGTCTTTAAAAAACTTGAAAACGTTCAATCCCACATTGGTGGGGAAATGTAATTCTGAGATGTTTATATGCCAGGATCCAAACTTATGAAATATGAAGTTGAAGTGGAGGCTCTCTGCACGCACGCACTCGGAGGCACCTCAAGATCCGTGCCGGTGGGCCCACGGGTAAGCTTATTTTGGAGACAGACGATGGTGGTGACAAGGACAAGGTGGACGGCATTCGTGAAGTCACTAGATCAAACCAGTAGTTAACAAAACATTCAGCCACTCAGAGGTGGAGGTCAACTAACTGCGGTCGCCAAGTCACTGAATGCTGGCGGTTAAAGACCGAGGATCTAGAGATTCAAAGATAATTTTGCAGTTAGAGGAAAAATTTGGAGAACTGGAGATTGCCTTAGCCACTGAGTCGTTAGATTCCTGGCGGCTAAGAAGAATCATTCAGAGATTGGGAGAATGGGTTCAGTCGCCCATTCTCCAGATTTAACCCGGGGTTAAGAAAGTATTTCGAGATTCAAAGATTAGTCTATTCGCATGATCACCAGGTTTGACCATGGTTAAATTCATAATTTAGAGATATGGAGAATGTGTTAGTCACCAATTCTCCCAATCAGGTGGTCAACCTTGAGTTAAATCTGAGCGACCAATCACATCATGACAAGTTTCCAATTCTGGTGGCATCTATGGTGAAAGTGCAGAAATGATTAAAAAATGAAGATTTCAAAAGATTTAAATAAGTGCATAGTCTAGACATTAGAGAAAATTCATAAATTTAAATGGTGAACCTGATTAGAGATTTAATGCCTGGGAGTTCATTTTTTACCCGAACATAGGAGTGTTATATGTTTTCAGAAACGGGAGAAGACAAGGAATCTAATGGCAATGATTATTTTTAGTTTTAGAGAAGTGGGAAAGACCAATTTGGGTTTGAATTTTGAGATCAAATCAATTTGTTGGGAAATGATTGCAGAAGGTGGATCAATTGGAGGTTATCAGTTCTAGATCAGGGTGGGAGGAATATTGGAGATATTTTGATGCTAAGTGGACAGTTGTCAGTTCAGTGTAACTGGCCTCCTTTTGCTATATCTTTGATTTTTCTCTCTATTGTAAAGGATGTTGAAATTTTTACTGTAAGGAGAAGGCTTGGACTCCATTGTTGAGCTTCTTGGGATGTTTTTCAGATTTGGAAATGTATTGACATAGTGAAATTTTACTGGAATAAAATGGAATTCCCTTGCATGTTCTTGGTTGTCTTTTTGTATGAATTCTGAAGCTTTTGTGTCTTGAATCTGTAACGCAGTTTTAGGACAACATTTATAAGGTATTTGTGAATTTAGTCTTTAGTTTCTTTCAAGGAAAGGGTAAAATCTTTAGGTTAATTTCTGAGAGGTCGGGTTTTCTAGAAGAATTTGATGATTAAATGTGTTTAAGAGAGGGTGATTTGTAAGGTACTTCACTTGGGTTTTGTTTGTATTTCACTTAAGAGATCTCTGTAGATGTATGTTTTCTCTGTCTAACTCTCTACCCTAGGATAAGGCACTAGTCTATCCTTAATTTGCAGGATTTCCTCATCAAAAAAACTTAAAAGACTATTTACTTTCATATATGTTTGAAAGAGCTGATAAGATTAAGTTTGTGTCAAGGATATAAACCAGTATTGTAATGCTTTGAAGAAGTAGATCTAAGATAGGTACACCCTCCTGTAGCCAAGAGCTCGAAGTGAAGAAGGACTTGGTCCTTGTTAATTAGTCTTTTACTTGTGTGATTTAGGAGTCTAGGAATCATAGAATTCTATCTAAGCACTTAGGGCTGTGTTTTAAGATTCAACAAGAAAATGCACTAACAGATTGGCGACTCTGCTGGGGAAGAAATAAAGGACAACAAGTTTAAGGTGCTCAATTCCTTGCTTGGATGAATCATCCCAGAGTCTGGTTAAGTGATCATAGAGTCAATTCTTTTCAAAAATTGTTATATTGTCTCACTGAATGTGAGTGGCAACTCTGGCATCTCTGTTTGATTAGTGCATTGTAATGAAAGTCTTAATGTATATGCAGTCCTGACAAACAGTCTATATTCTGTAATGGTTGTGTTGTGTTTTCTGATTTTGAAGAAGGTTCAAGGTTGAGAAAGGTTCTCAGCTGATTTGGTTTGTTCCTCTACAAGAAGGTGGCGACTCTACAAATGATTGGAAGGTGATTTGGAGAAAGCTTCAGGTCATTGTTTTGCAGCAATCACAACATATTGAGGTATTCTGACTCGGATGTCAAGTTTTCATGAGAATCATGTGAAAATTTTGTTTCCCTATTCAGTGACTATAAGCACTAAGTGGAAGGGAAGAGTTAATGCGTTTTTCATACAAGAGTTTGAGTAGATTCAGTTGTTGTGTTTTGGTGTATGCAAATGATTTTTCAAGGAGATATGTCAGTTCTACTATGGATAAAATTTGCATAGTGTGTATGCTTGAGTTTACGTATACATGGTTGTGGTTGTTTGTAGAAAGTAGAAATGTATTCTGAATATTCTCAGCCTTGTATATCTCCAAATGTAGTCATGTCCCAAAAGGTATCCCAGTCAGGAGATAGAAGAGTTTTAAAATGTTATTCACCTCTAGACTTTGAGGGTATTCCTGGTTACCCAAATGTAATACCCCAATAAATCAAAAAATTCTTGCCCAAATTTAAAGGGGTAAAAGAAGAATCAGCTGAGAAACATTTAAGTGCATTCATGGACGTGATTGAAGATTTTAATGTCAGCCATGAAGATATAATTATGAGATTGTTTGTACAATCACTGGTAGGAAGTGCTAGGGATTGGTTTTCATTTATATCCCACCATTCTATCTATTCTTGGAATAGTTTTGAATCAGCATTTATTGAAACATATGGAGAATTCATTTGTGAATACAGTCTGTTAGTTGATCTTGTTGGCATTCATATAGGAAAATATGAGTTAGCCAATGCTTTCAATCTCATATTTGGGACAGCACTAAAGAGAATTCCAGAGAATTGCAGATCACATGATGCATTGTCTTTAGTTATTTACTTGGTTGCATTTGATAGTAAGATGGGTTACTTGTTGAGAGACAAGGAACCACAAAATCTTCATCATGCTTTTCAGCTGGCTTCATACATAGAAAGAATGAAAAGGTTCGGATTTCCAAAGCTTCATGGTGCTGAAAATACAAGATTGCATGAGATGACTTTCCCAAGTGTTGATACTAATTTAGTGATTCAAATAAATAATGAAACTCATGGTGAATGTTATGATCCGATTGGTGTAATCTCAACTAATGAAAATCAAATTGGGCCTTCAAAATTATTTCAAACTTCTAAGCCTAATATTGTTTGTGATCTCTATGGTCAGCCCCAAGTTCAGAATAATGATAAGTCAGATGATTTGGGGGAAAATGAATTCTCAACAATGACAGTTCAAGAGCAGAATAATGATGATGTGATTGTAGAAAATAATGATTATTTTAGAAGTCTTACAAGTGATCTTTGTAATCACTTATTTGATAAATGTATTGATTCCTATGAGCCTAAAATGATGTCTCCTCTTTCTGATTTTCAGCATGAGGTTTGTTATTCAAATGGTTTTCATATTTCAGAATTTGAGGTTTTTAGTGTTTGTGAAAGTGATGGTGTCAAGTTTGAGATATTTTCAATTTGTGATGATGAGTTAGTCTCAGCATTTCCAAATTCTTCCATTGATTTGGTGAATTCTGAATATGAAACTGAAAGTTGTTTAAGTAAAGACTTGATTGAAAGTGTTGAAGTTGATTTGCTTTCAGATTTGTATGAACCAGTTTATAAAAGTTTTCAAGAAAGCATCTCTTATGGTTGTGACATTGATTATGATTCTTCACCAGAAATGGAAATCATCTTGTTTGATATAGCCTTTGATAGTTGTGATGTAGTTAGTGGTAATGAGATAATGTCTTGTCAAACGGAGATCAACAATGCTGACAATGCTCCCTGTGACAGTGATTTGTGTTCGAAAAACATGTGCCAGGATGAGGATGTATATAATGGGCTGCCTATTGATTTATTCATGCCACATTTTGAGATGTTTCATGAAGAAATGGAAGATGTCTTAGGTTCTACCACTGATTTTTTGTTTCATCCAGAGGTAAGTTCGTTTCTTCATGAATGTGATGAGATGAATCATGATGTTTTGTTTTCAAAAAAGGCTGAAAAAAATCAGGAAGAATATATTAATTATCATGCAGATTTTGAGTCTTTTGTTTTCCCAATTCAGCATGTTGATGTTTTTCAGAATGAGTTAGATTTGAAGCCACATGTTGTGGTTCATAGTGATTTTCTTGAAATTTCACATGGTATACATGGGTTTGAATTTAAAAATTTTTATTTTGATGTTCAAGAAATTATTGAAGAAAGCTAGCATGTGTCCAGCTTTGTGCTTGAATCAGAATGTTCTCTTTCTCAACTGGTTATAAGTTTTGAAGAGTGTGACATTTCTATGTTGCACAATGATCAGTATTTTCAGAATTTCAGTGATTTTTAAATCCTAAATGATAGTGAAGATACTGGTTATTTTCTTTATGGTATGTTGAAGTTGTATGTCAGTATGATTGACCTTGTCAGCAAAAGAAGTGTTTTGAGGTTACCTTGGATTCATGGAAATGAGAATTACATCTTTGATAGAGGTAAATGCTGACTCATGTTGATAGAGTTTTGTCATGTCCCCTTTCTAGCGACATGATTTTCCATATTGGATTTGCCTATTATCGACTCTCGTAGGCAAATGATTTGGAGAGAGAGTCATTTTTGGAGATCAGTTGGTCATATTTGCTCTTAGAAAAGTGAAGTTGAGCTTATATTTTATTATTATGTGTTAGCAGGGCCCATATGTTATAATTTTAAGTTGAGATTGCACTTTTTATTTTATAAAGTTATTTTATTATAAAAGTGCATTATAATGAGATTTTATAATGGATGCTTCTAGAAGTTCTTAGTAACTTCTTAGAAAAGTGAATAAATAGAGGGCTTGGGCATTCATTTAGACAAGTTGATTTGAGGATTCTTCTACTTCTTCCATATTGGAGCAATTTGTAGTCATTGGTCTACAAATTTCATTTGATCTTTGGGAACGATAACTCCCTTGGATTAGCATAACTGAGGAAGTGAAATATCTTCTGAAGGGTTGCTCATTGGAGATGGTACTTAGCCATTTCATGTTGGATTTCATCTGAGGATGGATTTGAGGGTTTGAAGTTGGTTGAATAAGGGTTTGGAATTCATCATTTTATTGGTGAATTAGTTTGATAGGTTTTGGAGATCATTTTGTGCAATTTCTAAGAAGACCATACCAGGGCCTGAGTCACAAGTTTTTGCTCATATCTCACAAACTATTCAGAGATTAATTTTATACATTTGGGGAATGAGATTACATCCCTAGGCGACCCTGTTTTGGGTATTTTCGGCCAGCAATACCAAGCAGTGATTTTTGTACAACTGTCGTACTATACGGCCTAGGTACAACCTGTACTAGAATAGATATAGCAACATCATTTTGGGATCAGTTCAGGTGCAGTTGGAGGTGTCTTCAGCAGCATTGTCATCATCAATTTTGGTAAACATTTGATGCATCATTTCCAAGTTCTTGGTGTTTGATTTTGGATGTCAAAATTGTATAAAATTTACATATGTTCAGTCACTATCATAACAGTCCAGTATATGCTTTGAAACAGTCACTGCTATTCATCATTTGTAATTGGATTGTCATAGTTAATGGAAGTGCATTGTAAGGTCTTGTCATAATTCAATGTTCATGTGTAAGAATTTGAAACAGTCATACATATTCAGACAAAATCAATCTATTGAACATTGTAATCAGACCCTGGGTAATTCAAAATTCATTTGGCATTGACTCCATTGTATTGTTATTTAGAGTTCTATTATTGTTCAGTGCATTTCATTTCAATATTGGCATTGTTATATCTATTGTACCTTGTGGATTTGTTGCTCAACAATTACAACATTGAAACACTACATTTCAAACAAACAATTCAGCTGCTTGCCAAGTGTTTGACGAATTGACACAGTTCAGTTTTGGGGGTTTTTAGTGGCCTTTATAGTAAGGGTCATTACAAGTTTGAAGTCCTTTGTAAATGTTTGTAAATTTTGTAAAGTTGCTTTGTTTCAGTTGTTCGGTGGTTGGTTTTGGGGTTCCTTGTTCAAAATTTTGAGAAGTAAAAAGTAAAATTGATTTTCTTTAGGTGGTCTGTTGTACCAAAGATTCTAGATCCTTTGCATGCCCGCATGGGGCACGCTTCCCCAGTCAGAACCACTGTTGGAGGTCAAAAGTTTAGTTTATCTTTTGACTCCATATTTTAAAATTTGTCTAAGTGTCGGAATTAGTCCTTTGAAAATCATTAAAGGAGCTTAGTTTGGGTGCATGGAAAATAGGGTATGTTGTTTTTCATGATGAACCGTTGGGGTTGGGTGTTCATTATCTTTCATTTGACATGTGTAGTGGGTTTGAACTTCCAATTTTCAGTTCTGGCAAGTTTAGGGAATAGGCTTTTGGAGGTGTTCCCAGAATTTTGCATTTTGTGTTTGTCCAGAATTGTACTAAGTAGCTCACTTTGGAAGTCTGCATCTTTTTCCTAATGATTGTTCATTGCATGCCGGTTGTTGCATCATATTGTAGGCATGGGAGCAAGTCATCTTGCCAATTTTCAACTCCCCATGTGCCTGTTTAGTCACTTTTTCAGAGCCATTTCATTTGTAATTTGTCAAAATTTTCTGAGTGTGCATTGTCCAATTTTTTAAGTGGCCTACTTTGAGGCTTTGTAGTTTGTGCCCTATGCGAGGTCTAGTACAATTGAGAATTGTTTCATACTGTAGACCTGGGAGTGTACTTACTTGAAGATTTTTAGGCTCGGACCAATCCAGTTGACCGCTTTGCCTAGCCAATTCCAAAGCCAATTTCTACATGTTTGTTGTTTTGTTTTCAAGAAGTTAGTAAAGGACTAACTTTGAAGATTAATGTTGGTTGACCTATTGACTATCAAAGAAAGTTAGTTGAAGATTCATGATCCCTGTGTGGAAGTGAATCTATGTTCAAAGGATTAGACTCTAGGGGTCTCTTTTGATTGGTTTTCAGAGTCAAGATCAAGAGCGATTTATGCAAATTTCTAGTGTTGGACAGAATAAAGTCTACTAAGTAGTCATTTTCAAAGGATGGTAACTTGTTTTCAGGTGTTTGTTTTAAGATGAAAGTGGTTTCCATGTACTCTATATATGAAATTTTGCTACCCAGATCGGTGGGTAAATCTCAGGATGTGGTTTGATAATCTTGCAGAAGTAAATCCAAAGTGGTTTGCATATGTTTTTGAAGTGCGCAAATTGCATAAATTAATAAGTTTCCCAGTTTGATGATTAAAATATTTTGCCATAGGAAGTGTCAAGAAATGATATTTTGCAGGGTAATTGTTGATATAGCAATCTGTGAGTTTCCTAAGTCTCAAGGTCTCATCCCATTATTTGGTCAATTTTCTGGGCTAGTTCCAAAGGCCATTTTCCATTAATGAGGTCATTTTGTAGAAATATCAAAAGTGTTTGTAATGGCCTCCAGTTTGAATGTCTTGTGATTCGGGTGCATAGTAGACTATATTTCAGTAAATTGAAGAATGTGAAGCATCCGGATTTTGCTATGTGAGTGACATTGGAACTCCAAGCTTAGCACACTTGCATCTGGTATTTCAATCAGTTAGCCTACATATTTCATCTATACAAAGGGGTTTCTCTTTCACTTGCAAGTATGAGGACATCCATCGGACACCAAGTGCAAAGTAGACTGAATGATATTCTTTGTCAAAAGGGGCTACCTCCCACCATCGGGAAGATAGTAAAGGGATCCCTCAACCTCACACGGAAAATGATTTTGGTACTTTCCAAAATATTCCACCTTTACAAATGAGATTTTCATCAGCTCCAAGCTTTTTGCCTTCCTGCATACGAGGCTGTCATTTGGAAAGGGAACTTGTTTAGATTGCTCTGAGATTCATGGATTAGTTTCATCCAATGTGAGTAATTCTCTAAATTCAAGATTTTGCAGAGAATCAGAATGCATAATCAGCTATACCAACTTTAGGATTTGCTTCCAATGTTATAAGGTGTGTTTCTGAGGAGCGTTTAAAGAAATATAAATGGTTTCCTATGATAAGAGGGACTCTTGCTAAATATGCAAATTGCAAAAGACAATGAATAAATAGTTTGTGCAATACGTGGATTGCATAGACAAAGCATGTGAACTGTTTGACATTGGTAAAATGTGTTGAAAGGGAAAATACCCAGTGTAGCATGCCAGCAGAAACAAAATTGGAAAGGTGGGAAAAGACCACGCATAAAACAATAGATAGAACAACCAGCGATGGAAGCCAAAGGAAGAAAGTTGTGCAATATGGCAAGGAGATTGGAAGTTTGTTTATTGAATGTTGCATGATGTATTAAATGTGCATGCCCAGGATATAAGGTAAGTAACTCACCAATGTATAAACAAAAGAAGCCCATGCCATAGCAATGTAGAAAGCCAAGCATCATGGAGGAGGGGTTGTGCAATTTCTGAAAATGGATTTATCCCACATTTGCAAGGAAATGGGATGTTCTAATGTTTTTATATGCATACACTCTCATGCATTATAAAGAAAGAACCACGAGGCCCATTACCAAGCCCCTTGGTTGGAGGAATAAATGGAGTGGTGGACCCCATAATTTTGGTGCCAAGTTGTAAAGTCTTTAAAAAACTTGAAAATGTTTAATCCCACATTGGTGGGGCAATGCAATTCTAAGATGCTTATATGCCAGGATCGAAACTTATGAAATATGAAGTTGAAGTGGAGGCTCTCTGCATGTGCGCACTCGGAGGTGCCTCGGGATCCATGCTAGTGGGCCCACAGGTAAGGTTATTTTACAAACGGATGATGATGGTGACAAGGATAAGGTGGACATGTCACAGGCATTCACGAAGTCACTAGATCAAACTAGCAATTAAGAAAACATTCAGTGACTCAGAGGTGGAGGTCAACTAACTGCGGTCGTCGGATCGCCAAATGCTAGCGGTTAAAGACCGAGGATTTGGAGATTCAGAGATAATTTTGCAGTTAGAGGAAAAATTTGGAGAACTGGAGATTGCCTTGGTCACTAAGTCTCTGGATTCCTGGCGGCTAAGAAGAATCATTCAGAGATTGGGAGAATGGGTTCAATTGCCCATTCTCTAGATTTAACCTAGGGTTAAGAAAGTATTCTGAGATTTGTAGATTAGTCTATTCATGTGATCTCCAGGTTTGACCATGGTTAAAGTCATAATTCATAGATCTGGAGAATGTGTGTTAGTCGCCAGTTCTCCCAATCAGGTGGTCAACCTTGAGTTAAGTCCAAGCGACCAATTGCGTCATGACAAGTGTCTAATTTTGGTCATGGCCTCTATGGTGAAAGTGCAGAAATGATTAAAAAATGAAGATTTCAAAAGATTTAAATAAGTGCATAGTCTAGACATTAGAGAAAATTCATAAATTTAAATGGTGAACCTGATCAAAGATTTAATGCCTGGGATTTCATTTTTTACCCGAACATAGGAGTGTTATATATTTTTGGAAACGGGAGAAGACAAAGAATCTGGTGGCAATGATTATTTTCAGTTTCAGAGATGTGGGAAAGAGCAGTTTGGGTTTGAATTTTGAGATCAAATCAATTTGTTGGGAAATGATTGGAGAAGGTGGATTAGTTGGAGAGAATCAGTTGCAGATTAGGGTGGGAGGAATATTGGAGATATTTTGATGCTAAGTGGACAACTATCAGTTCTGTGTAACTGACCTCCTTTTGCTATATCTTTGATTTTTCTCTCTATTGTAAAGGATGTTGAAATTTTTACTATAAGGAGAAGGCTTGGACTCCATTGTTGAACTTCTTGGGATGTTTTTCAGATTTGGAAATGTATTGGCACAGTGAAATTCTACTGGAATAAAATGTAATTCCCTTGCATGTTCTTGGTTGTCTTTTTATATGAATTCTGAAGCTTTTGTGTATTGAATCTGTAATGCAGTTTTAGGGCACCATTTATAACGTATTTGTGAATTTAGTCCTTAGTTCCTTTCAGGGAAAGGGTAAAATCTTTAGGTTA
This sequence comes from Chamaecyparis obtusa, assembly GCA_027943335.1. Lineage (NCBI taxonomy): Eukaryota > Viridiplantae > Streptophyta > Pinopsida > Cupressales > Cupressaceae > Chamaecyparis > Chamaecyparis obtusa. The sequence continues at coordinate 361,853 of BSBK01002462.1, read as the reverse complement.
ATTTCTGAGAGCTTAGGATTTCTACAAGAATTTGATGATTAAATGTGTTTAAGAGAGGGTGATTTGTAAGGCACTTCACCTGGGTTCTGTTTGTATTTCACTTAGGAGATCTCTGTAGATGTATGTTTTTTCTGTCTGACTCTCTACCGTAGGATAAGGCAGTAGTCTATCCTCAATTTGAAGGATTTCCTCATCAACAAAACTTAAAAGACTATTTACTTTCATGTATGTTTGAAAGAGCAGATAAGATTAGGTTTGTGTCAAGGATATAAACCAGTATTGTAATGTTTTGAAGAAGTAGATCTAAGATAGGTACACCTACCTGTAGCCAAGAGCTCGAAGTGAAGAAGGACTTGGTCCTTGTTAATAACATTATCTAGGATAGCAAGCATAGGGACAAGATCCACTGACAACTTACAAAGCTTTGACCCTGCCACTAGTTCCATGAGAAGCATCAGTTTCATCTTTCATTTTGAGTCCCTTCATAGGGCAAGCTGGGGCATTTCAATTGTTTTTGTTTGCAGATAATTAAGTTCAATCTTCAAATTTAGAGAATTGTAGCTATGGATAATTGAGTTTATCTCAATCCATTGCTTTACAAGTTTGTATTTGTTCATAATTGAGTTATGCTTCAATCCATAAAAGGGAGGTGTACTATGAATAATGGAGGAAGTCCCAATCACAGTTGGTTGGTGCTCCTTTTGTGAATAATTTAGTGTGTTGTGATGCACAAGAGGTGTGGCATGCCTATGTGTAATTTAGTTTGTCATGATTCATAGACATTATTGGATAGTCAAGGCATTTTCCTAGATGAATAGTTTAGGATGATCCAAACAACCATAGTGACATGATGAAGATACTTTCATAGACTTCTAGTTGGGTGGTTGTAACCAATGTGTGTTGTTCTTTATTTTTTCAATGTAAATGTAAAGTGTCCTTTTTGAATTTGTATTTAAAATGAATAATAATATCAAAACACAAAATAATTAAAATAATCAAATTTTAATTAAATCAATGAATGGTCAAAAGGCATAAATGAGGATATGTGACTCTCTCAAACATAGATATAAAAGGGAGGAGAGTTCATTTGAAAAGGATATGAAGGAAGGAAGAATTGAGCATGTGAATCAAGAAAGAGTTAATGGGAGAGAAAAAAGGAATGAGAAGAAAATAAGGATGACTTCTTCAAAAGGCAAAAGTGATGAAGGGTTGTACTCTTTCAAAGAGTGGTAATCGTGAAAGGATGTGGCTTGCAAAGGGAAGACAATGAAGAGGTGTGACTTCCTCCTTACAATGGAAGATATAAAGGGATGAAGTTTTTATTTGAGGAGGACATCCAAGGGAGATCCATTTGAAAAATAAATTATTATTCTCAAAAGGTAGCAATAGAGGGTATTGATTCAAGTCTTATGAAAGGTGGTGACACTCACTACAACATTTGGGGTCGAATTTCGATGCCAATTTGCGACGCCACTACCATTTGTGTTTTTTTTTGGTATTTTTTGTGCAAGTGCCCCCGACGGTGTCATAATAGTGACAATGTCATCGTAATTGCGACACCCGCTTGGTTATAAACAAAAAAAAAAAAGTGTCATTTGTAATTTTTGTGAAGAGTTGCCGCGAAGATGGCACTGCACTTTTGCATGGCATGAAGAGGGCATTCAAGTTTGGCGTGCGCGAAGAGGCCAGCACCATGTGGGAAGATGGCTCTGGCACTTGAGGTAGGCATTCGAGCTTTGTCTTCTCATTAACTCAATTTCATTTTGATGGCATTTGTTGATTTAATGGCACAATATGACTGTTAATAGTGCATTGTTTATATCTTAGCATTTGGAATGCTCGATGACCCGCGAGTTTTGAGAGCTAGGGCATCATTGCTATTACCTTCAAGGCATTGTGTGAAGTGTTTGATCTCTCTTTATTTGTTTTGTTGTTGATATTCACTATGTGGTACTCCATGTTTATGATCATTTCATGAGGAAATATCTTGATGGATCGCGGGCTGCAAGCTAGGGCATCATACATTGTTTATGAGCTCACTATTGAATATTGGCATTGTTTACATCTTTTCATTTGGAATGCTTGATGAGCCACGAGGTTTGAGAGCTAGGGCATCATTGCTATTACCTTCAAGGCATTGTGTGAAGTGTTTGATCTCTCTTTATTTGTTTTGTTATTGATATTCACTATGTGGTACTCCCTATTTATGATCATTTCAGGAGGAAATGTCTTGATGGCTTGTGGGCTGCAAGCTAGGGCATCATATATTATTCATGAGCTCACTATTTAATACTGGCATTGTTTACATCTTTTCATTTGGAATGCTTGATGATGTGCGAGCTTTGAGAGCTAGGGCATCGTTTCTATTACCTTCAAGGCATTGTGTGAAGTGTTTGATCTCTCTTTATTTGACTTTTATTGATATTCACTATGTGGTACTCCCCATTTATGATCATTTCATGAGGAAATGTCTTGATGGCTCACGGGTTGCAAGCTAGGGCATCATACATTGTTCATGAACTCACTATTTAATACTGGCATTGTTTACATCTTTTTATTTTGAATGCTTGATGACCTACAAGCTTTTAGAGCTAGTGCATCATTTCTATTACCTTCAAGGCATTGTGTGAAGTGTTTGATCTCTCTTTATTTATTTTGATGTTGATATTCACTATGTGGTACTCCCAGTTTATGATCATTTTATGAGGAAATATCTTGATGGCTCGCGGGCTGCAAGCTAGGACATCATACATTGTTCATGAGCTCACTATTTAATACTAGATATATATAATACAATGGTATTAATGTATTAATATATGATCTAATAGTAGCAACCTTATTTATCATTACCTTTGACTCCTCCATCATTATAGAAGAGATAACTACCTACAACTATATTTCATAATTTCTCGTTTGAAGTCATAGGTTAGTTTAAAATGGAGAAACTATACAAACTCACCAATTTAATCCCAAAATATCATATAACTGGAATTAATCACATCTCACAAATGTATAGATTATACTACATACTATTATATTATATATATCAAGTATAATTATGAGTTTACATCATATATTTAGTCTTAATAAAATCTTATAAAACAACATAAGACTAACCCAAAATACTTTGTCTTAGTAAAATCTTAATAAAATAATATATTTAGTCAAGTAATAAAATCTTATCAAACAACATACATTGTGTGAAGTATTTGATCTCTCTTTATTTGTTTTGTTGTTGATATTCACTATGTGGTACTCTCATTTATGATCATTTCATGAGGAAATGTCTTGATGGCTCACAGGCTACAAGCTAGGGCATCATGCATTGTTTATGAGCTCACTGTATGAGGACCTCATGTCCCTATTTGATTGGCCGGTGCTCAAACAATGAGCTCATAAATAATGAATGATGCCCTAGCTTGCAAGTTTTGGATCATACAAGAGCATACTGGATTGAACCCTAGGTCAACACTTCATTACTTCAGGCAATGTTTGGTACCTTCATTATTTATGTTCATCCACTTATGTATGTTTGAATTCATTCATATTTTTTTGAAAGTTGGCTATTAGCGACCATATAGGACCATTCTTGATATTTTTGGGTCATTTGATGAAAAGATGTAAATAGGGACATCAGTAATAAAATAGAGATATCTTAATCTTTATGAGCTCAAATTCAAAATAGTAAGTGTATTATTTTATTACTAATGTCCCTATTTGATCTAATAGCATCAATATAACAAACAGAGCACCAACCAATCAAATAGGGACATGAGGTGCTCAAACAGTGAGCTCATAAAATAATATATTGTCTTAATAAAATCTTATAAACAAACATATATTGTGTGAAGTGTTTGATCTCTCTTTATTTGTTTTGATGTTGATATCCACTATGTGGTACTCCCCATTTATGATCATTTCATGAAAAAATATCTTGATGGCTCGCAGGCTGCAAGCTAGGACATCATATATTGTTCATGAGCTCACTCTTTAATACTGACATTGTTTACATCTTTTCATTTGGAATACTTGATGACTTGCGAGCTTTGATAGCTAGAGCATCATTTCTATTACCTTCAAGGCATTGTGTGAAGTGTTTGATCTCTCTTTATTTATTTTGATGTTGATATTCACTATGTGGTACTCCCCGTTTATGATCATTTCATGAAGAAATATCTTGATGGCTCGCGGACTGCAAGCTAGGGCATCATACATTGTTCATGAGCACACTATTTAATACTGGCATTGTTTACATCTTTTCATTTGGAATGCTTGATGACCCGCAAGCTTTGAGAGCTAGGGCATCATTTCTATTACTTTCAAGGTATTGTGTGAAGTGTTTGATCTCTTCTTTTTTTTTGTTGTTAATATTCACTATGTGGTACTCCCCGTTTATGATCATTTCATGAGGAAATGTCTTGATGGCTTGCGGGCTGCAAGCTAGGGCAGCATGCATTATTTACGAGCTCACTGTTTGAGCACCTCGTGTCCTCATTTGATTGGCTGGTGATCAAACAGTGAGCTCATAAATAATACATGATGCCCTAGCTTGCAACCATCAAGACATTTCTACTATTAGATCATACATTAATACACTTACTATTTTGATAGCAATAACATTGCATGATGCCTGAGCTCAAATTCAAAACACTAAGTGTATTATTTTATTATGTCTAAATATATTATTTTATTAAGACGGAGTATTTTGGGTTAGTTTTATGTTGTTTTATAAGATTTTATTAAGACTAAATATATGATGTAAACTCATAATTATACTTGATATATATATATATATATATATATACTTCAAAGGAAGAATTATGAAATATAGTTGTAGGTAGTTATCTCTTCTATAATGATGGAGGAGTGAAAGGTAATGATCAATGAGGTTGCTGCTATTAGATCATACATCAATACACTTACTTTTTTGAATTTCAGCTTGAGCATCATGCAATGTTATTGTTGTCATTGCATGCTTGTTGTTGTGCACCATATATTGTTTTATAAACTGTTTATTTCATTGAGACCGTGAGCTTGACATTTGTAATGTATTTTTTGTTATTGGATTGATGTCACCATGTTGTTGAGGTTGTAGATGCATTGAATCACCATTGCCATTCTATTTTGATAGCAGCAATATAACAAATAGAGCACCGTCCAATCAAATAGGGACATCAGTAAGACATTTAATACATTATTACTTCATCATGATGATAAAAATTTCATTGGCTCAAAGCACATAGAATGTCAATAGTGATCAATAGTGACTCACCATGTGTTCATGCAAACATAAATGCAGTCATTTACTTTCTACAACATTCTTCTGAGTGCACGTCCTGTAGCATGGTTTTTCTTTCAGAAGTGTATGGCTTGACTATGCACATGCATAATTGTAGATGAGGATCAGTAATAGGATGACATTCATTGCTTAGATATTTTTTTATCTAACCCCCATCTCTCTTTGTTTTGCAGGTTCTGGATCACACAGGGACACACTAGATTCCTACCCAGATCAAAAATTCATCACTTCAGACAATGTCTAGCACCCTTATTATTTATGTTCATCCTCTTATGTATGCTTGTACTCTTGCATTTTCTTTTGAAATTGTTTTCTTTGTATAGTATACACAAGTTATTTTTCATATATATACATGTAATCTTTAGATGCAAAAATTTATTTTCCTTTACATGTATATTTGCATGAAATGAACACAAATTAAACAAGATCATCTAATAATGCAAACTAAGGTACTGTAGTCACTCATCTAGTAATTAGTTCCCCAAACCATTACTAATGATTGAACATAAGTCTAAGTCCCCAAACTTATTGTTCTATGTTTCCTTATTGCCTTCGTAATTTTGGTTCAACCCTTATAGGATGCCCAAGCCTAGAGGCCAAGGAAAGTACCCAAGAGAACTTGAAAGAAAGATGAATGAAACCATTGTCCTTATGTGGGTAAACCCATATAAGTGTTCTTCCTTTGCATCACAACTCCTACTTGAGGATCCACAATCATGCATTTATGCTCAAGACTTATTATTATCTTGGTCCTTTTGAATCTTAGGATGACATCTCAATTGGAAAAGGAAAACCAAAACATTTCATAGACCAATAACAACCAAGGCATGTGGGTGCTCTTCTGTTGTACAGTTATACTCATAAAATATATGTACAGTTATAAAATTTTATGCTTTCAAATTTTATAACATAGTTCCTCTTCATCAAAATAGAATGGAAGTGGTGATTCAATGCATCTACCCACATTCTATGTGCTTTGAGCCAATGAAATTTTTATCATCATAATAAAGTAATAATGCATTAAATGTCATACTGATGTCCCTATTTGATTGGTCGGTGCTCTTTTTGTTATATTGTTGCTATCAAAATAGAATGGCAATGGTGATTCAATACATCTACAACCTCAACAACATGGTAGCATTGATCCAATAATAGAAAATACATTACAAATGTCAAGCTCACAGTCTCAATGAAATAAACAGTGTATAAAACAATATTTGGTGCACAATAGCAGCAAGCATGCAATGACAACAATAACATTGCATGATGCCCAAGCTGAAATTCAAAAAAGTAAGTGTATTGATGTATGATCTAATAGCAGCAACCTCATTGATCATTACCTTTCACTCCATCATTATAGAAGAGATAACTACCTACAACTATATTGCATAATTCCTACTTTGAAGTCATATGTTAGTTTAAAATGGGGAAAGTATACAAACTCACCAATTTAATCCCAAAACATCATATAACTGAAATTAATCACATCTCACAAATTTCTAGATTATACTACATACCATTGTATTATATATATCAAGTATAATTATGAGTTTACATCATATATTTAGCCTTAATAAAATCTTATAAAATAACATAAAACTAACCCAAAATACTTTGTCTTAATAAAATCTTAATAAAATAATATATTTAGTCTTAATAAAATCTTATAAAATAACATATATTGTGTGAAGTGTTTGATCTCTCTTTATTTGTTTTGTTGTTGATATTCACTATGTGGTACTCCTTGTTTATGATCATTTCATGAGGAAATGTCTTGATGGCTCACGGGCTGCAAGCTAGGGCATCATGCATTGTTTATGAGCTCATTGTTTGAGCACCTCATGTCCCTATTTGATTGGTCGGTGCTCAAATAAGGAGCTCATAAATAATGCATGATGCCCTAGCTTGCAGCTCGTGAGCCATCAAGACATTCCTCATGAAATGATCATAAACAGGGAGTACCACATAGTGAATATCAACAACAAAATAAATAAATAAAGATCAAAAACTTCACACAATATATGTTATTTTATAAGATTTTGTTAAGGCATGAAATTTTATAATTGTACAAATATAAAATTTCAAGGAATGAAATTTGACCTCTGATTTGACCTTGATAATGTCCCCTCCATTGCTTATGCTTGATCATGATTGTCTTGTGTTGATGGGCATGGTGGGTTACTGGTGTGGATGCATCATTTGGAAATGATGTCATAGAAATATCAGATGGAATAACAACATCTAGTGTTGTTGTTGCACTATTTGGATGATGCAGTCACAACAGTGATTCACCAGGTGTTCATAGAGACATAAATGCAGCCACAACAGTGATTCACCAGGTTTTCATAGAAACATAAATGTAGGGCTTCACTTGGATTTCAGCGTCTATACACTGCACATGTTTCTAAGTGCATTTTCTTGAGTGCACATGTTCTGTAGCATAGTTCCTTTTAGAAGTGTATGGCTTAACTATGCACATGCATAATTGTAGATGAGGATCAATAATAGGGTGTCAGACATTGCTTAGATAAATTGGATCTAACCCCATCATTTCCTTCCTTGCAGTTTCTGGATCATACATGAGCATACTGAATTGAACCTCAGGTCAACACTTCATTACTTCAGGTAATATTTGGTACCTTCATTATTTATGTTCATCCACTTATGTATGTTTGCATTCATTCATATTCTTCTAAAAATTGGCTATACTCATATTCTTCTTGTGTCTGAGTCTTCTAACTATGATCAATTTAATGATGTAAGTCTTGACATAGAATTCGATATCAACCTATCATATATCCATTCCAAATGATATAACTCCATTTGAATAAACATACATGCCAACCATTTGACAAAATGTTCATATGAAATCTAGAGCAATACATTAATTTTATAGTGAATTCATGATTTATAATGCTCCTGGATTTATAGTGAATTAATTTTATAGTGAATTCATGATTTATAATTCAGTTGTGGCAGCTCAATGTGTTTGAACTTAAAAATACCCCTTACTTGGTTTCCTACAAAGCCTTTGGCGAAATCTGTCAGAAAATTAAAAGTTTAGTCAAAGTAAGTGTATAAATGAAGGATGAAACACATAGAAAGCTATGAGAAGGTGACATGAAGCTAATGAAAGGAGGCATCTCCAATTTGTTTTGCAAATATACACATTAAAGATCATGTCAGATAATACAAGGGAATTCGATCAAAATAGGGAGACAATCGCTAGATTGTTGTCTAACTTTCAAAGAGAAGGCGATGACAAATGTTATTATCCATGCAAGAGTTGTAACGGCTTAAAGACAAGAAGAATCAAAATGAAAACAGCAAAGAGACATTGTAGGGAGAATGGTCACATTGAAGGGGGGTTTGATTATCATCCAGTGGTAAGTTATTTGTTATATTATTTTCACAATTAATATACATATGAACCATGGAAGGAGGTTTGATTATCACATTGAAGGGGGGTTTGATTATCATCATTTTTATACAGGTCGATCTCCCCAATGTAAATATAGAGGAATATGGAGGTGTGAGTATTGAAGTTGAAGATCATGATTCCATGGAAGATGACAATCATGCGCCAGAAAATACATTTGAAGATGATGGTATGAATGCATTAATCGTTGACACATTTGGTACTGGTGCTGCTGGTGTTATTGCTGATGATGATGATGATTATGATGAGGATGATATTGACGTCATCCATGATATACCTCTACTTGAGAAGGTGAACACGGCCCTTTACGAAGGCTCCCAATCTACTCTTCTTTCTGTTGTATTGTTGTTGGTCAATTTGAAGGTTATGAATGGTTTATCCAACATAGCAATGTCATGTATGTTAAGGTTTGTCATATATGTCATTATAGTTTATAAAAGGTGAAACACGTACCATTAAGATTGTTTATAGTAACGACTTATATTATTTGTTGCAGATTGATAAGTGAGTTTCTGTTACCACCATCAAATATTTTCCCTCACTCGTACCGAGAATTATGTGCCACTATGAAACATATTGGAATGGAGTATCAAGCAATAGATACTTGTCCCAAATATCATATTATTTATCATAAAGAAGACGAAAATGTAATAGAATGCCTTAAATGTCATATGAGAAGATATCGAGATGATCAAATGACAAAAAAGGTGTCTCGCAAGGTTCTTCGTTACATCCTCATTATTCCACATCTAAAATGATTATTCAGGTGCAATAGCTTGGCACAATTTATGGATTAACATGCACGCGACAGGAGTCGAGATGACATTATTTGAATGCCTACGAATGGTTCATCATTTATGGACATAGAAGAAAAGTGGCCACACTTTAAAGAAGAACCTCGAAATCTCATGCTTTCTCTAGCAGCAGACGGTGTCAATCCGCATAGAGAGATGAGATTCGTTTACTCGGTGTGGCCTATTTTTGTTATAAACAATAACCTTCCTCCATGGATGTCAATAAAGAAGGAGCACATTATGTTGGTAATGATTGTTTCAAATATCTTATTATTTTATAGTTATCTACATGTAATTATAAGTCTTGGAGTGAAATAGCCACAATAATTATCTGATATTGTTGTTAATTCAACTAGGTAAGTACCAAGTGAAAGATATGAATGTATATATTACGCATCTTATCGACGAGTTGTTGGTGTTATGGAATGGTTTCACTATGTATGACATCTCTAGACCAATTGGACAAGGACAATTTCAATTCCATGCAATGCTTGTGTGGACAATTCATGATGCTCCAGGGTTGACACATTTCTGTGGTATGTTATGGTGAATTCTAGTTGTACGCGATAATTCAAATTTTAAAAATATATATATTTAATCCAATTGTATCGTTATCTTGTAGGTCTTCAAACAAAGGAAAAATTTGCATGTCCAATGTGTGGTCCAAAGATGAAATCTCGTCATTCTAAAAGTTTACGAAAGTAGGTGTTTGATGAGTATAAGCACTTCCTCCCCAGAAATCATAAGTATCGAAGTGCGGAAAAACATATTTTCAATGGGAAAGAAAAGACTACATCAAAGCTCCGAAGAATGACACCTCACCTATGACAATTGGAATATAATAAAATTTGAGGTAATATCACTCCACCTAATGGTCGATGTTTGAAAATTATATATTTTGATTGCGTTTTGTTGGCTAATTATGTAGTTGATGATCTTGAAGGTCGTGAAGGCATCACCGACCAGCTTTCAAAGGGACTAAAATGTTATCCCAGAGAATTTAGTAGGCTGTCCTACTATGAGAAGCTACAAACTGTGCATTTGTTTGATACTATACATATTGGAAAGAATGTAATAGAGACACTGAAAAATATTGGACAGAAGGTGTGAAAGAAAAACTTGGCAAAATTTGTAGTGACATTCATGATTCCAATCATGCAATGAAAAATATCATTGAATCAAATAGCAATGAAGACCGAATTAATGCAAGTGCTCTTCCTTGGCTATTAACAAAGCAACAAAGTAATGCTATAAAAAAGGTCATTTGAAAATTTTGATTTCCTACAGAATTTGTTGCGGATATAAGCAATCTCATATCAAAGAAAAATGATTTTGGGTCAGGAATGAAAACCCATGATTGGCATACCTTCATCAAGGTAAGTCATAGTCTTTTGTATTTACAATATATTTGTGTAACTGCATTCAATTTTCATTGTATGAAATGATCAGTTGACATTGTTGCAGTATTTGCTACCCCTATCTCTCCTAGAGAACTTCGACAATAATATCAAAAAAGTGATATATGATTTTGAAAAATACATGAGGTAAGCAGTGATATTTGTTCAATATATCAAAAAAGTAATATATTGTAAAGTCTCGTATTTATATATTTATGTCTTGAATCCCTTGTAGGTGGTTGTCATCTAAAAAAAATCATAAAGAAGATATAAAATATTGGAAGAAAAAAATTTGTTGACTAATATGTGAAATACAAAAGTGTTTACCTTCAGCTTTTTTCAATACACAAGAACACTACCTCATACACCAAGTTGAGAAGATTGAATTGTGTGGACCTGTACATGCTAGGTCAATGTGGATGGTTGAGAGACACTTAAAAATTTTTAAGGGTTTGGTACAACAAAGAGCATGTCCCGAGGGTTCTATGGTTGAGGGATATATGGTATACTAGATGATGGTGTACGTTACTCAATATCTTCTTAATCTTGCAGCAAAGACCCATATAGATTGCATTTGAGATCTCGACTCCATTAAAAAATTCGAAGGGGAGTATTTGGTGGGCAACGGTAGATTTAAGAAACTGAAAGGTAATAAATTATGAGATGTTATTATAGTTAATTAATTCTTAATCTTCAAAATAAATCTGTTGTAAGTCATCTATTTAGTTTTGTACAGTTGATAAAAAGTGGGATGCAATACATTTGTTTATTGCAAACAATCAAGATTGAATGACAGTATGGAATGAACGATATCAACATGATGGTCATAGACTAACATGGGAATCTATGTCTTCATTGGTTATACAAGCTCATCGTAATGGAGATCCCAATGTTACACAAAAGGAAATAGATTTACCATATGGTTTAAGAGCTCATCAGGTACTTATAAATTTTTTAATTAATCAACTATATGTTTTTCAACTCGTGATGCAATAATTTATACATGTTTGACATTATTGTAGGTGAAACACCATAAGACTATGTTATGCAATGGTTATAAATTTCGCATCAAAAAGTTGGATGTCACGAAGAGAACTTGTGATTCTGGGATAAGTGCAGTGTTCTAGGTGACTAATATTTCATCTAGAAATGACTTACATCATCAAGAGTCACAAAATTGATACTATGGTGTTTTGTTGATATACTTGACTGTGACTTTAATTCTTTTAAATTAGTTCTCTTCGTTGTGAAATGGTACAGACTATGACTCAATACAAATAATCCTGATAGAACTGTTATTAAACATGACAATGGATTTCCAATGAATAATACAAGGTTGTTTGAGCTAGTTGGAGAAGAGTCTTATGTTCTTCTGAGCCAATGTGAGCGGGTATTTTACTCAGAGGTTCCACATAAATCGGGTTGGTCATTTGTTGTTAGACGTGATCCAAGAGGAAGGCCGATAAAATATAATGTGATGGAAGAAGATACCGAGGAAGATGAAGAAGTGGAAGATGATGTAGATGATGATCACGATCGAGAGTTAGTCGAAGAAGAATATGAAGAAGATGACGATGATGCTACTATTGATGACGATGATGATGAGGATGATGATGATGACGACAACGACAATGATAGTGGTGGTGATGAAATGGATAAAGAAGAATATCAATTACATGAATGAAATGTACAATTATGCCAGATGTTTGGTATGTTCTAACGATTGTTTTATATGTACTACTCTTATTCACTTTGTTTTATATGTCCTCTTATATCTTTGATCTTTTGTTAAGAGAAATTTCATTCTAAAAGAGTGTATTTAATCTCTATATGCTTAAACAACCTCACTAGTTAAGACTGTTCTCATTTGTAGTGGGCATGACAAGAATCAAATCACTTGAAAGAGACCAGTATTTAGACATGCACAAATTAGTGACGTGATTAAGCAAATTACCTTTCTTTATAATTTTTTGAGGTATTTTTTTATATCAATGTATTTAATCTAAATACTATCTTATGAGAGTTGCTTCTGCTAATTTTTTATTTCCTTGCACATCAATGATGTTAAAGCATAGGGGATTCTCTTTGTTCCCTGCAATGGACTGAGATAATTTTGCAAGTCTACATTAGTATGTTTCTTTTTATTGTAATTATAATTAGTATGAATGAAGAAATAATGACAATGCAATATTTGTCGAAATAGCGTCGATGACTTCAGTCAATGTGCCTATGTGTCAATGTGGTGTTGGCCCATGCATGTTGAAGACGTCACGCACAAGTAATCCTGGGCATCAATTTTGGGTTTGCCCAAATAGGAAAAAGGTCTGGATACGTAATTATATTTTATGTTAAAAAATAATGTGACAACTAATCATTTTATAAAGAACTGATGTACATTTAGTATTGCAAAGAAATAGTGGATGTCAATACTTTCGGTGGGTCGATGAAACCACATTTACATCTACATCTATACCTAATGTAGGAAATGAGTGCAACTTGTGCAAGGCTCGAGAGGTGGCTAGTGCCGCCAAGATTGCTTCAATGGCGAAAGAAGAAATCATATTTCTGCAATGCCTTCTTTGTGTAGTTTGTGCACTACTTTGTTGGGACCATATGCGTAAATGTGGTTAATAGAGGGCTATTGTAGATACTAAATTTTTTTTAGAATTTCTAGTAGATACGTTGGACATATTTTGATAAACTCATAAACTTTTTTGTTGTGCATTCTTGATTCAGAGTGGGAAAATCTTATTTTGGATGCGAGGGAGAGAAGCCAAACACATAAACATGCACATAAACACGACAGGTGAGAAACATAAATGTAGGCATCATGGTCACAATTTTTTGAAGACACAACATAATTGAATGGTATACCCAGGCGATGCAACACAACTATCACTCCTCTGGTTCCAAGTCGACACTACAGGAAACAAAACCCATAGATAAAGAATAAATTTAGAGAGCGGAGGGTCATAATGACCAAAATAATACAAGGTCCCTATTATTTCGGTCGTTATGGCCCTCCTCCTTCACTCTCTAAATTTATTCTTTATCTATAGGTTTTGTTTCCTACAGTGTGGACTTGGAACTGGAGGAGTAGTAGTATACCACTCAATTATGTTGTGTTTCCAAACAATTGTGACCATGATGCCTACATTTATGTTTCTCAGTTGTTGTGTCCCAAGACCCCTTATGACCCTTTATGACCCTTTACAATCCCTAAGAATACATCTTAGAGGTCTTAAAGTGTTGCAAAGGGTCATAAGAGGATCCTAGGAGGGGCCAAATGAGCTTCCACCTTCACGTGGTTGGCCCTGTTAAGTAGAGAATGTTAAACTATTCTCGAAACAAAGAGAAGCTCAATAATTTAAGATCTCAATCCACGTACGACAAATATATATATATTTTTTAAATAGTGTGAGCCGTCGCAATTACGACACAAACCACAGAATAACCGACGATAAAACTAAAAGCGACGGCTATCTGTCGAAAACATCAATCATTTCAAGGAGCAATGATCACTTCAGCTCACCTCAAGAAGTCTTGACCCAAGATTAAGTCATATCGATCCATCTCAATGGCTACCAAATCAACAAATCTCTGCCAAGAACCCAGTCGCAAAGAAACACCACAGATCGCACCGCGAACCCATTGTGAAGAGGCATCCAATGTCTCATAAGTCACATCAAATGACCCGCTTTCTATAATCCAAGTCTCTCAGTTCGGTTCACCAAGAAGAAGACTTCTCCCAACTCATCACGAACACCATAGTGATCTATGAATCTCCAATGTGCAAGTTCTGCAAGTCACTCTCTCGACATCACATCTAACTCATTTGAAACTGTGGCAAAAATGATAGACGATCCCAGCGATCTGTCACAGCCCGATCTCAACAACAACGCAAAGAGTAGCTCGATTTTGTCTTCAAGTCGATCAATGCATAGTCTACTCAAACTCCAAGTCAAGTCACTGCTACACTCCATAAGAAGAAAGCACATCCAATTCGGACCAAAGAAGTCAAGAAGTCGCTCGAATCAAATTTGAATGCAATCAGGTCCGCATATATCCCACGAACACATCAGGAAGAATGCATCTCTCATCGCTGCACTAGCTTTTTGTGCTAGAGTAGTCGCTATCACAAATCTCGATTCGGTCGGATCCATTCCAAATCCAAGTCTCTAAACTTGACTCAATAATCCACGAGCCGCCACCAAATCTACTACAAAGTCATCTCCGAATGACAACCAAATCACGAGCAAGAATAAAAGACCTTGACTCACCAAACCACCTTGCAAGTCGATCGAGATCCGAAGTAATGCAACCAGCTCAAACCAGATCTGCAAGAACACCATTCTGAATCGATACCAACTCGATCGACAAAGTTTTTATTTATTGTTAAATATTGATTTTCGTTGCAATTACAACGGACAAACAAAAGCGATGACTATCTGTCGAAAACATTTGACATCTAGTCGTCGCATGTACAACACCGTTGTCGGCCAAACCTAAAAGCGACGGATATCTGTCGGACACTTCCGATAGCTAGTCGCTGCATGTACAGCATCATCGTTGCCAAAAAACTACAAACAATGACTATCTGTCAGAAGATTTTGACGAGTAGCCATCGCATGTACAACATCATTGTCGGCAAAAAACTACAAACGATGGATATATGTCGTAAACTTTCGACAGGTATTCGTCGCAGGCACAGCATCGCTGTCGCCAAAAACTACAAGCGACGGCTATCCGTCGTAAACTTCTGACAGTTATCTGTCGCATGAACAACATCTTCGTTGGCAAACAAACTACAAATGACAGCTACCCGTCGGAAGATTCTGACGGGTAGCCGTCGTTTGTATTTTTGCGATGGATCGACATCAAAATTGCAACAACAAATAGGCCTAACGATATGTTCGCCATGTTGGTACCCTCTTTTTGCGACGACAGTAGTCGTCGTAATTATGACGACAAACGTAGCCGTCATTTTTTTCGACTGCAAAACTACGACGGCTGGTGGTGTCGCTTAATCAACAATATAAGGTCAGAATTTTGATGGTCGGCTGTCGAAAAAAGGTCTCAAATTTACTAGTGACTTTCACCAGTGAAGTATAAAAAGATCATTCCAATCATTCAAGAATCACTTATTAATCACTCATGAATCCACAAAAGCAATCATCAATCACCATTATATCAAACTAACAATCATTGTTAGAGTAATAGTCTTTTAGGTTATTAATTAAATCATTTTGATCTAATTACTAACTCACCTATTCACTCTAGTTGCTTAAGCCAACCTTAGGGTTTCCCTTTTAGGGTTTTGTGATTCTTTTTATAAGGATTCACCTCTTTGTATTTCTTAATGAGATTAGATTATCATATTGTAATATTGTTCATAATAGAGATTGTTCTTTTGAATGTGCATATGATGTTTCTGGCTTTTTGGCCTCCTTAATTTTCTCGCTTTATGTTCTTTGCTTCTTCCATGTGATAGAATTATGCATGCAGGTGTTCTTGGGAGATTAGTTTTTCACGTAATCTAACATGGTATCAGAGCCATCTTGTTGCTCATTGTTCGTGTTTTATTGAAGTGATTCAGAAGCAGGAGGTTTTCAAGGTTTTCAGAGTTTTTTATGTGGATTCAGAGGTGGGCTTTGTTTTTGGTCACTTTGGGCTCAAACAGACATCTTCATTGAGCTCAGAGCACCCAAAAACCTCAGAATCCATCTAAAACTTGTCCATTTTGAACAACTTGGCTCTGAGGTAAAAAAAAAATTTGGTTTTCAGTGCCGTACGGGCACGAAAACCGAGAAATTTTTATTTTTTTAAATAACATTTTTTAATATTTTTTGTGTAATTTTTTAACGCAACCAAGGTTTTTTGAAACGCACCACCGGCGCTCCTCTGCCGTCAGCCAGCGCCCGACCCCTGCCGGCTGCGCCTCCACCGGCTCCTCCAGCCCTCGCCACCGGCAGCACCGCCTCCAGCAGCGGCACCCTCTAGCACTAGCTCCTCCGCCGCCCCATGCGCCGCCTCCCGGCCCCGCCGCCATACGCACCGCCCGGCAGGTTCTTAAGCCCCACAGGCTTATATTGCCAAGCGGCAGTCATATGGTGACCGGTAGCTCTGGCTCAACCCCCTGTGCGCACCATGCACCCAGGGGCTATTTTTTTTCAACCCCAAGGGCTTAAAACCTTGTTTGGAGCCTTTCTGACCCCCTGACGCTATTTTTTGCTCTATCTGGAGCATACAGAGGTTTTTTTTAGACTTCTTTATATCGTCAGAAAGCTCTTTCCGAGCCCAATCCAATGGCGGAGGTTTCATTCTTTGATTTTTCCATTTTGATAGCATTTTTTACTGTCAAAGTTGATGTTTGTTTTTGCCTTCTGGGGGCCATATCTTGGTCATCCAGACTCCTTTTTAGGCAAACTAGATCTCGTCGGAAAGCTGGTTCAGTGAGTTTTTCAATGGCAGGGGTCTTATTTTCTAGATTCTGCTCCAGGTTCTTTCTCCTCCGAGTTTTGCACTTTCGCACTCTAGCGAATTACTTGGGTTCTACAGGTCCTGGGATCTCTGCTTCTATTCTTCTAGCTCACCCTTCTTTCTTTCTTCTGAGCATTGTATACTTCTCTTTTCTGCAAACGCACTGAGATAAAGTGTCTACTTTTGCATATGTGGGATCTTGTTCACCTTGTGTTTGTTTGTACTCACACTCCGTTATAAAGTGCCATGAGGGGGTTATGATGTTTTGCCTTTTGTGCTCATCCACCTCTGTCAAGTGAGTGTCCCTTCCACGACATTAGCCTCATGTTGCGTGTCCAGAAGATCAATTCTTCTTCTTCGACATCGCCCTTTATCTTGTGTTTGTACCCTCTTTTGCACTGTTGGTGTTCCTGATTCTTCTTCTTGCATTTGTTTCTGACATTGCATTTCAGTGTTCCTGTCACACCTCTCCCTATTCAGCATTATGGAGGGGGGGGTTCACTTGTTGGTTCTATTGCTTCCTTGGTTCGGTTGAGTGATCTACGTATTCAATTTTTGTTCCTATGTACTAGGCCGATGCAGTGGCTAGGCACCTATGCATTTCGGTGAGATGGATCATCTACTATATAGACACTTGTTCATTCCTACTTTTGGAGGTCACCTCTTCGATTGATCAGCTCTTCAGACTTTGTCTTCTCTACCTGGTCATGCACTATTTCAGTGGGGGTTCCAACAGTTACTTCTGACAGTGTTTGCAGCTTCATGCTTCGGAGATGCTTCATGCTCTTTCTTGTTCCTTTCTTTGGGACTTTCCCTAGATTGGAGGCTTTGTTTTCTTCATCTAGTTTCATCTTTTTTGGGGGTAAAGTTTCTCCCACTGGGTTTTCTCTATTTCTTCGCTTTACAAAGATTTCTTGTACTTGGGTACCTGATCAGGCCTTGTTGTCAGGACCCATCTTTCCTGCTTTCTGCAATAGTCTCCTAGGTTTTGCTTCTCCCTAAGCTTATCTTAAGGGGGGGTGTTAGAGTAATAGTCTTTTGGGTTATTAATTAAATCATTTTGATCTAATTACTAACTCACCTATTCACTCTAGTTGCTTAAGCCAACCTTAGTGTTTCCCTTTTAGGGTTTCATGATTCCTTTTATAAAGATTCACCTCTTTGTATTTCTTAATGAGATCAGATTATCATATTGTAATATTGTTCATAATAGAGATTGTTCTTTTGAATGTGCATATGATGTCTCTGGCTTTTTGGCCTCCTTAGTTTTCTCACTTTCTGTTCTTTGCTTCTTCCATGTGACAAGGTTATGCATGCAAGTGTTCTTGGAAGATTAGTTTTTCACCTAATCTAACAATCATTACATCATCACACATCAATCATCTAATCAACAAGTTTTTATCATCATTCACTAATACCTCAAATCATACAATCAAAGGAACTCATTCAATCAACCACTCATTCTTATAAATATCAACCATTCAATATCAATTGATTCATCAAATTTGATTTGAGTAGAACTCAAAATAAGTACAACAATCTAAAATGTTAAGGAAAGTGTTTGTCCCCATAATTAAGAAGAAACAAACTAAATTGGTTACTTGTCAACCGAGGAGTTAGATTGGCTTGGTTGGTTTTTTGAGCTTAGGCTTAATTGTGGATGATAGTAACCTGACATCTTGCGGTGCTTTGCCCTTGAGTTTCTAATATGGTTGAAGCTATAGTGTGCATGTTTATGATAGAAAACATCATTATCATTTGTTTAATCCTAACTGATAATTTTTTTCTAAATTCATTTGCCATTGTGTAATATACACTTGTAAACAATAGATACATTGTGTCAATTGTTGGCAATAGTGTGAAGATATGTATTTAGAATTAGAATTAGAATTAGGTGGAATTAATAGTTTGATGTTGAATTATCAATTTATAAAATTATATATTTAGTTATGAATATTGATCATTAGAATATTCTAATGTTAAAATAATTTATTTTGAATTAATTTTATAATAAATCACTGTTATAACAAATAGGTTCATGTCAACCAAATATAGATCAACAAGTTTGACTTTAAAATTATATAATTAAATCTTAATACTAATTTTCTAATTTGACACTACTAAAGTACCTCTAAAAATAAAATATAACTATATAATAATGTTATCTTATTAAGTAATATCTAGTCAAATGAAAATAAATAGACTACAAAGAATATATCAAAAATGGAGTCTTCCTAAAATAAAATTTGATGTCTTAATAAGATAAAGAACAACTAACTAAAATCAATAATATTTTTAAATATAAATAATGAAAACATAAAAAATATACTATCAATTGAAACTATTAAAATCCTAAATACAAGTATATAATATTTGTTTTGCTTTTCAATGTAAATAAATAAATTAAAAATTGCAGAAGCATGGAATAGTGGTGTTCAAAATGAAAAATTAAAGTAACTTTTAAAGAGAAAAAAGAAAATACTTAATGTTTTGATTATTCCTATTTCTAATGGATAGATATATTCAAAATATTTTTATTAATGTTAATTGAAGTATTGGTATTTCTTGAAATTTTTATCTAAATATTTTTTTCCACTTTATATTTTTAACAAATTTATCTATCTTAAAAATATAATTATATTAATAATATCATTATTTTAATTCTTTTTTTAATAATATTATATAAATGGGGACCTTCTTCCTAATAGAATTTGAACCTTGATGGCAAGAACAACACAACTTAAATATCACAACATGTCACTATTGACATAATTTTAATCATTTTTTAATAATATTATATAAATTTATTAATTATAAAAAAAAACATTTTAGTCAATCTGACAACACCATTCTCAATAGGATACATCAGCAATTAATAACTAATAAACTCATGCCTCTTTATAAAAGGATTACGGATACAGCACTTAATTGAATTAAATGCATAAAAATTGAATTTTTTTAGGAATAATTATCTTTCTGCTTACTCTGCCCAATGAAAATACACAAAAATATTTTTTTAATTAGTTTAAATACAAATTAAAAATAAATTCTAGATATTTTTGTCAAAGAATTATAATTCTTTGCAATAATTGGTTTAACCTAATTAAAAAAGAATTACAATGATTGCAAAAATATCCTGCTTTTGCAGGAATTAATAATAAATTTAGTTTTGAAGAGGACATTACAGTTTGAAGAAATTAAGATTTGCATTTTATAATAAAGTCACTTTAGTGACTTAGTGTTAGATTTAATTAATATTAGTTGGCGGTTAGGAGAGGTTTGAAAAAGTTACAGGAAAGTAATATTTTATTAGCATTTGACATTTCATTAAAAAATTAATCAAAATTCAATAGTATTATTATCATTTTATATTTATTCTTATAGAAATGTAATTGCTCTTCATTTTCCATTAAAGTTATTTTGAACTGGAAACAATGAAAATCCAATTTATCTAGTGCCAGTGCCTAAATTGACTGACTGCCAAAACTCTGTTTTAAACCATTTATCAACTGACTGCTAAGTATCAACTAATAATATTTTGAAAATTGTTGATGGTCTTCCACTGTAAATGGAAAAGCCTACCGATTTCATGTATTCTCGAAGAACTGACTCTGGTGTTCAAAATGGTACTACATCAACCCCATCACTACAATTTCTGCAAACATTTAGGACCTGAAAAACTTGTTTTATAAGCACCATGTATAATTGTTCACCCTTTGCATTAGCATAGTTCCAATTTCGAAAATTACAATAATATTTACAACAGTGTTGCAAAAAATTATATAATAAAACATATAATGCAGATGTAACATTATGTTCTTGTGAACCACTACTCATGAAATATGGGTCACTGAGTTTGACCCAAAAAATACAGTGGAAAATATCTCCTACTTAGCAATTGATGAACTTAAGAGATTTTATAATGAATGGTTCGTAAGGAGCAACACTTGCTGAAGATTTTACAAATGGGGTTGCAGCCAAAGTGGGCTTAACTTTGGAGGAAACTCTGTAGTTAAGCGTGCTTGAGCTAGTAAGTCCTGGTGCTTCACCTAGATGCAATGAGTGCTTAGTATTCCATTCATTCTCATGAGAGAAAGGTTCTTATCAACCACACTCACAAAACATAGGTCGTTGAGTTTGATCCAAAAACTACAATATCACAAAACATTATGTATTAAATATACACCAATTATAACACACTTAATGGCATAGCAATAGCAATTTGCTCACATTAAAATTTTAATAAATAACCTACATATCTGCTTTCCTGCCTCCTGCCAAAGACTCAATCAATACATTTCTTGTGGTTTTTGAGTCCTGGCTCTCACTTTCTCCATCCAAAATTATGTTTTTGTTGAGCTCTTTATGCAGTTTGAGACATTAGTGTGCAGGAGCATCCAATCCTGCACATTCAAATACATTATTTTTGGCTTTATTTTAATATTGTTGTGTTTTGATTTTTGGTCTTGCAATTGTAAATGGAGAAAATCCCATTCCCAAGCATGAATGGGACAGTTAAAGCATATTTTGGAGCCATCAGAATTTGGATTTCTTCAACTATTTTGGGCATGGACAGCCCCAGGCGCCTGGTCAAGGAGATAGTGGAATGATAGAAGATTGGGCAAGCCGGTTGTCGTGCCAAGAAAAAATCATTATTGGCTTTGTACGGAGGGAAAATAGGGAAGATTCTCATGCCCAAGGAGGGAAAAAAATTAGATTGAAACTTGTTGATCTTAATGGACAATGTGGAACGCCCAGATTAGATAAAGTTTTGATATATTGAAGTCAAAAAATTGAGAGAAAAAGAAGAGTGGAAGGCAAGAGCTGGTACTTGTGTGCCACAAGGAGAATTCTTCTCGAGAGAAAAATATTTCAGATGCCTGGAGTTGATTATGTTGTGCTTTGGTCAAATTTACAAGGTGTATGAGATTAGATAGTTAGAAAAGAAGAGATTGGCTGGATGATTGCTCCTGAAGCTTGTTAAATGTAACAAGTTCTTGAGTGCATTTATAATATCAATGGAATCAGCCTGTGTGCTTTTTAATGTCAATGATTTTTAAAGATTTAATGTCTTTGTTGCAATAGTTAAGTGCTTGCATTTCAAAAATTGGGAGTTTGTGATCTCTGTAGCTAAAATTGACAATCCTTTTTGGGTTTCTCAAATGTTGAGCTGCATAAAATCATATCAGAGAAAGAATCGTTGGCATGGTGAGAAGTCTGCTTGAAGATTGAGAATAAGAGAGTTGAGAAAGAGAAATTTGTGGGAGAGTTTGGTTGTCACAGGTGTAAGAGATTGTTGTTGCAGATCATAGAGAGGATCTGTAACTATTATCCTTCAACAGATATAAATTTGGATAGATGGTGTACAACTTCCTCCACTAATGAGGACAGGGGGGTTTCAAAGGAGCAGCTTCAAGACACTTTGTTGGGAAGAGGGTAGTGTGATGTAGTAATTTTTGTTGAGTGGAGTACCTTTAACTACAGAGAGTTGACACTTCGACGAGAGAGAGGTTGTAAGGAGGACTTGTAACTGCAAAAGGACTTGTGAGTTTCTGAAGATGTCATTGAAGAAGAGGATGAGATGGGTCATTAGAAGAGCTGTGAGGATTTTACCTTGGGAGAAATAGCAAGAAGATCGAGGCTAGAGAATGAATAGAGAAAAGACATTGAAGAGACTAAAAGAAAACATGAACAACGATTACGTGAAAGAGGTATGGTGGATAATAAAAGGTGTAATGTTGAAAAACATGATGACTGGGTGGAGCGCTATCCAAAAGGAGGAGAAGAACTAGATATCTCTCATGAAATAGAGAGATCAGATAAAGAAGGCAGTGAAAAGAAAGATGAAAAGATGTGTCACTACAATCCCATGATGGGGAGGCTATGGAAAGAAAAACATGTGGGAGCAGCCCACAGCATTGCACAAGAAAGAAAGCAAGAAAATCAGAAGTAAAACGAAAGAATTGAGAAAGAAAGAGGAGAAAATGGTCAGTGTACTATGGTAATTTTAAGAACTTGGTTTTATGAAATGGTGTCTTGATTGTAGCGACTAGAGGAGACAAAGAAAAGGAGGAAGATGAAGGTATAAAGAATGTAGAAGCAATAATTTGTAAAGTAAAAGTTGGGGCAGCAATATAGAAGTGAGAAAATACACTTGTAAAAGGCCATTTTTATGATATTTGTGAAAACGAATTTGAGGATAAGCTAGTTGTAAACAAATTTAATGAATTTGTGGATGTGGAAATGAGTGCAAAGAATAGTATTGTTGTAAAAGAAGAGAGTGAAGTTGCAGAGATGAAGAACAGGCATTATTGCAACAGAGTTTGGCCTAAGTAAGGACAGGGACACAATTCAAAATTTGGGACAGCTGTGTGAAGAAGAATACATGGAAAATGTTACAAATGAAATGAATGAAAGGACGGCAGAGAATAATGAAGAAGATGGCATACTAAAGTGGGTTGTATAAGTTGAAAACGAATGGCTTGAATTGATGGCAGATGGAAAAAAATTGCAAAAAACGAAGAGGTAAAACTTGACTTTTGTGAATTCTTTGTTGATGTTGATCATTAGAATGGAATGATATGAGGAGCTTGAAAAGGATGTTATAGCTACAGATAAAGAGGGGATTATTGACGAAGAAGAGAATGAAGGAGAAGTGGGTGATGAAGATGAAGAGATAGAGTGGAAGCATGAATCATGGTACAGTTGTGAAATTTTAAGTAATCAGATCTAATCTAAAACATAACAGTAAGTTTAAGCAAAATCAGAATAAGACACAACACAATTTTACCCTGGGAAACCTCTAGGAGGAAAAACCTAGCATTTAGATCCAAATGATTATTGCTTCCCAATTCACTTACAACAATATCGCTGAGAATTGGATGAGGATCCCCGATCCACAAAGCAAATTAATCATGAAGAACATATACACAATAACGGACCAGATCTGACTTCTCAATAGAATCTCTGATTTGTGGATGAAGGTTGATGAACTATGTGACCAGATATGAGCTTGATCTTCAAGATAAATTCACCACGAATCAGACCTTCACTGTTGATTGAATCAGTGGATGATATGAAGACAGTAGCAGCTTGCAAAATCAGGTCGTATCACATATGCCAGAGTATAATTCGTTGTCAAGGATCATATAGACACCTATCTTCAACCAGATGCAAATTGCTGTCAAACATTTACTGTTGTCCAGATATTATAATCTTATTTGCTGCTGTTAACTTTGATGAAATCCTCATACTTTGAAAAAGTTTGCATATACTAATGATGACCGCATATGTCTCAGAGAGTAATTCGCTTGTATATCTTGTTTGTTTATCAACCGAAAATCCTCCTTATATACGAGGGAGAAGTAATATGCATAGGTAAGGTCGGCCACTAAGGCCGACCTTAAATCTTTAAACTTGGCGCCAAAAAATATAATGTCCATAGACGTTTGGTTTATTTGGGAAGGGGCTCAGCCCTGATTTAATATTAGTTAATTAAATTAAACATATAAATTAATAATTAAGTTAATAAAATTATAAAGCTAGGATCCGAACTAGCTATTAAAACATTAACAACAGTAAGGGGCAAATTTTATGAGAGGGAGAAAGAGAGGAAGGATGGAGGGAGAGATGGATGCAAAGTAAGGTAAAGAAGAAAACTCAAAAAGATGAAGAAGATTGGTGGATCCAAAACAAGCACATAGTTGTCAAATGTTCATGACCTTCACTCATGAAACATTTCTCCTTACCCGGGTTGTTTGATGTAGGAAGATTTTGGCTGCATTGGCAATCTTGTACATCCAAAAACATTATTTTTTGTTTTATTTTAATTCTGTTGTGCTTTGTTTTTTCGTCTTGTGATTGTAAAGGAACAGAATCTCATGCCCAAACATGAATGGGACATTTAATACATATTTTGAAGCCATTGGAATTTACATTTCTTCAGCTATTTTGAGCATGGACAGCTCCAGGTGCCTGGTGAAGGAGAGAGTTGAATAAGAGAAGATTGGGCAAGCCAATTGTGGTGTTAGGAAAAGTTAGAGTCTGTAATGAGGTGAAAAGGGCAAGATTCCCACACCCAAGAAGGGAAAAATCCTATGCTCCACGGGGACACGTCCTCAGTGTTTTTGCACCCACACCTGTCCCAGGCACAGTACAGGGATGCGGGGACGGGAATTTGTCGTCCCCAAAGGCGTCCCTTTTTTGCAACAAAGGGGACCGTCCCCAAAACGCCAATATGAAGTCGGCAAGAAACTTGGGGACGACAATCCGTCCTGAGGAAGGCCTAGTTGTCCCTCAACCTTCCCTGGGACGGATTGTCATTCCTGACGGCCCAGCTAAAAAACACAAACAGTGAGCATGAAAAAAAGGCTTTTTTTGTGTTTGCTTAATTGTGAGGGCACCACATGGGTAGAAAAAGGTATTTAAAAATAGGAAACCCTATTTGAGGAGCTAAAAAGACCAAAAAGGTAAACCTTTGCTCATTTTAAGCATACTTGCCAAGAAGAAAAACAAAGAGCAGCGGCAACAAGGGAAGAAAGTTTTCATTTTAGAGTTCAAGAGGAGGTTTTGCTATCAAATCTTCTTCATTCTAGGTATGTTTTTCATTTTCCATTTGTTTATTTTGTTGAGAAATGGCTTCATTCGGATTGAAGCATACAAGTGATCAACACATGCATATGCCAGAATGAAATATATATATATAATTTAATTGAGATCACATTTATAAATATTGTCGAACCCTATTATTGATTGATGACAGAACGTGACTGCCATATGACCGAGTGTACACGATACATCTCCACACTGCCTAACGTATCTATGATACGATAAGACCAACCAATATTCATATTTGTATTGGCAATGAAGCCCGATAATATATCGGCTGCTATGTATTGTTATCGGCAATGAAGGCCGATAACAATACATAGCAACCGATACATTATCGGCTGCTGTGTATTGTTATCGACTTAGTTACCCAGTTCGCTGGAAATGCCTCCCGGACCAGCACCAGTTCGAATTGGTACCTGGTCCTGGTACAGTTCGACTTCTGGTCCGGGCAGCCTCTAGAGGAGTATTCCTAGACATTTTTTACTGCATTTACTTCGTTTAGTCAATGGTTTACTTCATTTAATGGTGAAAAATGTGAATTGACAAAGAAATCAAGCCTAAGAGGCAGTATTCCTAGTTCAATCTAATTTTAACTCATGCTTCTAGGCTTCATAAATATGTATATATATATATATATATATATATATATTTTAAATTTTACATGTTTTTTCAAACCCGAACCCAAACCCCTTTTCAAAAAATTTTTGAACTTGAGAACCAGTCTTTGTACCAGAACTTGGAACCGAACTCGAACCAGTAACTTAAGTCATCGACAGTCAATAATATATATCGTGTGTAGTGTTATCAACAGTCAATAATATGCATCGTGGGTATTGTTATCGACAACCAATATCAATTGGTATGTAATCAGCAATTAAGATTAATGGTTGTGTTACGTAGGGTAATGACCCTATGTGGCATAAGCCACGTACGGTCATGACTCTACGTAAGTATATATATCGATACTTGCTGTGGGTTATAATCAATCACAACGGTAATTATATACCACAGCAAGCATTCGATCTCTTCTACAATAATTTACTTGTAAATTTTTTGCATTAATACATTTAGTATCTAAACTTAGATACAATCTGAAATAGAAAAATTAGGCAATTATTATTCTCTATAATTGATCCAAATTCCTTAACATATTTCAACTTTGTGTCCCTTTTTTTCCTTTTTTCATTTGTTTTGCAACACATAGGTAGGGCATTTTGAGTGAAATGTTTTTTATTAAAAGTTGCAGCACTATATTACATTGCATAATCATGAGCAACTGTGAGAGCAAGCGGAGTAGTGGTAGCATAGATGTTGTAATGCAAGAAACTCAAAGAAAAAGACCTAGTACTAAGGCAGTCATAGGGTCTTCAAGTAATGTGGATGTAGCAGAGGCAACAACCTCTAACCAGTGTTACTTAGGGATGCATCCCTGGCCTGAAAACCTTCATCCCTGTACCGGGGACATTTGCAAGACAGGGGGACGGCTAGGAGACGTCCCCACCCTATCCCCGATTTTCAAAAAATGATAAGGGACATCCTAGAAACTCAGGGACGTCGCCCAAAATGATTATCTTCGAAAGCAATTGTAATGCTACACGGCACACCTATAATGTGTACACCTAATTTTTATCGAACTTAAATGATAGTAGTGTGCTTCAATTTGGAAGGTGGGTTATTGTTCTTGTTGCTATTGACAATGAATTCTGAATTATGTTCTTGGGTGTATTTCAATTTTGTGTGTTATTATTTTAATATTACATGTATATTGACAATGAATTCCAAATCATGAATGCATATTTAATATTGAGTTTGACTATTGAAGTGTTGTATGTTAAGGTTCTATGATGTTTAAATGGCATACTTATTCATGATTTCATATGAATATAATGTATATATGCAAATTTTCCTATATATTTTTAAATTTCCCTATATTTATATAGTCGTCCCCTTGCCATCCCCAAAGGCAAAAAAATTGTCGTCCTGAAAACTCGTCCCCCCGTTCCATAAACTTGGGGTAACACTACCTTCTAACCCATTTGAATGCCCTTCTTAAGCCCTCAAAAGAGTTTGTGAAAGGCCCAAGAAACCTCTCCTTCAACTTGCCACAAGAGTAGACAAGGATAAAGAAAAAAAATTCGAGGGCAATAGGGAATGGGAGTGTCATTTGTGCCACAAACATTGTTTTGGGAGCTATTATGCTAGAGTTTATTGCCATCCTTTGTGGATAGGTGGTCAAGGGGTCAAAGGTTGCCAAAAAATAACACAAAAAACAAAAACTTGAGGCTACTAGATTGTACATGGAGGTGGGGGCATTAAAGTCAAAGGACTTCAATAGAGAATGTGCAAGCTAATATGTCTTTGACTCATCCTTCTCATAGGGAAGAAAGTAGCACACCCACTCCCACTTCTAGTTAAAAGAAAGGAAAGATGACTAAAAGAGAAACAAATGTTGTTGATTTGTTTAATTTGCAAGCAAAAGAGTGTGGTTGAATCATCTATTGGTAAATTTCTTTTTGCTCATGCCATACCATTATGTGTCATCTTCCTCATATTTTAAACAAATGTGCAAAGATATCTATGTTGTTGGTCCATCATTTGTAGCACATGGAGAAACAAAACTGCGCAACACCATTCTTGATAGAGAGTACTCAAAAGTGAGCATTTTGATGAAGGATATGAGACAGGCATGGTTGAGGGATGGATCCCCCATCATCATCAATGTGTGGACCGATACCAAACATCGGTCATTCATCAATCTTATTGTCACTAGCACAGGGGGCTCTTATTTTCTTAGAGCTATAGATTGTTCAAGGAAGAGGAAGGATACAACCTTCCAATTTTAGATTTTGAGAGATGCTATAGAAGAGGTTAGACCTGTTAAATGTTGTGTAAGTAGTCATTGATTCAGCTTGGGTGTGTAAGTTAGTTGGATTGATGGTGGAGGGTGTTCATAAGCACATTTTTTGGACCCCATGTTGTATACATGCATTGAACAACACCTTGAAGGACATTGGAAAAATTGATTGGATAAAGGCAATGGTGTTTGAGGCTAGAGATGTGCAAATGTTTATTTGCAACCATCACACATCTCTTACATTGTTCAAGACATTTTTCAAGAAGGAATTCATCAAGCCCGTAGAGACTAGATATGCTAGGTACTTTATTTTGTTGGAGAGGATGCTTGAGGTTCAGGAGAGCCTACAATCCATGGTGGTCAATGCAAATTGGAGTAGATGGCGTGAGTCCAGCACACCAAAGGGTAGAAATGTGAAGCAAAGAGTCCTCGATGATGTCTGGTGGTCCACAATGAGGTAAGAAAATTGTTTTTTTATTAAAGGAAAAACAAATTTTGATGGGCCCCAAAACCTAGGATGTCGGTTCCAAATTCAGGTACGAAGGACCGGTTCGCCGATACGACAAAATTTTGAAAAAGGGGTTTGGGTTTGTTAGAACAAAAACATGTAAAAATTATATATATACATATTTATGAAGGCTAGAAGCATGAGTTAAGATTAGAATGTCACATAGTATCATAAAAAACATTTAAACAACAAAAACACCATAAACTTGTAATCATAGCATCATGAATCATGATCATACCATCATAGCATCATATACTTCAAGTTCAACATCAAAGATTCAAAACATTAAAATTAAATCATAAAATCAAGTTCAAGTATCAGTGTCTGAAGTTCAACTAAGGTAGTCTTAGGTGGTCTTAGGTGGTAGCAATTTTCAAGTCTTCGAGTCCAAGAGTGAGTTTAAGCAATTTTGGCTTGCTACAAAGTAATGTATGTTTAGGGTGTGAGCAAGTGTTGAGCTAAGTATGTCAGGAATATAGAATTGAAACCAAGTGATTTGTGAGGAAATGAGTTAGAGTCATTAGAAAATCCTTGTTTCGGTTTCAATTTGACCTCAAAAAGCCAAGACAGGTTGTGGGAGATAACACTGCTGAAGGCATGCTGAATCCTGAAATTTGGCTAAGTCTAGAATTTTTTGAAAACCCCCAAAATCTAAAATCTGCATTTTAACTCCTATGAAGTTGAAACCTATCTCAAACATCCTAAAAGTATTTATACAAATATAACTTAAGGTATAAGAAAGACATAAATTTTTCTTTCTTATACTTAAATGTTATATTTGTATAAATCCTCCTGCCCTGAGCTGAAAAAATAACCAGCTATGACAACATGTTACTGGAAGTGAAGAGAACAAAAAATCTTTATTAAATTTGTCGAGAATCGCCCCTGGTTTGATCGGGGTCCACATATTTTGTGTCTGGTCAGCCCGGGTCCGACTGGCCAATGGTCTGGGTTGAACTAGGCCTGTGTGGACCAGACGTAGCCCGGACCCACAGGCAAACCAGACTAGTATCACGAACCAGTTCGAACCCTGGCTGGTTCAAGGGCCCATTTGGACGAACTGGACTTCCTAGCCCAAAACCCATTACAATCAGATTTTGAGGGGGAATCTGGAACCCCAACTAATAAGAAATATTGCAAAATAGTAAACATTTAGATAATAGCAGCCCAAAGCCAGCAAACAAACAACAATCAAAGAACCGACTACCCAAGAGGCCAATGCTTTACATCATAAATTTGATCTCAACAGAAAAGAGATCCAAAGGGAGCTAATAGCTAAAAAAAACTAGAAAGAATTCAGATCATTAGCATCCAAGTAGCTTCCCCCTAAGTCAACACCTACTAGCTCCACCTCAATAGGAGTGGTAAGCGACAAACCGAGAAGCGATAGCTTCACCTTCCAAGAACAAAGGATCCTGAAGGTAGAAGGAAAATAAGGTCTGAAAACATCAACATCCCCTAACTTAAGAGAATCAGAACCTCCAACATCCCCAACACCATAATCAGGACCACAGCATCCCAAAAGGAGAAGCCACCCCTAGAACAAGCACCAACACCCTGAGCAAGCCTCTCAAGAAAACAAGAGGGCAAAGGTAGAAGAAGGAAATCAAAAGGACAGAAGTCATCAAGGCCCCCTTATCTTAAAAAAATCTGCACCTTCCAAAATCCACTCTTCCACCATCAAGGAACCGCCTTCCCGCAAAGAGAAGCCTCTCAGAGAACCAATCATAAGGACTGACTCTACAAACACAACAGCAAGGGAACCATCACCGATTGCACTGTCAGACAGGAGAAGAAGCATCCAATGCAAGAGAGCTAGAAGAAAATCCGTGAACTCAACAAAGCCCCCTATCAAAAGATCGTCACATTCAACCTCCTCAAACAAACCAGCATACAAACACTTATCACCAACCTCCACACAAAAAAATTGAAAGTTGGAAGACACCATGTTGGAATGGAAAAATAAGGGACTGAGAGGGGAGGGGTGAATCAGTACCCTCAAAAACTTTTAACTAAATACTCAATCTGCAAATAGTAGTAACTAATCTATCCAATTGAATCCATTGTTTGCAACATTCATTCAATTGACTTGATAAATGTAAAGTGCATGAAAACAAACAATAATTCAATCACATAACACAAGATATTTTGGTTGCGCAAAAACCCTTGTTAGAAGGTAAAAACTACGGTGGGGATGACACCCACAAATTCTTCACTACTGCAGATAATAAAGTATGACGGTTAAGGCTACAAGTTGTGATCACTTCTGGTGATCTTACCCTGTTAGGAGTAACAATTAGATCGACTAGATCTACCTGGTTAAAGGATTTAAACAAAACTACTTGAGTGTGTACTCAGTTAAGAGATTTACAAATAGACTGCTAAGTCTACTCTATTAGGAGATTTTACTAACTCTGTTACAATGATTAGAAGATAACAGAAAGTATCTGTAAATGACAACTCTACTTTGTCTAAATCAAATCTATGATATACTGAATGAATATCACCTCTATGTGTAGTAATCTTTTCTTTGTCCTGCTCGGTAGCCTTGATTGTTTCTGAATAAACTAAATTGTGTCTCTAATCACTGCTCTTACATGCAAACCATGTCTGAATTCTAATTTCTAGAAGGTGGCTACTGCTTCATGATCTCCCTCTTCTCATTCTTTACAAAATGACATCATTTACAATTATATAGCAAACTACTATGATTTCC
Organism: Chamaecyparis obtusa; assembly: GCA_027943335.1. Taxonomy (NCBI): domain Eukaryota; kingdom Viridiplantae; phylum Streptophyta; class Pinopsida; order Cupressales; family Cupressaceae; genus Chamaecyparis; species Chamaecyparis obtusa. Next base: position 329,756 of record BSBK01002462.1, on the reverse strand, counting down.
ATGACTGCCATGACCTAATTAGGTTTACATCATCTTAGAAAAACCTAAGATCTACAGTGTACAAAATTAACCTAGATCTAGTTTTACATAGGGATCATCATTACAGTCAATGATTACATCTACAATAAATGATCCTCGATCTTGATAAAACGTTTTATGAAGCCGTTGTAACCATTTACATAGATAAATGTGTCATTATTGATTACTATGTCATTTCCTGAATTGCTTGGTAAACACAGTCAATTTTGCTCAGTGAATATATTGGTGCTCGGTGTCCAGTGTACTCGATGTTTACTGTCGCTCGGTACTCAGTGTTTACTGTTGCTCGGTACTCGGTATACTCTGATGCTCAGTAAAACTGCTCTGGTGCTCGGTTAACCCTGTTTCCATTTAGCTCTCGATACTGCCTTATGAATACTCGGTATGAAGGCTTGTTTGTTTAACCGACTAGCATATTGTAGCTTGTAGTTCTTCCTTTTACCGACTGATCCACTTTGATACTAATGACAACATCTAATGCTCAAATAGAGATAACAATCTCCCCCTTTGGCATTAGTATCAAAACTTGTAATGTATATAAACCGATATATCTCTCACTATCCTTCATTTATACATGACAAAATTTTATTCAAAACTTGCATAACTCCCCCTCGGTGCATGCTCCCGGTATGTATGTAGTACCCTTAACATATAATTATACAATTTGGCATATACATTATATTTCCCCCTTTTTGAGATTAATGCCAAAATCAAAAAATATGTACTTACATCTTGTCAAAAATGTGTTGATGGGTTTTCTTCAGAGAATCTAAGAGGTTTTCCCATTCCTCTTTCAAGTTGGTGAGAGTAATATGCTCAAGACCGACTTGTGCATGCATGTCAAATATGTTCTCCAACACTGAAATTTCTAGTGTTGCAACTAAGGCTTGCGCCTTGACAATAGGTCGCTCAATAATTTTCAAGTGGGGAAGCAGCTCTGCCTGTAGCTCGGTGACTTCGTCACTTATCCTATCCTCTTGCTTCCTCAAATCTGCTCTTAACCGCCTGAGTTCTTGAACTTTGAGTATATGCTTATGAAAAGCATCTGGCTCGATTAAGGAGGCATTTGCACTGGCTTGGATATTGGTATCCAGCTTTTTAATCTTTTTCACTGATCTCAGCAGTGAAACTCTCCACAATGCAAAGCTTAACTAACATCTGAATTATGTTCTGAGTAATAGATTGAACATCGGTGATTACCTCAGAAAGCTTTACCTTTTTTATTGCCACTTCCTGGCTGATCTTTTCTGCCAGTTTGTCTCGTATCTTAGACTCTGCCCTTTCTTCAAGTCTTTTTTCTGCATCAATGTCTAGGGCATTTATTTCCTATACAAGAGTGGCAAGCTGGTCCATTATCGGTGTGTCTTCATTTATCTGGAGCTCAGGTACAACTTGTTGCAAGATGTCTCTTACATCTTCAAGAATCTACTTGCTCTTGCACTCTTTCCTCAGCTTCTCCTGAGCTGCTTTCCTTGTGCATAGCTCCCCATATTTTCTTAACTCGTCAGGGTCTAAGGTCGGGGTCTAAGGTCCTCGGGTCACAGTCAGGTATTTCAATGACTTCTTCTAGTGTGACCGGCCCTTTGCCATGCTTTTTCTTCTTCTTTTTAGGCTCTTGTGGCAAAATCTTAACAAAAGGAATAATATCCTTTACCTCAACACTCGGAGTTTCTTGCCCGGTAGACACAGTATCTTCCTTCTTCTGCTCCTCAGTAACTTGTGTGTCGGTTGATAGAGAGGGAGCTTCGGATTTAGTGTCTGGCGGAGTGGTCTCAGTAGGTTTAGGGTCATCTTGGCCCTGTGTATCTGCCTCTGTATCCTTAGGCTCTTCTATCTCTGCAAGTGTGCTTGTCCCCTGTTCCCTTGATGTGTCCTTTGGTTGCTTGGGGATTGAGCCTTCGGGTTCCTCCATAGAAATAAGTTCAACTGCTTCCATCAAGATAGGAAGATCACTCGGTATAGAGCTTATTGCTAGCTCGGTAGTGGTTCCCTCTTCTTGTGATTTAGCTCCAGCAATAGTGACATCCTCATCAACGTCAATGTCGTCAGGATCACCATTTGTGATGTCCTCAATGAGTACATCAAGTGCATTATTATCAATCCCTTGGATTTCAACTTGATCGGGTGCATCCTAAATTAAGCTCATTTCCTTGGTGGCATCTGTTGTATCAGGTACCTCGATATCTGATATATTAATACTATGTTTTGGTGCCAGATCTGCATCATCAGTATGAATTCCATTACCTTTTCTCTTAAGTTTCTTCTCGGGAATAATGGCTAAGGCCATCTTTTCTAATTCTTCACAGGCTTGTATAATTGAAGTCCAGATGAGTTGATTGTTCTAATCTATGTCTGCCAGATTTTCATCAAGTATCTATAGTGCTTGGTTCTTCACTCGAAATCTCTTTGAATACTTATTCATTAATTCCTCAATTTCAGGAATTGTCAATGTTGGCATTGCCAAAACTAGGGATTGTTCCCTCATTCTTTTCTCTGCATTCAAGGCATATGACCATTTCTGTGAAATTCTCTCTTCTAATGCCTTGGGTAAATATTTGGTAAATTCTATTGGTACCCTCTTGAATCTAATCGTCATCTAGATGATAGCCTCTTCAATTTTATTCTGATCTTCGGTTGACAAGTGCTCAAACTGACTAATTTCAGGATCAGTCAATCCTCCATTTTCAATTATCTCTTTAGCAACCTCATCAATTGACCGACTCTTATTTACAACAATTTTAAACTGATCATTATCATCTTCATCATCCTCTAAATCATCTTTCCCTCTAAATAGTTTCCTCCTTTTCTTAAGGACCTCAGTAGTAGATATAGTACCTCTCTTTTTGTAGGTTTTTGTCAATGTTGCCACTGTTGGCCTTGATATCTTCACAACTCCTTTCTTCAGTGGAGGTGAAGCTGCAGTTGTTGACCGTGTACGTGCCCTTGTCTGCACTTCTAATTGCTTCTTCTTTGGAGTGGGGGAAGGAGAAACCGGTGTAGTATCTACATCATTGTCTGACTCGGTTTCTTCACTGTCATGTGGTTTGTCAGAAAGAAGTAACTGACCTTCGATTGCTACCTCAACCGGTGTACTATCAGATGATCCAACATCATCACCAAACTTCTTTACTATATTTTTCATCATTTTCTTAGACTTCTTTGTTATTTTACCGATAACTAGGCTTGTTTTTTATTCTTGTCTTGGCCTCTTCATAAGTTCCAAACCTTTCTGCATTAGGATCCTTAGGCACAACCAATAAAGTCTTTATTGATTTGGAAGCAAAATCAATGTCTATTTCATATCCCATGGGGGCTAACCATTTTGTCCTAGGCTCCACAGCCTTAATCAATGTGTGATCGGTGTCAACTAGAAAACATATTTCCTGCTCATACTCTTCAACTAGTTGCCTTGGAATTCTGCTACGAGAATTCATTCTGCTTTTGAATTGCTCAAAATAGTTATCTAAAATACTGTTAAGATTATTTCCCAAGCTCTTAATCAAATCTGAAATTTGAACTATGACTGGCTTGTCGGTTGACCATTCTATACTACTGACCGATGGGAAAAACCTTTGCACATAAAAGAATATGCAAACTAGCAGGGATCCAAACTTACATGTATTAGACTTCGCCAACCGGATTGTCTTCATGTTTTCTTCAATCTGCTTCAAGAGAAGCTCGGTGAGGTCCAACTGAAAACCTTTCTTGACCATTTTGAACACTGTTCAGTCTACTCGACTGATGAATCTTATAACCGATGACATGAGCTGCAAATTTTACTTCTCGGTCTTTGATTGTGTTAATCTTCGTAGCTCGGTCGTCTCACTCGGCTCTTGTGTTCTTTTCAATATCAGTCCTCGGTGCATTGCAAATTACTTTAGTCTTGTCAGTGGTAGGATACCCGGTGACAGCATGAATCATATTCTTAGTTATTTTGACGGCCTCATCCAACCAAAACTTTCCATCATGGAACCGACTAAGAACAACCCTAATCCATTCGCTCTTGAAGTCTTTCGGAAAATTTAGGGCATTCACCAGTCCTATTACTTCCAGTTGCTTATAATCGGATTTCAGTTTGCAATCTACTCCACATAGCTTCTAATAAGCTGCATACATATCAAAATCTCCCATTTCTCCTATCTTGCAGTGAATGTACGAGCCTACGTCTTCAACCAGTAGAACCCTAGGTGGTATGCTTGAGAAAGCTCCCGTTTGATCAATTTGCGATGCAACTTCAGGATGAAGTTTGTATCGAGGTTCATTACACGTTGCAGAAACAATAAGATTGACTTCTTCCTCCTCTGCAAACTTAGACTTCTTTATCTTTGATGCGGACGCCATAATTTCTTAATTTAGGGTTTTGGTAAGTACGAGTATGAACAGCTCGGTGATAACAATACTTACACAAGAATGTCGACGAAATCACTCGAAAGACTTTGATACTGCGCTCAAATACACTGAAAATCCTTTGCTCGAAATTGCTCTGGAAACTCTTCACTCTTCGTGAACGCTGGTGAAAAATGAACTAAGTTCATCGTATATTTATAACTTTTTCAAATTCCCACTCAAACCTTTTGCAATAAATGCTCGACCTACTCATAGCTCGACGACAATTGTCAAACTCAGTGAGTACCGCAAAATACCAATAGCTCGATTAACATATAATTTGCTCGATTAATACTGATACTCGGTTAACCTTGCATAGTAGTCACCAACAGGTAACTTCTGACTCGGTCTAGCATATGCCAATTGTAAACTCTTTAAAGTCCAAAACTTGTAAAAATTGTAATGCATCTCAATTCATGCGGATTTGGTATGTGCACATCTAACATAAGGAACTGTATGAAAAATATGATCATCTTGAATTATCAGTTCCATACATACCTTTTTCAGCTTATGTGGAGGTGCCAACGTCACCCAATCCAATGGACGAGGTTTCACCAACTGCATTGCTTGACTCAGCATTATCATTTGATGCCTTTCTCCACATAGTGTTTTTTATTCTCATGATATCTGCAATTGTATTGCCATTTTCAAAAACTTGTGCTTCTAGTGCTCGGTCTCTACAATCTTTACTTAGGTGACCGACTTTGTGACAGTGTAAACATGCCATACCGGTTCTTGTCCAACTTCGAGATTTTCCAACCCATCTCTTCCTCATGCAATTAGCTGCAATATGTCCATACCTTCCACATACTGTGCAGTTAACCCATGTGTTATAATCCCAAGTGTAAGCATTACCTTGTCTTCTTGGTTGATAGGTTTTATTCTATCATTTCGGTGTCCAGACTTGCTTCATCTTTGTTCTGCATTCTTGTGAGGTGTGTCCACACATGTTGCAAGTGTGACAGTGTTTCTTCATGTAGGGTTTGTTAGGAGTCCTATACAACTTAGATCTACATTCATATGCCTAATGTCCAAACTTGTTACAATTATAACAATGACCATTAAATTTAGGAGTGGTTTTAGGTTTACCTTGTGCTTTACTCCTACAAACATTTGAAGTGTGGTCTGGTTTACCACAATGATAGCATGCCAGTGTCTTAGGTCTTTGACTTTTGTTGTTATTCATCTGTTCAGCTTGCTTAGATGATTCTCCTTGCTCGGTGAAGCCTAATCCAATAGTACTTCCAAGTCCTCTTTGACTAATCAAAAAATCATCAATTTTCTTGGAACTATCTTCAGCCTTCTTCATCATCTCATTATGTTGTAGCTGCATCTTCACTTCATTTCTCAATTTTTCATTTTCTTTCCTGAGTACTCCAATGTCTTCAAGTTTTCTTGCTAACTCATTATTCACTCGGTTGATCTCCTGACTTACAACAATCATCTGATTGGATATTTCGAAGTGATGCTCGGTAAGCCTCAGTATCTCAAATTCCTTCACTTGCAATTGTTCAGTCATTTGTCGTTTGTCTTCAATAGCCAAATTTCTCTCTTGTTCAGCTTGTCTAGCATTATTCATTACATCAATCATTCTTACCATTTGTGTTTCTTGACCGATCTGTTGGGCTTTTACTTGTTCAGTCAAATGAAGATTTTTCTCAGATAAATCAAAAATTGCACTTTCAGAACTGTCAGAAATATTGCCTGAACTAGATCCAATATTCTCAAATAGGTCATCAATATCTTCTTCATGATAGTTAGTCTCACATTCCCGAATAGCCATGTCCTTTCTCTAAACCAATAACTTTTTCAATGCATCCTTAGCTTTCTTGTAATGCTCAACAAGAATCTGCATCTGAATCTTTTGATTCTCTATAGTCTTGTCCAACTTGTATCTCTCCATGTTTAGATCTTTCCTCTTCAGTGGTTAAACCTTCCAATAAGAGATCTAGCTCTGATACCAATTGTTGGAATGGAAAGATAAGGGACTGAGAGGGGAGGGACGAATCAGTACCCTCAACAAAATTTAACTGAATACTCAATCTGCAAATAGTAGTAACTAATCTATCCAACTGAATCCATTGTTTGCAACATTCATTCAATTGACTTGATAAATGTAAAGTACATGAAAACAAACAATAATTCAATCACATAACACAAGATATTTTGGTTACACAGAAACCCTTGTTAGAAGGTAAAAACAGTGATGGGGATGACACCCACAAATTCTTCACTACTGCAGATAATAAAGTATGTCGGTTAAGGCTACAAGTTGTGATCACTTCTGGTGATCTTACCCTATTAGGAGTAACAATTAGATCGACTAGATCTACCTAGTTAAAGGATTTAAACAACACTACTTGAGTGTGTACTCGATTAAGAGATTTACAAATAGACTGTTAAGTCTACTCTATTAGGAGATTTTACTAACTTTGTTACAATGATTAGAAGATAACAGAAAGTATCTGCAAATGACAACTCTACTTTGTCTGAATCAGATCTATGATATACTAAATGAATATCACCTCTATGTGTAGTAATCTGTTCTCTGTTCTGCTTGGTAGCCTTGACTATTTCTAAATAAACTGAATTGTGTCTCTGATCACTGCTCTTACATGCAAACCATGTCTGAATTTTGATGTCGAGAAGGCGGCTACTGCTTCATGATCTCCCTCTTCTCATTCTTTACAAAATGACATCATTTACAATTATATAGCAAACTGCTATGATTTCCATGACTGCCATGACCTAATTAGGTTTATATCATCTTAGGAAAACCTAAGATCTACAATGTACAAAATTAACCTAGATCTAGCTTTACATGGGGATCATCATTACATTTAATGATTACATCTACAATAAATGATCCTCGATCTTGGTAAAACGTTTTATGAATCTGTTGCAACCGTTTACATAGATAAATGTGCCATTACTGATTACTATGACATTTCCTGAATTGCTTAGTAAACACAGTCAATTATGCTCGGTGAATATACTGGTGTTCGATGTCCAGTGTACTCGGTGTTTACTATCGCTCAATACTCGGTATACTCTACTGCTCGGTAAAACTACTCTGGTGCTCGGTTAAACCTGTTTCCATTTAGCTCTCGATACTGCCTTATGAATACTCGGTATGAAGGCTTATTTGTTTAACCGACTAGCATATTGTAGCTTGTAGTTCTTCCTTTTATCGACTGATCATCATAGATAACCGACTGATCCACTTTGATACTAATGACAACATCTAATGCTCAAATAGAGATAACACACCAAACACATTTAGGAGCAAGGAGCCATATACACATTAAAGCACCCTCTCTTAAAGATCATACAACCAACCACTCCCACCCACACTTGGAAAGGTAACCTCCAACCAACACCACCCAGAGAAACCAATACAAGAATGAGAGGTCTCATGATGAGAAGGGAAGAAGAAGAAGGGCCAAAATCGTCAAAGTGCCCTTTCTTAAGAAAGTCGGCACCATCCACCACCACCCACCAACCAGAAAAGAGACCAATCAGCCCTGAGAAGGGAGCTCCCAAAAAGCACTCCAGAAAGGGATCAAAGTTGGAGAAGAGAATCAGAACAGAGAAAACACAAGACAAAGAGGGGAGGAAGAGGGAGTCAGGATCATCAAAGCACCCTATCAAGGTAAGAAAATTGTTATTGCTGATTTAATAAAACTATTTCTGATTTTGGCATTTGCTGATTTTATTATTTAAGATTTAAGAATTTTAAATTTTAAGATGTTTCTAACTTGTGACTTGCTTGCACTTGTAGATACATTTGCTCCTTCATTGAGCCTATTGTGCGGGTCATTAGATATGTCGACACTAACTCTCCTAACCTTTGAGAGATTTATGAGACCTTTGATAACATGTTTGGGTAGATCAAGCAAACTATTCATAGCAAGGGCCCTACTTCGGCATTTTATGAAGAGCATCTTAGGCCCATTGTGATGTGATGATGAAACATTATGAATACCCCATTTTCACATGACATTCTGTACTCTCAATCCAAAATGGTATACACCAAGAACTAGGAGAGTGGCTCCATTTGTTGATGAGGAGGTGAGTCTCAAATCTAAAATCTTAAGTTTTCAATTTAAATTTCAAATAGCAAAGTAGATCTCTTATGACTATCTCTTCATTTTGATTGAACATTATTTAATATGTTATTTTTGTGTTCAACTCAGGTGAAGGAGGGCTTCTTTAAGGCCCTTGCTAAAATGTACAATGGAGATGATGCTCCTAAACTTCGGGGTTAGTGGCTTGCATTCACCAATCTTTGTGGTCTAACCTTTGGTAGACCAAAGGCGAGGACGGATAGAGCTACATTAGCTCAAATTGACTCTATTGAATTGTGCACATGGCATGGTAGGGATGCACCTCAGCTGAGAATACTTGTTAATTGTCTTCTTTCACAGGTTGTTAGTTCCTCTGTCGCAAAAAGGAATTGGTCCACATATAGCTTCATCCAATTAGTCAAGAGGAACAATTTTACCTCTAAATAATCAGAGAAGTTAGTGGTTGTTCACAATGCATTGTGGCTACAGGATCGATACAGTATTGAGTATCGTCAAACTCCATCCTTATGTTAGGATGTCAATCTTGAGGATGCTATGCAGGTGGAGGATGACACACCTCTAGGATTGCTTGGGTTTCCATTGGATAAGGACGACCATCATCCTACCAGTGACTCAAAGGCCGACTTTGATGATGATCTGGATTTAGATTCCTAGACCTACCATGTGTTGTTTACAGACAACCATATATTTGCAAATAGATTATTGATTTTGTTTATTGTGAACAGCTGACTATGGAGTTGGACTTCTATGTTATTGTTTATTGTTTAGTATTTTAATTATAGACTTATAATAGTATGTCTACTGTTTACATTTCAATATCTTATGTCATTTCATAAGTGAAACTTGGAACCTTTGGACATTTTTGCTATATGTACGCCACATTTTTACGATGAAAGTATTTGAATTTTGTTAATTTTCAATGTACTGAGCTTCTACAATGTCTATGGTGAATGGTTTATCAATGTTATGATATGCATATTTGAAATCTCTTCCTATATATAAAAAAGTTTCCCTATTTTTTTAATAGTCGTCCCCTAAAAATTGGCCCTGAACTATACCCATACCGGAAACACATCCATGTCCCCTTAAATGTTCCCGTCCCCGAAACTCCGTGGAGCATAGGAAAATGAGATTAAAACTTGCTGGTCTTAGTGGAGAAGGTTGGTCACCCAAATTTTGCAAGGTTTTGATACGCTGAAAGTGGAAAATAAGAGAGAAAAAGAGGAGTACAAGACGAGCTGGGTACTTGGGTGCCAAAAGGAGTATATCTAGATAGAATGGAATGAAATTTCTGTTGCCTTTAGCTGGTAATAGTCCACGCTTTTCCTGATTTAATGCCTTTGTTTCAATATTTGAGTGCTTGCATTTCAAAAGATGCGAGTTTGTGATCTCTGCTGCAACAATTGACAAACCTTTCTGGATTCTCAATTGTTAAGCTGCATCAATTAGAGATGGCATTTTCATAAATTGTCCGCAATGTTTTAGTCCAGAATGCCCTTTTATTATCTTACTAACAAACCTTGCCTCTATCATCCTCAATAATATCAAAAGAGGAAGGTTCAAGTCATTGATGGATTTGATTTTCTGCAAAACAAGAAATCTGGGCCTCATAGCCTTTTCTAAATTGAGGTGTAATACCATAAGGTGCTTTGGTACATAATTTGCAGGGAGTTCCATGATATTAACTAGTAAGAAAGGACTTGAGGGTCCAAATAGTTGCTAGATTTCTTCAGGCGAGATTCTGCAGAGTTTGAAATTCTCTATCTTGGCCTTAACATTCCATGCGGCTCACAGCCACTATACCTAAATACATTTGAACATTTTGCTTTCTTTGTCAGCAATATCTTGTGAATGAGATCCAGGTGTGCACTTTTGAGAGGAGTGAGTGACAGAAACTCACATATATACCTCTATGAAGCATAAGGGCCCCATCCCACAAAAACCCCATCCTTCCGAGAAGTACACGATGGCTGCAGGGTCTTCTCCAAGCTACAACTGAGAAGTCTTGGTGCTTATAACAGTGCTTTAACGAGCACATCCTCGGACTGAAATACATTCTTCAGAAACACCATCTTGGAAAGTAGGTTGCTCTTGAGGCTGTGGCACAAAATGTATAATATGCTCATCAAAAAACTTGACCAGATTTTGATCCACAAAACCAAAAATCTTCGAGTATTTTTGTTAATGTTTGTAGCTTCAGTCGTATGATCACTTAGAATACATATAATACTTAGATATTGATTAATAATAATATATTGTATTTGTATATATATATATGATATATATATATGTTATATTATATATATTATTATTAATTATTCAAACTTATATTATTCTAATATATGATTGATTAATGAAACATTATAAAATGAATAGACATGACCCATGAAGGGACATGTCTCTCCTAGCCTCATTCCCAATATAAATAAGAGAGATTGTTGCATTTGGAAAATACATACCATATACAATCAGATAGTGCTATTACATTTGCAACGATCATGAAAACCTTAACAATTTTGATCTTAGCTTCCAATTTTCTTTCTGAAATTCCAATGACCTGGAGCTTTGTTCATTATTTTGGCAATTTGGGCTTCAGCAAAGCCATGTTTTATAAAGGAATGATCTCGATGTTTATTTAGCAGCAACTTCTTTAAACCCTTGGCAATATGTTTGATCTATGAATGATCTCAAATTCATTGAATCTTGGGCAGTTTCTCAAATTGGGTATCTCCTAGGTGAAATACAGCAACCAATCCATTGAAATTTAAAAGTTTCTAACTTGTTCCATATTTTTAGAGGATTTGTATTTTTCATTCATGTAATTGATGTTACTCTGAACTGGAAACAATAAAGTCCAATTTATCTTGAAATGCAGTTTTTAATTTGTCATTCCAGAGCCTAAAATTTACTGATCAGTGTCAGTCTCAAAACTCTGCTTAAAAGTTAAACCCATTTATCATCTGACTCCCAAATTAGAATGTTTTGTGATGTTGTCCAATTGATGATGAACTTCCTCTGTAAAGGGAAAAGCCTGGTGTTCTGGTTTACTAATTCCATGTAGTCTTTGATGGACTTATAGGACATCTTAACACAAACTGACTCTGGTGCTATAAATGGTTCTAAATCAAACCCATTATTACAATATCTACAAACAATTGGGGTCTGGAAACTTGTTTGCTGAACATGATGTATAACTGTTCACTTCTTGCACTAGCATGATTCCCATTTGGAACATTATGATAAAATTTTAAATCTATCAGATGGCTTTAAATCTATCAGATGGCTCTCAGATGTAACAAAGCTTCTATCTATTAAATATTTACCAGTTACATCACACTTAAACGACTGCAGTGACAGCAATCAGCTAACATTAAAATTCAATAACAGCAATGTATACCTTGTTGTAAGAGCAACTGGGCATAGAACGCAGGGCAGAGGGAAATACCTACGTAGCTCCTCTTATTGAATATAGAGGGTTTGCTAACCCGCCTTCTTCCAACAAGTAGAGCAATAAATTTGTTGTGGTTTTATGATACCTAGCTCTCATTTTCTCCATGCAGAAGTTCGTTTTGTTGTGTTCTGTGAGCGGTGGAAGCGGTAGAGATGACAGTTTCATAAATTGTCCACATTATTTTAGATTCAGCGTGCCCTTTTATAATGTTAACAAAATTTGTTTCTGACATCCTCAATACTGTCAAAAGAGGAAGCTCAGCGGCATTGATGGATCTGATTTTCTGCCAAACCAGAAACCTGGGCTTTATAGTCTTCTCCAAACTGATTTGCAATAAACAAGGATGCTTCACTACATAATGTACAGGGAGCTCCATGTTATTAACTAGAAAGTTAATCTTTTCACTAACATTTTTCTTGGAGAAATTAAAGACTAGAGGGACAGCTCCAAGTACTTGCCAGGTTTCTTCAGCCGAGAGCCCGCAGAGTTTGAAATTCTCTACCTTGTCCTCTAACGTTTCCACGCGGCTCACAGCCACCAGACTCACAATATATTTGTACCGTTTGCTGTCTTTGTCACCGCCAATCTTGCTGATGAGATCCACTTGTGCGGGGATTAGAGACGTTCGTGTGAGAACAATCGGATCTACCTGTAAGAAGTTTACGAGCTCCGTCCCAGAAAAACCCCATCCCTCCCAGAAAGAAAGCGAGGGCTTCAGGGTCTTCTCCAAGCTATAACTGAGAAGCCTTGGTGCTCTTAATAGCGCTTTAACGAGCGTATCCTGGGACCGAAATACATCTTTTAGAAACTCCAACTTGGGAAGAAGATTGTTCTCAAGGCTCATGAGCAAAAGGTATGAATTTCTCGTCAAAAGTATAGCCAGTTTTTTACCCACAAAGCCGAAATCTTCCAGTAGTTGGAGCTTAGGTTCCAATGTTTTTTCTGCAATTCCGCCAAGCTGGGGCTGTAACCTTAATATATTGGCAATTTGGACTTCAGTGCAGCCGCACTTCTTCAACGACTGAATAACATTTTTCTGCAATTGGGGCTGCAAATTGAGCATCCGAGTGATGTCGGCGTCAGACAGGTTGAGTTTGGAGGAGGCGAAGTTAGAAAAGAGGGTCTGCGAATGAGTAGTTGAGAAAACATTGCGAAAATGGAAAGGGTGTGTCACAAATAGTTTGCAACATAAATTTGAGTTCATGAGAGATGCTCCAACAACACGCAGGCGCAGTCTGCGGAATATGATGGCGTTCATCATGGAAGCTTCGACAAGAAAAGAAGAGGGGGCCAGGGTTCTCAGCGAGAAATATAGGTATGATAAAACTAGCAATCGCACCTTGGTGTGCCATGGGTAGCCGGGTACGCCGTATTAATGTTGGAGGAATAAAAAATTGCACCTCTTTCTATCTCACTCATTCCGTTTAAATCAAATTTTTTTTATTTTTATATCTATTTTTAAATTTTTAATTATTTATATATTAATTATATATACATTAATCAAATAATTATATATCTTTCTTTTTTTAACTATTATTTTGTTCACCATCTAGACAATCTCATTCATCCCTACTAGTTGATGATTATATTATTTATTTTAAATCATTACAACAAGGTCTTGTTTTTTAGGCAATTTCTCTTTCATAATCTATAATTACTCTTGTAATCGTTTTGACTCACATTATTTCCATATGACTACACATTATTTCCATATGTTAACTTAGTTCAATCATCCACACACCACAAAGGGAATGAAGTTTGGATTATGCCTCAACCAGAGATTTGGTTGCAAAAAGGTCACTCCATCCTTCACTTTGCATCGAAAAAGTTTAACTATTCATTGATCCATTAAAGAGATGAGGCCAAAATCTGGCCCTAGAAAAATTTGATAATGTAGAGGTCCCTATTCCTTGATACTAAGTTGAAAAAGTTTGATTAATTATGTATCTATCAAGAGATGAGGTCAAATTGTGTTCCTTTTGAATTTGGTGCCATTGCCCTTTTGTCCTTGAAACTTAAATGAACAAGTTTGATAATTTTTGCACCATTAAAGGGATAAGGTCAAGATCATGTCCCAAATTAATATTGTTACATGGAGATCCTTTAGTGTGTAACACCAAGTCAAAGATATTTGCTTATTTTTGCACTGTAATTACAAGTTATTTACTAATGTGTAATTCTTTTATTTTATGATAATTGGTATATAATAGGTTTTAAAATTCTAAGTTTCCTTTAATACACCTACAATAAAACCTAGGGTTTTTCAAACCAAGCTATAGAAAGAATTGATTGTTTTCCCTTACATGAATTAAACATATTATATAGGAGAAAAGTGTGTGCCTTTTTCTTTTCCTCACTTGTTTTCCACCTAATTTGGATTGTATTTTAAATGCATTGTTGTTGTGCTTAATTCACCTTATGTTGTGTGTCAGCTAAGTCTAATATTGAACCTAGTCTTTATTATGTTCAATCCACCACTATAGAATACAACCAGTGCATCTTTATAGGCTCTTTTCATGCAAGACTAGATTGTAGGTGTCAACCTATCTATATCTACAAAATTGCAATGCACTTGTGACCTATTGCTAGCCCTTTCAAAGAATATGACAGTGACTTGTTAACTTGTGCACCAAAACACTTTAAAAGGAGCACTGATGATCTTGTATATATATAAGGACAAGCCTTGCTCAAGGTGGGGTTATTAAAGTAAAGCATTAGTATCTCACTTACATTATATTGACACTTGCTAAAGTGATATTACACAATCGAATTATTGTCTAGACATCTTACATTTTATGCTGGACATGTATTTGAACTCGACTAATTATCAAGAAAGTTTAACACTCTCATTACATTCCAATCTCTAAGGTACTTCTCAACACTACCAATCTCTAAATACGCATGCACATAGATATCAAAGATTAGAGAGTTACATATATATATAACTTAGAAGAAATCCATACTAGAAAGATCAAATCATACATACAACTTATTAAATAAAATATTTTTTGATTAAATTTATTATAATCAAAATATTACTAAACCAATAACATATCTCCAATTCCAATTATTAACTAAATCTGTATTATAAAATCAAGTATCTAGCATTACAAACCAACACATCCCACCCCTCCATCAGTCTCAGTTCAAATCTAATGGCCATATTACCATTGTACATCAGTAAACATAATTCCAGAGTTTATTTTCCTACACATAGAAACCTTGAATATTAGCATTGTAATATTCAGGAATTGCAGGTTGAGGATGTACAATAAAAATATTTATTCCCTATACAAATGCCCATTTATTTATGTTTGTGCATATAATTTTAAAAGTTATTTCGTTGCTTTGAACATAGAGGCTAGGCGGTTGTAATTGACTGAAATAATTTATCGAAAGGGCAAAAAATGACAGATATTGCAAGTTGAGGATGTACAATAAAAATCTTTATTCCTTGTACAAGAGACCATTCATTTATGTTTGTGCATATAATTTTAAAAGTTATTTTGTCGCTTTGAACAGAGAGGCTGGGCGGCTGTAACTGACTTAAATATTTTAATGAGCCTCTGGAAGGGAAACTTCCTTATGAGGAGCTCAGTGCTATTCTAGTACTTGCGGATCTCCCTGACGGCAACTATGTCAGGCTTGAATCTATGTGGCTTCTTCACTCCGCCTGTCGCCGGCATAGACTTCCTCACTGCTTTCATTGCCAACTGCTTACGGTGAACCTTTCCCCCTATTGATTTCCTTGTTGTTTGCTACATACGCGCCATTCTTCTCTACTAATACTTCTGCCTTCTTTGATCTTTGCTCCAGACAACGATGTCGATGCTTTCCCTCTTCTCCTACTTCAAATTTTATACTTCCCTTTCAAATTCAGATTAAACGCCAATGCATCTTGTCTGTTCAATTCATTTCTCCTATCAACAGCTCCTCATCGTTTATCTTACCCACTCACATGGATCGTGAAACCCTCCATCCTTCATTCACCTAAAATAATCCATGAAAACAATGAACTGCGAGGATCGTTTTAATGGTAGTCATTTTTGTCTGCATGAGCCGTTTCAACCGTCGGATGCGAAAATCAGCTCAAGCCCTTTCAAAATGAAAATGCCTATGGTGTAACAAGTAAATAATAGATTAGGGTTTGTGTTTTTTCAAAAAAAAATCATTAACTAGCACTTGTACTAGAAAGAGGTGCAAGGTTTCTAAAGTTATTAAAATTTAAAAAAAAATTGATTTATTTTATTTGTTAATGAATTTATTTATGTATTTTTATTATAATATGTGTTTAATTATTGGTCTATTTTTATTAACATTGAAGATTTTTTTGATTTATATATGGATTATTTAATTACAATATATAGTAAAAATGTGTGGCAAGACTAAATAATATATTCATGAATGGGTGATCTACTATTGGACCCTACACGACTACTAGTCTCTCTCCCCTGATATAGGATAAAAAAGGCAGTCTACGCAACAACAAAAGAAGAAGAGGAGGCTAGGGTTCTGAGTGAGAAATATAGGTATGATAAAACAAGTAAATAATAGATTAGGGTTTGTGTTTTTTCAAAAAATAAAATCATTAACTAGCACTTGTACTATAAAGAGGTGCAAGGTTTCTAAAGCTATATATATATATATATATATATATATATATATATATATATATATATATATATATATATATATATATATATATATATATTTGTTGTAACATCTTAAAATGGAAGCACTTCCATCTTGATAGGTTTAGCACCCTCTTTTAGTGCATTTATCATGATAAACTTGCATTTAGGATGCATTTTGCACTTGATTCCTTCATTTTAGGTGAAATTAGGGTTAGGATCCTGAGGATTCTCCCTGATTTCCCTTCCCAATGGCTCTATTTTCTAGGTAAGATCTAGGCATAGGTCCTCCTAGCCTTCATTATGTTCATCATAGGCCTCGGTGTCCTTTCTTAGTACTCTGACATGTTCTATTATCATTTCCAAGTCTCCGGACATCCTCGAGATCTCCTATTTTCAATGCAGATTGGATCTGGACCCCTAGGTCAAGGTCGAGGTTGACTTTGACCTAGGTCAAAGTTGAGGTCATCCTTGACCTTTGTTGGGATTTAATCCCCCTTTTCAAATTTTAGTCTCGACAGGCCCTGAAACCAATGTTGGGCCCCCGGATCTGAATGTGGAAGGGTTTTAATTTGAAATTCATTTAATTCTTTTCCCTCCTTAGTTGGTTATTGTGATTGGACCATAATTCAAGGTGAAATTTGAATTATGGGCCCTTACATTTCCCGAGGAGCCTCACCTTGAAACCTCTATATAAGCACTCTCTTTTGCCTTCATTTTCACCAAGTATCCATCAAGTGGAGACATAATCAATTAAAGCAAGCAAGCGATGGTGAAGTGAAGACAAGATTGCAAGAGGATGATATAGAAGATCAAGCCATTGTTGGTATCAAGCATTTTTGTGAAAACACCATTGTGAACCTCTATTTGGAGCAAGAGATCTATCCCTTCTTCCTTGATCCACCATTTTCAATATTCAAGAATTCAAAGATACAATCATGGGGTAGCAATTACGGATTGCGAGTTTGGTAAGAATACTTTAGCCTTGGGGGCTTGGTATGCTTTTGTAAGAATTTGCAAATAGCAAATATTGAACCAAGATCAAGAGGTTGAAGAAAAGCACAAGAGAGAAAATATGAATGCAAGGATGGATTGAATAAATCCAATGAATTAATGATCTCCAATTGATGAAATGATTACATAATAGGCCTTCTTATATAGGAAAGGCGATATGAGAGAATGATAAGGAGCTGATAAGCTATCACCTATGCTAGGTGTAATCACATGTCCACCAAATGTGAATCATCCTCCAATATGCAATAAAGTATGTGCATTAGATTAGGATGATAATGTGATAAGAGCACAAAAGGTGGATCTCACACACAACGAGGTATGTGATGACAACTATCACACCAAAAGTGGAATTCCTCCTACACCATGTGCTTAATAGATGTGCACAGTCCTAGGTGTCTCAATCACAAATTACTATGCAATGCATTAACCTAAGTAAGATTAAGTAAAGTGTAATTAGGAATAATTAATTACACCAACAACTTTCTTATCATATTCAAATCTATGCATTGCTTTCTCATAACCATTCATGCTAGGGTTTCAATCTAGAGGATTAGATCTTGGCATTACACATTCAATACACACACATATTCTATTACATCCAGCTATTCGTGGAGGTGGAGATCACCAAAATGAGAGTTTGACTAAGGAAAAACCCTATATAGCCACCCCAAAACACCATTTTCATTTATCTATAGTCATTGTTTCGAGAATTGCAGAGCGGATTTGAGTACCCTTTTCGTCAAACTTTTGAGATCCACGAATAGAATTTTAGTCAGAGCAGTTTCAGGTCAAGGACAACTTGTAGTGGGGGGTAAGATTGTACCCTAGGTAAAATCTTACCCCAATCTTTGGGTCAAAGTCAACTTTCCTTAGAATTGAAAAAGTTTTCTGGTTACAGATCTAGTTGTAGAATTTCCTAAAACTAAACATAGGCATCAAAAAATAGGTATTTCTATATTAGTTTCATTATAAGGTAAGTAGTTTATCTTATCTAATTTCAAGCATTTCTAGATTTACATTATTATCAATTCATAAATCCATGTATGGTAAAGAAATGTGGGTTTAGTATCTCTATTAGGCACATTGTTGAAAACCCTACCTATATCCACATTTTACACCATTACATTTGTTAATGAATTTATTTATGTATTTTTACTATAATATTCATAGGTTCTTGTGTGTTCAAGTATTGGTCTATTTTTATTAACATTTGAAGATTTTTTTGTTTTATATGTGGATTATTTAATTACAATATATATAGTAAAAATATGTGTTAAGACTAAATAATATATTCACAAGTAGGTGATCTACTATTGGACCCCACACGACCACTGGTCTCTCTCCCCTATATGGTTGATATGCATGTTAAGATATCATAGCATAGCATGGAAATAGACGGCATATTAGACGGACTCCACGGTAGAGATAGTAACGAAAATTTGGCAAAAACAAAAACAAACATTGAAATTTTGAATTTTAAAATCATCCCACCCGACATTATTCCCCTTATATAATATTTGTATTTTAAAATCATCATGCCTAGTATTATCTCGCCTAATATAATATTTGTATCATTGCTAGTTTCTGGGTTTTACAAGCATCAATGGCAGATGCAAATGCAGAGGGTGAAGAGAAGTATAGGCTCAGTATTCTGCAATTTTCTTTAAAAAAGGTGACAACTTCCAATAATATGATCTTATAAATAAAATAGTCTCAGTGATGTCACTGACTCCACTTTTTTAGTGCAATGAACATCATGGTAAATGGGTTAATTTTCCTCCTCATTTTGCTATAACAATGCATAGTAAACAATTTCTCAGTATTCAAATTCCACGAATTGATAAATACTAATCAATTATAATTGCCTAGTTCTATTTGTTTGAATGATTTGTTGCTTGTTTGTTCGATTACGAGGGACAACCAAGAAATAATTAGTACTAGTAATCATTTTGGCCCAGTAGGCACAATTGGACAGCATGGGATCTCTACAAAGTAGTAGATGGATGTCATTTTTAGAAGAAAATTTGTTGGAGGTTGTGGGTCAGCTGACTAATTCATTTATATGGCCCATCAATGACCACCAAGATTGTAGGTAGGCTGAATGATCTCCATTTCTTATCGTACTTTTTTTTTGAGAGAATGTTGGATTACATTAGTTGTATTCTATTTGGGGAAGTTTTGTTTGATGTCCCTGATTTTATTTTTTCATTGGCATTTACTAGCAAAAAATGAATTTTGCTTTTTTGTATCCATTAAGTTGGTAGACATTGATGTATCCAAGCCCCATTTGAATTGAATTAGTGAAATTATTTGAGATTATTGCAGGTATACCAACTAATGTTTTTATCGTTGATCATATGAATCTATGGTAATGTTGTCCTAATGTGATTGAGTTGCTAAATTACGACACTTGGGAGGGGTCTAAATCATAAGTAAAATTCTCTTTTTGTGCTGCAATGTTGTTGACTATTGCAATGTAAGATTGAGAAAACAATGGTTTTCTTTTTCTAATCCATTGTTGGTCACTGCCGCAATGTAAGATTGAAAAATAAAAGTTTGGGCTTATTGCAGGTGTGTACTATAGAAAGTACCTTCATAGGATTAGCTTAGCAATAAATTAATAAAATAGACTAAATACCACAATTAGTGAGCTATCTAAATGCAAATACAACTAATGAGCATTCTATGGCTCTCTATTTAAGTTTGTTAATGATAAGCTCTCAGCAAGCCTCCATTAGTGATAGCCTTAAAATGAGAAAAGGTAAGATGATTAAGCTAACTAAGTGAATTCCAATTGAAACTATGCTCAAAATAGCCTAAAATGCCTTTCTAGCTCAAAAACTCAAGAGGCTTGATGCAATTCTCAGATTTGTGGATTGATTTCTCCTGATTTTGGTCTTCCTTTTATAGATTTTTGCAAGCATGGGGGTGGAGTTGAGTTAATCATGGTTGGATTAAGGTTAAGTCCATGGTTCCACCTTTGGGGATAATTTAAATGGATTGTCCTCAAAGCTTGAGACAAAGAGACAAAATGAGTGGTCAAGATGCTCTCACCTTATGTGTGATTGAGATTTGATTTGAGCTTGATCCATGTGAGTCCAATCTTTAATTCCCATTGGTTGAGGCATTTTTCTCCCATGTGGTAGGTGAGGGAAAATAGGAATTTAATAATTAAATTTAATTGATTTGTTTAGCCATGTGTACCCCTTGAATGGGTTAATTTGATTTAAATTGAACTATAGAATTAATTAGATTAATTGAACAATTAATTGATTTATCTTGATTTATTTGATTTAAATTGATTTATTGGCTTTTAATTTTCAATTAAAATTTGATTTTGGCTTGATTGCAATTTATTGTTTTGATTTTGCCTTAGTTGCTCACTTGAATTAATCTTGACCATTTTTAGGTGATTACAAATGCCCCTCTTTGAATCAATGTGCAAAGCGTATCGGTTCAAAGAATGTACTAATATCCTAATGCAGAGCCACTGATTTACTAATGATCAATTTGATGTTGATAAAAGATGTAGATACGGATGATGAATTTGATGAAGTTTGATTGATTGAAGTTTGTGATGATCAATTTGATGATGGATCACTGATATGATGTTTGATTTAACCTGATTTGATGTTTTGATGCCCTACTTGGTAAATGCAAAAAAAAATTATGATGAAAGATTATGCCTTTGATTTCATGTTTATGATGTCGATTCTGATAGTCCGAGTGTATGCCCCCTTGAAAATGAAATGAAATATGATTTTTGGTGAAAGATGTTGCATTTTTTATCGTTTGCGTTGAAATTTTTTCAATTAAGTGTTAATTTTCATTTCATTTATGATAATGATTTTGCGATGTTGTGATGACAAATGCCCTAATTGGCTGATTGGGTGTTAAATTTGGGTTCCTAGTCATTTTCTGGTCAAAATTATCCCTTTTTAGGTCAAAAGGGCTATATATAGGGGTAAAAGGTCATTTTCACTATTCATTTTCACCCTTCACTTTCACTTTTTCACTCTGACCCTTCTAAGATTTTTGTGATGGTTATCTCAATTAGAGAACACAAATTTGAGCGAGGTCAATGGTACCAACACCCACCTCACTATGGACCTTCGGTATGTACCCCTAGAAACTTACTTTGTCTATTTTATGCATTTAATTTTGAAAATTTTGGATTTTCCTTAGAAAAACCCTTTTTTTCTCAATTTTAGTTGTGCATCCAAGCATTTGCATTGCGCGTACAAGTTTGTTTCAGTGCATCTGTGGTTTTCCATAGCGCGTTCAAACATTCTTGCTGCACTTTTAAACGTAAAACCTAGGTCAAGATTTTTCTTTTAGGGTTTTTCACTGGGCTTTCAAATTTGATTGCGCATTTGATTAGTTTAGCAACGCATATAGGTGAATCCTACAACACGTACTAGTTCCTGCTATGCTTTCAAGTTGTTTTTGCGCATTCAAATAATTTTGTTGCACTTTCACATATTTAAGTTGGGCATTTGATTTTTAGCGCATTTAAGCCATGAAATAGTGTGTACACCTTGTTTGGAAATTTTTTTTGAACCTTTCAGTCAATTTTCATGTTCGTCTGATTTCATCAATTGGTCGATTGGCTTAGGTGTTGAGTCTTGTTTAGAGCAAGTCGTTTGATCTCAGTTCTAGTCATGTATTATTGAATTTTGATTGTCAATCTTGATTAGATAGTCGATTGTGATGATAAATTTTCCATCCTCTCTGAATAGAATCAGGAAAATTGATTGTGGTTTAATTTGATTTTGATTGGTTGATTGACGTATGATGATCCAATATGTGATAATTTCAATTTTTGATGTGTTTAAACTTGCTTCCATAGACTCACCTCTAAAAGTTAGGTGTCTAAGGTCTATTCTTGTTGTCGTTCGACATGGTTGATGATTTGAGTGGATAGAAGCATCGGTTGATTGGTCAGTGCGGTCTTTCATTTTTTCTTTCTCTCTCTACATGAATCAGGGTCTACTCATAGCTATGGCAAAGCGTTGGCACTCTGACCATAACACGTTCCACTTGTCAATGGGGGAGATGACCATCACCCTTGAGGATGTGTATGGATTATTGAGGATTCCCACCCATAGGGAGATTGTATATTATGATTAGGTTTACAATGACACAGTATGTCGATGGATATTTGGCGACCCCACTATTGGAGACGATAGTATCTTATGGGCACAGTTCCCTTCTTTCCCAGTACTTCCAAAAATACTAGGAGTTTTAGTTGGTGGTTTCTTGGTTCTAGATCGATGCATACATGGATTTGCAGTCAGTTGGGGTCGTATACTAGAGGACATGATTGCCCATCCACGCAGATTTGACTGGGGCTCGTGTATTCTAATGCAACTTTATCATGAGCTGCATGATGTGGTATATCGACATGGGGCTACTCTTTCTGCTGGGGTAGTCCTATTACAGTTGTGGACATGGGAGTACATTCCCGTGACTCGGCCCATTGTAGTGCAGCATTGCAATCCAAGATGGTTGTTCGCTTTCATTTATGAGGAGATGGTTGTCTAGGCCCACCTGGGCAGGTTGGATTATTGGCATCACATTGTTGATGATATAGATCAAGTGGTGTGGAGGCCATATTTGGGTTGTGATTCTTGGCCTAAGGATGCATCTGAGCTTCCCTACATGTGTATACCATGATGGATGATAGGGCGGATGCCCTTGATTATTGAGAGATTATTCTTTCACAAGGTTCTACAACAGTTCAATCAGGCTCAGGGTATGTCACAGGAATTAGTACGCTTGAGTACAGATAGAGAGATCCCTTTGGAGACTGTAGATAGATTACAGGATAGCTCAAGATGAATTAATGTAGCTTCCTCACCTAGCCTGGGATATGAGGGAGCATATTGTGGATGCTCATATGACAGATGACTATACCCAGTGGTTCTTACAAAACCCATTTCCTAGGTTCACCGATCCAGCAAAGCCAGTACCAAGGACTGATGAGTAGTCTGATGATGATGGAGGTGATGGTGGTGATGGTAGGAGATAGGGTCATCAGGAATGACGCATGGGCAAAGCCAGATGAGGTGGCAGGGTTTTTATTCCTATGATTGTTGTCCTCACTCTAGTTAGAGGTAGAGTCTACATGAGAGGTGGACTGGTCAGAGTTCGAGGTGGCCCCTTCAAGGATCTTCATCAATTCGGACAGGATAGACTGGCCAGATGGGGCCAACATAGGGTATGAGTGTACATACAAGTTGTTCCACAAGTTATTGCAAACATTGATGTGCATGTGGCATAGATTTTAGTGGATCAGGTAGCACAGGCACCCCCAACACCTCCTCCTCCACCAGGTCCTTCTACATAGCTTTCATCCTCTTCTTCTCTTCCATCTTCTTCTATTCCATCTTCTTCTATTCCATCTACTTTTATTCCATCTTCTTTTATTCCATCTTTTTCTTAGGCTCCTCCACCACAGGCTCCTCCTTCAAAGACTCCTCTAGTACAGGCTCCTCCTTCATAGTCTCTAACGTAGGTTGTTGATGTTCAGTTGTTATAGGCTGAGGTATCAGATATTAGACAAGAGGTTTCTTAGCTCAGCACTATGATGCAGACATTCATGGCTGCCATGAGTTAGCATGGACTATAGGTGAGCTCAAGTCGTGGTCCTCACACTGGTCCTGGTATAGATGGTGTAGGTGGTTGATTGATATATGATGAGCCATTTTTTATTTATATTATGATTTTTTGTATCGATACCTTGTACTCATATTCTTTATCTGACGATTTTCTTTATGATTGATACGTATTCATGTTCTAGACTCTGATTCATATATTGATGTTGGACATTGATGATACCATGGACTTTGATTATTCTTCGATAGATTTACTTTATGTGATATCATCATGTATTGGACTTTCTTTTACATGTGCTTTATGATATGTAGATCTATATGCTCGTATCTCTATATGTTATGTCTTTATGCTTTTCAAATATAGTTTTATGATATGAATACACATGTTATGCCTATTTATGTCAACGAATGTCTCATTTATGACATAAGTTAGATGGATGCATTTAATACATGGTTTAATGTTTAATGATTTCTAATGATGATATTTACTACTTTAATGATTATGTATATGGATGCAATTTATGCAATGATGTATATGGATGTATTCTAATGTTTGATATATGATGTAATGCAATGAATGATCTTTAATGCACTTATATGATATAATGATTAATGTATGGATTTATATGATTTAATGAACTTTATGATTAATGTAGTGATAGATTGATGTAATGATTAATGTAATGATAGATGGATGTAATGATACACTTAATACACTTATACTCTTGAATGTAATTCAAAGTTTTAAATGTAATGAACCCTAATGAATGTACCTTAATGAATAATGCAATGTAATAAAGAGATGAATTGAATGCAATGTCTAAAATGAACTTAATGTAATGTAATTAATAACCTCATAATGTGCAAATATAATGATTGATGCAATGAATGCAACTAAATGATGAATGAAAACTAATGCAATGCAATTAAATGATGAGATCTAAAATGAATGCAAACTAATGTAATGCAATTAAATAATGAATGCAAACTAATGCAATGCAACTAAATGATGGGAACTAAAATGAATGCAAACAAATGCAATGCAATTTTAACATGAACTTAATGAAACTTTGTAAATGATCTAAAATGAATGCAAATCATAACATGATGAATGAACCTAAATGTAGTATGATTTAAAATGAAATTAACCTAATGCAATGCCCTTTGATTTTGATTTTTTAATTTCCAACACATTCTATCACATAAGTTTTTGATGAACTTTTTTATTTTAATTTACTCCACCCCCTCTTTTCTCTTTTGAAATCAATTTTTGAGCTAAGCAACTTAAATGCATTTAATCTAATATGGATGTAGCTAGCTGTCACTATTCACAAATTAGGAGCTTATTTTCATCATTGGGCAATTTTGAGACTTGAAATTGGCACAATCATCACTGGTTCAACCATGGTGATATGAATATCGATTCCCTTTCCATGTTGCCTTCCCAATCTTGGTACAACTATCACTGATTGAAATCAATCATGAGAGTATGAATATCACTTTCATCATATTCAATGTTGCAAGTGGATTTTGGTATTATGATATTTAACATCAAAATATCCAAGGTATCCTATTGCATAAACAAACAGAGATCTCAGTTTTGCCATATATACATGTCCTTGATGATTCTTTGATGACCATGTCATTAGACAAATGACACATACTTTAAAAGCTTGATCTTAAGACACTCATTCAGAAACCAATAAAATATCATGCTTTCATCATTGCTTATCTGGTCCAAGACTTCATCGATTCGCTAGAAAGACATGATTTCATCAATCAAGTAATCACTTATAAAAAAATATTTGCACTATTTTTCAAATCCATACTTCAAGTATAGTTCCATCCATTTCATATTTTTAATCTTGATAAAGGTAATGTCTTTGTGAGATATTGGATCAAAAGTTTTGCATTTGTTTGATTGATGTTTGGATTAGGATTAATCATCTAAGTGTTTTTGTTTGTGATTTGATGAAATGATTTGTGTCAATTGACATTTTTTTTTATTAGTCCTTCTTGCCTTTCTGGATAGATTTGCCCCCAGTTTGATGTTGTTGCGTTGTTGGGCTTGGACACTTTTCAGATTTAGGATGAAAGCTTTAGATATTTGCTAATGCAACTATGGGGTTTTATTATTCAATATATACAAATGCTGGTGAATGCAATATCTACAAGGATGACGACTAGGTATGAGACTTGACTTGGACTTTCAATGGCATCTTTTTACTAGGTTTTCGCCGATTGTATTGATTTGTTTTTTTTCTCTTTTCAAGCTTTTTCCTTTTTTTTGCTACCAAGGTGCCTATTTGCTAGGTTTTCACCAAGGTTTTTTTTCTCTTTTTTGTATTTTTTTGTATTTTTATCTTTTTAAATTTTTTTGTTTCTATATCATCAAGGCTCCTATTTGCTAGGTTTTCACCAAGACAACATCTTTTTGAGGATCATTTCTGAATGTTTTTGGATTTCTTCATGCTCAATTTTCCACTATTTTTATCTTTTATGCATTTTTTATTTTTTTCTTTCTTTTCCATTTTTCAATGTTTTGGGAATTTTCAAGATCTCTTTTGAATATGTACAATAAATAGGATGCTTCTTCATCTGATTTTATGATACTCTTATTCATTATACCCTTTCATCTACTTCATGTGTAAAATCTTTTCAGGTGTATACTATTGGTGGGTCCTTGCAACTCTTCTCCATCACAAGCAGCTATTTTTTATGTGCCCAATCCAAAAGAAGAGGTGATCACAAAAGGTCCTAACCAATTTGCTTCCCATTTCCCTTTCTTCTCTCTTTTTTCTTGATTTTTAGGTTTTTCTCGCAAGACTAGGTCACCTATTTGGAATGTCCTTAGGTTGATGTGCTTTTTATAATTCCTTGACATTCAATTCTAATACACTTTTAAATGGTCAAAGTCTTGTTGGTTTCTTTCATCTAGTAGCTCCAATTCTTACAACCTAGAAACCCTATAGTTTTCTTCACTCAATAATCCATGCAATGAAACTCTTAAGGATCAGATTTCTACCTCCAAAGGCAAAACTGCTTCAGCTCCATAAACTAGTGAGAATGGTGTAGCTCATGTTGGTGTTTTGACACTTGTCCTATAAGCCCATGGAGTAGGGTTTATTTGAATATGCCAATCTCTACCTAAATTGTCCATTGTTCTCTTCAATATTTTCAAGATGTTTTTATTTATAGCCTCCGATTGTCCATTACCTTGTGGGTAATATATTGAAGATGAATGATGTACCACATGTGATATAGAGGAAAGGTTAGTGGACCTTATTCACCAACTGAGTTTTCCAATTTGACTTAGAAACCCACACTTTTCCCAAAGGTGCATAATGGCTTTATAAGACTCCAACCAACCAAGACTCTTCACAATGAAAACTAATGATAGATTTGAAGTGTTTGATGTATATAAGGATGGATTAAGGTGGTTTTGAGGTTTCTAGACTTATCTTCCACTCACAACAGAAAAAAGTCGTTAAATAGTCCTAGAGGCCTAATTGCCCTGTCTAGTAGGCATGTCTAGCGATAAAATGGGTCTTAACTCAATACTTTACAAAAGGATGAAAAAAAATTTGATATATTTGGATACCCTTTTTCCCCTAACACAACATACTACAAGATCAATATAGACTCTTTTGGACCAAGTATGACTGTCCTCACTATGTGACCCTAAAATGCACTAAAATTGGGTGATTTAACAAAGCATCAGCTAGCTACTTATATCCCCAAGACTCAAAACTTCTATAAATGTTTCAATATGTTTCCAAACCCTCTAAATCCAAGAGGAATTCAACCCATCACCTCGAGAAAATCAAAATCCCCAAATAGGTGACTTTAAACCCTTGATTTGAGGGTTTCTTCAATCTCCCTTCTCCAAACACTTTTAGACTTTATTGGTGGTTGATTCACCATCAATATTCCTATTTATTATCAAAAAAATTATAAAATAAACATGCTATGAAGCCCAATATTCTACTGTTTCTCCCTAGCCATCATTTCCCTTAAGGAATGCACTATTCCAATAAGTGATCACTCTACTTTCTCAAACTTCTGCAAGTAAAGAACATTAGAATAGTATAATACACTGTTAGTATCCTCCTTCCATGGGTCCTAGGCCTTTGGGTCCATGGAAAAGGTATAGATTACAAAATACTCTTCAAAACAAAGGGAACACTTAATAAAATCAGTCTAATTCACTGTAGGTGTAGGAACATTCATGATTAGAAACCTTCAAAGCTTTTCAAAATATATATTAAACTTACTTAAAGTCTTATTGGATCCACTAATGGTTTAATCCAATCACTTTACATCAGGATCATGAGAAACTTCAAAGGATTAAAATACTTTATTTATAACTGTGACACAACCAAGGTGATGGTGGGTCCAATTAAGGATAGACCAAACCTTGCAGCTTCAAAACAACACAATAGAATAACACAACACAAAAAAACTAGATATGTTTCAAAACATATTTTCATTAACATGCCCAGTTGTAAGGCCTTCCAGGTTAGGGCCAATTACAATCAAGAAGTAATTCTGCAAGATCAACAAGATCCAAGACAACTCCAGCTAGTTTAGTTTTGAAAACTATCAGCAACTGATGGAAAACCTAAGATAGATCTGAACTTGAGCTTGCAAGCCTCCAAGCAATCTCCTTGTCTCCAAGCCTCAACCACTAGCTCTGCTATTACAAACTATCAGATAACAATCTGATCTGCAAGATCTCGCAGGATCTTTTCGACAACTTCACTTATCTGCTACCCTCATATCTGCTTTCATGATCTCTCTAAGTCATGCCTATAAAACTACCCCAAACATCCCTTAAATACTAATCATTAGCCACAAGTCAGCTGGATGAAACCATTAACTCCTAACAAATATTAAATGCAATACAAGTCAGCTCTCAAATAGCCTTACAATAATTAAATTCAACATGTTGGCTTGTAATAACAGCTACCAACAATAAATGCACCAAGCCAGCCAAGCAAATCTTCATGAACTCTAGTCGGTAAACCAGAACTACCAGGAGCTAGAGAAACAACCAAGCACCAATGAAACAACCAACCAAGCCAGCAACATCGAGCAACATAGGCATCACCGAGCATCAGTTCCACCAAGCACAAGAAGTCTCACTGAGTTCCTTCAGCGACTGAGCTTCCTTCAATAACCGAGACCATCAATTAAGGATGCAACCAAGTAACACTGGCCAAGTAACACACCACCATGCAGATTCACCGAGGACCCAAGAATACCCCTGCATCAGACACCCCAAGTTTGAAAAGATGTTCATATGTGAAGAGAACATCTTCCAGGATTCAACACATAAACCCTGAACTGGTTCTTCACATACAAGTCCTCCACCTTTTCACTTTGCATACTCTTCCACTTCAGCTTCCTCTGTCTCTTCAAGTCTTTCCTTGATAACACATAGGTTTATTCTCCAAACTGATCATTCATTCTCTCAGGATCTACCAACTCAACTCGGCTACCAATAATCAGACTTCTCCTACCGATTGTTGTATCCAGCAAAGGCATCAGGGAAAACTTCATGTTGTCCTTCTCAATAGTAAACACATTCTTCACACAATCATATATAGCTCTACAATCATATTGCCAAGGTCTACTGAGCAATATATGACAATTATTCATCTCCACAATATCACATAACACAAGATCCTTATACTGGCCAATCTGAACATCAATAAAGCATTTTTCTCTTACTTCCAGAGCATGATCAGCTTGCAACCAGCTAATCCTATAAGGATGTGGATGTCTCATTCTATTCAAACCAAGTTTCTAAACCATGTCCTTAGCAACAAGGTTATCAGTACTATCATTGTCAATAATAACATTACAAATTTTACATCTCGAATTGCATCGAGTCCTGAACAAGTTACTCCTCTGACAAGGTTCCTCCTTTGTACTGAGCAATGTTTGTTGAAGCAGTAAGCTCTCAGATTCAGGTTCATTCTCAACATTTTCATTCACCACAACAGCTCGTCAGTCACCAAGCTTCTTCTGTGTGCACTCAAAAGAACGGTGTCCTTCTTCACCACAGTTACAACAAGTTCCCTTAAAGATAACTTTACCTCTCTCCTTCTTTGGTTCTACAGGTTTCTGTTCATCTTCTGTAGTCACCAGTTTATCCTTCACCGAGTGATCAATCTTTTCCTTCCCTCGGGGATTACTATGTTGTTTTCTCTTCAACTTATCTTCTACCTTCAGAGCATACTGATAAGCATCTTCAACAAAATCAATCTTCAACATACCAAGCTCATCCTAAATATTGAATCTCAAACCATTCACATACCGAGCTACCTTTTCCTTACCAAGTTCTCTGTGTCCAGACTGAATAGTAAGCTTGTAGAACTCCTTGGTATAATCTTCAACAGTTAGATCCTTCTGTTTCAGATTCTACAACTTCTTAAACAAGTCAAGCTCATAGTTAGCAGGTATGAACTTAGCTTTCAACTTAGTCACCATCAACCTCCACCGATTGATCTTCATTTCACCTTCATCTTCTCTATCTCTTTGTAATTCTTTCCACCATAGAGAAGCATGTCCTTTCAACTTTGTCTGTGTTAACCTCACCTGAAGAGGATCTTCAATTTCTTCTAGCTCAAAGAAATCTTCAAGCTCACCAATCCAGTCAATCATATTCTCAGGTTTCAAAGTACCAGAGAAAGTAGAAACTTCCATTCGGTAACTATTACTTAATTGAGCTTCATATCTATGCAACCAAGAAGTTTTGTCTTCACCAAATCTATCCTTCCCAATCATCACCACTAGATCCAGTAGCTTCAAAGTCTTCAGTAGCTTCCTCATAACCATCTTCAGTACCAACATTCCAAGGTACACCAGTAACATCTCTCATGATCTCAGTGACCATTTCATTCTTCATCAACTCCATCTTAGATCTAAAATCTGATTTCACCTTCTCTGTAATCCTAGATTCCACAGTATCGCAGAGATCTGCAATCACTCTAGAGTCCAATCTTCTCGGAGGCATCCTTAAAGATAAGAAAAACCTCTGCAAAAAACCCTACACCGACCACCTTGTGACAACCTCCAAGTTGTATGCAAGTCAGATCGCAACCTGCCACCTCACACAAACAACTAGGGCACGATTCCATAAGTTCAGTACTTTGGATCTGCAACTCAAATCATATGATCTCTTCACCGATAAGATTAACTTCACAAGATCAGCCTTGCTAGGTCAACCTTCACTCCACAAGATCAACTCAGCTCTGATACCACCTGACATAGCCAAGGTGATGGTGGGTCCAATTAAGGATAGTCCAAATCTTGCAGCTTTAGAACAACACAATGGAATAACACAACACAACAAAACCAGATATGTTTCAAAACATATTTTCATTAACATGCCCAGCTGTAAGGCCTTTCGAGTTAGGGCCAATTACAATCAAGAAGTAATTTTGCAAGATCAACAAGATCCAAGACAACTCCAGCTAGTTCAGTTTTGAAAACTATTAGCAACTGATGGAAACTCTAAGATAGATCTGAATTTGAGCTTGCAAGCCTCCAAGCAATCTCCTTGTCTCCAAGCCTCAACCACTAGCTCTGTTATTACAAACTATTAGATAATAATCTGATCTGCAAGATCTCGCAGGATCTTTTCCACAACTTCACTTATCTACTACCCTCAGATCTGCTTTCATGATATCTCTAAGTCATGCCTAAACAACTACCCCAAACATCCCTTAAATACTAATCATCAACCACAAGTCAACTAGATGAAACCATTAACTCCTCCTAACAAATATTAAATGCAATATAAGTCAGCTCTCAAATAGCCTTACAATAATTAAATTCAACATGTCGGCCTGTAATAACATCTACCAACAATAAATACACCAAGTCGGCCAATCAAATCTTCAAGAACTCCAGTTGGTAAACTAGAACTACTGAGCACTAGAGAAACAACCAAGAACTAGTGAAACAACTAACCAAGCCATCAACATCGAGCAACACAGGCATCACCGAGCACTAGTGAAATAACTGACCAAGCCATCAACACCGAGCAACATAGGCATCACCGAGCACCAGTTCCACCGAGCACAAGAAGTATCACCGAGTTCCTCCAGCGACTGAGCTTCCTTCAATAATCAATACCATCAGTTAAGGCTATAACTAAGTAACACTGGCCAAGTAACACACCACCATGTAGATTCATTGAGGACCCAAGAATGCCCCTGCATCAAACTGTCACTGGTTTTACTAGTCAAAACGTAAGGAACATAACTTTAATCATTCCCAAATGCATTCAACAAGGTTCATGAATGATTTAGATTGATTCCTATTCCATCCTTGAACTTAGAAATCAAAACAACAAGTGAATAAGCCTTTCAACAATGCATAACACCATGCATTTGCAGATTAAACTTCTATTTTATTGAATCCTTGTTCCTGCCATACACTTCCAGGCTCCTTCCCGTACAAAGGAAGATGTCTACAATATAAGAAATCAAATCTTAACTTCCCCAACCATACACAACTGGTTAGAGGGATTAGTTAAGTGATTTATTAATAAAAATCCCATTTCCCTCCTAAAGTGACTACTAGTCATTATACTTTGAATATTTAAAATTTTAAACTTCAAAAAAAATACTTAAAACCTTATTAAATTGGATTTGAAGAACTCCAAAGGATTTCAATCACCTAGGAGACTTAATCCTTTCATGCTTATACTCCTAACTACCCAAAAACACCCTTGGACACTATTAGTCCATATTACATCCCAATTTGACCCTTAAAACATATAAATGAAATCCATTTATTTGACTACCAATGCATGGAACTAAAACATAAAAGGTGCCAATATAGTATAATTTATTGGATGTACATTATTTAAGATTCTTTTGGCTTTCTTGATCCTATGATTCACCATAGGTGACTTGATTGTCTTCATGGGTGATTCCTCATTCTTCATGGTTTGTATGTTGATCCTTGGTGCCCCTGCACCATACTTCCCACCTGCAAGAAAACTCTTGTCCCAAGAGTTATGTAACTTGAAGGATGTCTTTAATGTAGGGGTGAAGTAATCCCCCAATGTAAGCCTCTTTTTTCCACTTGCATTCACACACCAATTGTCAAAAGAAAAACATAAGTTGGTTGTCTGTCCTTGGGAAGGATAGTGAGAAGGCTGTAATGCCTCCATCTCCATTAATTCCTTGCATGGGTTAGACCTTTGGTCCAACATCTCTATCCTCTTTCTATTTTATGGCTGCTTGATAGGACACTTGACTGTCCCAACTTGCACAAAGGCTAAGTCCCAAAGTGCTCCTCCTCTAGGACTATCATGGCTACCTTTGGACTATACTTTTCCTCCATTATACCATCCAGTATCATACTGAACTTGCTTTGTTATCTCTTGCCCAAAACACATAAGTATAGGTGCTTCTTGACCCCTTACTAAAGGTTGCAGCTCAAACTTCTTGCCGTCATGGTGAGATAAATACTTATTAGTGAATCCATCATGGATTACCTTCCTTGACCATTGCCAAGACTTGCCTAATATCAGATGTCCACAACTCATATCCATAACATCACATAATACCTTATCCCTATACTTGCCAACTGAAAACTCAATCAAGACTTGAGTACTAACCAACAAATTCTGATTCACATTGACCCATGTAGCATAATATGGATTAGGATGCACAAATGTTTGCAAATTCAATTTTCTAACAACCTCATTAGACACCACATTGTGACTTGCACCTGAATCTATGATAAGTCTACAAACTTTACTTTGGATCAAATAATTAGACCTGAATATGATTGGATGATATGGTGTTTGAATCTTGCCCATGAATAGGTATTCTCCCTCCTCTAGTAATGCCAAGATAGGTTCTTTCTTGTCTTCTTTGCTTGTCTCTTCTTCAACCAAATGCACCCTTCTTTCTTTGCCTTTGTCTTCAATCCACTTGGGACACCTAAAACATTGATGACCCACTTCATTACAATGGAAGTGCCATCTTGTGAATGCTCCATTGCCCCTTCCTCCACTCCTTCCACCTCTATAACCCCCTCTTGTATCAGATGAGTAGGGCTTTTCCTTATCTTTGTCATTCTAATTCAAAAAATTAGTATTACCTCTTCCTCCTCTTCCTCTCATGGAAGATCCACCTCTAGTGTTGCCTTGTCTCTCTCGCCTCCTCTTGATCTTTTCCTCAGCCTTGATGGCCAGCTTGTAGCATTCCTCAATAGACCTTGGGGTAGCAAGACTAATTTCATCTTGTATGTTGAACCTCAGTCCCCCCATGTACCTTGCAATCTTTTCATCCATGTCTTCATCATGACTAACTCTTATATCAAGTTTATGAAACTCCTCCATATACCTTTGCACCTCCATGTCTTTTTGTTTCAGATTTTGCATCTTCTTATACAACTGAACGCTATAATCATTTGGCAAAAAATTTTCCTTCATCCTATCCATCATGGTGTACCAAGAAGTGATCTTGGGTTTACCATTCTTCCAACTTTCCACTTGCGCATAATCCCACCATAGCAATGCATGTCCTTTCAAATTGGACTTTGCTATATTCAAATTCTGATTCTCTTCCACATCCTCAAGATCAAATTTTTTTTCCATTGCACTGAACCAATCAATTAGTTCCTCATCATCCCTCATTCCACCATAAGTAGGCAAATCAGCTCTTGCCCTTGCATCACCACTCTTGATGACTTTAGCAAACCTAGCCATCTTCAATTCATTAGGATCCAATGGTTCTTCCCATTAGTGTTCCTCTTCTTCTTCCTCTTCATTTGTAACTTATTCATCCTGTCTGATGCTCTTGTCTATTCTTTCTAAGGCCAATATTCTCTCCATCATGATCTTCATCTCCTCATCATTCTCATCTTTCTCCTTCTTCTCTTGCTCAAGGGCTGCCTTAAGCTTTTTGTTATTAGCCAATTGTTCTTTCATAATCCTTGCCAACTCCATGTTGGTCATTCTGGTAGGAAAATATCCATCCTCTCCTTCATCCATGGTTACTTGATTAACTTGGCACAAGAATCTACTGAGGGCTACTCCTCAAAGGATGATTCAAGTTCAAGGGCTTATCTAATGATTCAAGAAACCAAACTTCTCAAGACCAATACAAACCTTTCACAAGACCTTTCCTTGGGATTTGATACCAATTGATGTAGAGGAAAGGTTAGTGGACCTTATTCACCAACTAAGTTTTCCAATTTGACTTAGAAACCCACACTTTTCCCAAAGGTGCACAATGGCTTTATAAGACTCCACGCAACTAAGACTCTTCACAATGTAAAATAATGATACATTTGAAGTTTTTGATGTATATAAGGATGGATTAAGGTGTTTTTGAGGTTTCTAGACTTAGCTTCCACTCACAATAGCAAAAAGTCACTAAACAGTCCTAGAGGCCTAATTGCCTTGTCTAGTAGGCCTGTCCAGCGATAAAATGGGTCTTAACTCAATAATTTACCAAAGGATGAACAAAAAAAATGATATATTTGGATACCCTTTTTCCCCTAACACAATATAATACAAGATAAATATAGACTCTTTTGCACCAAGTATGACTGTCCTCACTATGTGACCCCAAAATGCACTAAAATTAGGTGATTTAACAAAGAATCAGCTAGCTACTTATATCCCCAAGACTCCAAACTTCTAGAAGTATTTCAATATGTTTCCAAACCTCTAAATCCAAGAGGAATTAAACCTAGTACCTTGGGAACATCAAAAGCCCCAAATAGGTGACTTTAAACCCTTGATTTGAGGGTTTCTTCAATCTCCCTTCTCCAAACACTTTCAGACTTGCTTGGTGGTTTATTCACCATCAATATTCCAATTTATGATCAACCAAATCATAAAATAACCATGCTATGAAGCCCAATCTTCTACTGCTGCTCCGTAGTCATCATTTCCCTTAAGGAACACAGTGTTCCAATCAGTGATCACTCTACTTTCTCAAACTTTTGCAAGTAAATAACATTAGAATAGTATAATACACTATTAGTATCCTCTTTCCATGGGTCCTAGGCATTTTGGTCCATGGAAAAGGTATAGATTACAAAATAATCTTCAAAACAAAGGGAACACTTAATAAAATCAGTCTAATTTGTTGTAGGTGTAGGAACAGTCATGCTTAGAAACCTTCAAAGATTTTCAAAACATATAGTAAAATTCCTTAAATTCTTATTGGATCCCCTAATGGTTTAATCCAATCACTTTACATCAAGATCATGAGAAACTTCAAAGGATTAAAAGACTTTATTTATAACTGTCATTGGTTTTACCAGTCAAAACATAAGGAACATAACTTTAATCATTCCCAAATGCATTCAATAGGGTTCATGAATGATTTAGATTGATTCCTATTCCATCCTTGAACTTAGAAATCAAAACAACAAGTAAATAAGCCTTTCAACAATGCATAACACCATGAATTTGTAGATTAAACTTCTATTTTATTGAATCCTTGTTCCTGCCGTACACTTATAGGCTCATGCTCATACAAAGGAAGATGTCTAAAATATAAGAAATCAAATCTGTTAGCTTGTGGTGACTGATAAGGAAAGTACTATACACTTTTTCCTCCTACTCTTGCCAGGGTTTGGGGGCACAAGCCCCGAGGCAAAAATTTTTGAGGCCGACATATTTTCGGCTATTTTTGGGCCGACATGATTGTAACTCATTCTAACACTAAAGTGGAAAAATATTGTATAATATGGCTTAGGGTTAGGGATTTCATAAGGTATCATTTTAGTACTTGCGGTGGAATTGAGCTGTAAGGGGATTATAGATTGTAATCACTGGATAATAAAATATTGGACTCGATGTTGGTGGATGTAGCCCAGGGATTGGGTGAACCACGTTAAATCTTTGTGTCTTGCATTCTCTTATATGTGGTTTACTATTTTCTGATATTGGTTATATTTGCATGCAATTGTTATTTCTACCTTGTTAATCCTAACAAAATCTTAACTTCCCCAAGCAAACACAACCGGTTAGAGGGATTAGTTAAGTGATTTATCAATAAAAATCCCATTTCCCTCCTAAAGTGACTACTAGCCATTATACTTTGAATATTTAAACTTTTAAACTTTAAAAAAATGCTTAAAACCTTATTAAATTGGATTTGAAGAACTCCGAAGGATTTCAATCACCTAGGAGACTTAATCCTTTCATGCTTATACTCCTAACTACCCAAAAACACCCTTGGACACTATTGGTCCATATTACATCCCAATTTGACCCTTAAAACATATAAATGAAATCCATTTATTTGAATGCCAATGCATGGCACTAAAACATCAAAGGTGCCAATATACTATAATTTATTAGATGTACATTGTTTAAGATTCTTTTGGCTTTCTTGATCCTATGATTCACCATAGGTGACTTGATTATCTTCATGGGTGATTCCTCATTCTTCATGGTTTGTATGTTGATCCTTGGTGCCCCTGCACCAACATGGAATTTTGTACATAATTCTTTCAAGTCCTTGTTCTTGAAATGTTTTTCATTATCGGTTATGATGGCTTAAGGAACACTATACCTACAAATTATGTGGTTTAATATAAACATGTAAATTTTCTTTCATGTGGTAGTGGATAATGGCATAGCTTCTACCCATTAAGTAAAGTATTCAGTTGTTATAATAATGAATTTATGACCATTTGATGATGGTGGATAAATCATCCCTATTAAATCCAACCCCCATTGATAAAAGGGCCAAGGTGTAGTCATCGTATGTAGCTCTTGAGTTGGCACATGAATCAAGTTCCCATGGTATTGACATTTTTGACAAGTCTTCACAAAGTGACATGCATCTTTCTCCATAGTAGGCCAATTATATCCTATCCTAAGAAGTTTATTTTCTAAGGTTAAACCATTCGAATGTGACTGACAAATTCCTTTATGGATTTCTCATAAGGCTAAAGTTGATTCCTCCTCTAAACACCTTAAAAGGATTATGTCTAGAATTTTATGATACAATGTGTCAGATACAAGGGTGTAACAAGAGGCTTGTCTTATGAAACTTTTCTTTTGGTTTTGGGTTTGGTCCATGGGTAAAGTTTGGTCTTTTAGGTACATATAAATGGATCCATACCAAGGGGATTCATCTCCCACTAATAAGCAAATGGTGTGGGGATGGGAAGAGTCAAATACGGGCTGTCTGACTTCTTCTACCAAGAATTCATATTTGGTGCTTTGATCCTTCATTTGGAGAAGTGAAGCTAATGTAGCCATAGCATATGCTGCTTTATTCTTATCTCTCAACACTTGTTCAAAGGTTATTAATGTGAAGTACTTCTTGAGATCTTCTAACATGTTTTTTTAGGGTATCAACTTATTATCCTTGGTTTGATACTCATCATTTATCTGATTAATGACCAATTGAGAATCCCTATATATTTGTAATTTTGTCACTTTCCATTCTAATGCTAATTTGATGTCGATGACTAGTGCCTCATACTCAGCTATATTGTTTGTACATGGAAATAGTAGCTTGTATGATTTATGGATCATTAATCCTTGAGGAGTAATTAGTAATATTCATGCTCCTAATCCATGTTGGGTATAAGAGCCATCAAAGTATAGCTTCCATATCTTTGCTTCAACATTGATTATCTCTGAATCTGGGAATTCTACTTGAATAGGATGTTCATCTTCTAACGGTGCCTCCACTAGTTGGTCTGCTATCACTTGGCCTTTGATTTCCTTTCTCTACACATATTCAATATCAAACTCTCTCAACACCATGACCCATTTGGCCAATCTTCCTATCAAGGTTGTTTTGCTTAGGAGGTATTTTAATGGATCAATTTTTTCTATGAGTCTGATTTTATGAGATAACATATAATGTCATAGTTTTTGGGAAGCAAAAACTACCACTAAACATACTATTTCTAAAAATGTATAGTTCAACTCATATTTTACCAAAGTTTTTCTTATGTAATAGATGGCCTTTTCTTTTCCACTTTCATCCTCTTGAGCCAAGAGTGCCCCTAAAGCATGTTATGTCATTGAGATGTACAAAATCAAGGGATTTCCTCTAATTGGTGGCATCAAAGTAGGTGGATTCATTAGGTACTTTTTAAGTAATATGAATGCTTCTTCACACTTCTTATCCCATCTAAATACTATGTCCTTGTGAAGGAGGTGAGTAAAAGAGTGGCATTTCTCTACCAATTGTGATATGAACCTCATGATTGATTGAATCCTCCCTTGGAGTGACCTCATTTGGCTTATATTTTGAGGTGCCCCCATTTCCATTATGGCTTTTACTTTTGCGGGGTCTACTTCTATTCCTTTGGCTGAAACTATGTAGCCTAGCAACTTTCCTGATTGTACACCAAATGCACATTTCTTGGGAAAATTTAGTCTTACTTTGAATTGCTCCAACCTTGTGAATATCTTTTCAAGAATAGGTAAATGCTCTTCCCTTGAATGATATTTTGCAAGTATGTCATCTACATAGTCCTCTAGGAATTTTTGCATCATATCATGAAATATAGTAGTCATGGCTCGTTGATATGTTGCTCCGGCATTTTTGAGACCAAAGGGCATAACATTCCAACAAAATGTCCCCATGCACATGTGAATGTCATTTTATCTTGATCCTCAGGTGCTATTTTAATCTAATTGTAGCCACTAAATCCATCCATGAGTGAGAACATTGAGTGACCCGCTGTTAAATCTACTATGGCATCTATACTTGGTAATGGAAAATCATCCTTCGGACATGCAGGGTTAAGATCTTTGAAGTCTATGCAAATTCTGATAGACTTCTCTACTTTTGAAATAGGCACAATGTTTGATATCCATTCGGCATAATCGATGGCTCTTATGAATCCTACTTTTAGTAATATTTCTAATTCCACTTTGACAAGAAGTGCTATGTATGGGTGCATTTTTCTCAATTTCTATTTAACTGGTCTAACTCCTTTGATGTTTAAATGATGCATTATCAAGTTTGGATCTAGTCTCGGCATATCATCATATTACCATGCAAAATTTATTTGTCTTTGCTTGAAGAATTTTATGAAATCCTCTTTTTCTTCACTTGATAAAGATGCTGCTAGGTGTATAATCCTTGGTTTTGATTCTGACCCAATGTTGACTTTCTCCATTGGTTCTATCAAAATAGGTGACCTTTCCTCATAGTGTTCGGGCAAAGTATCCAACTTCTCTTCCTTAGGTGCCTATGTTGGGTTTTCACCTTTAGAAACATGCTTTATTTATTTCTCTTTTTGATCTAATGTTGCTACAATGTGGTTTTCAACATTAGATTCTTTCAAATTTTTATTTTATTTTTATTTTTTTCATTTATATCTAAACTGAGAGATTGGATACTTCCCTTCATCACTTCTTGATATTCAATGGTAGAAGAAGGTTCCACTGCATTTAGGTATTGAGACACTGATTTGTCATTCAAGAATGTGGGAAGGATAGTAGGTTCGATGGCATCCCATTCAATGAGTTCTGGATAAATAAGGGATAAGGGATCAATGTTTTAGTTTGGCTCAATAGGGTTTAAGGACATGACCTCATTGGAAGTTTCAAACATTGTATCACTTAAATCTATAACATGTGCCTCTTCTAGGTGTTCTAGAGAACTCGGGTCAAAATATTCCTCACTTGAATCCTCTTGGGTTTCTAATGGGTAAAAATATCTTGGGTTAAATCTAGTGTTAGATCCTTCTATTGTAGATATCCATGATGGTACGTAAGTCTCCCCTATGCATTGTGTTTCTTTGGTTTCTTGATTTAGCACATTCTCTAGACCTTCTTGATTAGAACTTGATGCTTGATTAGGATTTGATCTTGAAGCTTGTTCTTTTCCCTTGTTTGGAGTATAAGTGTGAATTACATCCACCTCTTTATCTTGGCAAGACTCACTTGACAATGAGTCCCACTCCCAATTATTTGAATCCTCATCACTTTGTGATCCTAATTATAGAATTTGATCATGAATCATGGGGTGTCTCTTTTGAGTGTACCCTTGTTCAAGATACCCCAATCCAAATTTTTCCTTACTATCTCTCCAAGACATTTCAATGGGTTTAATTAACCCTTCATTTCTTGTGCCTAAAGGCCCTTGTCCTTTATATCCCATTTTCTGCATTATTTGGAAACCTTTTCCATATTGATGAGTGGGAATGCTAATATTTTGAATGCATTTTTCATGGGCACGTGGCTCCTCATCTTTATATAGCCATTTTAAGATTTCATTATCTTTGGAGAAACCCTAGAAAAGACTCACCATCTCTTTGTTTGGTATCACATAGATTGAGCATGGTGATTTCGTGCTCTATGTTGTAGGAATAATGAGTGACAAATTTTGAGGCTAATTCTTCAAATGATTTAATTCCTTGTGTCAATTTGGAAAACCATTACATAGCTTGACCTCCTAGGTCCTTGGAAATAGCCTCATTAAATAGGTAGTGTCATGCATGGATTCTATACTTAAGGCACAAAATTCTCTTAAATGGTCTTGTGGATCTGATTTACCCATGTATTTATTGTATTTAGGAAAGACTACATTAAGAGGGAAAGGTGCCATAACAAAACTCTTATCAAATGGAAATGGGCATAAAGCCTTGTTGGAAAAGGGCTTTGGTTCGGCCACTTTCTTCATTGTATCAATTTGTGCTTGGAACATTTTTAGTTTTTTATTTATAGCACCTAAAGGATTATCCTCTTCCTCATATTTTTTAAGTGTTGCAATGTCATAGTCATGAGGAAGTTTTACGTACCCCTGATTGGGCTAAGTTAAGGAAATATCTTTCCTTATTCTCTCTAAAAGTTTTTCCATAATTTCAAGGAACTTAGGATCTTGGGCTGCCCTATTGGCTTTATATTTAGTTATCTCTTTTGG
This sequence comes from Chamaecyparis obtusa, assembly GCA_027943335.1. Classification (NCBI taxonomy): domain Eukaryota; kingdom Viridiplantae; phylum Streptophyta; class Pinopsida; order Cupressales; family Cupressaceae; genus Chamaecyparis; species Chamaecyparis obtusa. The sequence goes on along the minus strand of BSBK01002462.1, from coordinate 287,639 downwards.
CCCTTAGCTTGTTTGATTAATGGTTCCCTGGTTTATTTCTCCTTGTTCTTCATTGTTTCCCCCATGAAGATAGTCATAAAATGCTACGTTTCGATCAATTGGATTGACTCTTTCTTCAAATAGGTTTGGGAGAATATCCTCTTGTTCTTGAGTACCAATGAAAGGAGTTTGAAATTCAAATTTGGGGACCTCTCTTGCTATCCAAGTGTCATCTTCTTGTAAAGATATTTTAGTTTGTGAGGTCGTGTTGAAACCAACATCAACAAAGGTTTGAATTGAAAAATTTTTCCTCCAAACTTGGTGATTGTTCTTTTTAAGAAGATATTAAAAATATAAGATGATATTCAATGGATGTTTCTTCCTTGTTATATGTATCTTCAAACAAATCAACCACAAGTACACTTGTTCTTTTTAACCCTCTACACACAAAGTGTTTGAAATGTTTGAATGCTATCACAGGTTTTCATGATAAGTAACTCTAAGCAATCTACCTAATTGTCAAATTGGTTCATAAGCATGGCTTTACAAGGTAGGATTTTCTAGATTAACAAGGTACTTAGTAAAGATTATTTTCAAAATAGATATCATGTTTCATCCCCCCAAAATAAGGGGCTTCCCACCACCGGTATGTCAGAGTTTTACGCAATCCTGAAGGACTACTCGAGGAAGTTTGATACTTAATATCCTTTTGTCATTCGCCCCATTAAGGATGAATGCATTTTGTTTTATAGTGGGTTGGATTATTGCAACAAAGGCAATTGTATCCCACTTTGGGTTGTCCCTCTCACCGGCCTCGTTAAGGAAAATCTCGGGAGGCAAGCCCACTAAGGTTCTAGAATGTTCATTTTAAAGCGAATAAATAGAGTTAAGAGATAGGTTTGAGAGTTTGATTCACCAATAGGTGAAGAGAATATCCATACTATTCTTTCCTCCCAAGAACAATTAACAAAGTTCAATTTACCAAACCCTCTAACTATTGAGAACCAAATATTTCTACTCTCCTCCACAAACAAGGGGTTTTTGATTTATATGCTTGATTATTCCTTAGCCTTTATCTTAATCAAGGAATTTGGTAGGTTTGGCATTTTGATTCACTTAAAAAGTGCAGAGAATAAGCCTATTACCAACTTTCTCAAACAATAAGAGGTTGTTCTAATTACTAGATTTAAAGTGAAATTGCCAAAATTTAAGAAAAAATTGACCAATGTTTGAAGGCTTACCTTGTTTCAAAGCTAGCTAAGGCTAGATGCATTTTTAATAAAGATTTTCACATTTCCAACTCACCTAGTGGTGATTGTTCCAACTCCTTTGTCTCTTCTTCAAAATAGTTAGTCAACACAACCAAGAAAAATGAAGAAAAACCAACAAAAATGGATTCTAGGCCTTAGTTTTCAAATTTAACTAAAAATTGATTAAGGCATAAAAATTCAATTTAAGGATACAAACTTTGATTTATAAGCATTTACAACTTGTAAACAATGCTCATAAGCCTTACCTTCTTGCTAGGAATCCTCCAAAACTCACTTGATGTGTGGTATGTTTTCATTTTTTATCCTCCTTGCTATCGCTTTATCCTCACTGTTATTTCTGCTCTTTGGATTTTTGAATTTTTTATCACTTGTCATAAGAAAAACACAGGAAATTCATTCCTGACTGTCAAATTTTTAATTTTTTTAAAAATAATCAAATGCGCAGTAGAAATGATTAAATGTGTTGCTAGAAACCTAGAACGCGTAGCAAAAATATTCAGATGCACAACTACAAAAATTAAATGCACTATTTAAAATTGCAAATGCACATAAAGAAAACTTAGAACGCGATGCAGGATTTGTTAAATGCACTCCAGAGTCAGGGTGAATGCGCAGAAAGAATGATAGACACAATAGAAAAAATCTTGGATGTGCAGCTTCTCCGTGTAAAGGTGCACCAATTTATCTTAAACGCACAGCTTTAGACTTCAAATGCACAACAAGAATGCTTGTACACGTAGTAGGAAGTCTCAAATGTGCAGATTTACTTGTAAAATAGAGATAAAACAAGGAAAAATACCAAAAATCTAGCAATTTTCTAAAAAATAAATGATTGAGGCCTAATGCCCCACAGTGGGTGCCATTTTATGTGCTATGGAAAGTACCTTCATAGGGTTAGCTTACCAATAAATGAATAAAATAGACTAAATACCACAATTAGTGAGCTATTTAAATGCAAATACAACTAATGAACACTCTATGGCTCTCTATTTAAGTTTGCTAATGATAAGCTCTCAACAAGCCTTCATTAGTGACATCCTTAAAATGAGAAAATGATAAGATGATTAAGATAATTAAGTGAATTCCAATTGAAACTATACTCAAAATAGCCTAAAATGTTTTTCTAGCTCAAAAACTCAAGAGGTTTGATGCAATTATCAGATTTGTGAATTGATTTCTCTTGATTTTGGTCTTCCTTTTATAGATTTTTTCAAGCATAGGGGTGGAGTTGAGTTGATCATGGTTGGATTAAAGTTAAGTCCATGGTTCCACCTTTGGGGACAATTTAAATGGATTGTCCTCAAAGCTTGGGACAAAGAGACAAAATGAGTGGTCAAGATGATCTCACCTTATATGTGATTGAGATTTGATTTGAGCTTGATCCATGTGAGTCCAATCCTTAATTCCCATTGGTTGAGGCATTTTTCTCCCATGTGGTGGGTGAGGGAAAATAGAGATTTAATAATTGAATTTAATTGATTTGTTTAGCCATGTGTACCCCTTGAATGGGTTAATTTGATTTAAATTGAGCTATAGAATTAATTAGATTAATTGCACAATTAATTGATTTATTAGCTTTTGATTTTCAATTAAAATTGGATTTTGGCTTGATTGAAATTTATTGTTTTGATTTTGCCTTAGTTGCTCACTTGAATTAATCTTGACCATTTTTAGGTGATTATAGCAGGTATACCAACTATTTTTTTGTCATTGATCATAAGAACCTATAGTAATGGTGTCTTAATGTGATTGAGATGCTAAATTAAAACACCTAAGAGGACTCTAAATCATAAGTAAATTTTATGATTTTTTATCCAAGAGAATTGGGGAGTTAAGAAAGAGCCTTCTAAAGGTGGTGTTGAGATTTTTGAAATTCTACTTCAACCATTGCAAATGTTGTTCACATGATGAAGACAAAGACTAAATGTGGACTTGACTATCAATGTGTCCAATTGTCTTCCATAACCATTATCTGAACTTTTATTATACTCTTTAAAGCTTCAACTTTATTTTTACTTAAGATACTTGAAGTTACAGTGCATAAGTTTGCATCAAGTTACCAACCAATGTAATTATTTTATGAGTGACAAAACCTCTTAAATTTTTCGGGAGATGTCAGTGAAGGTTCCGAGGAAAGACTCACATAAGAATCATAAAATGAAGATTTTGGAGGCAACTCTACAACATTTTACAAAAAAAAAAAAAAAAAAAATGTTAAAAGTTTGTTCTTTAATGTTAGACTTCAAAAATATTTTTTAATATATAATGTGAACTATATTATTTTATAATAATGATTACTTTTTAGTTGGTAAATGTGAAGCTTTCAATCCCAAAGTAATTCATATGTTATATTTTTCTAACAGTTAATTTAACCTTGAATTGTCATTGTGGTGACATATTTATTTTATCATTAATTTTTTTAATCTCGTAATTATTAAAAATAGTTTTGAGTAGATTTTAAAAAGAAATTATAATTAATATAAATGTTTTATTTATAGAGTTAGATATGATTTATAAATTTAAATTTTATTATTAAAAGAGATAAATTTTATATATTTATGTCAATTTATATTTAATTTTGAAGCATTTAAAGAAATTGTTTAATACAATTATATAGTGAAAAATATTACAATGTTATGTGAAGTTGGGTTCATTCCCATCACCTCTCTGTATTCACACTCATTCCAACATATTTGATCCATATGTTATCTCTATTCACATATCATAAAATCATCAATTATTTATATAACATTTCACATAATGAATAAAAACAATTACCTTAGCTTTAAGGTCAAGTTATATAAACTTCCCAAGAAAGCACGTGATTTCATTCATCACATTCTAATTGATGTATGGGGCTCATAGGACAAAGGCTATTAGAATACATTGGAAATACCTTATTGAATATTTTCATGTCATAATATAAACCCATATGGTGGATGTTATATTATTATTGTTGACCTAAGATATATCACCAAGACAAGTAATTCAAATGTATGTTGGATTGTTAATGGGAAACAACATTGGAAAATATTTCCAAGAAACGTAGTCGTGCAAAAGACACAATATTTAGAGAAAATAAGAATGAACTTTTCCAAATCAAATTTCATGGCCTTAAATATAACAAAATGTCAGGGAAACATAAATAGATTGTGAAATTCTCATGTTGTGTACTATGTATTATCTATCTACAAATAGACATAATAAATTATATTCATCCATACATTTGTTTACAATAAATGATTTCATTACAACACCCAAAAAATGTTAAAACCAATAGTTGCAATAGTGGCTTGCTACATTGCTAAGCTAAAAGAGCGACATAGTAAATTCAAATTTAGATGAAAAACAACTATAGACAATCCTCTTGTTAGTGATTTTTCTTGCTACCCTCAACCCTTATGAACAATCGAAGGTTCTAACATCTATAACTGAATGAGGACAAGAAAATGTAACAACAATAAGGCACAAGGCCTTCTTCACTTTGAGATTTACTAACTCAAGAGGGTATTCCTTTCTCACAAATCTGCATGTAAGATTCTAACACTTTGAAATACAAATTCAAACCTCCAACATCAAGCCATTCTCAGACTAATACAATGGGTCTTTCTTATCTCATAAAATTTCAGCCATACTCTCATTCAACTTTAAGTACCTCTAAGAATGAACCTACTTATACTCCTACAAACAGAAATTAAAAATGAACTTTAAAATTGATGGGGACAAAACTAATACAGAACTTGCAATTTTGGCCAGTGCCTAGAAGAGGGCAACAAAGTCATACAAAAAGCATTTTATGTTGCAACTTACAAGCATGCTTTGGAAAGTTTTGCAACTGTTATTACCTTGTAAAAATAGGTTACTAAAATACATGAAAAATCATAGTTATTGATCCATCTGAAACATAGTGTTCTCATTGTATTCACAAAAGAATTTACACCACTCCTTGAGTAGAGAGCAATTATAAACACAAATCAAAACAAAAAGTGTGCTTGACAAATTTAAACAATCTTTGATCATTAAAATCTGAAGAAACAATACATTTCATCCATGGAGATAATTCTTATATGTAGTCCATTCATAAAACTCAAATCAAAATATAAGTTTGAAACTAATGACTAACATCTGCATACTCAACCCAAACTAAAACACTATACAATATACACATTTTGTCTGCACATGCAGGAAATCAAAAAATTTGAAACCTTTTGAATGAGAAAGAAGGGAGAATAAAAAAGAAGAGGAAGACAACCCCAAATTTAATCTATGATTGACAAGTGTCCATCTTCTCCTACAAGAAGAACCTTCTCATTCCCTGCATAATAAAAAACTACTCTTGATCTGCCTCACTATCTTTGATACCCTCTTTTGTCTCTTTGAAAGCCTAATGTTCTCACATGTGGGGTGTAGCTGAAAATGACCCTTTCTCTTTGATTCATAACTGAAAATACCCCTTGCCAGGTCTTCACACATCTAGTGAAACCAACTGAAAATAACTTCTTCCTTTTGATTTTTTTACTCTATGCATGTCACTAACCATTCACACCTTGTTCCAAAACTCCCCATCATTTCTACATGTGGAAAAAGGGAAACTTTCAGTGAACACCCTAAATTATTTTAGCCTCGTGGATCCACGTACATTTTCCTCATTCCCATCCTTTTTGAGTAGAAAGTTGGGGCACACATTCTCTTTGTATCTACACAAACCCCACCATTTTTCTCTTATTTTTCCTTTGCACCATTTTATACCTAGGAACATGGGGTTTAAAAATCCCCAACCACTATCATCTACCTCATTGTTCTACTTGTTGAGAAAGGAAAACCTTATTGAGCCTACAAAAGTGCGGGGTGCAACTCACGTTTCTACATCAATTTTCCTTCTTTCATTGGTGCTCATGTGAGCATGCATGGTAAGGGAAAATGTGGGCTACAAAACTATATATTTATTTAAAAATCCTTAACCCCCGAATTCAGGGATTCACATATGGAAATATGTAGTCGCTAATGCAATTAGTAATATTATTAAAACATTACCATGTATTAACTTAGATAAAACTCATCCACTCCATTTCTTTGTCTATAAATTTTGCTAACCATTGAAATCATGTGCAAATCACAAATTTAATAGTGAAGATTCTTTTATGTTCCTCTCCCTCATATATTCATACTATTATTTAAATTAGAATGATTTAAGTAATATAATATTAGTATATATTTTGAAGGAACTACAACTTGATGAGGCCAGTCGTGTCCCTGGGTGGGCCCGACTAAAAAAATCATTTTCATTCAAATGCCTCTAAAAATTAACTTTGGATTATTCCCATATCTGGATTGAAATCATAAAGTAGATGATCATTAAAACTCAATTTTCAACCTTCCTTGCAAAGTGCCCAAAATAAGTAAACTACCTTTTAAAACTTATCAAAACACTTCACTTGACCTTAGTAACTAGAATACACATAGTTTGACATACATAGAATCATATTGTAAAATGACTTAACCTAATAGTGCACGAAGTGGGATGTATTAATCTTTGAACTTTTTGTTTCATTTTACCTATAACCTGGACATGTTAAAACACAATAATTTTCATTTCATATGTCTGATAAAAATATCATATAGGATCCTGAGAGGATGAAATCTTGTACATAGGTACATTAAGATTTGGAGAGTACAAAACAACAACTGGAACTTTTCAACAATCAACGGGTTGAAATTTATTAATCCTCAAAGTTGGCCTTTTGAAAACTACAACATTGGGAATGTAGAAAGTTTGAATAAATTACTTTTGAAATTAAATTGAAAAACAAATCAAATGAGTTGACTGGGGCTTGAAAATAGAAATGGGGGTTGTTTGTCATGATTTTAATATGGGGCATTGACTCTTTGGTTATGATATTCAACTGGGTGAAATATATAGGCCTCTAAACTAGGCTATTTGAGTTTTGAGAAAATGTGCAATTTATAGATTTGGTGCAAACCCCTTAAACTAGGTGCTTAAAAATATATTAGAATTGATTGTAAAGGGATTTAAATAGATAATCATGCTATCTGATATGTGTAGAACACATCCTCAAGGCAATTTGATATGAAAATAAGTGGATTTCAAGTTATGAGCTTTCAAACTGGGCTCTTTAATGCAAATTCTCAAGGATGCATTTCATGCCTTGGCAAAATTTACACATGGTACTCTCCATTTTTTTTAGAATACCAACACCTCCAACAACAACATATGTTTAACAATGCTACAACATATTATGAGTAATACAATTATATTGGGGTGCACATATCTCTCTAACCTAAAGAAGAATGTTTTGATAGTCAACCATGCATTTCTGATAACATCAAATGTGCATAAACTACATCTTACAAACCATGCATTATCCTTGTACAAGTTGCAAAGCACAATGTGGATTCCGCTAGCAATGAATATTCACAATAGCATCATCTCATAAACCTATAGCAAAAAAGAAAAAAAGAAATGCACTAACCTAACCATAATATTAACTATGGTGTAAATCCTTGCCTTAATCATAGTCATAATCCTAACCCTAGACCCTAACCCAAAATATAGTATTAACCATGATGTAAGCTCTAACCCTAACCATAATCCAAATAATGATCCTAACTCTAAACCCTGATCCTAATGCTAAACTCCAACCCTAACCATAGTCCTAATCCTAATCAAGATCATAACCCAAACCCTAAACAAGGTATAAACCTAAACCCTCATCCTACCTTGAATTTAAACCTAATTAAAACCCTAGCTCTAGCCACAATAATAACCATGATATAAACCCTAACCCTAATGATAATCCTAAACCTAAATCGTAATCCTAATTATAAAACCCAAAAATCCTAACCTTAATAAAAATTCTAACTATAACTATAATACTAACCATGATGTAAACCCTATATTTATTGTTTACACAACCCTACAAAAACATAAAATGAGACATATAGTTTTGTTGGGATGCACATACTTCTCTTACCTAAAGTAGGAGGTTGTAATATCCAACTTCTCTTTTTCTATTCTTCGCCTTCATCCTTATCACTATATGGACATGGGAGGGAGAGATGGAGAGTGGGTGGGAGAAGAGAGGGGAAGGAAGCGGTAAGAAATGGAGAGTGAGATGGGAGAGAGAGATGGGGGAGAGACAGAGAGGGTGGTTAAAGGGAAAAAGAGAAAAGGGGAATGGGTGACAGGGAAAGAGAAAGAAACAAGAAGAAGGGAGATGTGGGAGAGAGGGACATAAAGGAAAGATGGTGAAAGAGAGAAGGGGAGATGGATGTGTGTGTGTGAGAGAGACAAAGACAAAGACATAGATAGAGTAGAGTGCTAGGCTCTCTCTCTATCTTTCTCTCTCTATCCTATCTTCCTTTTACAATCTCTCTTCCCCCTCTCCCACATTATCCACCCACCCTCTCTCACTATCTATTTCCCCTATATTTTCCCCTCTCTCACTCTCTCCCTCTTTCCCTTCTCTCCATTTTCCCACCTCTCCCCCTATATCTTCCCTAATCCTTAAATCCTAAGCCCAAAACCCTATACCCTATAACCATAAGCCCAAAACCTATACTAGTCCCTAAACCCTAATTCCTATAACCATAAGCCCTAAACTCTAAATCCTTTCTCCCTTTCCCCGTCTCTTTGACTCTCCCATCCCCCTCTCTCCCCATTAGTATAAAATAACAATATGTGACTGTAGTCACCTAAATTTGATTACATAATTAAGTAATCTTATTTAAAACTGTCCTAGGACACTAATTAATCAAATATTAATTATTTAATTTATTTATGTTTTTTATTTTTTGGTAAAAGGCTTAAGCCAATCTTTATTAATTATAAAAGGTGTTACAACAAGCCCTGCTCAGTGCAAGCGCTTGTAGGAAAGAGTGGGGCTGAGAAAACCTCCAGCCTTGCCTAGGACCTTAGTCTGGATTCTAATACAAAAGTTTTAAGAGGGCATTCCCTCCTTTTCCAAATTTTTAAAGTGCACATATAATACAAAAGATCACTACAATTCTTTTGTTTAATCCTTCTTGTTCTGGATTGAAAGATCCAATGTTATGTCATTTTCTTGCTGCTGACATTTGGGAAGTCATGTCGATCCATGTTGAAATTTGTCTGTAATTTCATTTGTGACTTTTGTTCCTACTTTACTTGTCACATCTCAGCTTTGACTAAGATCTGCGTTAGTATGTTATCGATTTAAATAATTTATTATTGATACTAACATTTACTAATATTGATGAAAAAATGAGCTTGTCTTTACCCTTACCGAGAGTGGCTTAAATTAGGAGATGCGCCTTCTTTATCTGCTCGAAACTATAGAAAGTTCTAAAGACCTGACCTACTAACTGTTACAACTCCCAAGATATCCATATATGACTATTTAAGTGAAGAGATTAGAGTTAGAAAAAGAACAAAACCTAACTTAAGAATCATTAACTTAAAATTCCATTGTTATATTGAGTGTCAAAAAGATGATTTTAAATGATTAGGTTACTGAGGGTATATAAAAATATGAGGTTCCTATTTCTATTATTAAAATTTGTAACCCCTCATATGGCCTTAACATATGTCCCCACTACTAAAGGTAAAATTTAAAATAAACAAAACAGACCATCGAGAGGATATTGGAAACTATGGCTCCATGGGCTGTAAGTTTTCATTATGCTTCCTTCATTGATATCTAAGATGGAAGGATTCCAGACATCAAAAATCCTTTAAGAGAGCTAGATTATGATTGAAAATAAAATAATAATAAAGGAAAGAAAATCATGCCAGAAAGGAAATGCAAGATAAAATAAAAGGAAGAAGTCAAAAGGAGTTTAAGCTACCATAGAAAATGAGATCAGAGCATCTAATAGCTCAAACCAAAAAAATTCCTTAATAAGATCAGAAAAGCTAAAGCCAGAAGATAATAACATCATGAAGATTAACTAATTGATAAACCACCGTCCAATTAATTATCTAAAATGGAAACCCATAGTATGATAATTAATTAAAAAACCCTTTCCTCTATTAATCTAAATAAATGCATTCATCTATTTAAATTAATTCATAAATCCCCTTTTCCGCCCACTTGGAATTAAATAAAGCATTTAATCCAATTTTAGTACATGACTCCTAACTTTAACCCCTAACCTAACCAATCCCAACTACCTAACCTTGAGTTCTTAATCAACCAAAACCATTCACACATGCTAATCCTCCTTAAGTAGCTAATTAACCATGATTACCTAATACAATCCTCCACTCATTCTCTCTCCTCCCATCAGATCCTCCTAATTCTTTCACTTGCCTCCTAATCCAAGCCTAATCACCCACTAAACATTTGCAAAATCATAATCCATGGATTAAGAAATCCCAACCCAACCCAAGTCAGCTCTCATGTCACATCCTCACACCCCCTAACTCTCTCACCTCATGTCAACCTTAAATGCTCTTACATCCCTCTTACACACTCCATCTCCTTCTTACACATTTGTCCCCTCTCACATCTCCCAAAATGGCCACATTCCCCCATACTTCTAAACCTCTCTCCTTGTGACACTTGTCACAATGAGAGGCATTTGAGAAAGCACAATCCATGTTCTCTCTCTCAAATGCATCTCCACCCTTCCTCAGGTTTGCATCTTGATCATTTGTTTCTCCTTCCTCTTGCCTATAAATTGAACCCTCTTCTTCTTCATTTTCATCCACCTTTTATGCATTGCTATAATGCCAATTTGAGAGCCAAAAACATCAACTATAACCTCATAATGCCAAATTTTCCACTCACACATTGAAGCTTGAGCAAAGTTCATGAGCACACATCCATTTTTAGATAAATCCAACTACATTTAGAGCTTTTAGAGGGCTTGGAGATTTGCTTGCTTCTTTAGTGTTTTGTTTTCATTTGTAGGTCTTTTCATAAGTGTTTATCTAACTTGTTTTATTGAATATTTAGCATGCTTTATGTTCCTTAGCACTACATTTTAGGTGATACATTTTGGCATGCCTGGTGGGACCCACTTCTAGGGTCATTCTTCTTTCTATTTTATATTTTTTCTTTGCAAAAAAATAACAAATACTAATTGTTTTTGTTGTTTAAGTGTTTTGCAAGATTTTGTTGGGTTTTTGCAAGTTAGAATAAGGAAGAAGAGACAATTGCACCATCATTCCCAGTCTCAAATTTTGCATAGCGCACAAAAACATAAACCAACAGGATCGTGGGGATAGTCAATGGGATCACTTACTAATCTTGTGGGATTGTGTTCCCACAAAACCTCCCTTCTCTATCTTTTCTTCTTTTATTCTGGCATCAATAATTTTCTGACAATCGATGGATCACAAATCTGTAACGCAAGAATACACTTTGACTATGTAGGATCACGTGTAAAATTGTAAGATATAAGGCATTTAATACTATCTACAGGATCACAGGTACAGGCTACGGGATCACAAATTAATTTTTTTAAAACATAATTGACACACTTTCATTTATTGCAATAAAAAGAACCTTGAATGCACAAACAACACCTCACACTTTTAATTTGGGCTTAAAATGAACAAAGGGCTAAAATGTGTTAGAGTAATAAAGTGTTTACTTATTAACTAAGTCACTTATTATCTCTTTCTACTTAAGCTAAACTTTAGGCATATAATAATTAATTTTTTTATTAATTATTATTATGCAACCTAGGTTTTGACACCTAAAAATCCTTTAGAAAATAAAAGTATTTTTATTTTTTGAAAACCCCTGATGACATCATCATTTGTTAATTAATTAATTAATTTATTTTTATGCCATTAATTCCTCCTATTTTAATTAAACATATTTAATTAAAGAATTCCTCCCCAAATCATTTAAATCAAAATTGAGTAATTTTCCTCCTATTTATTAATCAATAATTAATAAATAAAGTCACAACCTTTAAATTAAATTTTTTAAGTCCTAAAACCCTAGAATCTTCTAGACTTTCCTAAACTCTCCTAAACCCTTCCTAAACCTACTTAGGAGGTGTTTCCTACATTTCTTAGCCTAAACCAGTCTCCTTTGACTTTTGGTCAACATCCCTCATTAATGAGCCTTACACACTCATTAATGCCTCTTACACCACTCATTAAGGCTGTTACAAGCCTCTTAATGAAACCTATGTCTTCTCTTACCCTTTGGTCCTCTTGCACACTTCCCTAGTGTTGCTCACACATGTGTGAGCAACCTTGACCAAGGTTAATCTAACCTTACCCCAAACATTACCCCAAACTCTACCCCAGATCTTACCTCTGACTCTAACTATCCTACCTAACCCAAGCCCTTCCTCAAATCCTATAAATAGTCTCTCTTTCAAGAGAAAATTATTAGCTTATTTTTCATCTTCATGCATTGTTATCATGCTCATTTACTTCTAGACTTAGCATAATCAATCCTAATTGTTAGATTTCATTTATCTTTCAAGCTTTCATAACACATCTTAGCTTAGCATAATGGGTTAAACATAGTTTATTTCATTTTTTTTTCATAGCATAATCATCACATCACATCTTTATTTAGTTAAAATCCATCATAGAATAAGCATTCTTGCATCAATCCTGAATTTGAGCATCATTGGGCTCTTTGAGGCCTTAAGGGCAAAACATGTCTTCTGTACCCGATTTTATGCCATTATGGGGTTCTCTTAGTCCCTAATCATTCCCATCCTCCCTAATATGCATTAGGGATATGCTCGAAGTGATTCGAGAGAACTCCCACATCCCTAAAGCAAGAGCAAATCAAATGGTGCTTGGGTGCACCCGTTTTAGCCCTATATGAGGTAGTGTAGAGAACAAATGTTGTTTTTGATTGATTTGTTAAAATAGGCTAACTCGTTTGAATGTCTACGCCTGTTCCTAATAGATCCAAGTTCTCCTAGCTTACACTAGGACTTTCCACCCTTTTATGGTTTTAGATCTCTTTTATAAGGATGACCTATCCTCTTATTTTCATAACTTTGTAACAGAGAATAACAGACTATACATTGTTGCAACTTTTGTTTTTGCACATCAATGATTTCTCCTCTCTTGTGGATCAATGCATTCAGTCCTCTCTAACTTCTTACTTCTCTCTCTTTCTGTGATAGGTGTTTGTGTGCAAGCATTCTTGGGAGCTTTGGGTTGTTTAATCATCAACTCTAATATGGTATCAGAGCTTCATATCTATTTGCCCCTATCCTCTTCTTGAGAGATTTGGCTATGTTCGTCAGATCTGCATTTTCAAAGGGTTTTCTATTGGATCTAGGGGGATCTCTCTTTCTAGTAATATTGGCCTCAAATGGACCTCACGGTTGTGTTTAGAGCACCCAAGAACCTCTAAATCTATATAAAGCTTGTCCATTTTGGAGAAAGTTTAAATTTGCTGCCAAAAAAATTTGCACCCAGCCCCAACACGGATCTCGAGGTAGTTACTATTTTTTAGAGCATTTTATGCTCAAACAAACTTCACCATTGACCTCACAACATCTAAGAACCCCTGTTTTGATATAAGTCATATCCAATTTAGACACAGCTGCAATCTGAGGCAAAAAAACTTGCCTACTACGGTCGTACAACCCTGGCACACACCCCGAGGTATTAATGCAAGCGCAAATAAAAATTTAAAATTTTTTGGGGACACTCAGGCTCCTCTTGGTAGTCACCTAGGTACCACCATTGGTGGCCCACTGGTGGTCCACGGTCACCACCAGCGATGATCGTTGATGGCCCTGCGGTCCATCGCGGTCACTGTTGGGTTCGATGCTGGTGTGACCTCACGGTAACCACTAGTCACATTCGCTAACTGGAAAGACTCTTAGCCCCTGCATCCTTAGCCAGGATCACATGGCTGACCATAGGACCAACTGCATGAGCCCTATGAGTTTAACCCCTAGTCACTTGCGTGACTAGGGGCTAGGATGTTTTGGCCCCAGGGGCCTATTTATATTTCGGTGGTGATGACCATACGGATGTCAATTTTAAGCTTGTGGACTGTTGACGTCAGCACATGTTAGCATTATTCAAACACCATTTTTGGGCCCATCAACATACATGTGGTTTTTTTCTCATAACTTGAGCATACAGTGTTGAAATCGAGCAAACAAGATATTGTCGGAAAGCTCTTTTGATATTTATCCAAATTTGGAGGTTTTAATTTTTGTTTTTAATTTTTTGATGGTTTTTTTTGTCAAAGTTAGAGGTTCATTTTCGCACTCTAGGAGCCATATCTTGTGCATCTGGACTCTGTTTTGGGAAAATGATATATTGTTAGAAAGCTTGTTCTGAGACCTTTCTAGTACTGTGAGTCATTTTTATAGATTCTTCTCTAGGTATATTTTATTCAGTTTCTTTCATTTTTGCAATCTAGTGGATATCTTGGATGTTTTAGGTCCTGACATCTCTTCCCTTTAGGGGATGGCTCTTCTTTGGTTGTTCTTTTGTTTCAGCAGCCTTTTGCTCTTCTTTGAGTAGTCTATACTTCTTGACATCGTTTGCAGCTTCTTGCTTTAGTGATATTCTACATGTTCATCCTTGTTTCTATTTTCTGGAACATTCCTAGTTTTGGAGGCTTCTTCAATCCTTCATATTAGTCTTCATCTCTTTTTGGAGTAGAGTTATTCTCATGTGGTTTTCTCTATTTCTCTATTTTTTAGAGACTCTTTTGTACTTGGGTACCTGATCAGGCCTTTTGTTGTCGGGACCCATTTACTTTTAGTAGTTCTTTCTAGGTTTTTAGCTTCTCCCAAAGTTCATCTTAAGGGGGGTGTTAGAGTAATAAAGTGTTTAATTATTAATTAAATCATATTGATTTAATTACTAAGTCACTTATTATCTCTTTCTACTTAAGCTAAACTTTAGGTATATAATAATTAATTATTCTATTAATTATTATTGTGCAACCTAGGACTTTCCACCTTTTTAAGGTTTCAGATCTCTTTTATAAGGATGATTTGTCCTCTTGTTTTCATAACTTTGTAACAAAGAATAACATAATATACATTGTTGTAATTTTTGTTTTTGCACATCAATGATTTCTCCTGTCTCGTAGATCAATGCGTTCAAGCCTCTCTAGCTTCTTTCTTCTCTCTCTTTCAGTGATAGGTGTTTGTGTGCAAGTGTTCTCAGAAGTTGTGGGTTGTTTTCTTATCAACTCCAATAAAATGAACAATCAAAAACTTCAACTTTGGGTTTCAAATAAACAAAATCAAATATTGAATGCCTAAGGGATTAAAAACCAATGCAATAAACACTTCAACTTTGGGTCTAAAAAGAACAAAATCAATCTTGAGTGCTTAAAGGAGTAACACATTTACAAAGATTTATCTTTTAAGTACTTTATTTTCAAAAGGAAAAGAACCTTACATGCTAAACAAAAGTTTTTGAATTCCTAGGATAGAAAACACTTAGTCTAACTAAGGTTCATTTTGGAATGAAGACTTCTTGGTATGTTTGAAGGAGTGTTTTTCAACACTTCCTTATAGCTCTTTTAATTTTTTTGCAAAACCTTGTTAAAGTAAGTGATGTGAAAATAATTAGCTTGTATATGTATCCTCTCCCCTCGCCTTTATGGAACTTGGGTGAAGAGAAAGATCAAGCTCAATTGGTTTTACTTCTAGTGAGGCTTGTCTAGAGAGAAGCATTTCCTCTTTAGAGAATGACCTCAAACTGGTAATTCCCTGATTGGTATATAAACAAGGTGTTGAGAAAAATCTTGCCTTATCCTCTCAAGCTCAGGTGATGCGTGTTGATGGTAGTATGAGGTAGGTGAATATCCCTATAATTTTGGCATAGTCAACTAGGATCTTAAGTGAGTCACGCGTGTACAAACCGATTGGGAGGACACCACATATCTTACTAGAAGCCATTAATTTAAGAGGCCTACCTTATCTACTCCCAAAGGCTTGATAATATTTGTGCAAGGAGGATAGTAATCTCCCTGAGACACTCACCATATCGTGCCATCCTTGAGCATTTGGAGTTGGCTAATATAGAATTTTTTATCCATAGCATGGTCAATAGTGGTTGTATTCTTATTATCTCTTGGATGTGTGCCTATGTTTGTGAGAAAAGTTTTTCAAGTCAAGCCATTTCCTTAGGGCATAAAGTTCTTGTGCATGTCTTCAATGTTATAGACCCCATGAAAATGTTTATTCAAACATACACAAACAGATTCACAAGTCCTATTGCCAAAGAGATCAAATTTGTTGTGTATTATTCCCACAAGATTTCCTTATCTCTTATGAGATTGTTTTCTCATCATTTCTAAAAAATCCTGAGATTTCTCAAAACTGAGTCAAGGTACACTTATCATAGTCATTTCTAAAAAATCCATATATTTCTCACCATTATTCTCAGAGATTGAAAACTTGGACTTATGACTGGTTCTTCAAAACACAAGAAAGAAAAGTTACCAACAGGCCGTGTATATCAAGATAAGAAGGTCATAGAATGAAAACTCAAGGATCATCAACCTACCCTATCCAAAATCAAGGAAGAGACCAAGTATCAAGAGAAACTTGACATAGTAACCTACAATGAAAAGATCATATAGTTTGGAGCGTGCTTTCAAATAAACCGTGCATTTGTTAGTCTTGAAAGAGAGGACTAGTCAGCTTATTGGACAACATATCCTTTCTATTCTCATGAAATTGTCTCAGCATCCCGACATCTTAGATCATCCCCTAGGTGCATTTACGTCATCTTTAGGAATCCTCACTTAGATCAAACCAAACCATCCTATATCCAAAAATCCAAAAATCATTAATCAAACCATCCAAACGTCCACTTAGTGTCACATCCCTTGAGTTTCTTAAAATCCTCATCTCAAAATCAAAACCATCTTATAACTCCACCCTTTCAACTAAGCATTGTCTAGGGTAGTTAGTACTTGTCTTTGTAGGCCTCATCATCTTGATCCAAAGATTGGCTTGCATTGAAAAGGATCCTATCTTCTGAAGATCACAAGTCTATCTAAGGTTGACAGTCCCACCCATTCAACCCTATACTAGAAAAAGAAACTCATTTTGACACTTCATAATCTTTAGGTCCTTAGGACATCCCCATCATTCCAATCAACAACCATCCAAGAATCCTTTAGAATCATTCTTGGTCTTGCATTTATCCTTAGCCTTCCTCGACTCCACCCTATCCCAAACCTTTTAGCTTCATCCTAGAATCATATTGCACTCATCCCTTTGTTGCATCCTCATTGTCCCACCTTAGGACTTGCATTTCATGTCTTCCAAGACACGATCAAAGAAGTGAAAGGATATGAATCTTAATCTCGTCAGTAGCTCATCTAATCTCAATCTTCCTAACAACACCATGGTGACGTATGATCCACAACCACCTCAAGTTGAGAATATATGGACAGATCCAACTAAAGCACCCACCACATGTTCCATGGAAGCATTCATGAGTCATCCTAGCCATGCATAAATGGTTAGTGCGATCCTATCCCAAAATCATCTCATCATCTTGGCTAACTATGCACAGGAGGGTACTCCCATTCCACGAGAACTTCAGCCCTTTAACCCCATACACCCCGCTAACACCTTCCACACTGTTGTATAATAGATCCTCGATCCTAGCTATCAAGTGACCCAAGCGGCCCCAACTATCACCCATCTCTTTCAATCTAGTGCCACCTTCTCCACAGTGCAAAAAATGATACAATTCACTCATTTTGTTATCATGGGACCGCCACCTTTTCCTGTAACATCTCAAGTTTCCACGCAAGCCCGGAGCTCTACACAAGCACCACCTCCACCTCCCATGCAAACTTCCACACAAGAAATACCTCCCCCATTCATGGCCCAAAGCTCCACGTCAATGCCACATTTTCAGGGAGCCAGACAAACACCGCTAGCTACTACACAATAAACCTTTGCTCAAGCACCCATTCCACCTATCACTCATCTTGCCTTCACACAAGTGTACCTCCCACCTTTCATCACCAATATAAAAGACCAACAACCTACTTTAATAATAGGGATGTCACTTATGGGATCTCAAAACCAACCATCCACATGGAAAAATTCCACCCTCACTCGCGCATTTCCAACCACCTCCACTTCCCAACCTATCATAGGAATAAGTTCTTCTTGGGGCCTTACACAAGCACAGATGCATGCCTTAGGGATACAAATGCAATCACACATCTCCAACCCCATTATCCCATAGACAACTATCCCATTTACTGCACAACCTTCACTACAACCTCCTCAAATTGCATCTCTCCCCACATTCACCAACTATCTAGCCATGTCATCCACCATCTATCAAATTGTACCACCACTGCAACAACATAGATCCTCTCATTTTTCCAACTATCTTACACAACCACCTCCCATCACCAAAATCTAGGGACTTGTTCCACCACTTAGCAATGTAAGAATGCACCCTACTTATATTGGCCAAACATAAAGCCAAGTACACCAGCAATCCACACCATTTCAACAACCTTCTCCACAACAGTAGTATTTCCCTATGCAATAGAAACATCCCCTTATTCCCCAAAAACAACAGACAACATCTTACCCTACACAACAGTACACCTTAGCACTCCAGCAATAATATCTTCCCCAACATCCATCATAAAACCCACTTCAAACCACCTACATAGCAGGGCAATGTCCTTTTTAAATCCCTCAGTATCCACCACAAAACCATCCATATTCACCTATAGCCTACGACCCCTTCCTAATGGGAGTACCCACTCCAATGCCTACTCATTCAGAATGGGAAGAGATAAAGAACATTCTCAAGGAGCTCAAGGTTGGGACAAAAAGAAAGACCTTCCAGTTCGAAGAGGTTTGTCCTTATCCCTTTGAAAGGTCCATCACAATAGTCCCCTTCCCCAAACACTTCAAAATTACCAAGTTTGAAAAATATCAGGGGAACGGAGATCCAGTCAGCCATGTCAAGGAATTCTACATGACCTGCTAAGAGGTTGCTTACAGTGACAATTTCCTCATGTGCCTCTTTCCCAAAAGCCTAAGGGGAATCGCTATTGAGTGGTTCTACAAGATACCCTATGGATCTGTATTAACCTTTGCAGAATTATCTGATAAGTTTGTGTTACAAATAGGAAATATCGAGAGGGGGGGGGGGTGAATCGATATTTCACAAACTTTTACTTTTGTCCACTTATGAATATATGTAATTAACTTGTAACTTGCATAAGAAACTAAACTGAATAAACTGAGTAAAATATACAACCATAAAATAAAGGAACTCATAACACCATGTTTGTTCTTGAGGAAACCCTGGTTAAGGGAAAACCCTGGTGGGGATGATACCCACAAATGATCCACTAATCAAAAGTATCTGGTTAAAGATATTGACCCTGTTAGGAGTCTATTACATTCGTATAGTGTCTTGATCCTTGTTAGAGGAATTTAGGCCTTGTTAGAAGCCTCAACCTTGTTAGGAGTTGGTACTACAAATATGAATGTATGCAAGATGAGTCCACTACCCAAGCATGCAATATATAATAGTAATCTTTAATACAAAAGATAGAATACAAAAACCTTTTACTGTTGCTGAATATCTTCAATATTCTGATCTAGCTTGTAGGCTCTTCACAAAACTTTCTATCAATTCGCACTGTTCTAATCATATATCAGATTTTGCATAATACATCATCAATACATCGATACAAAATTCTTTCTTACAACATCGCATAAGTCTCTTATATCTTCGCATTACATAATACTTTCCTTTATACTAGCTATCCCAAATATAGCTTATCAGTCGGCTTCCATGTTATCAAAACATAACATTAAATCTTGCTTCCTTAGGGTTAAGATCTAGGATCTCATCCCTAATTAGTTAAGTCATTATTATTTTGATAAACAAAATAATTCCTTAACTCAAAATAATCATTTACTAATCGTTGCCTTGTTCTGGTCAGCTCAACAATGTTTTTGTAAAACATTAATATCTTTGTATGTACATGTTGTACAATCTCGTACTCTTAGATTTAGCTTCAACATACTTCATATAATCTGTGCTCAAGTTTGCATGCACTAAAAATACATCTGTAAACTTCGCTAATCAAAATAGTCTCTGTGTAGATAGATAAACAATATTATACTTAGACAATTTTCTTAAGTTCTCATCCAGAACTTCATCTTTGGATCATATTGTATTAACACTAAATATATGTTTCCATAATGACAACATCATGATATCCTACTCAGCCAAATTTCCATCAATCTCCCCCTTTGACATCGGTGGCAACATATGGAAAAACTAGCTAAGTCCCAAAAACTTACAACAAAATTTCAAAAACAAAGTTGCAACATTTTGTAACATTGTGTTACATGGCCATTACAATATTTTCAAAAGTCTATGGATCATACATATCTTCTTAACTTATTTCACCATAGGGATACTCCTCCTTTGATTATATTATATCCTTCTTCGCATACATCTATACCTTATACATACAAGCAATTTTCTCATACTATATTACTCCACCTTTGACAAAAATGACAAAGGTGTCAAAATATGTATATATAAAGGTCAAAATTTGTAATATACCTTTTGTCTTCAATTATGTAATGCTAGAAAGATTGGAATGCAATCTGTAAAGTTTTCCTTCAAATTTTCAATCTCTTTATCCCGTGTAATCTTAATAGAATAGGATACACTGAGTAGTGCACATAGCCCATAAGATGCTATCTCAACTGCTCTAAGATTTGGATAGGAAAATTTACCATATGATGTCTTTGAGGAAAGACATTCTTCCAATTGATTCTACACATTACTAATCTTCAAGGTTAAGTGCTCTCTAAGTAGTGCAAACCTCTTTAACTTTCTTTCCTTTTCATTTTCTAATAATCTTATCTCATCATGTATTTTGCTAACTTTCTTCTCAGTATCAGTGATCTTCATGTTAGGATTTTGTAGCTCATTCACTGTGACTTGTAGTTCTACTTCTTTATTCTTCATCTTCTCTGAAATATCTGAGATATGATTGTGTGATAAAACACACTGACTATACAATGCTCTTCCTCTCTCTAAACATTTCCTCAACTCTTTAATGCAAACATCAAGGTTATTTAAATCATTCTTAATGTTTTGACAAGTGGATTGAAATAACTGTGCATCATGAAGTTTTTGTGCTTTCACTAATGCAATGTCAAATAAAGTAGTGAATTCACTGTCAAAATCTTTGATTACCTCTCTTGCCTTAGCTTGCGGATCAAATTCACTAACCTGAGTAGATATAACATTTTGAAGTTTATTTGTTACCTCAAGTAGTGATCCTTCCAAGCTCTTTACTTTCTTTTTCTTTCCAATTATCTTATTCAGGGATGAGATCAACTCTATTTGATCATCATCATCAACTTTAGCTCCCAAATTTTCTAATAATGACTCAATAGGTGACTTTGATGAACTTTCTGTTGTGACCTTCTGTGGTGTGACTAGCTGAATGTGCTGAGGTATAATCTCTGTAGGATTTACCTCTTTTTCTTTACCTTGTTCCTCTTGCACTTCTTTTTTAGTGGCTTATGTTTATGTCTCCTCTAATGCCTTTGTTTCTTCTTCCTTATCTTCTTTCTTATCTTTTTCCTCATCTTCTTCCTCATTTACCATCTCTCCCAAATTGCCAACATCCTCTCCTTGATCTTCAAAAGGATCTTCTTCTCTGTTAATGGTGATGCTAGTGCCTTCTACATGCATGGTTTCATCATCAATTAGTATGGTAGGTGGTGGAACTGGGGTTTGTTCTTGAGGTGGAATCTCTTTCATTTGAGTACCTAGTTCTGTTATTTGAATGTCCCATTCAAATTCACTTAAGGCTTCTCTCGGTACTGAAGTCATCACTTTTATAACTGCTTCCTTAGTTTCCTTGTTAACTTCCTCATAGTTTCCTCCCATAATTAGAACTGTTCTTCTTTTCCTTCTCAAATGGGTATTGAGACTCTTCATTATCTCTTTGAAGTGTTCTTCATCTTTAATTTCATAGAGTTGTCTTACAAACCTTTCTCTTATACCTTTATCTTCTTCTATTTCTCTCTTGTTCTTGTTAATCAATTTCTCATAAAGATCACTTGGTATCTTATCTTTGACATTTTCAAATTTCTGGTCAACAAGGATTGTGTGACTAACAAGTGCATTCTCAAGATTCAGTTTCTCAAACTTGTTGTACATATGATAGTATTTATTTAACTTAGTGAAATCTCCATCATTTATGATCAAAGGATTTACTTTCTCAATCTTAGGCTTCCATTGTCTCTTTTTTTGTTGCTTGCCTTTTCTTCTCCTTGAGATTGACTTGGAACTTGACCTGTCATTTTCTTAATGGGTGTGGATTCTTCTTCTTGTGTCCTTTTTCTTTCCACTGGAGAAAAGATAGTCTTCTTCATTTTTCCTTGTCCACTAACCATTTCTTTTAATCTTTTAGTTGGTGTAGTGGAGGTAGATCTTGTAGATTTTCTTGTGGCTACTACTAGCGGCTTGTCCAATGAAATACGCATTTCACTAGGCTCAATGACATCTTCATCAACATTTTGAATATCTGGTATAGGGTTTCTTTGGATACCAAAGGTGGTACTATTAACACTTCCTTCTGTCCAATATCTCTCATAGTTTTTGATGTCTGCTTTGCAATGTTAAACTCATATTTAGTCATACCTATTTCCTTTAATATATTCTTAATAGTTGTGTCAACCCTTTTCTTAGCTGACTTCTGCAACTGTGACTGGTGTGTTGTACTGAAAATTTCTTCAAATGTTCCAAATCTAGGACTTTTGGAATCTAATTTGCATTTTAGAATTCTGCTCACATATCCTTCAATTGCCTCTTTAGTCACTTCATAATATAGAGGGTCTATGAATTCAATTCTTGGTACTACTACTTCAATATGTGTAAATACTGTATCAACCAAAAAGCATATCTCACTTTTGTATTTCTCAACTATTGAGGGTGGAATTCTTGACCTTTTCTTCATTTCATTTTGAAAATTCTTAATAACAAGTGTGGCACTCTCATTTACTTTATCAATTGGGTGTCAAAGATACATCTTATTGATTATTTCAATTGTAAAAATCTCATCATTCCAATCAGCTCCTATAGTGTAAGGAAATCTTCTCAAAAGGTGGAAAAACATGTAGGTGATTAAAGATGAGAATTTGAATTAGTAATTCTTTGTTTTCTTAATCTTCTCAAGATTTTCAATCAGTTGAATCCTCATAATTTGACTCATGTCAACATCAACTTTATCAACATACATAAGATATGCTTCTGGTACCATACCCGCTACTATATCTTCTCTAGAGCTAGCACATAACTTGGTCACCATTATCTTACACACATACCTAATATCATTTTGCTCAATTTTACTTATTACAATACCTCTTCCATTAAATGAAGATTTAGTGTTGTCTAGGACTATTTTCTTCACATTCTTTTAATTTAGAGGATTTTCATGTTTTTTAGATAAACCTATGACTTCATGAATCAAATCAGCTTTGATATTATCACTCTATTATCCAACCAAAACTTTCCATCATGAATTCTTCTTAAAATGATCTTATTCCATTCATCATTCTGAAATTCATAGTGAAACATATACTTGATAATATCTATTTGACCTAAATTTTTATACCCTTCCTTATAGGTCATGTCCTAGTTGTATATTTTACCATTAGCATGTCTCCTACAGTCTCAAATTTTCACTTTAAGTATCCTTTCACATCTTCCAAATGCAATACACCGTCTAGTATAGATGATAAAGATAGGATAGGGTCTTCCTCAGAGGGTTCTACTGGTTCCCTTCTCACCTTAGGTCTAGGTGTGTCCTTAATGTTATGAACTAGGGATATATCCATAATTGCACTAAAAAATAACTGCTCTAACAATAAACACTTAGTAAAATACCTTGGAATTGTGATTTAGGGCTTCCACATAGATCTGGCAAAAATATGTCTCCAAATCTTTCAAACTTCTTTCAATCTTCACTGAATAGCTCTTTAAAACTCTTGTAAACTCATGAATGATCAAATGATATCTAATAAACTGCTTTTATCTATCAAATCCCTCAAGAAATTGTCATTGCATTAATTGCATAAGTGTATTCATGCCAAAAAGTTGTTCTTGGTTGTCTACAAACTTCTTTCACTTTGTGTACTCTCATACATGCTTATAATTATATGCACTCTTAACCATAGGTTCCTTATAGCGCTTTCTAGCCTATATTAACTTTGAAAGGCTTGATTCAAGTTTTGCTGAACTCTATGTTATTTCAATGCTTAATTTGATGCTAAATTAATAAAATTTGATGCTTAATCAGTTTGAGATGGGTTGAAAATTGATTCCAACTTACTTTCAAATGCTTCACCTGACTGACTTCCTGATATTGTGGATGCACTTGCTTGATCTGTAGCTTTGACAAATATAACTTCTTCCATTTTACTATTGTTTCACTTTTGACTGTTGTTGGTATCCATATTTCTCTTGGTGTAGTTTACATTTCTTCTAGGATTAGGATTCCTCATGTTGTTCATTCTATAATATCCTGTTGTGTGACCCATGTTATTACAAATCTGACAAATTATGATATTCTTTCCATATCTTGGTCCTGACTGACTGATCTTTAATCTGCAATTTCTAGCAATATGTCCAAAATTGTTGCAATTATAACACACAACTCCATTTCTTATATTGTTTGTTGCTCTAGTAGGTCTTTTATCTACAGGGTTACTATTTCTAAACATTCTACTATTATCTTTATTATTAGATCTAGGTTTCTTACAATCAATAGCTCTATGATGAAAACCATGACAATTATAACAATAACCAGAGATAGGTTTGAATTGCTTACATGTACAATCTCTTTTCATGTGTCCAAATGAATTTCATGAAAAAGATCTACCTTTGAATTCATTTTGCATTTCTCTAGGTGATTCATCTTGCTTAGGTTTCTTAGGTACATCTTCAGATTGGTTAGGCTCAACTTTGTTTTGTTTTTCTGCTTCTTTGTTCTTAGGTTGTTGAATTTCCAGATTTGGTTCTTTACATTCTTCAATCTTTTTTGAGAATTTTTCTTCGAAATATCGAAGACAAATTTTATCATAGGAAGGTTTCTAATAAGAAATTTGTTCATCAATCTTTCACTGTTGGAATACAGTTTATCAAGATGTTGCTTGGATTGAGTTAGTTTTCCTTTCACAATTGTATTGTACTTATCATGTTCAACATATTGCAATTTTCTAGACTCAAATTCATATGTTACTTTGGTAAGTTTAGACTTTAGATCTACATTTTTAGAATTCAGATCTGATTCAACTTTTCTATTATCATCTTTCAAGCTTAGCTTTAGATATATAATCTTTAGTTCATGCTTTAGGATCTCATTTCCCTTTTTCAATTTTGAAACTTCGTCACTATACTTGGTTTGACTTGTAGGTTCTTTCTTTGATTTCAGATCTTCTATCTTGTCTTTTAATATCTCAATGTAGTCTTTTGCACTTTCATATTTGTTCTTTAGAGTATCTCTTTCTTTAGTAAGAATATCAATCTTCTCAAGAGCTTCTTCTAGGTTATCCTGCAATTGATCCATATCCATAGAGATCTTACTCAATTTTTTAGGCCTTCTTCGAGTAACCATTCTCTAATGCCAATTGTTAGAAATAGGAAATACTGAGGGTGAATTAGTATTTCACAAACTTTTACTTTTGCCCACTTATGGATATATGTAATCAACTTGTATTAAGTTGCATAAGAAACTAAAATGAATAAACTGAATATAAAACACAACCATAAAATAAAGGAACTAATAAAACCATGTTTGTTCTCAAGGAAACCCCGGCCAAGGGAAAACCCTGGTGGGGATGATACCCATAAATTATCCACTAATTAAAAGTATTTGGTTAAAGATATTGACCCTGTTAGGAGTCTATTACATCTGTATAGTGTCTTGGTCCTTGTTAGAGGACTTTAGGCCTTGTTAGAAGTCTCAACCTTGTTAGGAGTTGGTATTACAAATATGAATGTATGCAAGATGAGCTCATTGCCCAAACATGGAATATACAATAGTACTCTTCAATACAAAAGATAGAATACAAAAACCTTAAACTGTTGCTGAATATCTTCAATATTTTGATCTAGCTTGTAGGCTCTTCACAAAACTTGCTAATAGTTTGCATTGTTCTGATCATATATTAGATTTCGTATAATACATCATCAATTCATCAATACAAAATTCTTTCTTACAATGTCGCATAAGTCTCTTATATCTTCGCATTACATAATACTTTGCTTTATACCAACTATCCCAAATATAGCTTATTAATCGGCTTCCATGTTATCAAAACATAACATTAAATCTTTTTGCCTTAGGGTTAACATCTAGGATGTCGTACCTAATTACTTAAGTCATTAGTTTGATAAACAAAATAATCCCTTAACTCAAAATAATCATTTACTAATTGTTGCCATGTTCTGGTCGGCTCAACACTATTTCTATAAAACATTAATATCTCTATCTGTACATGTTGTACAATCTTGTGTTCTTAGGTGTAGGTTCAACATACCTCATATAATCTGTGCTCAATTTTGCATGCACTAAAAATACATCTATGAACTTCGTTGATCAAAACAATCTCTGTGTAGATAGATAAACACTGTTATACTTAGACAATTTTCTTAAGTTCTCATCTAGAACTTCATCTTTGGATCATGTTGTCTTAACACTAAATATATGTTTCCATAATGATAACATCATCATATCCTACTCAACCAAATTGCCAATAGTTTGTAGCACAATACACATACAACATAAAAAATGAGTTGTCCCTTTTGGACTTATGCAATTCAAAACAAAAGGGAGGTGAGAGCCTGTCTAACTATCTACAAAGATGGAAAAACCTCACCATGAGGCTGTCATACCAATCGCTAGAGAAAAATCTCACCAAAATCTTCATTGACAATATGCACCCAAAGTTATCCCACTTCATGCATTTGAATTGCATAAAAACCTATCAAGATATTAAGGGAAAAGAAATGGATATTGAAAAAGGCCTCTTGGAGGATAGTACCATTAGGCATTACAAGGAAAATTAGCAATACCAACCCAATAATGATCGACCGCAATATTGGAATAAGAACAAGAATGTGGTCACATATGGAGCCACTGACACCAAGAACGTTCAGGTTGTCATAGCTGGTCCTAAACCACCTGCACCTATATGCCAACAACAAACACTAGCCTACCAATAACCCATGCAACATTGCCAAAAATAATCCAACCAATCCAACGATATATTAGTTACCCAAGGAAACAATAAACTGCGCATCCAAAATAATTAGAAATGCATATTCACCCCCCTCGGTGAACCTTTGGATGTAATCTTTCATCGAATTGCTAGCGCCAACTTGATCATTTACCCTTAGAACTAGCCATTTGTTGAATCAATCTCCAAGCCAACATAGTACAAGGATAATGAGTATTGCAATTATCACCATGTTTAGGGACACACCACTATGAAATGCATAAAGCTTAAGCATTATGTCTAAGATCTCATAGATAAAAAGGAGATCACAGTCGATGCACCTATCCAAGTGTCGCCCATGCCAATCTCTAGATATATCAAAATGTGTTTCCTCAACACAACATTGGAAAAAATGTAGTCAATGCCAACCCACCATCCCATAACCAAGGAAAGGGTACACAAGGTGACCATGTTGATGGAAAAGACTATACAACTACCCATATCAATTATGATGATTTTGTCGGTTGCATCTCCCAGGTTGAACCCAATATTAATGTTATACATGTTAAAGGTGCAAAAATTCAATGTGAGGTCACCACCCATAGGGATAGAATCTTTGTTGCCAGTGCTAGTGCAACTTCCACATCCAATGTGCAATATAACCTCTTGGAAAACCTTGGGAATACCACTGCCCAAATCTCTATCCTTGACCTTCTCAGCACACTGCCCATCCACTAGGAAATTCGTAATAAAGCCCTCCAAGAGGAATGTGTCCCCATGATCATTAACACTATCCAGTTTGCAAACCTCGTAGGAAATCTATCCACATCATGCATACTTTCCTTCAAACCATCTGACATGTCATCCGTTGAACCCGATCACAATCTCCCACTCTGCATCGCCATTATGGTAAATGACTTCGCAGTGAAATGGGTCATGATAGATAATGGTTCGGCCCTTAACTTATGCACACTAAAATTCATCCAAAAAGTGGGATACATGGAGGCTGATATATCACATGAGGTCATCACCATTAAGGCCTATGATAACTTGGAGTGTACCTTAGAAGGTACCATTTTGATGCCTATCAAGATGGGTCCAACAATTCAAGAAACCATCTGCCATGTTGTTGATCTTGATCTTCCCTACAAAATCCTCATCAGTCGACCCTATATTCACTCCATCAAAGCTGTCCCATCCACCTACCATTAATGCATACAATTTCCACATCAAGGCACTAAAATCACCATCCATGCTGACCTTGAACCCTTCACATACTATCATGCATTATACACATCATTTCCCCTTTACACCCAATTTCCTAGAATCAATATTGGCACTTATGTCACTAGCTTATCCCAATCGCACTGCGATCCAAAGACAATCCTTGATTCCACCCTTTCCACTATGAACATCAATAATGGGGGCTATGGTGAGTACAGTTTGAATGATGCCTTCATAGTAGGGGTCCTACTGCTTGATCCACATACCTAGGGGTGCTCATGTCACCAAAGCACACTCCCTCAAGTAGAGCCTAAAGTAAATGCAAATGGGTCCATCCACTTTCACTTCACATAGTATTCTGAATAATCAAGAAATGGACCTTGATATCAATAGATGGTTGTATAAACATCCCCCACCCTGTGACACCAAAATCCTAATGTAATTCAAGGATAAATACCTTGCATCATATTAATGGGCTACGAAATAATGGAATTATCAAGGTGGAGGTCTAGGACCCAAAGAAGATGGCATGAAAGACCCATTAGAAGCCTCACAAAACCCAAGACATCAAGGCCTTAGATTTAACACCCCTCTCCTGCATATACAGGGCCGTAATGCCACAAATAGGGGTACCAATTTTCTCAATGTTACCCTCTTGAATATCCAGGATGAAGTCGTAGAAATCCAAGAAATCCCTAAAGAGGAAGTGAATAAATCTTAAAATGATATATTCGATGATGAAACCTTCCTGGGAAATTTTTTTCTCCATCAAATCACCATTAACCTTATCAAAATCCCCCTCATCCACCCTGAACTCACAGACTGGGACCAACCAAGCATTGCACACATTGATGAGTTCCGAAGCAAAGAAGCGCTCCTAAGATTCATGGGAGAATCAGATCAATAGCAAGATAGAGGGCATGAATCAACACATGTTTATAAGTTGGACCCCAAGGGATACTTTTGGGAAGAGGAAGTCTTTAGCCACAAAATTAAAAATAGAAAAGAAAAGAATGAGTGTTTTTGTGAAAACCCCTCTGGGGAACGTTCTGACTCCAAAAAAGTAAAAACAAAGGGTGTGTCTCCTAGTGAAAACCTCTTTGAGGTGCTAGAAGATGAAGAATTGTATTTTCCTCCTATCCACAATTACAAACCAGAGTAGTCCTCCATACTCATTGAAGACACCAATCCCATCAACTTGGGAACTAAAGAATGCTCGAGAATAACATACATCGCAACATCCCTAACTGAGGGAGAAGAGACATCTTTGATGACACTTGTACAAGAGGCAACCTTAAATTTTGCATGGCCATACGCTCACGTGCCTGGGTTGGATCTCAACCTAGTCGTTCATCACCTTGTAGTAGACCCAAGTGAAAAATCAGTCAAGAAGAAGCTTCATAAGATGCATCTCAAGGTAGCCCTATTGGTTAAAGCAGAACTTGAAAATCTCTTGCAAGAAAAAAATCATTCAAGATATTGATTATTTGGAGTGGATGTCTAACATGGTACTAGTGACCAAGCCATCAGGGGAAATTAGGATCTGCATAGACTTTAGAGACCTTAACAAAACATTCCTAAAGGATGATTTCCCCTTTCCAAACATAGATATGATCATGATATTGCTATTAGGATTCAACTATGTAGTTTTTTGAGTCAAACTCATTGACCCATGTTTCATTTGACTTGCTATGGAAAATATATCCTACTTATCAATAGATATGATTGTCAATCTCACAACTGGTCATGAGATGCTATCACTCATGGACATCTTCTCAAGGTACAATCAAATCCACATAGTGGAAGAAGACTAGCATAAAACAACATTTATAACACCATGGGGCACCTTTTGTTATAATATGATGCAATTTGGGTTAAATAGTACAAGAGCTACTGATCAGAGAGCAATGACAACCATGTTATACAAAATAATATACAAGATACTTGAAGACTATGTAAATGACATTCTAGCCAAATCAAAGACACTATTGGAACACCTCAACATTCTTGAGTGTGTGTTCAATCACTTACATCATTATAGTTTAAAGTTAAACCCAAAGAAGTGTGTCTTCAGTGTAACATTAGGTAAGTTAATGGGGTTCATTGTATCAACCATAAATTTTGCATGGTCTTACACTCACATGCCTAGGTTGGATCCCAACTTGGTCGTTCATCACCTTGCAATGGACCCAAGTGCAAAACCATTTAAGAAGAAGCTTCGCAAGATGCATCCCAAGGTAGCCATATTGGTTAAAGAAGAACTTGAAAAGCTCCTGCAAGAAAAAATCATTCGATATATTAATTATTTGGAATGGATCTCTAACATGGTACTAGTGACCAATCCATAAGGGGAAATTAGGATCTACACTGACTTTAGAAACCTTAACAAAGCATGCCCAAAGGATGATTTCCCCTGTTGAACATAGATATGATCATCAATCTCACAACTGGTCATGAGATTCTATCACTCATGGATGACTTCTTAGGGTACAATCAAATCCGCATAGTGGAATACGACTAGCATAAAATAACATTTGGGTTAAAGAATGCAAGAGATACCTATCAGAGAGCAATTACATCCATATTCCACAACATGATACACAAGATACTCAAAGACTATGTGGATGACATTCTAGCCAAATCAAAGACATGGTTGGAACACCTTGACAATCTTGAGCATGTGTTTGATTGCTTACATCATTATGGTTTAAAGTTAAACCCAAAGAAGTGTGTCTTCGCTATAACATCAGGTAAGCTATTAGGGTTCATTGTATCAATGTGAGGCATCAAGATTGATCCCAAGAAATTCAAGGCCATAATGTACATGCCTCCACCCCACACACTCAAGCAAATAAGGAGCCTATAAGGAAAACTACAATCCATTTGTAGATTCATATCGCAGTTGGCCGAAAAATGTCAACCATTCACACATTTGCTTCACAAGGATATCAGTTTCAAGTGGGACCCAATTTGTCAACGGAGTTTTGAGAATCTTAAAGAATACTTTGCCAACTCACCTATTCTTGTGCCACCAACACCAAGATTCCCTCTCATCTTATACATTTCAGAAACTACTACAACATTGGGGGCACTACTAGCCCAACTTGATGATAATTGAAAGGAAATAGCCATCTACTACATCAGTTGCACACTTGTCAACTATGAGTTGAACTATTCACCTATGGAGAAGGCATATATTGTAGTGGTTTTTTCCACTCAAAAGCTTCTACATGACATGCTCAGCCACATCGTAAAGCTCATTTCCAAAGAAGATCCATTGAAGTACCTACTCTCAAGAACAACACTTATAGGCCAAATGAAAAAATGGGTTATGCTTTTGAGTGAATTTGACATCCAATATATCGACTAGTTGAGCCACTCTTGGTAGATACATACCTATTGGTAATGGATTTCCCTAATGAATACCAATGCATGGTCGAAGAACAACTGACATGGAAGATATACTTTGATGGCTCTTACATATCTCATGGATCAGGAGCAGGAATCCTCTTTGTCACTCCCTAAGGTGATTACATCCCCATATCATTCAGGATGGGATTCCCTTGTACTGATAACATTTCAGAATACAAGGTGCTCTTCTCAAGCCTCAAAATAGCTATCCAATGAAATATCACAAATTTGCTAGTGTTCGGGGATTCACAAATCATCATCAAGCATGTCGTGGATGAATTCCAAAAAAAAGATGACAAATTTTAATTGAATCAGTGGTTATCTATTGTGATAATACAAGTGCCATTAATATTTCCAAAAGCTTGGTGATGCACTCTAAGACTAAGCATATAGCTATCAAATATCATTTTCTTAGATAACAGGTAAAGGAGAAGGAAGTAAAGTGGAGTATGTACCAACTAAGGAGTAGGTTGATATTTTCACAATGCCATTACCTAAGGATTCTTTTGAGTATCTAAGAGGTAAAGTAGGGGTTATTCTCCTATCTATTGTAAATTTGGAGAAAATTTTGTTGCATCAATCAATCTATATTCCAGTGAATATCTTAAGGGTTGGATTGATGTTGTGAGGCTACTCCTTAGGGGGAGAAGTCTATGAAGTGTTGAGTTGAGTCAAAGTACAACAAAGAATATTTTATGTGTGTTTGACACCTTTGGTATTATTGTCAAAGTGAGAGAGAATGTAAAGAAAAAGAATGTATGCAAGGAAGATTGTTTAGAAGTGCAGATGAGAGAAGTTCAATGAAAGGGTGAGTAATTGCAAGATCAACTGATAGAAAGAAGTGGGAACATTTTTCTGTTCCTAGTGTTGTTGGTATTGACAAGAATGTTGTCATGAAAACATGAAGAGAGTTTTTCCATCAATGAAAAAGGGGGTATTGGTGGCATAATTAATGCTAACTGATGCACTAATTGTAAATGATTACTAGTGTTGTAATCAAATAGATTTGATTGCATTATGATCAGTTATTGAGTTGTCATTGATGTCAAGTATTGGCATACGTTTGCTAGTATGTTGTTGAATACAAGAATGATGATCAAGGTGTTTTGGTAAGTTTTAGTTGTAGAAATTCATATGGGAGACTTGGGAATGTCACATAATGTTAAACACATGACTGCTACTGTTGATATTATCTGGTAAGTAAGATATGATCGACGGAAGGTTAATAGTGAAACTGTTGGTATAGTTATCGACAGGTGATAGGCGATTTGAGTGGTTTGTCAAATCTATGTTGTTTCTTGTAATGCAGTTACATGATATAGTTTATAATAGTGTTTGTTACAATCACAACTCATTTGGATGACTAGAGTGGAAGATAGAAGACCAGAGAATAGAGTTAGAGTTGTTAATAGGTTGAAGTGTTAAAGTTCTTGAGCGATAGTATTAAATCTCTGATTGGTGATCGGTGAAGGTGTTATGGTGAATTAGGTTAAGTGATTCATGATCTGATGACATGTATTAAAGATTGATGGTGATGATCTGGTATCACATTGTTCAATGCTAGTGTGTGGTAGAGATTCAAGAGGAATCAAGTGTATGGTCAAAATGTGTTTAACTCCTAGACTCAAATTTCCATGTAAATCATTTTGATAGCCAATGTGGTATAGAAAATTTATTGTATACATTTAATTTTGTTGTGTGATGCGCTGGATCCAAGTGTGAAGATTGAAAGTTAAATTGTAAGTCATTTAGGGAAATCCTAAAGCGGTAGAAAATTGAAAGGGCTTGATAAAAATTATATATTGGATGAAGTTAAAAGTTTCTAGTGTTGATCGTGAGTTGAGAAAGTGCGGTGTAAAGTGTGGGTTGTGATCAAGCCAGGGAAGAGATAAGTGTATCGAGAAGGCATTATGTACTTCAAAGGATCTAATCAAGCAGAGGTGGTGATATTTTACATATTATTATTCCTCTTGTTACCTAATAATTACAACAGTCAAAATCCCTTAACAGCGTGCATCCTAGAAGGTCCCTATTGTAAATCCTCTAACAAGGTGGCACATTAGTTTGTATTTGAAGTCCTCTAAAAAGGATTCTCTTAACAAGGTAAAGGTTTTAACAGGCCTAAAGATAAATACCTTAATCTGGTAGTACCTAACAGTGGTTTTGTAAAAATCCTAACAGAGTTAAGCTCCTCACAGAGCGTACTTCAAAAAAGTACATCATTTAGTGGGTACTAATCCCCATCGTGGTTTTTCCCCAATTCGCATTTTCATGAGATAAACATTTGTGTCAAGTGTTTCATTATTTTGTGGGTTAACTTATGGTTATGATTTTCATTTTTTTCTATTAAAGATAAACTTGTGAATGTTATGGTAAAATTTAAAAGGATAAAAAGTTGGATAATTAGTTGATTACTGATTCACCCCTCCCCTCTTAGTAATCTAATCTTAGGATTAACAATTGGTATCAGAGCTAAGTTCCTCTATTGTGGTGAAGTTTAACAGCTTGAGGAAAAGATCCAAAGATGATGCAAAAGGAAGGTCCTAAGTTTACAAGAGAAAACTATTTAGTATGATGTGT
Organism: Chamaecyparis obtusa; assembly: GCA_027943335.1. NCBI lineage: Eukaryota > Viridiplantae > Streptophyta > Pinopsida > Cupressales > Cupressaceae > Chamaecyparis > Chamaecyparis obtusa. Next base: position 252,951 of record BSBK01002462.1, on the reverse strand, counting down.
CTGAATGAAGTTATACCCCAAAGGTATGGGTAATCAGTATTGGGATCATGTGTTTACTAATTATCTTGTCCCATTGGGAATCCTAACTCCATATCAATTGAAGATTAGACATAAACACACTGATATTGTCAAAGACATTGCAAGTACTCTAGTAGATGCAAAATTAATAGATGTCAAAGACTTGGATGCTACTCATGAGATGTGGGAAAAGTTTAGAATTGTCTATGGTGGAGATCAACATGTGCAGAAGGCAAAAGTTGATAGTCTGAGAGGAAAATATGATGAGATGAGAATACAAGAAAATGAGAAAATAAAGAAATACATTCAAAGGATCAAAGAGGTTGTTACTGCTATCACAGGTGCTAGAGGTAATCTTCCCAAGGAATATGTGGTAAGAAAAGCATTAAGAACTCTTTTACCTCAGTATGCTATTATATTTTTAGCTATTCAAGAGATCAGATCTCTAGGAACTATTGTTGTCATCCTTTATGCTTTAATAGGAAAGTTGATTGCATTTGAATTAAGTGTTACAAGTAGTGGTTTTCATTGCACCAAAAGATCGACTTGTTAATGTCTGATACAACCACTAGACTTATAGAAGACACAGGAGGTGGTTAAGCCATGTCACAAATCTTGAGAGGAGTGCTGACTATTTTTCCAACAATCTCCCCCTCAGCGTTACCCGAGGGGATTTGAACCTATGACCAAGCTCTGATACCACTTGTTACAAGTAGTGGTTGCTGTTGCACCAAAAGATCGACCTATTAATGTCTGATACAACCACTAGACTTATAGAAGACACATGAGGTGGTTAAACCATGTCGCAAATCCTGAGGGGAGTGTTGACCATTTTCCCAACATTAAGCAACTATGACAATAGTATGCCTAAATTTGAAGATGATTTCAAGTCATCATTGACTATTGCACCTTCTAGGAAAGGAAAGGAAATATCTAACAACTCTTCAACATTTTATTCTAATGATTATGAATCTGTAGTGTTTGAAGAAAGAGAGAAAAAAGAATTGGAAGCATTATTTTCAAAAATATTACCTAGAGGAAAAGGCAAGTATAAGGGTAAGCTACCTTTGAAATTCTTTGCATGTAATAATTGGACATATAGCCTCTAGATGTCATGATAATAACATGAAGGATAAACCAAAGAGATTCAAAGGAAAGGATAAGAAAGCATGTCAACTTGCTAAGGAAGGTGTTACTGATGAAGAATCTGATTGTAAAGATGAAGAAGAAATTGGCTTTGTTGTCGTAAAAGAACCCTCAGAAGTAGGTGAAAAAGAATTAGTATCTAACATGAATCACAACGGTGATTGGATTATTGACAATGGATAAACTGATCACATGACCAATGACATAAACACATTCATTAATATTGAGGAATGTGATGGAGGTTCAGGGATATTTGGTAGTGATGATCTATGTATGGTAAAAAGTAAAGTTTCCATTTCTTTAAATGACAAGACAAATTGTGATGATTTTTACTGGGTTGATGATTTAAAGTACAAATTGTTAAGTGTTTCTTAGTTAAACAATAAAGGATATAGATTGGAGTTCAATGAAGGTGTATGCAGGATCATCAAGAAATCAGGAGAATTAATTTCTACCAGTGAACAAACCAGAGGTAACTTGTTCCATCTAAATTTTACTATTAAGAGTTGTTTGATTGCTAAGGTAGAAGATTGTTGGTTATGGAATACAAGGTTTTGTCATGTTAATTTTGATAACTAGGCCAAAGTTGGTAAGATGAAGATAGTAAGAGGTTTTTCTAATCTAGTAAAGCTAAAATATGTGATGTGCAAAGAATGTCAGCTTGGGAAGTTAACTAGTTCAAGTTTTATTAGTAAAAATTACTCTTCTGAAAGTATCTTAGATTTGGTTCATACCAATCTGCTTTCTCCAATGAGAACTCAAAGTTATTATAGTCATAAGTATTTTATGTTGCTTGTTGATGACTATTCTAGAATGATGTGGGTTTTTTTTTCTTAAGCATAAATCAAAAGCTTTCTACATGTTCAAGATCTACAAAGCTAGAGTGGAAAAGGAGACTGGTAAGACCCTGAAATGTCTTAGATCTGATAGAGGAGGTGAGTTCACTTCACATGAGTTTATTTCATATTGTGAAGAAAATATGAAGAATAGGGAATAAAAAGACAGATGTCAATTCCTAGGACACCTTATCAGAATGATATTGTTGAAAGAAGAAAAAAATATTTATTGATTGTGCTAGGATTTTGATAACTCAGAAAGGTGTTGCACAAATATTTTGGAGAGAAGCAGTAAGTACTATAGTTTACACATTGAATGTAATTCAATTAAATAAAGGTAAAAACAAAACTCCTTATGAGTTGTGGCATGGTTGATCTCCCAGTGTGATCTGTTTCAAAATATTTGGAAGTAGATGCTACATAAAAAAATATGAACATTCAGGAAAATTTGATCGAAAAAGTGATGAGGGAATTGCTAGGTAACTGAGGGGGGGGGGGGGGGGGGTGAATCAGTTAAGTCCAGTTATTCTAAAGTCCCAAATGCTCCCAAATTTATATAATAAATCTTTCAAATCAATTAATCAACTCAGTAAAATATCAACCGTGTCTTTCTGTTCATCTACATAATAACAGTAAATTAAATATTGTGTTTACCAATCAATCTAGTTATAGTAATGTGTAAATTTAAATAGCAATTCATCACATCCATACACATATAACACTTTGATTTTTAATGTGGAAACCCTGTTAAGGGAAAAACCACTTGGGATCGATTACCCAAAATAATTCACTCTTTTGAAGTGAGCTCAGTTAAGAGCCAACCCTGTTTAAGGTTACAAAACACATTGTGAGGTGTGACCTGGTTAGAGGATTTATCACTAATAGTTATCCCTTAACCAAACATTCACTGTGGGGTCAACAAGAAAACAATCAAAATTTATTGAGTGTCATATTGAAATATAAAGACTATTAAGTCCACTTGGTGAAGAGATTTATCTGTAGCAATGGTTAAACTATTACAATAATGATCTGATTTAAATACAACTTACTTTTTAGATTTTCAGATCTATGTTAATTTTAATATACCTCTGGCCAATAATCTCAATTAAATTCCTTATATCCTTCAACTCTGATCTGCTTGGTAGTTCCTTTCTTTGTCACTCGGCGTTGTCTGCAGATTTTCTCAGTTCTATCTTCAACCTGTTTAACCAGCTCTCTTGAATGCAATATACTCGCGTGCATTCCATAAGTCAATCTGAATTTCTTATCTCCTTTTATAAACATAATAAATCATTTTATTTCCAGCCCTAGATTTTGCCTCTTAATCTTCACTGTTGATTTTGCTTCTTTAACCTTCCTCGACTATTGTGTTAGTAATATATTTCATTCTCCTTCATCTAATTATCCTTGAATTTTGTCAGTTGTTTGATCATCATAAAAAAATTATCTTTATCCTTGGAATCATCAACAATTGTCCAACTCATCATCTTTAGTTAGAATTCAGTCATTTCATTATTCCTTTTACTCGGTCAATATCGTAGTGCACCGGTGATTGCTAACTCAATTACCACTATACTCGGTATACACTATATTTTCTCGATGTATACTGAATTCTTCATTTATCGACCACATAAACTTGTACTCTTCAATATTTTACAAAATCATGTAATACAATCAAATCAATCACATAATGTCATAGAATCATCAATAAGTTACCGAATGACTACCATATCCATATCTTTCTCATACATCTCAAATTCATTTAGATATCTCATTCCTTCACCATTATTTCATTCTTAAGATTTTTGTAACCATCATGATAAGTACAGTCAAAACTAGTTGACATCAATGACAATAAACTAACTGATTTAATGTACCACATAAACCTTTGTAGCTCGGTGATCATCAATCATAGTCTTTCAAATATCCAATTAGTTGTCAAACTTTCCTTCAAGATATTCAATCAATTATAGTCTACCAATCTTTCCCTTTTGCATTGATGGAAACACAATATGAAATATGTCATAGGATACCAAATATCTATTCTACAACTTTCTATGCAAATGTTGTAACTCAGTAAGCTCTCCCTAGCTTAGGCATTTAATATGTTTAATCACTACACAACATATGTGTCTCTCTTTTTCGATAATCTCTGATGTTTCTCTTTTATTTTCTCTCCCTATGGATAGATATATCATGTACATTTCTCTCCCTTTGTGTATTAAATATGATATTCCCTCTCCCTTTGACAAGAATGCCAAAAATAAATCATCTATTCGGTAGCCAAATCAATATCTTTGGTGTTTGGTTCAAATTTAAGTACCTTGCATGTACAGATATGCAGTTTCAGTTTGTCTTTCGACTTTCACAACCTTAGGAAATCCAAAGTGTGAACATCATGCATCAACATCATTTGATATTATGATAAAGTATAGGTTGATGCAATCTCCTAATTGTATGCACCCTAAAATGGTCACCTAGACTTTGGGCCCCATTCTTGCAATTTATCAAATCCCTGAATCAATATTTTCAAAAAATCAACATTTTATCAATTATATCAATTTCCTTGATCAAGCCCTGTTTTATCATTTTCAATTATTCCTTGGGCTAACCATTTTATCCTAAGTCTTTATTTATTCAAAAGGAATATTTCCTCCCCTTTTAATAAATAAAAATCCCCCACCTTTCATCTTATCCTAAGTTGCACAAATAAAACATTATTCCTATTTTATAAAAAGAAGAAAAGTACTTTTGTCTCATATGGACACAAAAGTCAACTCTTATTTTCTCATTGGAGGATACTTGTGCACATGGATTTCGCCTCTTTGATGCTCCACCATTGATTAAGTCTTTTGCCTCTTAATCTCCATGGTCCATTTCTCCTCATTTCCTATAAAAGAAGAGCTCTCTTCCTCATTCTAGGTCATTCTTTTTAATGCTAATGTTATGCTGCAGGTTTTCTAGGTTATTTGGAGCTCTTTGAAGACATTTTTGCATTCAAGCTTTGAAGACATTGTTGTTACATTTCATTTTATCTTTCTTTCTTTCTTTCATAGTTGCATTATCATGGCATTCATAGTATAGATTTCCTTCATGCTTTAGATTAATCTCACATAGCTTAATTAGGAAGGATTGTAATACTTGTTCTTTCCTTTCATAGCATAGCTTGCATATTTCATTTCCATAGCTTAGCTTGCATATTCACTTTTAGTTGCATTGCATTGCATTTTCATTTGATTCTTGGGGATATTGGCATTCTTGCCCTTGTCTTCATTTGAATCTCTCATTGTGTGGTTGACTAGCAAGGTCATAAGTTTATTAGCTCTAGCTGAGAGCAATTTCACAATCTTGCAACTCCATACATAGAGAGCTCTAGGTCGCTATTGAAGGTTTTCCCTTTCATGGATTTCCTTTGATGTAATGACTTAGAGAAGTGCACTACTTTTATGTGTACACTAATCACCTTAGTGACTGATAGATAGGAGATGGACTCCTAGTCTTCTTTTAAAGTACTCAAATGTGTCCTTCGGTAAGGCTTTAGTAAATATATCAGCAAGTTTCTCTTGCGATTTCACATACTCCAATTTTACTTGCTTTTCTTGTACTTGTTCCCTCAAGTAGTGATACTTTATAGATATATGTTTTATCTTTACATGCATCACTAGATTCTTAGAGATGTTTATTTCACTTTCGTTATCACAATATATTATCATTGGGTCAGTGATCTCCTCATTCATACCTTTCAAAAGTTGTTCGATCATCCATGCAATGATCGAACAATTAGCAATAATAGTAACATATTCTACTTTTTTAGTGGACTAAGAAATGCATCCTTTCTTCTTACTTATCCAAGTAACCAACCTTTCTCCCAAAAATAATGCTCCACCAGTAGTCCTCTTTCTATCATCAATGTTTCCATCCAAATCAATATTAGTATAAACTTTCAGTTCAAATTTTCCTTCTTTATTATACCACAAACTATAGTTTTCAGTGCTTTTTAAGTATCTCAAAATTCTTTTCATAGAAGTCAAGCGTGATTCCTTACGATTAGCAGAAAATCTTGCTACAATTCCAACCACATGTGCAATGTCTGGTCTACTATGTACAACATACATTAATTTTCCAATCATTGATCTATAAAAGGTTTGATTTACCTTGGTTGACTTGTCATCCTTTGTCAATTTTCATCTGATGACCATAGGTGTGTCGAATGGTTTTGATTCCTCCATACTGAATGTCTTCAACACTTCTTTGATGTACTTTGATTATGTAATGTATATGCCTTCATTCTATTGAAATATTTACAAGCGAAGAAAAAATTTGATCTCTCCATATATCGACATTTCAAATTATTTTCTCATTTCATCAACAAATTATTTGCATAAGTTATCATGTCCTCCATATATGATATCATCAACATAAATTTTAGCAATAAGAATCTTGTCATCAACTTCACCTTTCAAATATAAATTGTTGTTGTCACTAGTTTTAACAAATCCAATACTAACGAGAGAGGAATGCAGTCTTTCATACCATGCTCTCGGTGCTTGTTTTAGTCCATATAGTGCTTTGTGCAACTTACATACCATATTCCTTAGATTTAGATCAAAAAAACCTTCAAGTTGTTTAATGTAAATTTCTTCTTCAAGTATCCCATTTAGAAATGCAGATTTAACATCCATATAATAAATTTTAAATCCTTTATAAGAATCATATGCAAGCAATATTCTTACTCCTTTAAGTCTAGCAATGGGTGCAAAAGTTTCTCCATATTCAATTCCTTCTTCTTGTGCATAACCTTTGCATACTAGTCTTGCTTTGGTCCTTGTGACATGTCCATTCTCATTCAATTTGTTTCTAAATATCCATTTGGTTCCAATCACATTTTTGTCTTTCAGTCTCAATACCAATGTCCATGTTTTGTTTTTCTGTATCTACTCAATCTCTTCATTCATAGCCTTAATCCATTCATCATTTTCAAGTGCATCTTTTACAATTTTAGGTTCAAATTCACAAACTAAGCATGTATTGTTTCTCAACTTACTTCGTGTCATCATGCCAACTCTCTTATCACCAATTATCTGATCTTGTGGATGATGTCTTCTTACATATCTGGCAAGTACAAGTTCAGTTCTTTGGTCTTCAATATGTTCTCCACTCGGTGCATGATCATGATCTTCATCTATAATAGTGTGTTGATTCTCAGTCTGTAAAGATTGTTGCTTGGTAGCATTACCCTGTTGCTCGATAACACTAGGTTGTTGCTCAGGTAGAGTGTCTGGTTCCTCAATGTAAACAAATCTACCATAGTCTTTCGGTTCCTTTTTACTTTCTTCATCATTTTTCTCAGCAAATTCATCAACTCTCACATTTACACTTTCAATCATTTTGTTAGTAGCTTTATTCAAACATTTGTAAGCTTTGCTTTTAGTAGAATATCCTAAGAATATTCCTTCATCACCTTTTGAATCAAATTTTCCATTTCTATCATCTTTCAAAATGTAACATCTACTTCCAAATATTCTAAAATAACTCACCTTAGGTGTGTAGCCATACCATAATTCATAAGGTGTCTTGTTTGATTCTTTTTTCAGTTGAACTCAGTTCAATGTATATACAATAGTAGTAACATCTTCTCTCCATTTTATTTGTGCAACATCTTTTTCAATCATCAGTGTTATAGCACAATCCACAATAGATCCATTTCTCCTTTTAGCAATTCTATTATGTTGGGGTATCCTCAGTGCAAAAACATGTCTCTTCATTCCATGCTCATTACAAAATTTAGTGAACTCATAAAAAATGAATTCACCACCTCTATCTAATCTCAAGCATTTTAGTTCTTTACCAATTTCTCTTTCCACTTTTTCTTTATACCATTTAAACATTTTAAAAGCTTTAGGTTTTTCTTTTAAGAACATGAAAGTCATCATCCTAGAAAAGTCATCAACAAATAAGATACAATATCTATCTCCATAATAACTCTAAGTTCTCATAGGACCACAAAAGTCAGTATGTACTAACTCTAAAATAGCATTAGATGAAAAGTGTTTGCTCTTAAAATTAGATTTTGACATCTTTCCCATTTGACATTGTTTACACATAGCATGGTCAGGTTTAGATATGTTTGGTAAACCTCTGACTCTCCTTTTCTTACTAATCTTAACCATGTTGTCAAAATTCACATGACATAGCCTCTTGTACCATAACCATACATCTTCATTTTTAGCCAACAAACAAGAAGTTTCAGCATTGTCAAGATAGAACAAATTACCTTTAGATTGTTCACTAGTACCGACCAAATTTCCAACTTCATAAAAAATCTTCACCTTTCTATTTTCAAATGTAATTCAGTGACTTGTGTTATTTAGTTGTGCTACACTCAATAGATTATAATTAAGTCCTTTCACCCAATATGAATTCTCACATCTGATCTTATTGTTCAACAATATAGACTATTTTCCTTTTACTAGACAAAGTGTATCATTTTCCATTTTAACAGATCCTCCATTATAGTGTTCAAGGTATTCAAATTTTTCTTTATCACCAGTGATATGATGTGTAAAACCACTATCAATAACCCAGTATCATTCTTGCTAACTTTATAAATAAGTGTTGTATCAACATCTTTGAAGTCTTATTAGGAAATTAAGATACTAAGAGGGGGGGTGAATCAAAATATTTAAAAATTTTACACTTTGAAACCAATTCAACATGTATATCATAAACATAAACTTCAATGTTGAAATAGATCTAACTACTAATCACATCCATGAAAATGAAACACATAACACAAAGATTTTGGTAATCCAGAAACCCTTGAAAGGTAAAACCGGGGTGGGGATGACACCCACAAATCTTCACTACTACATCAATAAAGTGTACATGTTAGGACTACAAAGTTTTGATCACTTATGATGATAAAAATTGTGAGGGCTCTTCCCTTCTAAGAGCTTTTAGACTTATACAATCTACCTTGATTAAAGGATTTAAACTTACAACTAAGTAAGCACTCTATTAGGAGATTTACAAAGGCCTGTTAGGACCACTCTATTAAGATATTTACCTTGATTCACTTGCTAGAATGTATCGGTACCTGATCCTTCAAGTTTTACTTCAAATGCTGATAACAGATCTCATATTTCTAATTCTTATCTGATCTCAAAATCAAATATAACTTTGTTTTGTCCTTCAATGCTCTACTCAACCACTCTATCTAATCTTAGCATCTAACATTCAAAACATTGCTTCTATCTGCATACATGTGAGATCTCCTTATTTCTCAATTCTTATTAGGGTTTTGATGTCACCTTAAATAAATAACTGATCAAGCTTCTAGATCAAGATCAACGATCTAGATTCATCACTTTTTCCGCTTAAGTATTCCCTTTTTCTGATTGGTTACATCACTTGCATAGGGATTAATGATCAAAATCATAATGTACAATCAAATATTTCATGGAGCAATCTTTCAAAAGGCAGGTTAAAACTATGCTTCACTTTGTTGGGCAAGTGGAATCTCATTCTTCAAATTCTGAATTCCTTTCATCTCGTTCTTCGAATTCCACCTTGAATCTCATTCTTCGAATTCCAACTTTCATCTCATTCTTTGAATTATCTCAATGATCATTAAAACATGCATAAAAGTCAGCCAAAATGGTTTACCTAGGTGTTTTTGCCATTCCAAACACATATACCAAAACTGGTTCACTTAGCAAATGAAGTCTCTGGTGTTAGGTCAAAACTATTCTCCATATACTGGCACTCGACACTAACTATTCTATACATCTCGGCATTCATACTACTTGGTAACTACTTGTTTTTTTAGTGACCACTAACTTGCTCGGTAGTAACTACTGCTCATAACATATACAAAATACAAGTCCATACATTACTCGACCTTAGTAGGGTGGCTCAGTCACAGTGATGACCAACCAACTCTGCCTTGATAATAACTAAGTATTTGACACTAATATACAACATAACTTGGAGATCAACAATCTCCTTCTTTGACATTAGTGGAAAAAACACTTTTTGATGACTTCACATTACGTAAACAAAATAGTACCTTGTACTTCAGTACTCCCCCTAAGACTGTGACTTAGTCTTCAAAAAGACTTCATTATATGTACATGATATATAAATCACTCTAACATACAATGAGTATACATTACATTTCAAAATAGTATGTCATACCTTTATACATTTCCATCTATCTCCATCTATTTTTGCCTTTTTGTCTTCATCTATTTTCCCCTTGTTTTTATCACTTTGAGCTACTGAGGTGTTGGGGCCGTTAGATAATATTTGTTCAAAAATGGTTTGTGGAGTTGTCGAATCATTGCTAAATAATTTTCCCAACCATATCTAATAGACTCCAAAACCTGTAATTTGATTTCTAGCTAAGCAGCTAGATCAACCAAACTTTTTGCAATAGAGAGATGAGGATCTCTCTATACTAACTCTTTTGTTGTTGCCAATTATCTCTGCATGACCTCCAAATGAGGTATCAACATTTTTTGTATAGATATTAATTTGACCCTTTATCTTTCCATCATTAGCCATCAGCTCGGCTAATCTCCCTTATGAATGAGTCAACCTAGTGAAATGAATAGAGCTGGAACTTGCATCCATGTTCAAAGAATGTCCTATTGACTTCAAATCCAATTGTAGCTTCTCAATAAGCTGTTGATTCTCCTTTGTAAATGTTTCTACATTACATAGCTATTTGTACAAAGAATGAACATTTTGTACAACTTCTTCCAAGTTACTTACAAGGACCTAAAGGAGTTATGCACAAAGTTCCAAATGATCCATCTCTCTTCATCAATATATTACCCCCAAGGTAATGGGAAAGTCGAAGCCACAAATAAAAAAATCTTGAAGATATTGAAGAGAGCTGTGGACAATTCAAGTAGAGATTGGCATATAAAAATAAACCCGACCTTATGGGCTTATAGGACAAGTATCAAAACGCTAAGAGGAGCTACACCATTTTCCTTAGTCTTTGGAACAAAAGAAGTTTTACCTTTAGAGGTAGAAGTTCCATCCTTAAGAGTATCTCTATGTGGCTTGATAAGTGAGGAAGATTATAGAGTTTCTAGGTTGCATGAACTAGAACTGCTAGATGAGAAACATCAACAAGCATTTGATCACTTGAAAGTATATCAAAACCAAATGTCAAGGGCTTATAACAAGCACATCAAGTCAAGAACATTCCAAATAGGTGACTTAGTTTTGCGAGAGAATCCCAAGAATCAAGCAGAAAGAGAAAATAAAGGAAAATGGGAAGAAAACTGGTTAGGACCTTTTGTGACCACTTCATCTTTTGGGACTAGTACCTATAAGTTAGCTGATTGTAATGGAGAAGAGTTACATGAACCTATCAATAACATTCATCTCAAAAGGTTCTACACATGAAGAAGATGAAAGAGGATAAAGAAAAAGTGTATTAGAGAATCAGATGGGAAAGCATCCTATTTATTATACATAGTCAAAAGAGATCTTGAAAATACCAAAAACATTAAAAAGTAGAAAAGAGAAAACAAATTAGAATTGCAGAAAAGATAAAAAACTATGGAAAATTGAGCACGAAGAAAGCTAAAAACATTCATATATGATTCTTAAAAAGATGTTGTCTTGGTGAAAACCTAGCAAATAGGCGCCTTGATAATGTGAAAAAGTAAAAAAATTGAAAAAAGAGAAAATACAAAAAAAAATAAAAAAAGAGAAAAAGTGCCTTAGTGGAAACCTAGCAAATAGGTGCCTTGGTAGCAAAAAAAGAAAAAATCTTTAAAAATAGAAAAATAAAGCAAGATCCAGTCAATTGGTGAAAACCTGGTAAACATGCACCATTGAAAGTCCAAGTCAGTCACATACCTAGTAGTCATCCTTGTAAATATTGCATTCGCCAGCATTTGTATATATTGCATAATAAAATCCCACAGTTGCATTTGTAAGTACCTAAAGATTTTGGTCACCTAATCTGCAAATTGTCCTAAGTCCAACTTTGAAATCATATCAAACTGGGGGCAATCTACTCTAAAGGAGGAAGGATTCATCAAAAGAAAACTTCAATCAATCATCAAATCAATTCATCAAAAATGCAAGTGAAACACTCAATCAAATTCTCATTACAATCCAATTTGAACTCAACGCAAAAATTGATTCGAGATCTTACATGACCCTATATTTATCAGGATTAAAAGTATGAAATGGATGGAACTACACTTGAAATATGGATTTGAAAAACATTGCAATTTTTTTTCTAAAGTGTTGACTTTATTGATGAAATCATGTCTTTCTAGTGAATTGATGAAAGTTTTTAAACTAGACAAGCTATGATGAAAGTATGATATTTTATGGATTTCTGAATGACTGTATTAAGATCAATGTTTAAAGCATGTATTATTTGTCTAAAGGATGTGATCATCAAAGAATCATTGAGGACTTGTACATAGGATAAAACTAAGATCTTTGTTTGTTTACGCAAAAGGATACCTTAGATATTTTGATGTGCAATATCATAATACCAAAATCCACTTGCAACATAAAATCTGACAAAATCGGTATTCACCCTCTCATGATTGGCTTCAATTAGTGATAGTCATACCAGGAAAGCAACGAAAGAGGTGCAAAAAGTATTCATATCATCATGGTTGTACTCAATTGGGATTCCAAAAACTACTCAATGATGAATATAAGCTCCAAATTTTTGAATAGTGATAGTTAGTTGCACACATCCTAGATTAAATGCATTTAAAGTATTTACCTTTCTTAGCTTAAAAATTTAATTTGCAAGAGGAAAGCTAAAGGGGGTAGAGTTATCATCATCAAAAGACCAAATCAAGATACATCAAATGGTCAATGATATCATCAATGGTATATCATCAAATCTATTGAAATCTACATCATCAAATCTCCATCAATATATAATCAAAGTCTTGAATAACATCATCAATGTCTGAAGTATCCATCATCAAAAATCATGTTCAATCTTATCATCAGAGGTACATCAATGTCATCAAGATATATCATAAAAATGATTCATGCTTCATCAAGGACATCATAAAAAATCAATCATGCTAATCAACTAGGGGCAACCTAACTCTATCCATCACCTAAATCTATACCTGCACCTACACCAATGGATGACCCTTCTCTTCTCCAGTCCATAATTTTGCATCATGAGAAAATCCAATCAATCCTGTATCATCAAAACATCTAATCATGTATCAAATATCAATCAGTCAAATCATCCAATTGATCATCTAACGTCAATCAAGTTATCCTATCACCCATTAGCTCATCTTGAGCGCATCAAATCTCCTAACTCTATATTGTGAGGAAGGAAAATCATTGTTTTGTCTCTCTAGATCTTGAGAGCGAAATATCAACCCATCAACTTTATCCTATCAAATTGACATCAACATCAACCAAGTGATTCTAACTAACATCAAATGATACCAAACCATCATCAACTTATCTAGAACAACATTTTATCAATCAAATCTTTTCTCATCAATTTCTCTCATGACCGAGGTATATCCAAATTTCTATATCGGTAAACAAATCAAAATTTCCCAATCTCAACCAAATCATCCTAAATCATTTTGATTCATTTCCCGAGGGGGCATGCAATTATATCATCATCGACATAAGCAAATCAGTGGAAAAATATTTCAACGTAAATTTTTTTGCATTTATCAGTGGGGTATCAAAAACATCAAATCAGGTCAAATCAAGCACCATATCAGTGAATTCATCATCAAATCGACCATCAAGACATCAAATCAATTGGACTTCACTAGAATTGGCATCTTATACCGAACATCAAAATTGACCATCGACATAATCAAGACCTTACATCAGTTGAATCAAGACATTCTTTGAATCGACACGCTGCACATGTCAACTCAAAGAGGGGCATTTGTAATCACTTGAAAATGGACAAGATCAATTTAAGTGAGAAATCAAGGCAAAGATCAATACAATTAAATTCAATCAAGATCAAATCAAAGATAAATTGAAATTGAACCTAAATCCAATAATAATTGAAAATCAAAAGCCATCAAATCAATTTAAATTGAATAAATCATGATAAATCAATTAATTATGTAATTAATCTAATTAATTACATAGTTCAATTTAAATCAAATCAACCCATTCAAGGGATACACATAGCTAAAAAAATTAAATCAATTCAATTAATTAATTCCTATTTTCTCTCAACCACCAAATGGGAGGAAAATCAATCAACCAATAGGAATTGAGAACCAAGCTCACATGGATCAAGCCTAAAATGAATCTCAATCACTCACTTGGAGGATGAATCTTGTCCACCCATTTTGTCTTATTGTCCCAAGCTTTGAGGACAATCCATTTAAATTGTCTCCAAAGGGTGGAACCAAGGACTTAACCCCAACTCAATCATGATCAACTCAACTACACCCCCTACCCTTGCCAAAATCTATAAAAGCAAGGCATAATTCACTCATAAATCATCCACAAATCTGAGAATAGCATCAAACCTCTTGCAAATTAGAGCTAGAAAGGCAATTTAGATTTAAATAGTTGTATTCAATTTGGAATTAACATTGTTATTTGCTTTATCATATCAATTCTCATTCTAGGACTGTCACTAATGGAGGCTTGCTGAGAGCTTCATCATTAGCATCCCTAGCTAGAGATCCATAGAGTGCTTAATTGTTAATTTCTAGCTTAAATAGATTGCTATTTGTGGTAATTTAATTGTTATTTGAGTTTATTTGATGATACTAACCCTATGAAGGTACAAATTCTAGTACATAGAAAGTTCAACTTGTTTGACTGTAATCTCTATTGAAACCTTCTCAAGTACCTTGGTCTCAAAATTTCTCTCAAACCATTGCATTAACTTTTCAATTGCTTCACTATCATCACTATTCACCTTTTTTTCAATATGTACCAATTTCTCTAATATAGGTGAAGTCTCATTTATATCTTCTAACTCAAAAGAATCTACAAATATATCTTTAATCTCATGAAGTACCTGCTTATGTTGATGTTCCCTTATTAGATCCTCTTGCTTTCTTTTCTTCTTCAATAAATCTTGCAAGATTTGCATCTGTTCATAGGTCAAGTTATCAGTGTCCCATTTTAGAATCACTATAACTTCATCTAGTGTTACTTGTGTTCTGGGATACTTGACCTTCTTCTTGTGTAATTTCTTCTTCTTAGTTTTCGGTGTGCTGCTACTCGGCAACTATACTAAGGATTGAATAGCATCTTGTTCCTTAGGCTCTTGATTCTCCTCGGTTCCTTTATGCATTGTCTCTTTTTTTCCCTGAATATGAGGTCCTGAGACTTCTCTTGCAGGCTTATCTATGTGTTCTTGTGTGCTCTCATCTCCTTCCCTTGTATTGATTTCAATGTTTGTCTCAATAGGTGGATTGATTTCTATTGTGGTCGGCTTACCTTGTTCCTCAGCATTTGTACCTTGTGTATATTTTTGGTCAACTATGATTGTGTTAGAGCTAATAGGTGTTGAATCCACAGTTGGTGCACCCTCAATATTTTGATAATCATGAGTTTGGATTAGTATTGGGTTGGTGCTTGGTAGAGATGTATCTGAAGCTGCCTCGGTAAGAATTTGACTCTTGATTTCTTCCTCGATAAAGGCATTGATATTCACTTGTGTATCTTCAGGCACATATTCAATAGTGATAACATCATGTTGATCACTCTTTTCTACCTTCTTCCTTATTTCTTCCTCAAGATTCTATGGCTCATCAATGTCTTCGGTATTGTCAAGCTCAACTTGCCTAGATGCACCTTCATCTTTGCTAGCACTCTTATCAACTATTAGTCCAAAGATTGTCTTCCATATTAATGTGCTTTATTTAACAACCTCTTTTACATTATTATTCAATATGGAGTATGCTCTTAATTTAGGGATAAACCTATTTCTGTATTGCTCCATGAATTTTTCTCTTTGCTTTGTTGTTAATTCAAGCATTATTTTTTCTAGAGTGCCTTCTCTTATCTGCCTTTCTATTATAATGGCATGCTACCATTTCTCATCAATCTTTCTAAACAATTCATCAGGGATAAGATTACCTATCTCTAACGGGGTCATCTTGAATGTTCCCATCATTTCTATGATTGCATCTTCTATCTTTGTTTTATCAGTTTTACTTAACTTTTCAAATTTGATGAACTTAAATCTTGCAAAACTCATTGTACTCTTGATGTTGTGGAAGATCTCATCCACATTGGTTGGATGCGTGTGTGTGACCACCTTTTAATTTATTGATATCTTTAGTGTTTGTCATCTCCTCATCTTCATCATCCTTTTCTAATACCAATTTTCTTCTCAGATTCTTCTTGGGGTGGCTCGACTCTACCTTAGTTTGTACTTGTGTTCTTTTCCTTGAGCCCTCTTCTTCAGTATTCTTTATTTAAATTTTCTTTTATGGCTTGGCTATTGTAGTAGTTGAAGTTTCCCATATTCTTGGTCTTATTGCTGCACGAGGAGTAGGCTTATGTTTTAGGTTCTTCTTCACAGTGGGCATGGAAACCATTATCTCTTTTCCCTTCTTTTGTGCATCTACTTCCTCGTCCTCACTTTCTTCAGAATCACTAGATTGGTCCTCACCTTGACCTTTTGTGATTGCTAGTGGTGCATTCTCATCTTCTCCTTGACCTAACATTTTCTCAAGGTTCTTCACTAATTTGTTTCTTTTTCTCTCTAGGGTTGTAGATTTTAAACTCATGGTTATCTTAAATTTTACTTCTTCATACTTCCCAAAACTCTTGGCTTTACTATCAATTTGTTTAGCTAGTAAAGGTGTTATAGCTACGGATGTTTCATCTATGTTTACCTCATAGGGAAATGGTCTCAACCATGCTACCCTCATTACAATAGCTTGTACAAATGTATGATCATTATCAACAAGAAAACATACATCATCATAATATTTATCAACTAATGATACCAAAATTCTTCTCTTCCTCATTTTCTTCTTAAACTCAACAAAGCAATTTTCCATCACACTATCAAATTTGTCTCCTAATTGTTGAATAAATTCACTAATCTATTGTGTTATTGGTCAGTCCTGACTCCAAACAATATCTCCTATAATAGGAAAAGTATTTTGTACATAGAAAAATATGTAGACTATTAGGGATCTGAACTTACACATTGAGTTCTTTGCCTTCCTGATTGATGACAAGTTCTCAGCCAATTATGTCAATTTTATCTCGACAAGATCATATGTATGATCCTTCTTTACTATCTTCCATGCATGATCCATTGTGATACAAGGAACACTATCTATTCTTCTTGACTGGTAGAACTTGTGTGCAATTACCCTCACTCCAAAGTCGATCTCAAGATCAGTGATCATGGAGATTGTCATTCCTCAATTGTTCCATAGGGCCATAGTGTTTGCCTGAACCACTTCCTTGCTTTGACATCTCATAGTCTTCTTCATGTTAAGAATAGGGCATCAAGTGACTCGGTGTATGATCTCCTTGGTGATTTTGATCGGCCTGTTCTCCAACCATAGTTTCATGTCATGAATTCTTCTCAAAATAATCTTAATCCATTCCATTTTTAAATTGCAAGGGAAGTCTAGGGCATGTACTAACCCTTTCTCAACAATGTGTTGATGCTCTACCTTCAATACTCCATTTTCACATAATTTTTTGTATGCCTCCCTCAGCTCATAGTCTCCAATCTCACTAATCTTACACATGTAGCATTCTTGTACATCGTGGATCATCAAAACTTTAGGCAAGATCGATGATAGGGCTCCTGAGAGATCTCCCTTCACTGCACTCTCAGGTACAACTAAAAAATTTAGTGGTTTCCATGTATCACTCCTTACTAATTTAACATTTTGTACCTACTTTCCTTGCTTCCTCACTCCAAAAAATGAAATTGACACCATTCTTCAAATTAGGGTTCGTAAATAGATTATGTAGGTCAGTAATGACTGGTCTTAACAACACTTCACAGTATTTGTCAATGACACATTTTTGAATCTTTACAAACTTCACACAAATCGCTTTCACAATCACCTTTGAATCATTCTACAAATTCTCAAATCACTTGGTGAAATGAAAAAAAATGGTAAAATTCATTATATAGATTCAAACGATCGAATTAGGTCTTTAATAAATGCTCTGTAAACTAGTGAGTGTAATACAGTTGTCTCAGTTGTTTTATTATAGCTCGGTTAACTCATTTTCATACTCGGTCACTCGGTCACAACCATGACTTAGTCATTACTAACATTTCCAATATAGCTCAGTCAATCATATTAGCTCCATCATTATGAGAGCTCAGAACATACTGAGAGACTTGGTCACTAAAGATATTAATACTGATGCTCGGCACCAATTGTGTATATTGACTCGTTTCTCTGTTCTTTCCTCAAATCTATCCTAATGCATCTTAACTTATGCAGATATGGACTTTAACACATCTAATGTTAGGAACTGGTGTAAAATATAGCATTTGAAAATACAGTTCCTTAAATACCTTCTTTTCTTAGCTAGAAGTAGTGTGATCACCTAATCCATTGGATTGGGTGATCTCAGGTTCACTAGTTCCACTATTGCTTGCTTCTTCTTTCTTTCTTCAAGTTCGATTCATCCGGTTCTTTATCTGATCAATAGTTTATTCACCTTTTCTTTGTTCATTATTAGGTGATGATGCTCTTGTCCTGCAATCTCTTTTTATATGACCAATCTTGTGATAATTATAATAGACCAAACTTCCATTCATCCAAATCTTGGTTTTTCCTCTAAAGTGTGTCCTTATGCATTTTTCTCCAATATGACCATATTCTCCACAATACTGGCAATTATACCATGTATTGTAATCCCAATTGAATGTGTTACCTTTCCTAGGTGCATTACCTTGATTTTTGGATGTCCACTTTGGTTTTGCATTGGATCTACATTCTTGTGCTCTATGACCATATTTCTGACAATTGTAGCAATGTCCTTGAAATCTAGGTGCAGTAGGTGAATTGCTAGCCTTTGACCTGCATTCATGTTCCTGATGTCCATGCTTTTTATAATTAAAGAAATATCCATTTAATTTAGGCTTAAGATTAAACTTACCATTCTTTCTTATGCAAATGTTTGTTGTGTGTCCTAGTTTCCTACAATGATGACATGTAGGTTTGTTGTTCTTTATCTTTACATTCCTCTATTCTCCACTCTTTGATGATTCTCCTTCTTCAGTGGATGATAGGTGCTTAGTATTGCATAGTCCAAAGGTATCACTAGATCTTCTTGGTGATCTCATCACTTCCTCAAAATATCTCACAGTTTCATTAGGTTTGTTCATCCTCTCAATGAGTTCCCTTTCAGATCTTAACTCATTTTTTCAGCTGATTGCTCTCTGATCTCAGATTTTTAATTTCCATGTCTTTCCCCTTTAACTCTTGATTTGTGAGTAATAGTTGATTTACCATATCCAATTAATTATTTGTGAGATTTTTCAAATCACATGTCCTTTCATCAAGTCTATTATCCATTTTCCTTTTATCCTCTTATGCCATTGTCTTGTCTTCCTCAACTTTCTTTTTTTGTTCAATCACTTCACATGGTCTTACTGATTGAATTTCATGTTCTGTCCTCAGGCTTCTAACTTCTTCATTAAGTGAATTGTTTCTCTCCAATAGATCTTCTATTGCTGCATCACTTTCACTAGAATTTCCATTATCAAATAGACCTTTAGTGTCTTCTTCTTGATATTGAGTGTCATTCAGTTGGATTGCCAATTCTTTCCTTATTTTAAAGGATTTCTTCAATTCCTCTCTTTCCATCTCAAGTTGGTGCAATGCAAGTTGGATGTCAATCTTCTGATTCTCTATGATCTTTCCCAACTTATAAGCCTCCATCTCCAAGATCTTAACTCTCAAGTAGTTAGACTTCTTCTAAGAGAACAAAGCTCTAGTACCAATTGTTGGAAGTTTTATTGGGAAAGTAAGATACTGAGAGGGGAGGGTGAATTAAAATATTTAAAAATTTTACTCTTTGAAACCAATTCAACATGTATATCATAAACATAAACTTTAATGTTGAAATAGATCTAAATGTTAATCACATCCATGAAATTGAAACACATAACACAAAGATTTTGGTAACCCAGAAACCCTTGAAAAGTAAAACTGGGGTGGGGATGATACCCACAAATATTCACTACTACAACAATAAAGTGTGCTTGTTAGGGCTACAAAGTTTTGATCACTTCTGATGATCTACCCTACGAGGGGTCTTCCTTGCTAAGAGATTTTAGACTTATACAATCTACCTTGATTAAAGAATTTAAACTTACAACTAAGTAAGCATTCTGTTAGGAGATTTCAAAAGGCTTGTTAGGACAACTCTGTTAAGAGATTTACCCTGATTCACTTGCTAGAATGTATCAGTACCTGGTCCTTTGGTTTTCACTTCGAATGCTGATAACATATCTCCTCTTTCCAATTCTTATCTGATCTCAAAATCAAATATAACTATGTTCTTTCCTTCACTGCTATGCTCGGTCATTCTGCCTGATCTTAGCTTCTAACATTCAAAACACTACTTCTATCTGCATACATGTGAGATCTCCCAATTTCTCAATTCATATTAGGGTTTTGATGTTACCTTAAATAAACAATTGATCAAGCTTCTAGATCAAGATCAATGATCTAGATTCATCACTTTTGCCACTTAAGTATTCCCTTTTTCTGATTGGTTACATCACTTGCATAGGGATTAATGATCAAAATCATAATGCACAATCAAATCCTTAATTATCTCAATGATCATTAAAACATGCATAGAAGTCAGCCAAAATGGTTTACCTAGGTGTTTGTGCCATTCCAAACACATATACCATGTTCATTCAGCATATGAAGTCTCTAGTGTTTGGTCAAAATTGTTCTCCATTTACTAGTGTTCGGCACTAACTATTCTATACATCTTGCTATTTATACTGCTTGGTAACTACTAGCTTTTTGGATGACCACTAACTTTCTTGAAAGTAACTACTACTCTGAACATATACAAAATACAAGTCCATAAATTACTCAGCCCTAGTAGGATGGCTCAGTCGTAGTGATGACCGACCAACTCTGCCTTGATAAGGACTAAGTATTTGACACTAATAGACAACATAACTTGGAGATCAACACAACATACCTTTCTTCTTCTTCATAATCTTCTTTTAAAGCCACAAATACCACTTCAATATCTTTATCAATCTCGGTGTTGGTATCTTGATCATCATCTTCAACAAGGTAGCATGCCTTCTTGCCTTTATCTATGTTACCTCTCTTGTCATATTGTAGGTTACCTCTGTGATCTCAATAATCTCTACTGTGATGTCTCCTTTCATTAATTTTTCATTCATTTTCTCATCCTCTTTCTTGTTAGGGCATCTAGCAGCAATGTGACCAATCTCTTTGCATCTAAAACAAACCAATGGTAGTTTACCTCTATATCTTCCTTTACCTTTGTTTAATCTTCTAGCCACTAATGCTTCTATTTCATCAAGTTCATCCTCTTCACTTTCACTTTCCCTTTCATTTCTTATCTTGTGCTTGCTGCTTAATTTACCAATTTTTAGAGATGACATAAATGTAGATTCAACAGTAGGAACAATACTATTGTCAAATTTGTTCAACTCAAATGCAGTCAATCTACCAATAAGACTATCAAGTGTAATATTATTACAAGGATTTTCTCTCATTTCATGAATTGCAAAGACTCTAATAGCATAGGAAGATAACAATGTTCTGAGAATTTTACTTACAATAGTGTCTTCATCAATAATACCTGCTACTCCTCAGATAACATTCACAACCTCTCTGACTTGGTTACTGTACTGAGATATATTCTCACCTTCTTTCATTTTCATGTCGTCAAACTTTCCTCTAAGACTCATCTTTAGCCCTTAACACATTCACATCTCCACCATGAATTAATGTAAGCTTGTCCCACAGTTGTACATGTCTTAACATATTCAAATTCAACATCTGATAAGGAAGAAGAAATCTCAATCATCATAGCATTGTGTTCATGTCTTTCTCTCATTTGATCAATAGTCAAAGGTCCAGTGGGTAAAATAAATTCATTTTCCAAGTAGTATGTTGCAGAATCACCAATCCCTGATAGATACAGTTTCATCCTACTTTTCCATGTCGAGAAGTTGTCTTTGTTTAGCTTTGGCACCTCTCTCTTATACATCTTGTGATCTTTAGCTTAAGTCCTTCAAACTTTCCTTTCAAGCACTCTATGCTCTGATACCAATTGTTAGATAATTGAGAGGGGGGGGGGGTGAATTAGTTAAGTCTAGTTATCCTACAATCCCAAATAATCCTAGATGTATATAATAAATCTTTCAAATCAATTAATCAACTCGGTAAAATATCAACTGTGTCTTTCTGTTCATCTACCGAATAATAGTAAATTAAATATTGTGTTTACCAATCAATCCAGTTATAGTAATGTGTAAAGTAAAATAACAATTCATCACATCCATACACATATAACATTTTGATTTTTAACATGGAAACCTTGTCAAAGGAAAAACCACCTGGGACCGGTAACCCAAAATAATTCACTCTTCTGAAGTGAGCTCAGTTAAGAGCCAACCCTATTAAAGGTTACAAAACATACTATGGGGTGTGACCTGGTTAGAGGATTTATCACTAACCATTCTCCCTTGACCAAACATTCACTATGGGGTCAACAAGAAAACAATCAACATTCATTGAATGTCATATTGAAATATAAAGACTATTAAGCCCACTCGGTTAATAGATTTATCTATAGCAATGGTTAAATTGTTACAATAATGATTTGAATCAAATACAACTTAATTTGTAGATTTTTAGATCTATGCTAAGCTCAATATATCTCTGGCCAATAATCTCAATTCAATTCCTTATATCCTCCAACTCTGATATGCTCAGTAGTTCCTTTCTCTGTCACTCGGTGTTGTCTACAAATTTGCTTAGTTCTTTCTTCAACCTGTTTGACCAGCTCTCTTGAATGCAATCTCCTCATGTGCATCCATAATTCAATCTAAGTTTCTTGTCTCCTTTTATAAACATAATAAATCATTTTATTTCCAGCCCTAGATTTTGCCTCTTAATCTTTACCATTGATTTTTCCACTTTAAACTTGGTCGTTGAGTTAGTAATATGTTTCATTCCCCTTCATCCAATCATCCTTGAAGTTTTTCATTTGTTTGATCATCATAACAAACATTATCTTTATCCTCAAAATCATCAACAATTATCAAGCTCATCATATTTAATCGATAGTCAGCTATTTCATTTATTCCTTTTACTCGGTCAATACCGCAGTGCACCGGTGATTGCTAACTCGGTTAACACTGTACTCAGTATACACTATACTTGCTCGGTGTATACTGAATTCTTCATTTACCGACCACATAAAATTGTACAGTTTTTATCTTCAATATTTTACTAAATCATGTAATACAATCAAATCACTCACATAATGTCGCAGAATCATCAATAAGTTACCCAATGAATACCATATCCATATCTTTTTCATACATCTCAAATTCATGTATATATCTCATTCCTTCACCATTATTTCCTTCTTAAGATGTTTGTAACCATCATTATAAGTATAGTCAAAACTAGTTGAAATCAATGATAATAAACTAACTGATTTAATGTACCACATATACCTTTGTAACTTGGTGATCATCAATCACCGTCTTTCAAATATCCAATCAATTGTCAAACTTTCCTTCAAGATATTCAATCAATTGTAGTCTAGTGGGAATATTTTTAGGATATTCTACAAAGCGAAAAGCTTATAAGTTCTTGAACAAGAGAATAAACAAGATAGTGGAAAGTGCTAATGTGAGAGGAGATGAGTTCTCTTAACAAAATGATGAGTCTAACAAGAAAGAGCTAGATGATTATCATGGGTTTGTATATGTACAACTGGTGGAACATAAAACTACAGAAGAACTGATGGAGAGACAAGTTAATGAACAAGAAATGGTACAAGAAGTACAAGGTACTCCAAGATCTGAACTGATATTGCAAGGGTATGGAAAACTGAATCATTCACCTGATCAAATTATTGGTGATAGAAATGTTGGTGTTTTGACAAGAAGAAAGGCAAGAGAAAAGTACATGTTTATTATCTAAATTTTAACCTAAAATTATAAAATATGCATTGAAAGATGATGATTGGTTAAAGGCTATGGAAGAAGAATTGTAATAGATTGAGAAAAATAAAACCTAGACATTAGTACCCCGATTGGTGGACAAAAATGTAATCAGTACTAAGTGGATTTTTGGAAATAAGATGAATGAGAAAGGTGAAGTAATAAGGCACAAAGAAAGATTGGTATGCAAAGGATATGTGCAAGAGGAAGGCCTGGACTATGGTGAAACATTTGCACCTATGGCCAGACTTGAAGGTGTAAGGATATTGCTTGGATAAGTTGCTTACAAAGGATTCAACATATATCAAATGGATGTGAAATCAAGTTTTCTCAATAGTGTATTGGAAGAAGTATACATTGAACAATAGGAAGGATTTTCTAATGAAGAAGGTAAGAACATGGTGTGCAAATTTTAGAAAGATTTATATGGATTGAATCAAGAACCTAGAGCATGGTATGAGAGATTGCACTCATATCTTATTCAAATTGGTTTTACAAAGACAAGTGACAACAGTAATGTATATTTCAAGATTGAGAAAGATGATAGGTTATTGATTGTAGAAATATTTGTTGATGATATCATATTTTGTAGAAATGAAGAAATGAGTAGATCATTTTCTGATGAGATGAGGAAATAATTTGAGATGTCTATGATAGGTGAGATCAAATTCTTTATTTGATTGCAGGTTCAATAGTTGAAAAAAACTATAGACATCACTTGGTCCAAGTATGTGAGAGAGATATTGAAAATATTTGGGTTGGAAGACTTAAAATTAGTTGGTACCCCTATGGTAACCGGTTGCAAATTGTCAAAGGAAGATGATTCTGAAGAGGTGGATGAGACTCTTTATCAATCCATGATTAGTAAGCTACAATGTGTGATACACATTAGACTGAACATTGTACATGATGTTGGATTAGTGGCCAAATTTTCTTCTAATCCAAAGGAATTACACCTGATTGCAATCAAGAGAATATTTAGATATCTTAAGTGAACTAAAGATTATGGTCTTTGGTATGGACATAAAGGTGATTTTTCATTAAGTGTATTTATTGATGTTGATTGGGTAGGAAATGATGATGATAGGAAGAGCACAAGTGGAGGTGCATTCTTTCTTGGAGATGGGTTTATATCCAAGACAAGCAAAAATATGAATTGTATATCACAATCAATAGCTAAAGATGAATATGTTGTTGCTGCAATTAATTGTACACATATTGTGTGGATTAAGAAGATTCTTGAAGGAGTTCAAGAAAAGGTAACAAAACTAGTAATTATCTATTATGACAATACAAGTGTCATTAATATTTCTAAAAACCCAGTGATGCACTCTAAGACTAAGCATATAGTTGTAAAGGATAAAATATGGATGGGGTCCTAGAACAATGGTTTGCACATAAAAGAGACCCAAAAACCAATATTTTACACTTACATATGAATTGTATTGATATGGAAAGCAAATATAGATGATTAATATTGAAATGAAGAGACAAAGGCACTTACCTCCGAAAAAGAACCTGCTGAAAACCCTATCAAACAGTTTCAAAAACTGTTGATTTTCGCGAGCTTGAACTGAAATTGTGAGATCTACAAAACCCATAAATATTTTCCAATTTTGAGGGAGGTCAAGTTTGACCCTCATAAAAGGTCAAATACTACATTTTTTGTTTGAAGGTCAATTTTGACTTTGTTCACAGATCCCATAAGTTAGCTAAAAAGGGTATCCAAATATGCTCTCAGATCTGAAATTCCGCACCTATACTTACAAGAAACAGAGGGTTTTTATTGTTTGTTTGAGGGGTTTGCCTTGGTCAAACCCTGTTTTAGAATTAACCTTAATATTAAAATTGAAATGGAGAATGATAGCAAGTAGTAGAAGTAGATCTAACAACGAAGCTACGATATTCAATAGATATGCAAATTGTATTTGAAATGTAATCAAGTATGTTAATATGAAAGCTTGAACATAACATCAATAAATGTAAATCAAACCTCCATGATTGTATGCTTAGAATCCACTTTGAGGGAAGGATGAATGGATCTTGAAGATGAACAAAGGATCTTGAAGGAAGATCACACCATCATGATGGCTAGATCTAGGGTTTGAATGATGAATCTTGAATGCTTGAACCAAATCCCTTCAATGGCTTGAATGCTTGAATCCTTGATCTTCAATGGAGAACTTTGATGGAGAAGAGGACTTGAATGCTTGAATGGAAGGATTTCTTGATCACCTTGAGAAAATCTTGAGAGCTTGATCATGAAATTGCTTGAAGATGAGATGGAGAAAATGAGAGAGGAAGGCTTCCTTTTATAGTGATCTAGGGCACAATCCTCTAGAGGGGCCACCTTGGGGAATCAAATTCCAATTAGGCCTCAACACTATAAGAATTGACCTAAATTAAATATAATTTAAGAGTTTACCATTTCAGAGACCAAAACCGTGGACCCAGAAGCGGGAAAATAATTATTTCCAAAACCCAACAGCTGGAGATCCTCGGACCTTGAAATTTGAACCCAGGGTCAAAGATGAACTCGATCCTAACTAGGTTAGGGTCGAGGTCGACTTTGACCCCTTTAGGTTGACCTTGACCCCTTTAGGTTTAATTTGACCCCTTTAGGTCGAATTTGACCTTAAGGGCAAAAATTTCAGGGTCTCAGTCAAAGTGAGAAACAGGAGGTCCCGGGGGTGCCCGAAGACCTATAAATGATGCCATAATAGGGTAGAGTGCCAGGGAGAGGCAGAAAATCCTATGATGAACATGATGAATTCCACAAGCACCTATTTTTAAGTCCTACCTAGAAAATAGAGCCATACAAGAGGGAAATTAAGGAGAATCCTCGGGATCCTAACCCTAATTTCACCTAGAATGAAGGAATCAAGTGCAAAAAAAGAAGTGGAAAGCGAGGAGAAAGCTAGATCAAAGAAAAGATAAATTCAAGGTGTTCGACATGACCCCAAACCACTTACTCAGAGGGATAAATGCTCTTAACATGGAAGTTCTTCCATTGGAAGACGATACATTAAGCCCCCACTTTAGCAAGAGTATGGACTCGATGCAAACTCTTGGTAAAGTAAAAGAAAGAGGAGGTCCAAGTGGATTCACAAAGAGATAAAATAACACTTAGCTAAGGACACAAGCCCCCAGACTAAGGATGCTAACTTGACATACATGCATGAGGGTGCCAAAAGAACAAGGGTTAGTACTAAACAACCCAAATCAATTAGCATAAGAAACCTCGCTAAGTAATATTTCTCATACTAATATCATATTTGGAAATCTATCATAAAAGCATACATTTTTACATAAGAATGACAAAAGAAATACTATAAATATCATAGCTTCATGATCCTGTCCTACTAGCATGAAAGCGAAAAGAGAGAAAGGGAAAAGAGTGATTACCTTGCCTAGTAAGATGCCCACCTTACCGTGAATCACCCTAGAGGGAGAGCCCAATAGGTTCACCCATAAAATGTGCTTGCAATTGTAATGCATCTTTTGACAACTTCTGGAATACCCATAGATCCACCTTCTTGTATCACTATGAATATGAAATGCGTGTCTCCTCAGGATTTAGCAACTTATGTACATTACCCTCGGAAGATTTAGCATATGAATGTGTGTCTTTTTAGGATTTAACAACTTATGTGCGTTACCTTCCAAGATTTAGCATATTTGAAATTAGAAATGCATGTCCCTTCAAGATTTAGTAACTTATGTGCGTTACCTTAAGAGGATTTAGCATATTGAAAAATTTGAAAAATGTGTGTCTCCTCAAGATTTAGCAACTTATGTGCATTACCATCAGAAGATTTAGCATATAAAAATAAAAAACTATAGTACAAGGGAGACCCTATATATGCCCCCCTTGTTAATATGGAAAAAACATACTATTTTGACATGTTAAGGAAAACAAAGAACAAGGATAAAGCCTTCTTCAGCATCAAGACAATATCCATAGACAACACCCAGTCCAAGCCAAGAAGGTCACAACTCCTATGAGGCCATGGAAGGGATGAATGTAAAGAGATATCATGCAAGAAGTGAAAAGAAAGTAACCCTTATAAGGGATAGCACACTATTCAGTTTCCAAGGTGAGAGATATATCAACCATGGAAACCCAATGTCAAACAAAAAAAAGAGGTTGTTATCAAGGACATAGATCCTCAATGAAAACCAAAATTTTCATGTATGATTGGATATCACATAATAGATAGATACTTCTTAACCAAGGAAAGAGGTGAATCCTAGAAAG
Organism: Chamaecyparis obtusa; assembly: GCA_027943335.1. Classification (NCBI taxonomy): domain Eukaryota; kingdom Viridiplantae; phylum Streptophyta; class Pinopsida; order Cupressales; family Cupressaceae; genus Chamaecyparis; species Chamaecyparis obtusa. Next base: position 224,495 of record BSBK01002462.1, on the reverse strand, counting down.
ACAGAAAAGAAGGAGATGTCATCCTTGCCCCCAAGTGTAGGAACAAAGACGGAAGAGGATACCTTCTTCACAATGCAAGGAGATATCTTGTTTAGCAACAATGTATACCATATTCTTAGTGAGGGATATTTACCCCTACATCCAATAGTATAGATAATCATGAAAAGGATATGTCACTCATGGAAAAAGGATCCTCAAATGAAAGAGATCTTATCAACAAGACCCCCACAAAAGAGGAGTGCTTTAGATAAAATATCATCTTTCAAAGGTAGGAACAAAGATTCAATCATCAAGCCCCCTGCAAGGAAGAGGAAGAGGAATCTTTGAAATGAGGGAAAATACTCTAACACCAAAGCAAGGGTGAGAGTTTATAAAGAACATAATTTTCAACATGGAGAAGAAGTGACGACTTAGGACAACAACTTCTCATGTAAAAAGGTTATCCATAGTCAGAACATCTATCAATATGTTGAAATAATGTTATAATATAAACAAATACCACTAATTTAAGGAAATTAGTTCCCTAGACAAAGAGAAAGAAAGAGGTACCTTGCCCCCCAGAGATAGAGACAAGGGATACCTTTGAAAAACAAATGTCTTTAGAAAAGATATCTTGAATAATAGAAGAGAGCAATGGATGAAAAGCTATCATAATACAAACCATCGAGATAAATGAAAGAATAACCAATTAAGCTCAAAGTAGGAACATAATGGATTCTAGAAGATAGGAAAAAATATATCTCTTGCCCCCCAGTCTAGAGGAGAAAAGATCTATGTTATATCAGAGTGAGGGGTAAAATTATGAATAAATCTCAAAGGGGAAATTTATTTTCTCTTATCTTTATGGATCAGATAATATGGAGAAGGTACTTTGAAGAATATTTGCACATCTACATTATGAACCATAGTTTGAACCTCAACATAAGTGTAGGAAGAACTAGGAATAGCAGATGGAGAATTAGGAATCAGATTAGGAAAGATAGGATTAGGATTAGGAAGTTTAGGAACTAGATTAGGAAGGATATAATTAGGATTAGGAAGTTTAGGAATACTAGGAAAAGTGTAGGAAGTGATATGAATGGAAGACACAACCAGAGGAACACTTGGAACCACAGTTGGAAAAGGATTTAAATAGATATAAGTAATACTATGGTAAGAAGGCTGTGAGGTAGGATCTTGATTTCCCATAAGATCACCACTAAGAGGAAGAGCATTAAGGAAATTATTATCTTTCTGTGCTAATGCCTCATCACTAGAAGGAATCCTAAATTGAGGTGAAGAATTTATAGTGTCATCTTCTTTCGGATAAGGGGAGTGTGTTCTAGAGAATATGTCATCCTTTTGTATCAAAAGTTCTTCACAAGGAGGGGATAAATCAATGTATTTATCCAAGGGTTCATCCCAAAAAGTAGAATTATCCACAATGGCTTCATGAGGAAGAGAGTAATCAATATCCAAATTCAAAGGTTCATCCCAAATAGGAGGATTATCCACAAAGGTTTCATGATGAAGAGAGTAATCAACATCCAAATCCAAAGGTTCATCCCAAACAGGAGGATTATCATCCCTATCCATAAAGTGCATTATAGGAGTGCCATAAGTCATTAAAGCTTGATCCCTAAAGGGGAAAGAAGGTAAATTATATTTTAAAATAGGCTCATAGAAAAGACATATATTAGGAGAAGAATTAACATCAATCCCTAACTTATCTTTGTAAAGGTCAATTGAAGAGGTTGTAGAGGAAGATGAAATAGGAATAGGATCAATGCAGATCTCATTCGAACAATTTTCATCCTCACTTCCATGTACCTCATTAAGGGATCTATCCTCTTGAACAACAAAACCCTCATCAAAGTACTCAAAACAAGAATCATACATGTTGAATACTAAAAGCATGAAAATGTAAATGTTTTTGTATTTTTAAAGAAATTTTGCAATTTTTTTGTATTTTTGAAATGTAAATGCAAGAGCATAAATAAACCTAATTTTAATGCAAAAAAAGATTAACCACAAATCTAACACAATATGGCATCTAAATCCACAAAAGAAAGGAGAGTAAGTATGTTGGGTTCACCAAAATGTAGAGTGAAGGTGAACACACAAGATAATGCAAATGAAGATCTAGCACAATAGGGCATCTAAATCCACAAAAGAAAGGGGTAAGTATGTCGGGTTCCCCAAAATGTAAAGTGAAGGTGAACACACAAGGGAATATAAAGGAAGATCTAACACAATAGATCATCTAAATCCACAAAAGAAAGGAGGGTAAGCATGTCGAGTTCACCAAAATGTAAAGGATAAAATATGGATGGGGTCCTAGAACAATGGTTTGCACATAAAAGAGACCCCAAAACTAATATTTTACACTTACATATGAATTGTATTGATATGGAAAGCAAATATAGATGATTAATATTGAAATGAAGAGATAAAGGCACTTACCTCCGAAAAAGAACCTACAAAAAACCCTGTCAAACAGTCTCAGAAACTGTTGATTTTCGTGAGCTTAAACCGAAACTGTGAGATCTACAAAACCCAGAAATCTTTTCCAATTTTGAGGGAGGTCGAGTTTGACCCTCATAAAAGGTCAAATACTACATTTTTTGTTTGAAGGTCGATTTTGACTTTGTTCCCACATCCCAGAAGTTCACCGAAAAGGGTATCCAAATCTACTCTCAGATCTAAAATTTTGCACCTGTACCTGCAAGAAAAAGAGGGTTTTTGTTGTTTATTTGAGGGGTTTGCCTTGGTCAAACCCTGGTTTGGAATTAAACTTAATATTGAAATTGAAATGGAGAATGATAGCAAGTAGTAGAAGTAGATCTAACAATGAAGCTACGATATTCAATAGATATGCAAATTGTAGTTGAAATGTAATCAAGTATGTTAATATGAAAGCTTGAACATAACATCAATAAATGTAAATCAAACCTCCATGATTGTATGCTTGGAATCCACTTTGAGGGAAGGATGAATGGATCTTGAAGATGAACAAAGGATCTTGAAGGAAGATCACACCATCATGATGGCTAGATCTAGGGTTTGAATGATGAATCTTGAATGCTTGAACCAAATCCCTTCAATGGCTTGAATGCTTGAATCCTTGATCTTCAATGGAGAAATTTGATGGAGAAGAGGACTTGAATGCTTGAATGGAATGCTTGCTTGATCACCTTGAGAAAATCTTGAGAGCTTGATCATGAAATTGATTGAAGATGAGATGGAGAAAATGAGAGAGGAAGGCTTCCTTTTATAGTGATCTAGGGCACAATCCTCTAGAGGGGCCACCTTGGGGAATTAAATTCCAATTAGGCCTCAACACTATAGGAATGGACCTAAATTAAATATAATTTAATAGTTTACCATTTTGGAGACCAAAATAGTAGACCCAGAAGCGGGAAAACAATTATTTCCAAAACCCGACAATCGGACATCTCGGGACCTTGAAATTTGAACCCAGGGTCAAAGATGAGCTCGATCCTGACTAGGTCAAGGTTGAGGTTGAATTTGACCCCTTTAGGTTGACCTTGACCCCTTTAGGTTGAATTTGACCCCTTTAGGTCAAATTTGACCTTAAGGGCACAGATTTCAGGGTCTTAGTCAGAGTGAGAAACAGGAGGTCCCAGGGGTGCCCGGAGACCTATAAATGATGCCATAATAGGGTAGAGTGCCAAGGAGAGGCACAAAATCCTATGATGAACATGATGAAGTCTAGGAGGACCTATTTGTAAGTCCTACCTAGAAAATAGAGCCATAGAAGAGGGAAATTAAGGAGAATCCTCAGGATCCTAACCCTAGTTTCACCTAGAATGAAGGAATCAAGTCCAGAAAAGAAGTGGAAAGCGGGGAGAAAGCCAAATTAAAGAAAAGATCAATTCAAGGCATTCAACATGACCCCAAACCACTTACTCAGAGGGCTAAACACTCTTAACATGGAAGTGCTTCCATTTTAAGACGATACAATAGCTATCAATTATCATTTTCTCAAAGAACAAATACAGGAGAAGGAAGTAAAGTTGGAGTATGTGCCAACTAAGGAGTAGGTTGCTAATATTTTCACAAAACCATTACTTAAGGATTTTTTTGAGTATCTAAGATGTAAGCTAGGGGTTATTCCCCTATCTGATGTGAATTAGGAGAAGATGTTGTTGTATCAATCCAAGTGTATTCCAGTGAATATCTTTAGGGTTGGATTCATGTTGTGAGGCAGTTACTGCTTAGGGGGAGCAGTCTATTAAGTGTTGAGTTGAGTAAAAGTATAACAAAGAAGATTATGTGTTTGACACCTTTGGCATTGTTGTCAAAAGGGGAGAGAAGGTATAGGGAGAGAATGCAAAGAAAAAGAATGTATGAAAGGAAGATTGTTCAGAAGTGCAGATGAGAGAGGTTCAGTGAAAGGGGGAGTAATTGCAAGATCAAGGGATATACAAAATTTGAAACATTTTTCTTTTCCTAGTGTTGTTAGTATTGATGAGAATGTTGTCATGAAGACATGAAGAGAGTGTTGTCATTAATGCCAAAGGGGGAGATTGTTGGCATAACTGATGCAGTGATGGTAAGTGATTATTGGTGTTGTAATTCAATAGATTTGATTGCATGATGATCAATTATTGAGTTTTCATTGATGTCAAGTATTGACCTAGTGTTTCTAGTATGTTTTTGGATATAAAAATGATGATAAAGATGTTTCAATAAGTTTCAGTTGTAGTGATGACTGGAGTGAAAGTTAGAAGACTAGAGAATAGCGTTAGAGTTTTTAATAGGTTGAAGTGTTTAAGTTATTGAGAAATAGTGATTTTTTATTTGATTGGTGATCGGTGAAGGTGTTGCGATGAATTAGGTTAAGTGATTCATGATCTGATGATGTGTATTAAATATTGATGATGTTGATTTGGCATCACATTAGTTGATTGTAGCATGTAGAGAAGACTCAATATGAAGCAAGTGTATGGTCAAAATGTGTTTAACTCCTAGACTAAAATTTCTATGCAAATCATTGTGATAGTTGATGCAGTATAGGAAATTTATTGTATACATTTAATTTTTTGTGTGATACGATGGATCCAAGTGCGAAGATTGAATTTGAATTGTAATTCATTTAGGGAAATCCTAAGGTTGTGGAAAACTTAAAGAACTTGATGTACAATATATATTGGATGAAGTTAAAATTTTTTAGTGTTGATCATGAGTTGAGAAAGTGTGGTGTAAAGTTCACGTTGAGATCAAGCCATGGAAGAGATAATTGTGTTGAGAAGTTATTATGTACTTTAGAGGATCTAATTAAGCAGAGGTAGTTTTATTTTATAGATAATTATTCTTCTTGTTCCCTAAGAGTTACAACAGTCAAAATCCCTTAACACCATGGATCATTATTAGCATGAATATTGAATATGTCCTATGGGGGACTATTCTAGCACTTCTAGAGTAGTAGCATGTTGCATCCATGACTGTGTTTGTCATTAATGTCAACATACAATTTATACTGAAGATTAGTAGAGAAAGTTTGAATTAGTGCACATGGAGAATTATAGATGAGGTTATGCGAAGTTGAGGACATGTTTCTTATGGTGTTCTGACACCATGGTTAAGAGATCATACAAAGATTCAAGTATTTGCATCAGTTATAAAGGATCTAGTGGAAACTATATTTTGATAGAGGTCCTGAGAAGTAGTTTGTGATAATCGGATTATATCTCCTAATAGGGATAGAATCTGGACAAGAAAAGTTAAACAGAGGTTGAAGACATTGTGAAGGTGATCTGGCTAAGTCAGCATAGTCAGAGGTTGGACGTGTGAAGATTTATTAAATTTGTGAGCCAACATTTTTATATAATTATGGAAATATTATGTAACGTGTAATCTTTTATATTTTGTAACTGGTTAAGCCTAATTGGCCGACTCAATTATGAATGTTGAGTGTGGTATAAAGGAAGGATTTTTTTCCTTGATTGAAAAAAAAAGGTATCTAAGATGTGAAGATTAAATAATACAAATTAGTGATCTAAGGGATTGTTATGTGATGCGAAGTGAGAAGATTTGGTACTGAGATATGGTGAAGCATTTGGTGCAGTTTTGGCACAGTTAGAGGAGAGAAGAGAAGTTGATGAGATCATTTATACTTGGTATTATTCTATTTGGATAATATAGAGATCATTTGGATAATGTGTTCGGTGATCTTTCCCTTGAAGTTGTTTGGACAGTGAGTCCTTCTGTCTTCCTTAACTCCCAACAGGGTTAGAATCTCCTCACAAGGATTCAAAGTCTTCTAACAAGGACTGATATGTATTGAATGTATTTCATAGACTCCTAATAGGGTCCATCCTCTCACAAGAAATTTTCATATTAGTACATCTTTTGTGAGTACCATCCCCACTAGGGTTTACTCTTTGATCAAGAGGTTCCCTAGTTAACAAATCTGGTGTCATTGTGTATGGTTATCTTTTTATGGTTGATGTTTATGTTAATTACATGTTTCAGATCTGATAAGGTTAATAAAAGTTGTTTTATTCAGATAAATGATTCACCCCCCCTTCTTAGTTATCTTGGTGGAATTTACTTTCTAACAATTGGTATCAGAGCATCAGGTCCTTGAAGGAAAAGTTTAACAACTTAAGGAGATCCACGGTGAGTCATTTCAGAAAAGAAAGTCATAAGTTTGATGGAGTTAACTATGATAGCTGGAAAGAGAAGATGAAGACACATCTGCTATGTTTAGGACTAGGATATTGGTTTATCAAAAAGAATGACAAAACTATCATTGAAGAAGAAAATATTGAGGATTGCACTGAAAAAGAAAGAGATCTATTCATGTGTAATATAGATTCTAGAGAAGCACTTTTGTCAGCTCTTCCTGAGAATGAATACAGTCAGGTAAAATCCTTAAAGACATCTCATGAAATTTGGTTAGATTTGGAATCTACTTTTGAAGGTGACAAACATGCTAAGAGAATCAAATTACAAAATTGGACATGTTTATTTCAAGAAGCTAAAATGATGGAAGATGAATCAGTTAGAAGCTATATTGGTAGAATATCAGAGATTGTTGTAGGTATCAAAGCTTGTGAAGGAAATAAGGATGAAGATGAAATCTTATGGAAGATCTTGAAAACCTTGACTCCAGCATTTAAGTAGGTAGCGCAAATGATTGAACAAGTCATACCTTGTACTGAGAAGTTTACTAGAGAGACTCTTCTTGGAAGATTAGAAGCAACAGAGATAAGTTTGAAATAATCTGGAGATTTAGCTAGGATTGAAATATCCTTCAATGCACTTAGTTTTCGCCCTACTTTGTCAAGGAGTGTAAGTGTCAATGGAGATTATGCCAGTAGAAATAGATCTAAAATTGAAGAAGATAGATAGATTGAAGACATAATTGCCTTACTTGTGAAAAGAGAACTAGAAGGTAAGAAAATCTTTAAATGTTGGACTTGTCAAGAATATGGTCATTTTGCTTCTAAATGTCCTAAGAGAGTGAAGAAATATAAGAAGAACTTTAAGCCTAGAAGACCTAAAGAATGTTATTATGCTAATGATGAAGAATTTGAAGCCAGTATTGAGAAATTCTTGAGTGATAATGAAAGTGATGATATATGATTTATTGCAATAAAAGAAGAAAATTCTGAAATAGAAATTAGAGAAGAAAAAGATTTAGTGTCACAAGTTGAAAAGAAAACTGATTGGATCATAGATAGTGGTTGTTCACATCATATGACTGGTGATATGAATAAGTTTATAAAGTTTAACAATTATGATGGAGGAATTGTTAGAGTTGGAAACAATGCACCTTGTCAAATAAAAGGAATAGGATCTATTACTCTTGATGGAAAGACTAACACTGATGATGTTTACTTTGTGGATGGATTGAAACATAATATTTTAAGTTTTGGATAGTTAGTTGATAAGGGATATTAGGTTTGGTTTACTGAAAAGACTTGTATGATCAAAGATAACAATGGTAAGATGATTGAAATAGGAGCAAGAACCCGAGGTAATGTATTTCAGTTGAATCTTATTGAGATGACATGTTTGATTACTAAAGTTGATGACAGTTGTTTATGGAACAAAAGGTTTTGTCACATAAACTTTGATAATATTGTGAAAGTAAGTACTACATTTACAGTAAGCGATTTGTCTAAAATTGTGAAACCTACTAACATGGTGTGCAAGGACTGTGTTATGGAAAAAAAAAAGAGAAGTTAATTTCCCAGCAAGAAGTTCACCACAACAATAAAATTGAAGATTGTTCGTACAGATCTGAGTGGTCCTACAAGAACAAGAGGATTCTATGGTGAAAGGTATTTTATGATTCTTGCTGCTGATTTTACTAGGATGATGTGGGTAGCATTTCTTAAAGAAAAGTCAGAAGCATTTGAGAGTTTAGATTGCTTAAGAATAGAGTTAATAATGAATTAGGAATGAAGATTAAATGTTTAAGATCTGATAGAGGTGGATAATTTACTTCAAATGAGTGTAATAAATTTTGTGAAGTGAATGACATAAGAGACAGCTTTCAGCCCCTAAAACACCTAAGCAAAATGGTATTGCTGAAAGAAGAAACAAATCAGTAACTGAGGTATCAAGAGCTATGTTGTTTGAGAATGATGTAGCAAAGATATTTTGGAGAGAAGTAGTGAACACAACAATATACACAATAAATAGAGTGCAGATCAGAGCAGATACAGACAAGACTCCTTATGAATTATGGTTTGGACATGCACCATTAGTAAAATATTTCAGAATCTTTGGAAGTGCTACATTAAGAGAGATGATGACATTGGTAAGTTCGATATGAGAAGTGATGAAGCTATGTTCCTTGGTTATTCATTGAAAAGAAAAGCTTATAGATGTTTTAATAAGAGAACTAAGACTATTGTTGAGAGCACAAATGTTAAAGTGGATGAAAAGTCTAGAATTCAGGAAATAATGCTTAATTATGATTCAGATGAAGAAGCTTATCCCAAAATTGATCAATAAAATGTTGAGTTATTTTATGAAACTAAAAATGATTTGTAGAATGAGATTCAGGTTGAGGAAACAAGAGAAGAACCAAGATCTGAATCTAGAATTGAAGCAAGAGTTGAAACAGTAACACCTAACAAAAATTTGATAAGAGATCATCCTGTCAAGTAGATTATTGGGAGAAAAGACAAAGGGGTTTTGGCAAGAAATAAGGTACATGAAGAACTATGTTTGATTTCTCAAATTGAACCTAAGAATACTTATGAAGCTTGTAAAGATGATAATTGGATTCAAGCAATGAAAGAAGAATTAGATCAGATTGAGAAGAATAACACCTGGGAATTGGTTCCCAGACCTAAGGACAAAAATGTTATTGGAACTAAATGAGCTTTTAGAAACAAGATGATTGAACAAGGTGAAGTTGTAAGAAACAAAGCAAGATTGGTATGCAAAGGATACTCATAGCAAGAAGGTATTGATTATGAAGAAATATTTGCACCTATTGCAAGAATTGAAGCGGTCAGAATGTTTTTGGCATATGCAGCTTATAAGAAATTCAAAGTACATCAGATGGATGTGAAGTCAACATTTTTGAATGGTGAATTAGAAGAAGTCTACATTGAGAAACTAGATGGTTTTCCTTTTACTCAAGAAGGAGACATGGTTTGCAAGTTGAACAAAGCACTATATGGACTAAAGCAAGCACCTAGAACCTGGTATGTGAGGTTGGATAAATATTTGGTGAAATAGGGATTTGCTAAAGGTACTGCAGATAGTAACTTATATCTAAAAGAAATAGAGAATGGTCTATTGATTGTAGTTATTTTTGCTGATGATATAATCTTTGGAGGAGAAGGTGTGGCAAGTGATAAATTTGCTGATGAAATGAAGAGAGAATTTGAGGTGAGCATGATTAGAGAAATGAATTTTTTCTTGGGTTTGCAGATTGTGTAGAATAGTAATGGCCGTATTTTCTTATCTCAGACTAAGTGTCTAAAAGACCTATTGCAGACATTTGGTTTGGAAAATTGTAAGCCTATTGGTACACCTATGGTAATTGGTCATAAGTTATCTAGCAAAGATGAGACTCCTATAGTTGAACAAAGGAAGTACATATCTATGATTGGAGGTTTGCAATATCTAACTCACACAAGACTGGATATAGCACATGCGGTTGGAATTGTTGTGAGATTTCAAGTTGATCCTAAAGAATCACATTATGCAGTAGTAAAAAGGATATTCCGATATTTGAAAGGTACAATTGATTATGGGTTGTGGTATGATAAATCAAATGACTTTACCCTATGTTCATATACAGATGCGGATTGGGGAGGTAGTGTGGATGAAAAAAGAGTACAAGTGGTGGAGCATTTTTCCTTGGAGGAAGATTGGTTTCTTGGTTAAGAAAGAAACATAATTGTATCTCACAGAGTACAACAAAAGCATAATATGTAACAACAACAAATAATTGTAATCAGATAATATGGATGAAACAAATGTTGAAGGATATTGGAATCAAGTTTAATGAACTTGTTATCATACATTATGACAACACAAGTACAATAAGTATGTCTAAGAATCCTGTGTTACATTAAAAAACAAAACATATAGAGATAAAGTATCATGTTGTAAGAGAGAAAGTTGCAGAGAAAGAAGTCCAACTTGAGTATAGAAACACAAAGGAGCAGATAGATGATATCTTTACAAAACCTTTACCTAAAAATACATTTGAGTATTTGAGAGGTATGCTTGGGGTTATGCCCCAGCCTACTTTTGAGTAGTGATGCAGAAAGTTGCATCAGTCCAATGGCACAGAGCACTATCTTTCTGGACTGTATGCTGGTGCTTCCTCTATGGGGGAGTATATGTGTTTTTGAGCTGAGTCATAAAGGACTCTTGTTAGAAGGTACTTTCAAATAGTGTATTTGGACATTCGAGCTTGTATTGGATTGACATAGTGATGCTTTCTTTGTCATTGATGTCAATGGGGGAGAAGAATACATGAAAAACATTTGATATGATTGATGAAGAGGATTTGATGATTAATGAGGAGGATTTGAAAAGTCAAGACATAGCAACATAGTTACATTTTGGTATTCATGGAACTTGGATGTTTTTCATCTATGTTTCCATCAATGCCAGTGAGGGAGATTGTTAACATGAATGTTGAATATGTCCTATGGGGGAGTATTCTAGCACTTCTAGAGCGGTAGCATGTTGCATTCATGACTGTGTTTGTCATTGATGTCAACATACTATTTATAGTGAAGATTAACAGAGTATCAGATAGAGTTTGAATAAGCGCACATGGAGAATTACAGATGAGGTTATGCGGAGTTGAGGACATATTTCTTATGGTGTCTTGACATCATGGTTAAGAGCGCATATGAAGATTCAAGTATTTGCGTTAGTTATAAGAGATCTAGTGGAAATTGTATTCTAATAGAGTTCTTGAGAAGCAATTTGTGATAATCAGATTATATCTCCTAATAGGGATAAAATTTGGACAAGTGAATTTATACAGAGGTTGAAGACATTTTGAAGGTGATCTGGCTAAGTCAGCATAGTTAGATGTTGTACGTGTGAAGATTTATTTAATTTGTGAGGTGACAGTTTTATGTAATTATGGAAATATTATGTAACGTGTGATGTTTTATATTTTGTAATTGGTTAGGCCTAGTTGGCCGACTCAATTATGAATATTGAGTGCAGTATAAAGGAAGGATTATTTTCCTTGATTTAAAAAAAAGGTATGTAAGATGTGAAAATGAAATAATATGCATTGGTGATCTAAGGGATTGTTATGTGACGTGAAGTGAGCAGATCTGGTACTGAGATCTGATGAAGCATTTGGTGTGGTTTTGGCACAGTTAGAGGAGAGAAGAGAAGTTGTTGAGATCAGTTATACTTGGTATTATTCTATTTGGATAATACATAGATCAGTTGGACAGTGTGTTCGGTGATAGATCTTTCCCTTGAAGCTATTTGGACAGTGGGTCCTTTTGTTTTCCTTAACTCCTAACAGGGTTAGAATCTCCTCATAGGGATTCAAAGTCTCCTAAAAGGGACTGATATGTACTGAATGTATTTCATAGACTCCTAATAAGGTCCATCCTCTCATAAGGAATTTTCATAGTAGTACATCTTTTGTGGGTACCATCCCCACTGAGGTTTACTCTCTGATCAAGAGGTTCCCTAGTTAACAAATCTGGTGTCATTGTGTATGGTTATCTTTTTATGGTTGATGTTTATGTTAATTCCATGTTTCAGATCTTTTAAGTTTAATAAAAGTTTTTTTATTCAGATAACTGATTCACCCCTCCCCCCCTCTCACTTATCTTGGTGGACTTTACTTTCTAACAATCCTAGCAGGTCCCTATTGTAAATCCTCTAACAAGGTAGCACAATAGTTTGTGTTTGAAATCCTCTAACAAGGCCACTCTTAACAGGGTAAAGGTTTTAACAGGTCTAAAGGTAAATCCCTTAATTGGGTAGCACCTAATAGTGCTTTTTTAAAACTTGTAACACGGTTAAGCTCCTCATAGAGCATACTTCAAAAAAGTACATCATTTAGTGGGTACTAATCCCCATCTTGGTTTTTTCCCGATTTGGGTTTCCACGAGATAAACATATCTGTCAAGTGTTTCATTATTTTGTGGATGAACTTATGGTTATGATTTTCATTTGTTGTTATTAAAGATAAACTTGTGACTGTTGTGGTAAAGTTTAAAAGGATAAAAAGTTGGATAATTGGTTGATTATTAATTCACCCCTCCCCTCTCAGTAATCTAATCTTAGGATTAACATTATGGAGTACTTATATATTCATTTATACCTATTTCTTATTGTAAACTTGTACGCCTTCAACACTTGTATTTTTTTTTAGTGGAATACTTTTCGTACTCGTAGTAAATAACCAACATATTTATCATTAGAAAACATGAAGATAGATGCTTCACAATCTTAGCAATTTAGTAAAGGTTTAATAGTTAGTAGAAAATGGTGTTGTTAGATTGGCCACCCAAGTGGTGTGTCCAATGGGGAAAATAATCCTTACAGATAGGAATTTCTACACTTCCTAAATAACTAGTGGTTCTATGATAGGGCTGATAGGTCATTATTTTTGCCTAAAAGGCATGGCATTGGGCTTGAGAGGGATGGTGTGGGTCATGATAGAGGTGTCGAAAGTTTTGAGATCCTTGTAACCCTAGGAAATTACATCCATGTATTGTTTGAGGACCTTCAACATGTTCTCCTTCTCTTCCAAGATGTAGGATTTTCCTATTAAAACATACCTCTCTTGACCCTCTTCTTTGATATTGACATTTTCGCAGTCTTCTCCATTTGGGGTGGAGTGTATTTTCTCCTTGATCTGGGGATCCGAATTAAAAATTTATTCTAGGGCTACCATGCCCTTGAGGATAGTATTGGTAGGAAGATTGAATATCTAGTCTTCATCCTCTCCATTATCATCATGTTGCCCTTCTTCCACCACTTGGTCCTTGAAGACTCATGTATTGGCCAGAAAGGTGAGGATGTGCTTATCATCTTCGAAGACCTGGAAGTGGATAACATTGTCCAGGATAGCAAGCATCGGGAGAAGATCCACTGACAACCTACAAAGCTTTGACCCTGCCACTAGTTCCATGAGAAGCATCAGTTTCATCTTTCATTTTGAGTCCCTTCATGGAGCAAGGTGGGGCATTTCAATTATTTTTGTTTGCAGATAATTAAGTTCAATCTTCAAATTTAGAGAATTGTACCTATGGACAATTGAGTTTGTCTCAATCCATTGCTTTACAAGTTTGTATTTGTGCATAATTGAGTTATGCTTCAATCCATAAAAGGGAGGTGTATTATGAATAATGGAGGAAGTCCCAATCATAGTTGGTTGGCAATCCTTTTGTGAATAATTGAGCGTGTTGTGATGCACAAGAGGTGTGGCATACCTGCGAATAATTTAGTTCGTCATGATTCATAGATATTGTTGGATAGTCAAGGTATTTTCCTAGATGAACAGTTCAAGATGATCCAAACAACCATAGTGACATGGTGAAGATACTTTCACAGACTTCTAGTTGGGTGGTTGTAACCAATGTGTGTTGTTCTTTCTTTTTTCAATGTAAATGTAAAGTGTCCTTTTTGAATTTGTATTTAAAATGAATAATAATATCAAAACACAAAATAATTAAAATTATCAAATTTTAATTAAACCAATGAATGGTCAAAAGGCATAAATGAGGATATGTGACTCTCTCAAACATAGATATAAAAGGGAGGAGATTTCATTTGAAAAGGATATGAAGGAAGGAAGAATTGAGCATGGGAATCAAGAAAGAGTTAATGGGAGAGAAAAAAGGAATGAGACGAAAATAAGGATGACTTCTTCAAAAGGCAAAAGTGATGAAGGGTTGTACTCTTTCAAAGAGTGGTACTCATGAAAGGATGTGGCTTGCAAAGGGAAGACAATGAAGAGGTGTGACGTCCTCCTTACAATGGAAGATATAAAGGGATGAAGTTTTTATTTGAGGAGGACATCCAAGGGAGATCCATTTGAAAAATAAATTATTATTCTCAAAAGGAAGCAATAGAGGGTGTTGATTCAAGTCTTATGAAAGGTGGTGAAACTTTCACCAGTGAAGTATAAAAAGATCATTCCAATCATTCAAGAATCACTTATCAATCACTCATGAATCCACAAAAGCAATCATCAATCGCCACTATATCAAACCAACAATCCTTACATCATCACACATCAATCATCTAATCAACAAGTTTTGATCATCATTCACTAATACCTCAAATCATACGATCAAAGGAACTCATTCAATCAATCACTCATTCTTATAAATATCAACCATTCAATATCAATTGATTCATCAAATTTGATTTGAATAGAACTCAAAATAAGTACAACAATCTAAAATGTTAAGGAAAGTGTTTGTCCCCTTAATTAAGAAGAAACACACTGAATTGGTTGCTTGACAGCCGAGGAGTTAGATTGCTTGGTTGGTTGTTTGAGCTTAGGCTTAATTGTGGATGATAGTAACCTGACATCTTGTGGTGCTTTGCCCTTGAGTTTCTAATATCAAACCAACAATCATTACATCATCACACATCAATCATCTAATCAACAAGTTTTGATCATCATTCACTAATACCTCAAATCATACGATCAAAGGAACTCATTCAATCAATCACTCATTCTTATAAATATCAACCATTCAATATCAATTGATTCATCAAATTTGATTTGAATAGAACTCAAAATAAGTACAACAATCTAAAATGTTAAGGAAAGTGTTTGTCCCCTTAATTAAGAAGAAACACACTGAATTGGTTGCTTGACGGCCGAGGAGTTAGATTGGCTTGGTTGGTTGTTTGAGCTTAGGCTTAATTGTGGATGATAGTAACCTGACATCTTGTGGTGCTTTGCCCTTGAGTTTCTAATATGGTTGAAGCTATAGTGTGCATGTTTATGGTAGAAAACATCATTATCATTTGTTTAATGCTAACTGATTTTTTTTCTAAATTCAATTGCTATTGTGTAATATACACTTGTAAACAACAAATACATTGTGTCAATTGTTGTCAATAGTGTGAAGATATGTATTTAGAATTAGAATTAGGCGGAATTAATAGTTTGATGTTGAATTATCTATTTATAAAATTATATATTTATTTTTGAATATTGATTATTAGAATATTCTAATGTTAAAATTATTTATTTTGAATTAATTTTATAATGAGTCATTGTTATAACAAATAGGTTCATGTCAACCAAATATAGACCAACAAGTTTGACTTTAAAATTATATAGTTAAATCTTAATACCAATTTTCTAATTTGACACTACTAAAGTACCTCTAAAAATAAAATATAACTATATAATAATGTTATCTTATTAAGTGAAATCTACTCTAATGAAATTAAATAGACTAAAAAATATATCAAAAATGGAGTCTTCCTAAAATAAAATTTGATGTCTTAATAAAATAAAGAACTAATTAAAATCAATAATATTTTTAAATATAAATAATGAAAACATAAAAATATATTATCAATTGAAACTATTAAAATGCTAAATACAAGTATATGATACTTGTTTTGCTTTTCAATGTAAAAAAACAAAAACGAAATTGCAGAAGCATGGAATAGTGGTGTTCAAAATGAAAAATTAAAAGTAATTTTTAAACAGAAAAAAAAATAAAAATGTTTAATGTTTTGATTACTCCTATTTCTAATGGATATATATATTCAAAATATTCTTATTAATGTTAATACGAGTATTGGTATTTCTTGTAATTTTTATCTAAATATATTTTTCCAATTTACATTTTTAATAAATTTATCTTCTTAAAAATATAATTATATTAATAATATCATAATTTTAATCATTTTTTTAATAATATTATATAAATAGGTGAGGTCACAAATGGGGGACCTTTTCCCTAACATAATTTAAACCTTGATGACAAGAACAACACAACTTAAACATCACAACATGCCACTATTAGCATAATTTTAATATCTTTTAATAATATTATATAAAATTTATTAATTATAAAAAAAAAGATATTTTGGTCAATCTGACAACACCATTCTCAATAGGATAGGTCAGCAATTAATAACTAATAAACTCATGCTTTTTTAAAAAGGATTATTGGATACAACACTTAATTGAATTAAATGCATAAAAATTGAATTTTTTTAAGAATAATTATCTTTCTGCTTACTCTGCCCAATGAAAATACACAAAAATAGTTTTTTTAATTAATTTAAATACAAATTAAAAATAAATTCTAGATTTTTTTTTGTCAAAGAATTATAATTCTTTGCAATAATTGGTTTAACCAAATTAAAAAAGAATTAGAATGATTGCATAAATATCCTGCTTTTTCTGGAATTAATAATAAATTTAGTTTTTAAGAGGACATTGCAGTTTGAAGAAATTAAGATTTGGATTTTATAATAAAGTCACTTTAGTGACTTAGTGTTAGATTTAATTAATATTAGTTGGCGGTTAGGAGAGGTTTGAAAAAGTTACAGGAAAGTAATATTTTATAAGCATTTGACATTTCATTAAAAAAATTAATCAAAATTCAATAGTATTATTATCATTTTATATTTACTCTTATAGAAATGTAATTGCTCTTCATTTTCCATTAAAGTTATTTTGAACTGGAAACAATGAAAATCCAATTTATCTAGTGCCAGTGCCTAAATTGACTGACTGCCAAAACTCTGTTTTAAACCATTTATCAACTGACTGCTAAGTATCAACTAATGATATTTTGAAAATAGTTGATGATCTTCCACTGTAAATGGAAAAGCCTACCGATTTCATGTATTCTTGAAGAACTGACTCTGGTGTTCAAAATGGTACTACATCAACCCCATCACTACAATTTCTGCAAACATTTAGGACCCGGAAAACTTGTTTTCTAAGCACCATGTATAATTGTTCACTCCTTGCATTAGCATAGTTTCAATTTGGAAAATTACAATAATATTTACGACAGTGTTGCAAAAAATTATATAATAAGATATATAATGCAGATGTAACATTATGTTCTTGTGAACCACTACTCATGAAACATGGGTCACTGAGTTTGACCCAAAAAATACACAGTGGAAAATATCTCCTACTTAGCAATTGATGAACTTAAGGGACTTTATAATGAATGGTTCGTAAGGAACAACACTTGCTGAGGGTTTTCCAAATGGGGTTGCAACCAAAGTGGGCTTAACTTTGGAGGAAACTCTGTAGTTAAGCGTGCTTGAGCTGTAGTAAGTCCCGGTGCTTCACCTAGATGCAATAAGTGCTTAGTATTCCATTCATTCTCACGAGAGAAAGATTCTGGTCAACCACACTCACAAAACATGGGTCGTTGAGTTTGATACAAAACATTATGTATTAAATATACACCAATTTTAACACACTTAATGGAATAGCAATAGCAATTTGCTCACATTAAAATTTTAATAAATAACCTACATATCTGCTTTCCTGCCTCCTGCCAAAGACTCAATCAATACATTTCTTGTGGTTTTTGAGTCCTGGCTCTCACTTTCTCCATTCAAAATTATGTTTTTGTTGAGCTCTTTATGCAGTTTGAGACATTAGTGTGCAGGAGCATCCAATCCTGCACATTCAAATACAATATTTTTTACTTTATTTTAATATTGTTGGTGTTTTGATTTTTGGTCTTGCAATTGTAAATGGAGAAAATCCCATTCCCAAGCATGAATGGGACAGTTAAAGCATATTTTGGAGCCATCAGAATTTGGATTTCTTCAACTATTTTGGGCATGGACAGCCCCAGGCGCCTGGTCAAGGAGATAGTGGAATGATAGAAGATTGGGCAAGCCGGTTGTCGTGCCAAGGAAAAATCATTATTGGCTTTGTATGGAGGGAAAAAAATTAGATTGAAACTTGTTGATCTTAATGGACAATGTTGAACGCCCAGATTAGATAAAGTTTTGATATATTGAAGTCAAAAAATAGAGAGAAAAAGAAGAGTGGAAGGCAAGAGCTGGTACTTGTGTGCCACAAGGAGAATTCTTCGCGAGAGAAAAATATTTCAGATGCCTGGAGCTGATTATGTTGTGCTTTGGTCAAATTTACAAGGTGTATGAGATTAGAGAAATTGCATAGTTAGAAAAGAAGAGATTGGATGGATGATTGCTCCTGAAGCTTGTTAAATGTAACAAGTTCTTGAATGCATTTATAATATCAATGAAATCAGCCTGTGTGCTTTTTAATGTCAATGGTTTTTAAAGATTTAACGTCTTTGTTGCAATAGTTAAGTGCTTGCATTTCAAAAATTGGGAGATTGTGATCTCTGTAGCTACAATTGACAATCCTTTTTGGGTTTCTCAAATGTTGAGCTGCATCAAATCATATCAGAGAAAGAATCGTTGGCATGGTGAGAAGTCTGCTTGAAGATTGAGAATAAGAGAGTTGAGAAAGAGAAATTCGTGGGAGAGTTTGGTTGTCCCAGGTGTAAGAGATTGTTGTTGCAGATCATAGAGAGGATCTGTAACTATTATCCTTCAACAGATATAAATTTGGGTAGAAGGTGTACAACTTCCTCCACTAACGAGGACAGGGGTGTAGTACCCCTCTGTTTCTCATCATGGTAAAAAGAACTCTGGTAAGCAATAATTTTACTTCTTGCAAAATTCTCTTTAGATTGCATATGGAATTCTTAGATATCTTGACTATAGTTCGTCAGATTAATTAAAATAGATCTCATTTTCAAACAAATTCATGGAATATGTTAATTTAAGATATATTGTTTTGAAGTAATATTACTTTTGGCAAATTAACATGGTGTTAGAACATCAAGATGCATATATGTGCTTACATGATAGGATGACTCAATAGAGAGAGAATGTATAACAGATTTCATTATGTGGGAATTGCATAGTGGTATAGTAGAATTTATGATGTTAGGGTCAATGTTTAACATAGTCCAAGGCCATCTTGATTTAGGTTGGATTAGTGTATTCTAGGATCAAACATATTAGTTGAGTTCCTTGTGATGAATTGAGATAATGATATTTTAATAGGATACACTCTTGCATGTTGGTATGGAAGTCTTAAGTGTGTTGATATCAAATTATATTGGGTTATGTTTTACCTACTTATGGTTAGGTTTTAAACGAAATGATATAGGGAACTGAAATCCTAAATCATATATTGATATATGTGACTTGATTTCGGTAAATTGAATTAATGAATTATGCTTTGCATTATGGTTAGAGAATATATATGAGTATAGGTTATGTGGATCTGAGTCATGTAACAAGATAGGAGAGGTGTTCAATTTGCTAGATATATGTTGATTTCTCTATTTCATAAATGGAAAATGTAGATTTAAACATGTGAAGGTTATTATGAGATGCCGTAATATGTTGATCTATTTTCTCTAAATATAGAGATTGATTTATATGATGTTTTAATTGGATTATATGCATAACATATCTTAGACTACTGATACTTTTACAAGTGTGCAGGTGGATAACCATGGACACTGCGGGGAACCATTGCTAAGGAATTGTTGTGAGAACCCCTGTGGAACCAAGGTCAACCCTAAGAAGGGAATGACCTCGAATGTAAAAGTGTTTTATTTGTAAATTATGTTCTGTAAATAATGTGAGATGTTATTTGTTATTTCCTTGTTGGCATGCCAAGTGTTGTGTTGTGATGTACTCCTTATGTGGTGTCACTTGACACTGGTGATGTGACATGGCATGTCAATGTGGGGTGGGTTGAGTTAGTGTAACCTTGAGTGACCTATAAGTATCCCTAGGTGTGTTTTCTTGGTTAGGGAGCCTTGATGGTAGTCTCATCACTCATTTTCGTGAGTAATCTTGGAGTGGGCTTTTGGAGAGTTAAAATTGACCCTAGGGAGTAGTTTAGGCTGGTTTTGACTTGCCCCAAGGGTATACTATGGGGTTGGAGGTATTTCTAGGCCACCTTGAGTTTTTTTAAACTCAATTTTCATCCTTCAAAAATGCTTGGGAAGAGTGTGACGAATTTGGGGAAAGAGGAAAGTAACTTTTTCTCTTCTCAAAAAGTCTTGGGAAGGTCAGCCAATAGGATAGGCCTCTTCTCTTAGGAATTTTGGGGGATTGTGCTGGAGCCCAATTTAGAGGAGAGTATGGGGAACATTTGGGCTGTTCACGCACTCTTTATCTTTAGAGACAAAGTTTGGAGACTAAGGAGGAGGGATGGCTAGAGAGAGAGAGGAGAGGAGCTACATTTTGTGTAGGCTTGGAGGAGAGGTTGGTGCTTCAACCATTTCCATTTTTATGTGTGTTGTTGTGTATGCTCATGGACTGCAAGTTTTCCTTTCTCCATGAAGTGTTCAATGTTATTGTGAAGGTGGTTGTAGTGTTGTGAGAAATCTGCTTGTAGTTTTGGTGTTGATTCTTTCTTGTTTTCTTCTTGAGTTTGAAGGGATGTAAAAAGGGTGTCCCTCACCCTCCTTATGGATCCATGAGTGATCAAATGTGATAAGCCATAATGGGAGTAAGATGTGGTTGTGTAGTCCTATGTGGTGAAATATGTGTTTTGGTAAGATGTTGTGTATTCTTATGTGGTGAAATATGTGTTTTGAATGTATGTGCCCTATGTCTTATGTATTTTTCCTACCTTAGCATGGTTCCCCAAGCTCGGGGGTTGGCTAGGGCATACTGAGGACCTCATGATGCCATATGGTAGGGTGGAGAGCACCCATGGTTTTGCTGGTTTTTGATATATGAAGGTTTTGGGTGTGTTGGTATCTTTGAGGCAAGTTTAAGTTGAGGGAATCTCATGTTTTGCAGCCCCTTGGAGAAATGTGTTTTGTGTGGAAGGAAAGGCATGCTTCCTAGTTTTGTATCATAGGAAATATTACAATAATGTATACTTGTTGTCCTTAAAAGAAAAAATGACATTGTGGAAATTCTATTGAGGTATTTCATTTGATTTCATTTGTAACCTGTTGTATGAGTAATGTATTTAGAGGAAATCTGTCTTTACTTGTGTTGAAGCTTCAAAATGAAAAAAAAAGTAACCATGTGTACTCTTGTTGTTAAATATTGCATGATGAAGGAAACTTAGTAAGATTTAATTTAAACTAATTATTTAACATTTTAGTAAGCTGGAATTAAAAAAAAAAGGTTATTGCAGTTGGGTTCTTGCCCAAGAAATTTGTGGGCATGACAAGGGGGGTTTCAAAGGTGCAGCTTCAAGACACTTTGTTGGGAAGAGGGTAGTGTGATGTAGTAATTTTTGTTGAGTGGAGTACCTTTAACTACAGAGATATGATACATCGATGAGAGAGAGGTTGCAAGGAGGACTTGTAACTGCAAAGGGACTTGTGAGATTCTAAAGATGTCTTTGAAGAAGGGGATGAGAAGGGTCATTAGAAGAGCTGTGAGGATTTTACCTTGGGAGAAATGGCAAGAAGATTGAAGCTAGAGAATGAATAGAGAAAAGACATTGAAGAGACTAAAATAAAACATGAACAAAGATTACGTGAAAGAGGTATGGTGGACAATAAAAGGTGTAATGTTGAAAGACATGATGACTGGGTGGAATGTTATCCAAAAGGAGGAGAAGAACTAGATATCTCTCATGAAATAGAGAGATCAGGCAAAGAAGGCAGCAAAAAGAAAGATGAAAAGATGTGTCACTACAATCCCATGATAGGGAATAGGGAGGCTATGGAAAGAAAAACATGTGGGAGCAGCCCACAACATTGCACAAGAAAGAAAGCAAGAAAATCAGAAGTAAAATGAAAGAATGGAGAAAGAAAGAGGAGAAAATGGTTAGAGTGTACTATGGTAATTTTAAGAACTTGGTTTTATCAAATGGTGTCTTGATTGTAGCGACTAGAGGAGACAAAGAAAAGGTGGAAGATGAAGGTATAAATAATGTAGAAGCAATAATTTGTGAAGGAAAAGTTGGGGCAGCAATATAGAAGTGAGAAAATACACTTGTAAGAAGCCATTTTTATGATATTTGTGAAATGAGTTTGATGATAGGTTGGTTGTAAACAAATTTAATGAATTTGTGGATGTGGAAATGAGTGCAAAGAATAGTATTGTTGTAAAAGAAGAGGGTGAAGTTGAAGAGATGAAGAACATGCAATATTGCAATAGAGTTTGTCCCTAATAAGGATGGACAAAATTCAAAATTTGGGACAGCTGTGTGAAGAAGAATACATGGAAAATGTTACAAATGAAATGAATGAAGGGATGACAGAGAATAATGAAGATGGCATGCTAATGTGGGTTGTATAAGTTGAAGACGAATGGCTTGAATTGATGGCAGATGGAGAAAAAGTTGCAAAAAAAGAAGAGGTAAAACTTGAATTTTTGTGAATTCTTTGTTGATGTTGATCTTCATACAAATGACTTAATTAGAATGGAATGATATGAGGAGCTTGAAAAGGATGTTATAGCTACAGATAAAGAGGGGATTATTGATGAAGAAGAGAATGAAGGAGAAGTGGGTGATGAAGATGAAGAGATAGAGTGGATGCATTAATCATGGTACAGTAAGGCAAATTTTATGAGAAGGAGAAAGAAAGGAAGGATGGAGGGAGAGACAGATGCGAAGTAAGGTAAAGAAGAAAAATCAAGAAGATAAAGAAGATTGGTGGATCCAAAACAAGCACACGGTTGTCAAATGTTCATGAGCTTCACTCATGAAACATTTCTCCTTACTCGGGTTGTTTGATGTAGGAAGATTCGGCTGCATTGGCAATCTTGCACATCCAAAAACATTATTTTTTGTTTTATTCTAATTTTGTTGTGCTTTGTTTTTTCGTCTTGTGATTGTAAAGGAACAAAATCTCATGCCCAAACATGAATGGGACATTTATTACATATTTTAGGGCCATTGGAATTTACATTTCTTCAGCTATTTTGAGCATGGACAGCTCCAAGTGCTTGGTGAAGGAGACAGTGCAATAAGAGAAGATTGGGCAAGCCAATTGTGGTGTTAGGAAAAATTAGGGTCTGTATTGAGGTGAAAAGGGCAAGATTCCCATGCCCAAGAAGGGAAAAATCCTATGCTCCACGGGGACACGTCCCCTGTGTTTCTGCACCCACATCCTTCTCGAGCACAGCACAAGGACGCGGGGACAGGAATTTGCCGTCCCCAAAGGCGTCCCTTTTTTGCAACAAAGGGGACCATCCCCAAAACACCAATTTGAAGTCGACAAGAAACTTGGGGATGATAATCCGTCTCGAGAATGGCCTAGCTGTCCCTCAACCTTCCCTAGGATAGATTGTTGTCTCTGACGGCCCAGCTAAAAAACACAAATAGTGAACATGAAAAAAAGGCTTTTTTTTGTTTTTGATTGACTGAGGGCCCCACGTGGGTAGAAAAAGGTATTAAAAAATAGGAAACCTTATTTGAGGAGCTAAAAAGACCAAAAAGGTAAACCTTTGCTCATTTTAACCATACTTGCCAAGAAAAACAAAGAGTAGCAACAACGAGGGAAGAAAGTTTTCACTTTAGAGTTCAAGAGGAGGTTTTGCTATCAAATCTTCTTCATTCTAGGTATGTTTTTCATTTTCCATTTGTTTATTTCAACTGTGTCCATTTTCATTTGTTTTGCAACACATAGGTAGGGCATTTTGAGTGAAATATTTTTTAAAAAAACTTGCAGCACTACATTACATTGCATAATCATGAGCAACAGTGAGAGTGAGGGGAGTAGTGGTAGCATAGATGTTGTAATGCAAGAAACTCAAAGAAAAAGACCTAGTACTAAGGCAGCCATGGGGTCTTCAAGTAATGTAGGTGTAGTAGAGGCAACAACCTCTAACCAGTGTTACTTAGGGATGCATCCTTGGCTTGAAAACCTTCATCCCTGTACCGGGGACGTTTGCAAGACATGGGTCGGCTAGGGGACATCCCCACCCTATCCCCAGTTTTCAAAAAATAATAAGGGACATCTTGGAAACTTGGGGACGTCACCCAAATTGGGGGTGGGGAGGGGGGGATTTATGTCCCAGGGACAGCTAAGGATGCCTTGGGGATGCCTTGGAGGTCACTGGGACGAATAGGCGTCCCCAACAGGATAGGCTGCATCTGCACTTAAAAAACACATTTTTCTTTTATAAAACTCTCTTTTTTAATGTTAAAGTGGGACCCTCCTTCCAAGTTTTCCCTATTATGCTTATTATTGTTTGGTAGTTAATTCTTGCTATTTAGGGTCCTCTGATTAGTATTTGGCAACATTACATTAAGAGACGTGAAATTAAGAATGTTGTTATAGTCATGCTACATGCTCAGAATCATATAGCAGATTGTTTGCAAGGTTTTGGGAAGGTATGAAAAGAGCATTACAGACCTGGAACATGCATCTTTATGTCATTTTGTAGCAATACATCAATGCTAGGTTGGTTTTGTGTTGATTTGGGTCCTTTGTGGAAGCTTTGGTGAATATTGGAGGTTGCATCGAGGTGCCATCTTGCTATAAAAGACCTATATCATGATCAGAACTGTATAGCAGACTAGTTCGTATCAATATCAGTCCACTTACAATGAACTAGAGGTGTAGTTTTAGGAGTGTAATGGTGTAACCCCAATTTAGATCATTGGTGAATGTGGTCTAGAGTGAGAAGAGCATTGGGAGACATATACTTGATCCACTATCTGTAGAAGCCCTTTCTTGAGTCAATGTCAAATCTACAACAGTCAACTCCAACACAGTTTCCAAGGTTTTTCATGTTAGTATTTCATAGGAATGTTATTTCATGTATAGGCACTAATGTGCAAATGATTATCTTCGAAAGCGATTGTAACACTACGCCTATAATGTGTACACCTAATTTATATCAAACTTAAATGATAGTAGTGTGCTTCAATTTGGAAGGTGGGTTATTGTTCTTGTTGCTATTGACAATGAATTCTGAATTATGTTCTTGGGTGTATTTCAATTTTGTATGTTAGTATTTTAATATTACATGTATATTGACAATGAATTCCAAATCATGAATGCATATTGATGGTTTTACATCCTAGGGACGGCTAAGGATGCCTTGGGGATGCCTTAGAAGTCATTGGGACGAATAGGTGTCCCCAACAGGATAGGCTGCATCTGCACTTAAAAAACACATTTTTCTTTTATAAAACTCTTTCTTTTTAATATTAAAGTGGGACCCTCCTTCCAAGTTGGCCCTATTATGCTTATTATTGTTTGGTAGTTAATTCCTGCTATTTAGGGTCCTCTGATTAGTATTTGGCAACATTACATTAAGAATCATGAAATTAAGAATGTTGTTATAGTCATGCTACATGCTCAGAATCATACAACAGACTATTTGCAAGGTTTTGGGAAAGTATGAAAAGTGCATTACAGACCTGGAACATGCATCTTTATGTCATTTTGTGGCAATACATCAGTGCTAGGTTGGTTTTGTGTTGATTTGGGTCCTTTGTGGAAGATTTGGTGAAATATTGGAGGTTGCATTGAGGTGCCATCTTGCTGTTACAGACCTCTATCATGATCAGAAGTGTATAGCAGACTTGTTCGTATTAATATCAGTCCACTTACAATGAACTAGAGGTGTAGTTTTAGGAGTGTAACGGTGTAACCCCAATTTAGATCATTGGTGAATGTGGTCTAGAGTGAGAAGAGCATTAGGAGACATACTGATCCACTATCTGTAGAAGCCCTTTCTAGAGTCATTGTCAAATCTGCAACAGTCAACTCCAACACAGTTTCCAAGGTTTTTCATGTTGGTATTTCATAGGAATGTTATTTCATGTACAGGCACTAATGTGCAAATGATTATCTTCAAAAGCAATTGTAACGCTACGCCTATAATGTGTACCTAATTTATATCAAACTTAAATGATAGTAGTGTGCTTCAATTTGGAAGGTGGGTTATTGTTCTTGTTGCTATTGACAATGAATTCTGAATTATGTTCTTGGGTGTATTTCAATTTTGTATGTTATTATTTTAATATTACATGTATATTGACAATGAATTCCAAATCATGAATGCATATTTAATATTGAGTTTGACTATAAAAGTGTTGTATGTTAAGATTCTATGATGTTTAAATGGCATGCTTATCCATGATTTCATATGAGCTATTGATGAAGGATATGAGACAGGCATGGTTGAGGGATGGATCCCCCATCATCATCAATGGATGGATCGATATCAAACATTGGTCATCATCAATTTTATCGTCACTAGCACAGGGGGCTCTTATTTTCTTAGAGCTATAGATTGTTCACGGAAAAGGAAGGATGTAGCCTTCCAATTTTAGATTTTGAGAGATGTTATAGAAGAGGTTGGACCCATTAAATGTTGTACAAGTAGTCACTGATTCAGCTCGAGTGTGTAAGTTAGTTGGATTGATGGTGGAGGGTGTTCATAAGCACATTTTTTGGACCCCATGTTGTGTACATGCATTGAACAACACCTTGAAGGACATTGGGAAAATTGATTGGATAAAGGCAATGGTGTCTGAAGCTAGAGATGTGCAAATGTTTATTTGCAACCCATCACACATCTCTTGCATTGTTCAAGACATTTTTCAAGAAGGAATTCCTCAAGCCCGTAGAGACTAAATATGCTAGGTACTTTATTTTGTTGGAGAGGATGCTTGAGGTTCAGGAGAGCCTACAATCCATGGTGGTCAACGCAAATTGGAGTAGAAGGCATGAGTCAAGCACACCAAAGGGAAGAAATGTGAAGCAAAGAGTCCTCGATGATGACTGGTGGTCCACAATGAGGTAAGAAAAAAAAATTATTAAAGGAAAAGAAAATTTTGATGGGCCCCAAAACCCATTACAATCAGATTGTGAGGGGGAATCTAGAACCCCAACTAATAAGAAATGCTGCAAAATAGTAAACATTTAGATAACAGTAGCCCAAAGCCAGCAAACAGACAACAGTAAAAAAGCCAATTGCCCAAGAGGCCAACGCTTTACATCATAAATCTGATCTCAACAGAAATGAGATCCAAAGGGGACTAATAGCTGAAAAATACAAGAAAGCATTCAAATCATTAGCATCCAAGTAGCTTCCTCCTAAGTCAACACCTGCTAGCTCCACCTCAATAGGGTAAGCGACAAACCAAGAAGCAATAGCTTCACCTTCCAAGAACAAAGGATCCTGAAGGTAGGCAAAAAATAAGAAGAACTGAAAACATCAACGTCCCCTAACTTAAGAGAATCAGAACCTCCAAACTTCCCCAACACCATAATCAGGACTACAACATCCCAAAAGGAGAAGCCACCCCTAGAACAAGCACCAACACCCTAAGCAAACCTCTCAAGCAAACAAGAGGGCAAGGGTAGAAGAAGGAAATCAAAAGGATAGAAGTCATCAAGGCCCCCTGTCTTAAAAGAATTTGCACCTTCCAATATCCACTCTTCCACCATCAAGGAACTGCCTTCCCACAAAGAGAAGCCTCTCAGAGAGCCAATCATAAGGATTGACTCCGCAAACACAACAGCAAGGGAATCATCACCAACTACACTGCCAAACAAGAGAAGAAGCATCCAATGCAAGAGAGCTAGAAGAAAAGTCATGAACCCAACAAAGCCCCCTATCAAAAGATCATCATAGCCAACCTCCTCAGACAAACCAGCATACAAACACTTCTCACCAACCTCCAAACAAAAAAATTGAAAGCTGGAAGACACCAACCACATGATGGAGCAGAGAGCAATATACACATTAAAGCACCCTCTCTTAAAGATCATACAACCAACCACTCCCACCCACACCTGGAAAAGTAACCTCTAACCAACACCACCCAAAGAAGCCAATACAAGAGTGAGAGGTCTCATGAGGAGAAGGGAGGCAGAAGAAGGGCCAAAATCGTCAAAGTGCCCTCTCTTAAGAAAGTCAGCACCATCCACCACCACCCACCAACCAAAAAAGAGACCAATCAGCCCTGAGAAGGGAGCTCCCAAAAAGCATTCCAGAAAGGAATCAAAGCTGGAGAAGAGAATCAGAACAGAGAAAACACAAGACAGAGAGGGGAGGAAGAGGGAGTCAGGATCATCAAAGCACCCTACCGAGGTAAGAAAATTGTTATTGCTGATTTAATAAAATTATTTCTGATTTTGGCATTTGCTGATTTTATTATTTAAGAATTAAGAATTTTAAATTTTAAGATGTTTCTAACTTGTAACTTGCTTGCACTTGTAGATACCTTTGCTCCTTCATTGAGCCTATTGTGCAGGTCATCAGATATGTCGACATGAACTCTCCTAACCTTGGAGAGATTTATGAGACCTTTGATAACATGCTTGGGTGGATCAAGCAAACTATTCATTGTAGGGACCCTACTTCGGCATTTTATGTAGAGCATCTTAGGCCCATTGTGATGTGATGATGAAACATTATGAACACCCTATTTTCACATGACAGTCTATGCTCTCAATCCAAAATGCTATACACCGAGACCTGGGAGAGTGGCTCCATTTGTTGATGAGGAGGTGAGTCTCAAATCTGAAATCTTAAGTTTCAATTTAAATTTAAAATAGCAAAGTAGATCTCTTATAACTATGTCTTTATTTTGATTGAACATTATTTAATATGTTATTTTTGTGTTCAACTCAAGTGAAGGAGAGCTTCTTTAAGGCCCTTGCTAAAATGTACAATGGAGATTATGCTACTAAACTTCAGGGTCAATGGCTTGCATTCACCAATCTTTGTGGTCTAATTTTTGGTAGACCAGAGGTGAGGACGGATAGAGCTACATTAGCTCAAATTGACCCTATTGGATGGTGGACGTGGCATAGTAGGGATGCATCTCATCTAAGAATACTTGTTGTTTGTCTTCTTTCATAGGTTGTCAGTTCCTCTGCTACATAGAGGAATTGGTCCACATATAGCTTCATCCAATTAGTCAAGAGCAACAATCTTACCTCTAAATGATCGGAGAAGTTAGTGGTTGTTCATAATGCATTGTGGCTATAGGATCGATAGAGTATTGAGTATCGTCAAACTCCATCCTTATGTTGGGATGTCAATCTCAAGGATGCTATGCAAGTGGAGGATGACACACCTCTAGGATTGCCTGGGTTTCCATTGGATGAGGACAACCCTCATCCTACCAGTGACTCAGAGGCTGACTTTGATGATGATTTGGATTTAGATTCCTAGACCTATCAAGTGTTGTTTATGGACAGCCATATATTTGCAGATACATTATTGATTTTGTTTATTATGGATAGTTGAGTATGTAGTTGGACTTCTATGTTATTGTTTACTGTTTAGTATTCTAGTTATAGACTTATAATAGTATGTCTATTGTTTACATTTCAATATTTTATGTCATTTCATGAGTGAAACTTGGAGCCTTTGGGCATTTTCGCTATATGTACGCCACATTTTTCCGATGAAAGTAATTTGAATTTTGTTAATTTTCTATGTACTAAGCTTCTAAAATGTCTATGGTGAATTGTTTATCAATGTTATGATATGCATATTTGAAATCTCTACCTATATATAAAAATTTCCCTATTTTTTTAATAGTTGTCCCCTAAAAATTGGCTCTAAACCGTACCTGTACCGGAAACACATCCCCGTTCCCCTAAATGTCCCCGTCCCCGAAACTCCGTGGAGCATAGGAAAATGAGATTAAAACTTGCTGGTCTTAGTGGAGAAGGTTGGTCACCCAAATTTTGCAAGGTTTTCATACGCTGAAAGTGGAAAATAAGAGAGAAAAAGAGGAGTACAAGGTAAGAGCTGGGTACTTGGGTGCCAAAAGGAGTATATCTAGATAGAATGGAATGAAATTTCTGTTGTCTTTAGCTGGTAATAGTGTGCCTTGGTTAGATTCACAAAGTGTATGAGGTTAGAGAAGTTGCATAGCTAAAGAAAAAGAGATTGGCTGGAGGATTGCTCCTGAAGCTTGTTGAATGTAACAAGTTCTTGAGTACATTTTTAATATCAATGAAATCAGCCTGTGTTATAATCGATGCTTTTCATGATTTAATGCCTTTGTTTCAATATCTGAGCACTTGAATTTCAAAAGATGTGAGTTTGTGATCTCTGCTGCAACAATTGACAATCCTTTCTGGACTCTCAATTGTTAAGCTGCATCAATTAGAGATGGCATTTTCATAATTGTCTGCAATGTTTGAGACCAGAATGCCCTTTTATTATCTTAATAACAAACCTTACCTCTGTCATCCTCAATAACATCAAAAGAGGAAGGTTGAAGTCATTGATGGATTTGATTTTCTGCCAAACCAGAAATCTGGGCCACATAGCCTTTTCTAAATTGAGGTGTAATACCATAAGGTGCTTTGGTACATAATTTGCAGGGAGCTCCATGATATTAACTAGTAAGAAAGGACTTGAGGGTCCAAATAGTTGCCAGATTTCTTCAGCCGAGATTCTGCAGTGTTTGAAATTCTCTATCTTGGCCTTAATATTCCATGCGGCTCACAGCCACTATACCTAAATACATTTGAACATTTTGCTTTCTTTGTCAGCAATATCTTGTGAATGAGATCCAGGTGTGCACTTTTGAGAGCAGTGAGTGACAGAAACTCACATATATACCTCTATGAAGCATAAGGGCCCCATCCCACAAAATCCTCATCCTTCTGAGAAAGTACACGAGGGATTCAGGGTCTTCTCCAAGCTACAACTGAGAAGTCTTGGTGCTTATAACAGGGCTTTAACGAGCACATCCTGGGACTGAAATACATTCTTCGGAAACACCATCTTGGGAAGTAGGTTGCTCTTGAGGCTGTGGCACAAAATGTATAAATTGCTCATCAAAAACTTGACCAGATTTTGATCCACAAAACCGAAAATCTTCCAGTATTTTGAACTTAGCTTCCAATTTTCTTTCTGAAATTCCAATGACCTGGAGCTTTGTTCATTATTTTGGCAATTTGGGCTTCAGTAAAGCCATGTTTTATAAAGGAATGATCCCAATTTTTATTTAGCAGCAACTTCTTTAAACCCTTGGCAATATGTTTGATCTATCAATGATCTCGAATTCATTGAATCTTGGGCAGTTTCTCAAATTGGATATCTCCTAGGTGAAATACAGCAACCAGTCCATTGAAATTTAAAAGTTTCTAACTTGTTCAATATTTTTAGAGGATTTGTATTTTTTATTCATGGAATTGATGTTATTCTGAACTGGAAACAATAAAGTCCAATTTATCTTGAAATGCAGTTTTTAATTTGTCATTCCAGAGTGTAAAATTTACTGATCAGTGTCAGTCTCAAAACTCTGCTTAAAAGTTAAACTCATTTATCATCTGACTCCCAAATTAGGATGTTCTGTGATGTCCAATTGATGATGAACTTCCTCTGTAAAGGGAAAAGCCTGGTGTTCTGGTTTACTAATTTCATGTAGTCTTTGATGGACTTATATAACATCTTAACACAAACTGACTCTGGTGCTATAAATGGTTCTAAATCAAACCCATTATTACAATATCTACAATCAATTGGGGTTTGGAAAACTTGTTTGCTCAACATGATGTATAACCGTTCACTTCTTGCACTAGCATGATTCCCATTTGGAACATTATGATAAAATTTATCAGATGGCTCTCAGATGTAACAAAGCTTCTATCTATTAAATATTTACCAGTTACATCACACTTAAATGACTGCAGTGACAGCAATCATCTAGCATTAAAAACTCAGTAACAGCAATGTATACCTTGTTGTAAGAGCAACTGGGCATAGAACGCAGGGCAGAGGGTAATACCTACGTAGCTCCTCTTATTGAATATAGAGGGTTTGCTAACCCGCCTTCTTCCAACAAGTAGAGCAATAAATTTGTTGTGGTGTTTGATACCTAGCTCTCATTTTCTCCATGCAGAAGTTCGTTTTGTTGTGCTCTGTGAGCGGTGGAAGCGGTAGAGATGACATTTTCATAAATTGTCCACAGTATTTTAGATTCAGCGTGCCCTTTTATAATGTTGTTAACAAACTTTGTTTCTGACATCCTCAATACTGTCAAAAGAGAAAGCTCAGCGGCATTGATGGATTTGAATTCCTGCCAAATCAGAAACCTGGGTCTTATAGTCTTCTCCAAACTGATTTGCAATAAAAAAGGATGCTTCACTACATAATGTACAGGGAGCTCCATGTTATTAACTAGAAAGTTCATCTTTTCACTAACATTTTTCTTGGAGAAAAAAATGAGTATAGGGACAGCTCCAACTACTTGCCAGGTTTCTTCAGCCGAGAGCCCGCAGAGTTTGAAATTCTCTATCTTGTCCTCTAACGTTTCCACGCGGCTCACAGCCACAATACTCACAATATATTTGTATCGTTTGCTGTCTTTGTCACCCCCAATCTTGTTGATGAGATCCACTTGTGCGGGGATTAGAGATGTTCGTGTGAGAACAATCGGAAAAACCTGATGAGCTTCCTCTGTAAATGGAAAAACATGCTGTTCTGGTTTACTGGTTACATGTATTCTTTGAGATACTTATATGACTTATTAACACAAACGGACTCCAGTGTTGTGGAATGGCTCTAAAGCAAATAAATAATTACAATTTCTGCAAACATTTTAGGACTGAAAAACTTGTTTGCTGAACATCATGTATAATCGTTTAATTCTTGCTGTAGCAAAATTCCCATTTGGAACATAATGACAAAATTTCTGAGATGAGCTTCACATGTTCGAAAACTCCTAGCTATTAAATATTCACCAATTACATCACACTCAAAAGGCTGCAGTTATAGCAACTAGCTCTAATTAAAAACTTAATTACGATGAATACCTTACTTGAAGAGCAACTGGACACAGAACGCAAGGCAGAGCGAATAAACCATACAAATCCTGCTGTTGAATATAGTACCTCCAGTCATTTAAAATGCTCATGGCGGACAAACAAATTTGTTGCGGTTTTTGTGACCTTGATGGAGAGGGCTTACTTGCCTTCTTCCGCATACTCTTTTTGCGGTTTTTGAGAACCGCCTCTCGCTTTCTCCAGCCAAAATGCCGTTTTTATTAAGTTCTTTGTGCAGTTGGAGGAGTTTGAGATGGCATTTTCATAAATTCTCCATAGTAATTTAGATTCGGGATGCTCTTTTATAATGTTGTTAATAAATCTTGTCTCTGCCATACTCAATACAGTGAGAAGAGGAAGCTCGGAGGCATTGATGGATACGATTTTCTGCCAAACCAGAAACCTGGGCTTCATAGTCTTTCCCAAATTGATTGACAACAACACAGGGTGCTTCACTACATAATTTGCAGTGAGCTCCATGTCATTAACTACAAAGTTCATCTTTTCACTAACATTTTCCTCGGAGTAGCAAAGAACTAGAGGAAAAGCTCTAAGTAGTTGCCAGGTTTCTTCAGCCGAAAGCCCGCAGCGTTTGAGATTCTCAATTTTAGCCTCTAACGTTTCCATGCGGCTCACAGCCACTATACCTACAATATATTTGTAGCTTTTTCTGTCCTTGTCAGCGCCAGTCTTGTTGATGAGACCCATTTGTGCGGAGATTAGAGACGGTCGTGTGAGAACGGCGGGATATAACTGTAAGAAGCTTACGAGCTCCGTCCCAGAAAAACCCCATGCTTCCCAGAAAGCAAGCGAGGGCTTCAACGTCTTCTCCAAGCTATAACTAAGAAGTCTTGGTTGTTTTCACAGGGCTTTAACAAACACATTCTGGGACTGAAATACATTCTTCAGAAACTCCATCGTGGGAAGAATGTTGTTCTCGAGACTAAGGCACAAAGAGTATGAACTTCCCGTCAGAAGTTTGGCCAGATCTCGACCCACAAAACCGAAATCTTCCAATAGTTTGAGCTTTAGTTCCAACATTGTTCCTGCAGATCCGATAAGCTGGGCGTGTGTCTTTAATATATAAGAAACTTGGAATTCAGTGCAGCCGTGCTTCTTCAACGAATGAATAATCTCCTCTACGTTGTCCAGCGTTCGAAGGTTCTGCAGTTGGGGTCGATGCTTGAAAATCCGATTGATGTCAGCCTCAGACAGGTTAAGTTTGGAGGCAAAAAGAAAAAAAAAAGAAAGAGGGTCTGCGACTGAGCTACAGTTGAGAAAACATTGCGAAAATGGAATGGGTGAACAACATGGATAAGCATTGCTGGTCTAAATTGGTGGTTGAAGAGACCTGGAAGAAACAAAATAGCAGTGGTTGAGCAAATTGAACATCACCTTTCGGGATTGTCCAAACACTAATCCGGAAATAAAGAAATGAGTGTTAGAAAAATTCAGAATTGCCATGTGGATGAATCTGATAGGAAGAAAAAAGGCCTACTATGTTAAAGAATTTAATCACACATGGGATCTTGGGGATAAAGCTTATTTAGGGTCCACAATTAAAGGAAAGGCCAAGATTTTATTGCTCAGTCAAGGACTAGCTCCCACCATTTACGACGTGAAACTGGTAGATGGATGGTCCTTAAAGAAAGGTGGGAAGAGAGAATTTGTGATTTCTGCAACAAGGGAGTGGTGGAAATAGAATGACATTTTATTAAAGAATGTGAGGCGTATGAGGATATTCGCAACGAGTACAGGTGAGCAACATGAAGGAACTTTTTGAAGAGGCAAGATTACACAAGACAGCAAGCTTCCTAACCTGGATCCACAACAAAAGGAACAATTTGGAGAAATCGCAGCAGGGTACCTAACTTGCTTTTGGTCCCTTAGACCGGCGGTCTCGTGGACGTCATTAAAAAACATTTCATTTCAACAGACAGTTTGCTCCATAAATTGGAGTTCATGAGAGCTGCTGCAAGTCTGCCGCATAACAAGATGTTCATCATGGAAGCTACTGCATCTAAGGTTTTCAGAGAAAGGTGTGTGCTAAACTAAACAATTTATTGTCAAAGTGGTATACGAAAAAAAGAGATGGAAAATGTGTACCTTCAATTTCGTATATAAAATATTATATTACTAGCACTTGCAGACTTAGGGGTGCAAGGGAGGAGCCAATAGTGGAGTAGGAAAGATTTTAAGATTTTTTATTTTTGTTTTCCTTGTCTTTTATATATCACTTGATTAAGAACTTTGTACTAGGGTGAAGTATAAAGCAAATAACATTTGTCCTATGTGTTCCAAGTACTTTGTTTGTGTCTAAGCATTAAAATACTTATTAGTAATTAACAATAAGCTTTGTAATTTAATGAGTAATGAAAGTGATTGCCAACTTGCCTTGTCATTTGTAATGACTGGTATATTAGATGAGACGGTGAAGAAGAAAGAGAGAATGTATGAAATTCTTAGCTTCAGTGTAGATTTTTTAAAATGCATTTGTTTGGATTCCAACTCACAAATTAATACACTGTGCATATGTAGTGTCATTAGATGAGGTAAATCATACATTCATTGTGGTGTGTTCATATATTTCATTCAAATTTTTTTTGAGATTGTGCATGATTAAATTTATTGCCATACTAAACTACATAGTTGGCCTATTTCCCATAGCTAACTGGATAGTGCCTTGCTACCAAGCAGGTGTCTATAGCATCGACAAGGAACTCGTCTTGATGTTCGCTAGTCATAGCTATCCTGCCAACCAGACATTCATAGCCCCGGAAGAGTTGCCTGCAACACCAATGTTCCTAAGACTTTTTTAAAAAAAAATGCAGGTAGTGAAGTCTACAAGAGGTTGGAAATCAAGGTGGTCGCAGGAAATGGAATTTAGATTTTTAACTTATTAAGATGTTGAAAATCATGCAAAAACAAACTTGTAGAAGCATTTGATGTGTATTTATGAAAAGAGTTTGTGAATGGTGCAACTTAGATGTGATGATGGGCATAATAACTGCACTATATAAATGAAAGAGTTTGGATGCAACCAAGTGCAAAGGATTTCTTCTAGAGATAAGAGTGAAATATGTATTTTCTAATGCACTTTTTGATTGTGCAGGTCGAGTAGAATGTGGTTGAAGTAGTAGCATGAAATGGGAAGGCTTGTTGTTGAAGTCTATGTTCTTGCTTTTTTTTTGTAACTTGTCCCCTAATTTCTTGTATTTAAATACGAGCATGACAATTTAATAGTACTAAAAATTGCATTAATTCAACAATAGTCACGTAAATATTACTCCCAAATAAACACATAATCAAGAGGAGACGTGAATTTAGTTAGACATAAACTAGAGTTTATAAAAAATATGTGCCTTAGTAGGATGAGTATTAGGAATACACAATGTGATCAACCATGAAGGGTGTGTAGAATATGATGGTCATTGTGATTGGAACTTATGCCATGTATATCCTTAGAAGAAAGTTGGTGTTATTTCAGATTCCACCTATCAAGATAAAATGTACAAATCAATTAGTGGAAATATTTTGTGGTGGTGATAAAGTGGAACGATACAAGTGTATCATTTTAAAGGTTGTAATTATATGTGTGCATACTTGAACTTGGTACTATGAGAAAAATTGCATACGATATTCTTTTTTTTCCTTAGAATGTTGTGTGGGTTTTTTATGCATTTCGAACTAACAATCAAATGAAAATGTTGGTTCAATTTGAAGCCCCTATATGTTTTAAGTCTAGAGATTGTTATAAATGTGAGGCCTTGGCTTTCAGTTTTTCCAATATCAATTGTGGCCTGTTTAAGTGTTAAGCCTTGTGCTTTCTGTATAGTGATAGTCCATGCCATTGAAAGTTGTATTTGTGTACAGTTTCCTCAGGATATCGGTTTAGTTAGTATAATTTTTTTGAGTTGCATGTCAAGGTGGACCATTGTAGTTCTCAAATGTTATAGTAACATATGCAGGCAATTATGGGGGTTTTGATCCCATTAAATACACAATATATTTAACCTCTCCAAGGGAACCATTTACAAGGCCATCTTGGATCCATAGGTTTGTTGTTAGCATTACACATTGAGATTTTCTTAGTAGGACCTCTCAAGAAAATGGCTCACCATTATCAATAGCAGCTAAGTTACATTGTGTATAAACCATGAGGCTAAGTGCAATAGAGACATTTAGTTTTGTGTTGTGTAATATTACCAATTCATTTGTTGTGAATAAATGTATGGATTGGTTGAAAGATTCTTGTTTAGTTGTTGTTAGGTTCTTGTTTGTGCGAGTCATCAACAATTCCCAATCTTGTTGTATGGGTTCTACATTGCACATGTTTGCTAATGTGCGTTGAAATTGGACTTGGATCAGATTGTGTGCAATGTTACCGTGTGCTAATCTATACACTTAAAATTAGCTTGATAAATTAATTAAATATTTATTATTTAATTAATATTTATTTCCTCTATTATTAAATAAATTATTTAATTTATTTAGTATATTCACTTCTCTTATTCTTCTTATCCTAAGTCTTCTAATTAGTCCTATTAAAGTGATTTAAAGAATTACTCAATTACACAATCACTATATGACTAAGTCTTTTAGTCCATCTCATAGACCTAGTCACCTGACATATCATCTTGGCTAAAGTAATTAATTTATATTAATTATTAATTAGTCACAATTGTCCTCACAACACATGTCCTATTCTTAAGGGATATGTGGCCTCATGAGACTTGGTCTCATGACCACATGTCCTCTTCCAACTTGGTCAAGAACATGTTCCCTATTCCTAAGGAGCTTCTTTAGCCACCTCAAGTAGTCAAAGGTGACTCATAGGACACTTGTGCCAAGAGTCCTTGTGAGGAAAATATCTTCCCACCTTCTTCTCAAGGGTCTTTGTGAGACACTTGACATGTGTCTTTCCCTTCCACCTTCCACTTCTCTTTGTCAATGTAGGAGGAACATCTCTCCTATTCCACCTCTCACATTCTAACTACATCCCTATTTCTCTCAACCCCTTCAACCAAGTCAATTCCAACCTTAGGATCTTCTACCTTTCAATCTCCACCCTTAGATCTTTCCACCTAAGCTTGAGTCCTCCAAAAACCTATAAAAGGAGCCTTCTTCTCCTTTTGAGAGCCTAAGAGAAATAGTGATTTTTAAGCATTCAAGCATCCATAGAAATCAAGCAATCAACTCATTTTAGATGACAGGATTGACATGGATAGGTGGTGAAATTGTGTGATCTCGCAGTCGAGGTTGACAAGGAAAGAGAAAGTTCCCATATTCGCGAGATGTTGCCATGTGGTGAGGTTGACTAGGAGGTGGACACATGGTGAAACTATGTGATACTGTGACCTTGGTTAAAAAAGAGAGAAAATGATCACACAATTGTGACACCCAGTGGAGTTGCACTAAGGACTGAAGTTTGACGGTTATCGTGAAGTTTGCAGGTCTTCTTTGCCATAGTGTTTCTTGTGTGCAACCATGTGAAGGTGTTTAGGTGACTGTTATGACTTGACGTCGATATACAAGGGTTATAATAATGTTGAAATGAGATTATTAAAGATTCTGGAGTGCTCGTGATCGTGTGATCAATTGGAATTTCTAGTAATCAAGAAGTTAACGTCTTGTTTCCAGCCTTACGAATTCAAAGATGCCATGGTTATATTGATAAGTTCCCGCCATTTTCTTAGTTTGGATCCTTTTGATCTTGTTGTTAAGCAGTTAGGAGTTTGAGTTCCAAAAGTGATATGTAGCTTGTTGCAATCCTTGATCTATAAAAGGATTTTAAAGATTACTTTATAAGGGCTAAGAAATTTTGGTGTTGAAATCATAGGAGTTGCTTCAATCTCAATCAGGTTTGATAGAGGTCATGAGTCTTGTATAACATTTTATAGAGCAAATAAAAGTTTAGTATTGGAGTTTTAGTTTGTTGAGTTTTATTTGAAGGAGCAAATTAATGTATGAATATAGTGATTCTAAAGTCAATTGAAATATAATTTGGGTTTGGTTCTCTGCTCTGTGTTGATTTTATGAGTTGTGAATTCAATAATTTAAAGTTCTTATTCAATTCACTGCATATATTTCACATGTGTATGTCTTAATTTTAAGCTTTGATCAAGGATCAATTCAAATGTTGAAGATTAATTCATAAGTTCATAAGGTTAGCACAAGGATCATTATAAGAAGTTCAAATTAGGATTACATGAATAGATATTGTTGTAATGCAATAATAATCTAAGTCTTGAATCAGTAAGAAATTTCATGACATTCATATGATGCGTTGTGGATTGAGAATATTGTCCAATGACAAGGCATTGATGTAAATCAATTGTAATTGTTATCCTGTTGGTCCATGTTCTCTGGTTAAACCATATTGATAAAAATTCTTTTCATTCATCAGTTTTGCATGTGGTGTGTGTATCTCATGCTCCATAAAAATTGAGAATCAATAAGTAGTCAGTCATTACTTAATATTTTCTTGTGACTATTGAGCCATTTGTGGGATAATTTGTTTATTAAATTCAGGGATGTGTGTAATGAGGGTAGTATTTTATTGAGTTTAGGTATACCCACCTTGGTTTTGCAAAGCCAGAAGTGGAGAGGGAATTAATATCCCTATCAGTTGGTCCATTCCTCTTAGAAGGTTTGATAATTGGTGTTGGAAACTCTTTAGAATTGGTAGTGAGTGTACTAGTAGCTATTGAAGCGTAAAACCATTCTGGGAACCAATAGTCTTATTGAGCATATTCTTTCATATTTGAAGGTGAAGATAACTCCACTTGTAGAGCAAGGTGTGTTTGTGTCATCTCGAACATCTATTATGAGTTCACATACTCATCAAAACAAAATTGCACATGAGCATAACATCATAGGTGAAATTGGCTCATGAACACATTGCTTTGGAGGTGAAAAAGGATGAGCACCCTCCCATTCAACCACCTCATGGCTTGGTCCCACACAAGCCAATTGCTTATTTTGCACATAATTAGTGCATCTACAATTCCATCTCTACTTCGTCCTACTAATCTTGATGAACCTCATCCTAAATAGATGCAAGTGATCATCACTCTCTTAATGGACCCTCCATTGATCACCACACTTCCTTACATTTTGACTTTTCTTGAAAAACTAGATATGTCTATCAGAAAAATCGTATCTAGTGTTGTTTTTGCCACATCTTGTTCCATAGCGTACCCATCATCCTAACATTTTCATACTAGTGATAGTTGATGTGAACATACCTCTTCAACTACCTAAGTGCATGTTTGAGCAAGGCCCCATTCTAAATCATTGCAATTAGAAGGATAATCCATCATCTTTATCTAGCCATGATGTTTCTACTTTTGTTCTTCTCACAAGAGAAGTTTCATCTTCTTTAGTGTCTATAATTTCTCCTCCTCTAGTGGTTAGTAATGATATTCCCCCTATGTTAAATCATGTATTGCATTTAACACTTCTCCTAAGATTATGTGTCTGAACCATTGAAGGATATTATGACAATTGTCAATTATCTTTACAAGATTGTTGACAATCACCTTACATGTGATGTGGAGGAGGATGTTTCCCTTGTAGCTAACTCTTTGGTTCTTGTTGTAAGCGAAACCCCTAATATTGCACTAGTCATGGTACCCTTACAAGCTTGTCTTGCTTTGCCACATGATCAAGATTGATAGGATGGTGAGTTGCTTAATTTTATTGACTAGAGAAATACTCTTCTTAAATTCAGATGTAGATTTAATTATTTGTTTGTGTTTTCCTTTTTCTTGTACGCTTACATTTTTTATTCTTCACTAGAGGACTCGTGCTATATTTGTAGGGTCATGGATACAAGAAACATAATCTCTTATCAGTTCTTCTATATTTTTATTCATTTTTTATGTGTTGTTTATCAGATCTTTCGATACCTTTTTGTCAATGATTTTGTGGATATATGTATCATCATTCTTGATAAGTCATGGCATTCCATAAATACATCTAGTTATGTATCTCATGACAAAACATTTGCTTTTTTCTTCTCCTTACAATAACTTGTACTCTTAATGTCATGCAACTTTTTTTGCTTTTTTTCGGGGGTGGTGGAGCATCACAATACACAATCACATTTATTTCAAAAATCTTTTAACCATTTTAACAATCTAGCAAACATAAACGACCTAGCACTGGATAACCTTCTAGACTATTGGTTTATATGTACATTTTCCATGATTGTCCTACAATGGAACTTGCATCAATCATGGTTTAATCAAAATCATTGTATGGTCTCGAGCATAACACAACTTGCAAGTCATACCTATCAAAATCGTTTGTCAACCATGGCTTTTTAATCCATTTGTGTGTGTCTCTCTAATCTTTGTTGTTTATGCTTAACATGTTTCACTGAAGCTAATATGTTTGTGGTAAGATTTGCAACTTAACATATGAGCTCTATGAATGATATCTCAATTGTTTGGTATGTTTTCTCCCTTGGGGAATCTCCACCTAGACTGAAGACTCTACATCATTTATTATATCCTTGGGTAAAAATTTAAAATTCTTGTTATTTTACTTTAGCTCACATATCTAGTAAGATACATATGTCGGCTAAAGGGGTGACAAATACAGTGTAAAAAATCACACACCCCTATAATTTCACATTACATGAAACCCCTCTTCAAAATTAGAAAGGGTAATGTTGTAATTATGCTATGACATGAAAATATTAAATCTGTAACAGAATGCGCTTAATCCACAATATTTTAGTCCCCTTTTTCCCAACCTTAAGCACTACATGCATATGTCAGCACAATGCACTAGCATCCCACGAAAATGTGTGATTCCATGAACCATTGGAGTGTTATAGAATATTCCAATGAATGCCCCTATTAGCTAGGTTGAATCTCCTAGATGCACCCAAATATTTTTTGCTAATCAAAACCTTCCCCTTTTGAAAAAGGGAATGATAATCTCGCTATATGTGGCGCAACTCTTTTGCATTTTGAAGCTTGGAGAAGAATATCACTATTCTATAATACTCTCTTGAGCTCTTGCATGCAATCTATTCATATCATATTAACATGATACAATCCATTAGCATTGGAATGATGTCCTTGGGAGATTGTGGCAACTTCCAAGAGGGATTTCTTTGTTGGTCTAGCTGAATCTTCTCCATTGTGGTAATTTGTGTTTATAGTTTTGATATTTCAATATTACCATAATATACTTCATTATATTTCTATCAAAAGTTTTGTATCTTTCATTATCATTTTATTGATCTATATATCTAGTTATCAGTGGAGGTAGAAACACTAAAATGGGTGTTTGTCTAAGGCAAACCTCTAAACAGACACCCCAACACTTATCTTTATCTTCCTATGTGCAAGTTTCTCTTGGAGGCCCTCATTGTCTTTAACAACTAGTGATCTATGCCCTTCACTTTTAAATACTTTATTTTATCATTTAAGGAGCTATCAGTCTTTCTTATTTTATTTTGTTGCACTTTGTATTCTGACTTGAGATTTATGCAAGAGCAAGCTTTAATCATGTTGTATGTCTGTAGGAGACAATAGTGTCGCCTTGTAGTCCATGCGAGCACTAACTTCTAGGACAAAAGACCAATGCAAGCTACAAAATAACCTCTAGAATTTTTACTTTCTACTTTTGCTATTATTAAAATTATCTTTTGTGCATAGAAACAATTATCTCATTTACTTCTTTGTAGTCGGGAATTCACATCAAGAAGATATTCTAATATTTTCACTTTTCCAATTATAAACAGATAAAGTAGATTGTTGGGTAATATCTAGATTATCCAAGTGTAGTAGGAAGCTAAATTGT
Organism: Chamaecyparis obtusa; assembly: GCA_027943335.1. Lineage (NCBI taxonomy): Eukaryota > Viridiplantae > Streptophyta > Pinopsida > Cupressales > Cupressaceae > Chamaecyparis > Chamaecyparis obtusa. The sequence goes on along the minus strand of BSBK01002462.1, from coordinate 181,458 downwards.
CAAGGCAAATATCTTCTTTAGTAGAGTTCAATTTTCTATGCTATAATTTCCATATTATTTAGGCACAAGGGAAAGGCTTTGCAAAGTATATTAGCTATTTCATTTTACAAATAACTTATCACACTGCATTTAGGAGCAACTTATGCTCAAATACGCAAATACATCTTAATGAATACCCTAGACTAAGATCAATAAATGAGAGCAACAATAAGATTAAAACTTCCCTTAGGGCCCATTTGGGTGTTGGAATACGAAATGGTGGATATAGTCATTTCTAGAATATGTTGCAATTCCGGAAGATACATATCCTCAAAATGATTTCCAGAATATGTGTTGGAACCATTTGGTTCACCCGGAAGATGACTGAGCAGATTTTATGATAGGAATCTATTTGAAGGTTCATAAAACTGTATATATACACCACTATGAGCATGACGGAGCACATACACACTATATATATCCACCACTGGGACCATGACATAACACGTATAGATTGTGTATATACACCAATGTAAGCTGCATCAGACATGGCAAAATTGACAACATCCCCCAAATGTGAAAGCACAAACGCAAAGAGGACTTACCAGGAACGAAGCCGCAGAGTAGCCGATTTGCAGAGTAGCCGCTCTGCAAAGTAGCCTTGCGAACGGTGAAAATAAAAGAGGAAAATGAACGATGAAGGTTAATAATTTCAGACATCAAAAATTAAAACTGCAAGTGGACCCGATGGACATGGTAAAATTGGCATTTAAAAAGTGGAATTAGAGCCTCAAATTCTAATTCCACCTTTTCAAGTGGAAGATGAAATGCCCATTTTGTGGGCAAAATTGGAATTTCGAAATTCCAATTCCTACTTGTTTGGATGGACACAAACATAGAATTCATTAATCCGAAAATCTAATTCCGGAATTAGAGCCCATATTCCATGCACCATTCCATTTGGGTGCTGGAATATGGAATGCTCAAGATAGTCAATTCTGGAATATCTAATTCCACCGTTTCAAGTGGAAGATGAAATGCTCATTTTGTGGGCCAAAATGGAATTTTGAAATTCCAATTCCTGCTTTTTTGGATGGACACAAACATAGAATTGAATTATCTGAAAATCTAATTCCAGAATTAGAGCTCATATTCCATGCACCAAACGGGCTTAAGGATTCACATGGTATTCTAGGATTTGAGTTTTAACCCCCAATATACTGACAACTTTGAAAACTCTTATTCATACCTAGCATTTGCATTTTTCTACCTTGCAGTCATTTTATTCGTACCCAGTATTTGCATTTTTCTACCTTGCAGTCATTTTATTGATACCCAGTATTTGCATTTTTCTACCTTGCAATCATTTTATTTACGTCCTTTCCAACAACATTCAATTTTTCCTTCATCAAGCTCTTGTAGCTACCCCAACTTCCACCATTGCACATGAATCTTTCCCCTTTCTCCTTTGTCCTGCCATAATAAAAGATGGATATAAAGCTTAAAAAAAGGCCTTCCATTCTACAATGTAAGTTGCAGAGCACATTGAAAATGCTTTAACGGTTATCATGAAGTTCGCAGGTCTTCTTTGCCATAACGTTTCTTGTGTGCAACCATGCAAAGGTGTTTAGGTGACTGTTATGACTTGACGTCGGTATACAAGGGTTATAACTAATGTTGAAATGAGATTATTAAAGCTTTTGGAGTGCTCGTGATCTTGTGATCAGTTGGAATTTCTACTAATCAAGAAGCTAATGTCTTGTTTCTAGCATTACAAATTCAAAGATGCCATGGTTATATTGATAAGTTCCCGCTATTTTCTTAGTTTGAATCCTTTTGATCTTGTTGTTAAGCAGTTAGGAATTTGAGTTCCAAAAGTGATATGTAGCTTGTTGCAATCCTTGTTCTATAAAAGGATTTTAAAGATTACTTTATAGGGGCTAAGAAATTTTGGTGTTGAAATCATAGGAGTTGCTTCAATCTCAATCAGGTTTGATAGAGGTCATGAGTCCTGTATAACATTTTACAGAGAAAATACAAGTTTAGTATTGGAGTTTTAGTTTGTTGAGTTTTATTTGAAGGAGCAAATTAATGTATGAATACAATGATTCTAAACTCAATTGAAATATAATTCGGGTTTGGTTCTCTCGTATGTGTTGATTTTATGAGTTGTGAATTCAATAATTTAAAGTTCTTATTCAATTCACTGCATATATTTCACATGTGTATGTCTTAATTTTAAGCTTTGATCAAGGATCAATTCAAATGTTGAAGCTTAATTCATAAGTTCATAAGGTTAGCACAAGGATCATTATAAGAAGTTCAAATTAAGATTACATGAATAGATTGTTGTAATGCAATAATAATCTAAGTCTTGAATCAATAAGAAATTTTATGTCATTCATATGATGCGTTGTGGATTGAGAATATTGTCCAATGATAAGTCACTGATGTAAATCAGTTGTAATTGTTATCCTGTTGGTCCATGTTCTCTAGTTAAACCGTATTAATAAAAATTCTTTTCATTTATCAATTTTGCATGTGGTGTGTGTATCTCATGCTCCATAAAAATTGAGAATCAATAAGTAGTCAGTCATTACTTAGTATTTTCTTGTTACTATTGAGCCACTTGTGGGATAATTTGTTTATTAAATTCAGGGATGTGTGTAATGAGGGTAGTATTTTATTGAGTTTAGGTATTCCCGCCTTGGTTTTGCAGAGCCAGAAGTGGAGAGGGAATTAATATCCCTATCAGTTGGTCCATTCCTCTGCGGAGGTTTGATAATTGGTGTTGGAAACTCTTTAGAATTGGTAGTGAGTGTACCAGTAGCTATTGAAGTGAAAAACCACTATGGGAACCAATAGTCTTATTGAGCATATTCTTTCATATTTGAAGGTGAAGATAACTCGACTTGTAGAGCAAGGTGTGTTTGTGTCATCTCCAACATCTATTATGATTTCACATACTCATCGAAACAAAATTGCACATGAGCATAACGTCATAGGTGAAATTGGCTCATGAACACATTGCTTTGGAGGTGAAAAAGGATGAGCGCCCTCCCATTCAACCACCTCATGGCTTGATCCCACACAAGCCAATTGCTTATTTTGCACATAATTAGTGCATCTACAATTCCATCTCTACTTCGTCCTACTAATCTTGATGAACCTCATCCTAAATAGATGCAAGTGATCATCACTCTCTTAATGGACCCTCCATTGATCACCACACTTCCTTACATTGACTTTTCTTGAAAAACTAGATATGTCTATCAGAAAAATCGTATCTAGTGTTGTTTTTGCCACATCTTGTTCCATAGCGTACCCATCATCCTAACATTCTCATACTACTGACAATTGATGTGAACATACCTCTTTAACTACCTAAGTGCATGTTTGAGCAAGGCCCCATTCTGAATAATTGCAATTAGAAGGATAATCCATCATCTTTATCTAGCCATGATGTTTCTACTTTTGTACTTCTTACAAGAGAAGTTTCATCTTCTTTAGTGTCTATAATTTCTCCTCCTCTACTGGCTAGTAATGATATTCCTCCTGTGTTAAATCTTATATTTCATTTAACACTTCACCTAAGATGTATGTGTTTGAACCGTTGAAGGATATTCTGACAATTGTCAATTATCTTTACAAGATTGTTGACAATCACCTTACATGTGATGTGGAGGAGGATGTTTCCCTTGTAGCTAACTCTTTGGTTCTTGTTGTAATTGAAACCCCTAATACTGCACTAGTCATGGTACGCTTACAAGCCTGTCTTCCTTCGCCACATGATCAAGATTGATAGGATGGTGAGTTGCTTAATTTTATTGACTAGAGCAATACTCTTCTTAAATTCAGATGTAGATTTCATTATTTGTTTGTGTTTGCCTTTTTCTTGTATGTTTACATTTGTGATTCTTCACTAGAGGACTCGTGCTATATTTGTAGGGTCATGGATACAAGAAACATAATCTCTTATCAGTTCTTCTATATTTTTATTCATTTTTTATGTGTTGTTTATCAGATCTTTCGATACCTTTTTGTCAATGATTTTGTGGATATATGTATCATCATTCTTGATAAGTGATGGCATTCCATAAATACATCTAGTTATGTATCTCATGACAAAACGTCTGCTTTTTTCTTCTCCTTACAATAACTTGTACTCTTAATGTCATGCAACTTTTTTTTGCTTTTTTTCGGGGGTGGTGGAGCATCACAATACACAATCACATTTATTTCAAAAATCTTTTAACCATTTTAACAATCTAGCAAACATAAACGACCTAGCACTGGATAACCTTCTAGACTATTGGTTTATATGTACATTTTCCATGATTGTCCTACAATGGAACTTGCATCAATCATGGTTTAATCAAAATCATTGTATGGTCTCGAGCATAACACAACTTGCAAGTCATACCTATCAAAATCGTTTGTCAACCATGGCTTTTTAATCCATTTGTGTGTGTCTCTCTAATCTTTGTTGTTTATGCTTAACATGTTTCACTGAAGCTAATATGTTTGTGGTAAGATTTGCAACTTAACATATGAGCTCTATGAATGATATCTCAATTGTTTGGTATGTTTTCTCCCTTGGGGAATCTCCACCTGGACTGAAGACTCTACATCATTTGTTATATCCTTGGGTAAAAATTTAAAATTCCTGTTATTTTACTTTAGCTCACATATCCAGTAAGATACATATGTCGGCTAAAGGGGTGACAAATACAATGTAAAAAATCACACACCCCTATAATTTCACATTACATGAAACCCCTCTTCAAAATTAGAAAGGGTAATGTTGTAATTATGCTATGACATGAAAATATTAAATCTGTAACAGAATGCGCTTAATCCACAATATTTTAGTCCCCTTTTTCCCAGGCTTAAGCACTACATGCATATGTCAGCACAATGCACTAGCATCCCACGAAAATGTGTGATTCCATGAACCATTGGAGTGTTATAGAATATTCCAATGAATGCCCCTATTAGCTAGGTTGAATCTCCTAGATGCACCCAAATATTTTTTGCTAATCAAAACCTTCCCCTTTTGAAAAAGGGAACGATAATCTCGCTATATGTGGCGCAACTCTTTTGCATTTTGAAGCTTGGAGAAGAATATCACTATTCTATAATACTCTCTTGAGCTCTTGCATGCAATCTATTCATATCATATTAACATGATACAATCCATTAGCATTGGAATGATGTCCTTGTGAGATTGTGGCAACTTCCAAGAGGGATTTCTTTGTTGGTCTAACTGAATCTTCTCCATTGTGGTAATTTGTGTTTATAGTTTTGATATTTCAATATTACCATAATATACTTCATTATATTTCTATCAAAAGTTTTGTATCTTTCATTATCATTTTATTGATCTATATATCTAGTTATCAGTGGAGGTAGAAACACTAAAATGGGTGTTTGTCTAAGGCAAACCTCTAAACAGACACCCCAACACTTATCTTTATCTTCCTATGTGCAAGTTTCTCTTGGAGGCCCTCATTGTCTTTAACAACTAGTGATCTATGCCCTTCACTTTTAAATACTTTATTTTATCTTTTAAGGAGCTATCAGTCTTTCTTATTTTATTTTGTTGCACTTTGTATTCTTACTTGAGATTTATGCAAGAGCAAGCTTTAATCATGTTGTATGTCTGTAGGAGACAATAGTGTCGCCTTGTAGTCCATGCAAGCACTAACTTCTAGGACAAAAGACCAATGCAAGCTACAAAATAACCTCTAGAATTTTTACTTTCTACTTTTGCTATTATTAAAATTATCTTTTGTGATTATTAAAATTATCTTTTGTGCATAGAAACAATTATCTCATTTACTTCTTTGTAGTCGGGAATTCACATCAAGAAGATATTCTAATATTTTCACTTTTCCAATTATAAACAGATAAAGCAGATTGTTGGGTAATATCTAGATTATCCAAGTGTAGTAGGAAGCTAAATTGTCAAGGCAAATATCTTCTTTAGTAGAGTTCAATTTTCTATGCTATAATTTCCATATTATTTAGGCACAAGGGAAAGGCTTTGCAAAGTATATTAGCTATTTCATTTTACAAATAACTTATCACACTGCATTTAGGAGCAACTTATGCTCAAATACGCAAATACATCTTAATGAATACCCTAGACTAAGATCAATAGATGAGAGCAACAATAAGATTAAAACTTCCCTTAGGGCCCATTTGGGTGTTGGAATACGAAATGTTGGATATAGTCATTTCTAGAATATGCTGCAATTCCGGAAGATACATATCCTCAAAATGATTTCCAGAATATGTGTTGGAACCATTTGGTTCCCCCGGAAGATGACTGAGCAGATTTTATGATAGGAATCTATTTGAAGGTTCATAAAACTGTATATATACACCACTGTGAGCATGAGGGAGCACATACACACTATATATATCCACCACTGGGACCATGACATAACACGTATAGATTGTGTATATACACCAATGTAAGCTGCAACAGACATGGCAAAATTGACAACATCCCCCAAATGTGAAAGCACAAATGCAAAGAGGACTTACCAGGAACGAAGCCGCAGAGTAGCGGATTTACAGAGTAGCCGCTCTGCAAAGTAGCCTTGCGAACGGTGAAAATAAAAGAGGAAAATGAACGATGAAGGTTAATAATTTCAGACATCAAAAATTAAAACTGCAAGTGGACCCGATGGACATGGTAAAATTGGCATTTAAAAAGTGGAATTAGAGCCTCAAATTCTAATTCCACCTTTTCAAGTGGAAGATGAAATGCCCATTTTGTGGGCAAAATTGGAATTTCGAAATTCCAATTCGTACTTGTTTGGATGGACACAAACATGGAATTCATTAATCCGAAAATCTAATTCCGGAATTAGAGCCCATATTCCATGCACCATTCCGTTTGGTTGCTGGAATACGGAATTTTGGATATAGTCAATTTTGGAATATCTAATTCCACCGTTTCAAGTGGAAGATGAAATGCTCATTTTGTGGGCCAAAATGGAATTTTGAAATTCCAATTCCTGCTTTTTTGGATGGACACAAACATAGAATTGAATTATCTGAAAATCTAATTCCAGAATTAGAGCTCATATTCCATGCACCAAACGGGCTTAAGGATTCACATGGTATTCTAGGATTTGAGTTTTAACCCCCAATATACTGACAACTTTGAAAACTCTTATTCATACCCAGCATTTGCATTTTTCTACCTTGCAGTCATTTTATTCATACCTAGTATTTGCATTTTTCTACCTTGCAGACATTTTATTCATACCCAGTATTTGCATATTTGCATTTTTCTACCTTGCAATCATTTTATTGACGTCCTTTCCAACAACATTCAATTTTTCCTTCATCAAGCTCTTGTAGCTACCCCAACTTCCACCATTGCACATGAATCTTTCCCCTTTCTCCTTTGTCCTGCCATAATAAAAGATGGATATAAAGCTTAAAAAAAAGCCTTCCATTCTACAATGTAAGTTGCAGAGCACATTGAAAATGCTTTAACATTATGTTCAACAAGGGATTTAATAGAAGCCACCTCTTCTCTTTTAATTATCAGTATACGAGTCAATGGTTAAAATTTGTAAGGTTAGAGATCAAATTATTAATTAGTTGATGATAACACTACAAATATTGTATATTACCCGGCAACGTTTAAATTTTACGTATCTCCTACTAGTTTGTATTGAAGATATTTATTCAAGTTGGTCTCTAATTGCTTTCCTCACTTTTTATTTTTTGATTTCACACGCGAAATTCACTTACATTGACCAATACATATTAATGTATACTCAATTTCAATTGATTTGTCAATAATACAAATTTAATTTCAATTTCCTCACAATCGTCAATCATTTTAACAATTTAATGTTGTGTTCTTTAATGTCTATTATTATTTATGATATTGTAGTCTTACAAATTTGTAACTAAATCCATGTAAAAACCAAAATTACGATGATACATCAGGTATGGGAAGACTTCCCTGCACTATAAATTGCATGGGAGAGATTTGAAGCAATTTCTGGTAACAGCACCAGCATCTGAAAACAATGTGTGAATTTCATCTGAAAGCAATGTGTGGATTTATATCTATGTCAGAGGGCTTGGATCAGTTTCTCTCTCAAGTTCTCTGATTTTCCAATAATTTGAGATAGCTATAGATAGTTTATAAGTTAGTTTTTGAAAAATTAGTTCAGGACGCATTCACAAATGCTGACACTAATTGAAAAACACTGTGAAGGTGGGATGAGATATAGCATCCTGAAAGTGGGCATGTTTACAGGTCCATTCTAATGTGGGAATTTCCTTCGTGACCATTAATTGTAGATCAATCACTTTTGCAGGAAGATATTTTTCAAAGCTATGTCGATAGCATGCTTAAAAGTTCCTGTTCAACAGTTACATGAGCAACTACAAATTTTGCTTTTGGGTGCTGTCATCAATACAATTATGCAAGTTTCTATTTGTTGTGCATTAACAAGTCCATTTTCAAGTATACCAGTTTAACTTTTTTCTGTTTTTATTGATAGATTAAAAGTCTCTACACTACTCGATGATGCTAAGACACAAACTAAATCAGATAAGGTAGCTGTGACTCGATCATGTTTGCAAAAGCGGAATTATTTGTCAACAGAGAATGAAAATGGTTTTCATTTTCAGACATATGTGAAACTGCACTACATACTTGAATATAGCCAGGGGAGTGTTGGCATAATCCCACCACGTGAGGGCACATCAAAAAGGTGGCAATAGACTGCTTAACCAGTATAGTAATAGAGGCATTAGCTGTCAAAACTGTATGCATGCTTTAAAATGTGTACATTATGGGCACATCCCTGGGGTTTGTAGATCGTTCCCCAAAATGAGGCATCTGAGGTGTGGCAATATCTAACATTTTGGCTAATGGTAAAATTTCCATTCAAGATGCTTAAGAAGTACAATTTCTATTCAAGATGCTTAAGTCATACAATTTCCATTCAAGATGATTAAGACAGCAGTGAAGACATTAAGATTCTGTCTATGATACAAAATCCTGTTGTACACCTGTACAACTATGTACAATTTGAGCGTCTTTTACTCATTGATTCCATAAATGATAAAATTGCAACTTTTTTTACTCTTTTTTGCACTTAATTTTTTTAAGATTAATTTATGTATATTTTTACCACCAGCCAAAAAATCTGAAAATATTTATCTCCAAAACCCATCCCACCTATTCCCAAAACTCGCAAAAACAATTTGAAAATACAAGTTTGAGAGACCTGAATCTATGGTAGCCTTCAAAGTCCTGAGCTGAGCCAGAAGTGTCATGTCCTTGAGACAGACTTGCAGTTCCTGAAGTATTTAGTACTAACACTTAAAAAAAAAAAATTAACATAATTTAATATAATAACAATATTTAGTGGGCTGATCTAGAAACTCATTTTTGGCACCAACTTTGGAATCTAGTAATAGAAGTATAAGTATAAATATTTATCTGCTGACTGGGCGAAACCAGCAGGAGATTTGGAAGAGATTTTGGGAATAAATTCCAAAGTGGGCTGTCTAGGATGAAAACCCTGACTACCCAAACAGGTTAGAATGAAACCCCTTATCTGGTCTGATAAGTTTCACCATCATATAATTGACATTGTTTATCCAAATATAACAGGATTCCAAGCTGATCAGATTTGCAGGTGATTCGCCATCCTTGAGTAAACCCTAAGGACTGAAATCATACACAGGAGACTGCCAGCAGCCTGTGCCAATTCTTCATCAGTTAGAACATTAGCCCACCGACCAGATTTAAGGCTCAATCAAGCTCTTGCACCTAGTGTAAAGGGGTCATCTACATTCAAGGCAAAATCTGAGTGCACCAGATCTGTCCTGCACCTCAAGTCGCTATACATGTTTTCAATTTTCAAAGAGGCAATCAACAGAAAGGGGTTGAATCCCCATATCAAGGGCCTTCGCAGCTAGTAATCAACATTGGCTGCACCCTAATCGGAAGGGTCTGATCATCAACAGCAGCAGCACCACCATTCCATATCCTGGGATTTGTTCCTGCAGTGGACAGCCATACCTGATCTGAGCTCCTTCCTACCCGTGTTGAATTATACTTTTTATTCACAGAGAGTTGATTCAACCTGAGGCCGGCTAGTAAAATTGTCTAAGGATTACCACTCAGCTAATAGATTGCTGGTAACTTTTATGCAAGTGTACCATTAACAGTCTAACAGACAATATAGGATTAAGAAATATTGCATTTCAAATCTGCTTCTGTTACTCTTTTTAAGAGTTAATATTGGTCTGAGACTGTTGACTGAGTTTGTTAATATTGAAAACCCTAAGACAGCCCTAGGCATATTAATTGGTATCAGAGCCTCTGATTCCTGCCAACCTGTGATTCAATGAAGGTAGATGAAGATATTTGAAGAAACCATGTCAGGATTGCTACAACAATTGCTTGAATATCAGAAGGCTATGGCTGCATATCAGAAGGAATGGACTACATACATTAATCATCCATACATTAGGGGGATGCTTATGAGGAAGGAAAACAATCAGCTCTCAATGAGATGTCTAGGGGAGTAACCAAGAAGCAAGAACCATCTATACAGTCATGACAAGAGGATGAAATGACAAGATACCATGCTGAATATATTGTCATAGATGCATGCACCCATCCATCATGACATGTCATTTGAGGAGTACTACAATATGAAAATAAGAAATAGGCGGACGAGTAATGCAGCACGAAAAAAAACACTCGTCTTCTAACACAAAACTCAAGCATAAAACATTCGCAGACACTCTGCACTCAAAAATGAATTGCAACCAGCAAAAAAAAAACAATCTCATTGATTTATAAATATGTCAATTATTATCATAACTCATTTACAAAATGACCATGCTCAGCTCTACAATAATCTTCTTCACACCAAACTTTTCTCACTTATGTGCCCTCTGGCCTCTATTGGGTTGCTTCCCTTCTCCACGTACACCCACATGTCTCTCTCCCCTTTCTATGCGCTGCCCCTTTTAAATCTCCATGCAGCTCCACACTTCCACTTGTCCGCCTTCCCTCTGCATGCAGGGTCGGCACTTATTCACCATGCCTCCCCCCGTGTAGCCGCCTTTGACTCTCTGCCATCCCTTTGCATTCTCAATCAAGGTGTTTCATTTTCCCGTTCTTTCTTTTCTCAAATTCAAGAAAGTATTATGCTACTGCCGCAACATGTATTCACTCAACTTTCACAAATCCACTCATATGTACCTTTTTCACATGTTCTTTTGCTACTACTGCAACATCTATCTTCATATTATCTACTCCGATCTCTTCATCTACATACAATCCTCTCTCATTTTCATCATAAAAATTAAAAATATTATGCATTGTGATATTGCTATCAGGATTCAACAAACTCAAAAAAACTACACAGTTGAATCCTGATAGCAATATCACAATTTGACTTGCTGTGGAAAATATCTCCTACTTATCAATATTATGCATTGTGATATTGCTATCAATGAGTTTGACTCAAAAAAACTACACAGTTGAATCCTGATAGCAATATCACAATTTGACTTGCTGTGGAAAATATCTCCTACTTATCAATATTATGCATTACTTCTTTCATTGCAACCTTTTCATCGCCATTGTCTTTTACCACATCTTCTTCACCTTCACTACGTTCTTCATCAAATTTAAGACCAAATGCAGTGTCATTATAACTCTCTGTTGCACTACTCAAATCAGCAACACTCGATGTTGCTACCTCGTCAAGATAACTCTCACTTTCTTCTTCGGGTTCCTCTCAACCAAGCTCTGAAATTCTAGTCTGATTTCTAATTAGCTCGGTCAATATGGCCACTCTGTTCATGAGATCCTTCATCCCATTCTGCACCATCTCTTTCATATCTGAAATCTTATTCTTTTTCTTGATCTTCTTCTCCTTTCTTCTGACATCACTATTTCTTTTAATCAAACTTCCAAAAGTTCCTTCCATCGTTTCTTCTATCTTATCAATCATACACGCTATTTTACTCATCTCTATTATTTGTTTTTGAAGTCTACAGAAATCGATTCTTTCTTCAAGTCCAGAATCCTAACTCTTGGTCTCACATCTATTCCCTTCATTGTGTAGCAGGAAATACTAACTTTATCTTGATCTTCTTTTTCTCTTCTCTTTTCATACACCTAATGTGTAGGTTTCTCAGTGCACAGTTGCCTCAAATCGGCGATTCTACTTCCACTTCCAAATTCATTATCTTAGTTACAAACTACCTCTCTGCTTGGCAATCTGCTTGTAAACTAAAGATAAACTTCCTTCAACCCTCTTCAAGAAATCCGGTGCAAACTGCCTCAGGTTCAGCGATCTGTTTACATGTTCAAGGACTTCACACAACTCCACCCTCAGGTTTTGGTGCAAACTGCCTCCCTCTGGCAAATCTGCTTGCACACTAAGAATTGACCCACTCTAATGCCACTAATGCAATATGAAGAAACAACACTCTTGTCTTCTAACACAAAATTCAAACATAAAACATTTGCAGACACTCTCTGCACTCAAAAATTGCAACCAGCAATAAAATTCATTAATCATTTACAAAATGACCATGCTCAGCTCTACAAAATAATCTTTCTTTGAACCAAAGTTTTCTCACTTATGTGCCCTCTGGCCTCTTTTGGGTTGCTTCCCTTCTCCACACAGACCCACACCTCTCTCTCCCCTTTCTGTGTGTTGCCCCTTTTAAATCTCTATGCAGCTCCACACTTCCACTTGTCCGCCTTCCCTCTGCATACTGGGTTGACACTTATCCACCATGCCACCACTCCCCCCATCCCTCCGCGTACATGCCTCTGCCATCCCTTTGCATTCTCAGTCAAGGCATTTCATTTTCTTGTTCTTTCTTTTCTTCACCGATATTATTGTTAATTATGGCCCCTTCTTTCTGAGCCGTTTTTTCTAATACTTTTTCACTTATCAAGTTCTTCCTAAAATTTCTTTGTTTTCATTTCCACACCTGCCAATTTCATTGGTTTCTTTTTTTTGGCCTCTTTGAGGAGCCTTTCCCACCACTTTCCTCCTCCATCATGACCACGGCTGTTCCTAATGTGTGTTACACTTCCTTGGTTTCTTTTTTTGGCCTCTTTGTGGAACCTTTCCCACCACTTTCCTCCTCCATCATGACCACAGCCATTCCTAATGTGCATTACACTTCCTTTACTCGATGTGCTTCAAGTCTGTATTCATTTGGCATTATCTTCCTTCAGTTATGGTGTACATTTATAGTCATTAAAAATATGACTCTTCAATAGATGTGCATAACCTGTTTCAATGCTCTCATTTTGCCATGTCCGGGCAGGATGCTCCCGCATCAAGGAGGTGTAAAGAGAAAAAGCCAAAAGAATCACTCTTGACAGAGAGAGAACCCAAGATGATGAAACCTGAAACAGTGAAGGGTGCAACAAAGACGTAATTACAAGAGGATGTCAAGATCTTGGGGATTAGCCGCTTCCCTATCACCCATTTGATGCAGATCAAAGATGGGAGATTTTATCAAAACACCCATCCATGCAGCCAGCAAACCACACAAAATACATTCAATAAATTGTACACAACATCTAAATGATAAATGCAAGGGAAAATAAATGAAAGAAAAAGTGATGGAAAGATAATGCAACTGATAAGGGGATAGAAGAAATAAGATATGGGATAGATGGATGAGATAGAGATTGAGCACCATATGGAAACTGCTATGAGTGAGCACTTATTTTAATTTAGCATATGATGTTATGCACCAGGGTATAAGAAACCAAGGTGACATTGTATCACATGCATAAGACTGATATAAAAAATAGAAAAAGGTTAATCTAACATCCAAAAAAGCTGTAGGGGAATTTGGTGGATATGATGCTAGAAGAGCCACAAGCAAATGTCATGCCCCAGTGCAACATGTGACCACACATATCACATGTAGAAATGCAAGGGGCAAGTCTAACAAACACACAAAAAAAAAAGATCAATATACTGCCCCTAGTTCCACCATAAGTAGAGCACCATGATATAAAAGGATTGTGGCAACCTTGAGGAGGGAGAATGAGGAAGCTTAAAACAAAGATAAACAAAGACCCAAAAGCACCAAAGAAAAAATATGCATCTCACGTATCTTTTTCCATAGGGAGGATGATGGATGGGGATTGATTTGTTTGTCTGATACGAGGAAGGATACATCCTACAAAAACTGATGATGGATCACTAAACTAGGATTCCTATGACAAGAGACAAGTAAGACACTCAAACCTCTAAGGGACCAATTAATGATTGTTGAAGCGCCAACTAGATAAGGATAGTGTTAATGACACATGACCAACTTGTTGGCATAATGGTTAGTGTTCCACTCGGGATTTGTGATATGGCTTAACCACTCTTGTGTCTTCTATAAGTCTACTGGTTGTATCGAGCATTAACAGGTCGATCTTTTGGTGCAACAACAACTGCTACTTGTAACAAGTGGTATCAGAGATTGTTTACAGGTTTGAATCCCCTCGGGTAACATTGAGGGGGAGATTGTTGGCATAATGGTCAGTGCTCTCCTCGGGATTCACGACATGGCTTAACCACCTCCTGTGTCTTCTATAAGTCTAGTGGTCGTATCGAGCATTAACAAGTCGATTTTTGGTGCAACGACAACTGCTACTTGTAACACAACTAACACAAAGAATGGAACCTAAAGACACAAATGTACAAAGGATCCTAGGTGGAGACACACTCGACTAAGACTAGGTACAAGATGTTATTTACAAGATGTACAAGATATACAAGGGGTGGGGATTGTGGATGAGGATGCAAAGATGCAAAGATGCAAATTTTCCCAACGACATAGCAGATCTTCCCAATGACATAACAAATTTGCCAAAATAGATAGAATTGACAAGATGTATTGATGATGGATGAGGTGTTGTTGATGAGGGAATAATATATCTTGAAAGAAAAACAAGGATCCTAGGTGGAGACACACTCGACTAAGACTAGGTACAAGATGTTATTTACAAGATGTACAAGATATACAAGGGGTGGGGATTGTGGATGAGGATGCAAAGATGCAAAGATGCAAATTTTCCCAAGGACATAGCGGATCTTCCCAATGACATAACAGATCTGCCAAAATAGATAGAATTGACAAGATGTATTGATGATGGATGAGGTGTTGTTGATGAGGGAATAATATATCTTGAAAAAAAACAAGGATTCGATTAAGGGTTGGTGGAATGTTGTTGATGTGGGAAAAATATATCCCAAAACAACACAAGAATTGGGAAGAATGCATCCTGATGATGATGATTCGATTATATTTAAGGCTTGTAGCAAGGCAGGGAACAAGACCAAAGATGTGATTGGATGGGCTAATTGATGTTTGGTTTTGGATAGCTGGAGGAAATGAAAAGGAATTGGAGAAGGAAGCATTAAAAGGCAAGGATTGATTAACAAAAGGACTATGGATGGAAGGATGGGGAAAGAAAAGGAGTGAGGATGACAGGATTGGGGATGATAGGATGCAGAAGAGATGATGAAGAAAGGAAAGTGGGCCTAAAAAATCTCAACTTGATTCGATGCAATTCCCCCACCAATATCTTTTTTTTGTTTTTAAATTTGAAAGAAGGGGTCTAGGGGCGGCAACCCCCAGTGGGGGCAAGGGGCAATGCCCCTTGCAGAGTCTTGGGGGTAGTGCTCAGGTCGGCACATTTTCCCCTTTTTGAGGCCTTTGAATTCTTCATATCATAAGGATTTTTCTCCCAAAATGGATTTAGTCAATCTCCCTTGAAAATGCCTCATTTTTTTATTTTTTTCATATGTTCTTTGACCTTAAAGGGCGAAAATGGCAGATCTACCAAATTGTGTTTGGTAGATCAGCCTAATAATTAGAAGATGTGTTGTTTTATGCATTTTAGGTAATTGTTGTGAGGTTTTCACACCATCGCCCCAAAATATTTGGGGACCCCCAATTTTTTTTGAGCAAGCCTTGGCAATTTTTTTCTAGATCCGAGAGTTTGGGTGCCTTAGCAAATTTTGGGCGATCTAGAGGTTTTGGAATGAGAATTTTACACCTTGGATGTTTTTGAAGTACCTGGGGGGGTATTGCTTGTTTTCACCTTGTGCGAAACGTTGATTTTCTTAAATAGTCGATTTTGTCTCCAAGCCAAATGAAATTCGATGAGAAAATTTTATTTTAATATCTGGCGGGATAAAATTGTAAATTTTGGACTTGGATGAATTTTGAAAATTGACAAAATTGAATAACTTGAGATTTTCAAAATTTAATTGTGAAATTGGATATTTTTGGGAAAATCTTGTAAATTTTTTTTGGTGGAGAAAAATGGAAATTAAAGAATAAATTTAAAGTTGCCAATTAGAGATAATAAATTGCAAAAATAAAAAGGGATAAAATTGCCAAATGGAAATTAAATTGCAAAATGATTTTTGGGTTGCAAAATAATAAAAAATTAATTTTGGTTGTCATGATTAAATGCATTAAAATCATTTTTTTTGGGCTAAGTGTTTGTAATTTAGAAATTTAAATTGGGCCCCTTTGTGTGTTAAATTCAATGTATTTTAAGGCCTAGGAGGTGTGAAATTCAAGGCAAGTTATTGGGTCCACAATGGGGAGGGTTTAAAGCTATATTGGAGGCCTAAATGACCTTTTTTCAAAATTTCAATTTTAGGGCCTATGATAATTTCGGATTTGGCTAATTTAAACCGATAATTTTGCACTAGGTTGACCCAATTTTAAATTAAAATAAAATCCCCTAGGGCTGGGCAATTTATTTCATTTAATTCATGTTTAATTTGGCAATTTTAATTTTTTGTTTTTCCCTCCTACAAAGTCGGCCTTGCTTTTTTGGAGGCAAAATTTGGTATATAAGGGGAGCTCTCCCCCACTTCATTTCACCATCTCATTCACTTCTCTCCTTTTCTCTTGGCAGCAAAAAGCAGTCCAAAAAAGCAGAGTGAAAAAGCAGTCCGAAAAAGCAGAGCGAAAAAGCAGTCCGAAAAAGCAGATCCGAAAAACAAATTCGAAAATTGGAGAGTTTGATGAAGAGAAGAAGCTTGAGTTGAGGCAAATCAGATTTGTAATAGAAGAATTTATTGATAGAAGATTCATAGCAATCAGATTTTGAGAGTGAATTGAAGAAGGGGAGATTTTCTTGTGGAGATAGAAGATTTTGAAGATCAAGCCCAGCTAATTGCATAGACAAAGGATTCCTAGCCCTTGTTGGTGAGTGGCCTATCTTTTCCTCTCTCTTTAATTGCTTTCATTTCATTGGTGCTAGTTTAGGTGTTGAAAACTAATTTCAAGAGTAGAGTTAGGTATTTGGATATTAAGTAGATTACTCGATTGTCTTGATTGGCTTTTTTCCCTCAAGTTCTCGCTTGCATTTCATCATTGCATTTCATCTTAGGCGAAGATTTGGAGTGATAAGTGTAGTCCATCTTAAGGTAACGGCGGGGAGTGATAAGTGTAGTATTCCACCCCTAGGCGAAGATTGGAGTGATAAGTGTAGTCCATTTTAAGGCAAAGGCGGGGAGTGATAAGTGTAGTTTGCATCATTGCATTGCATTTTTTTAAGGGAGAAGATTGGAGTGATAAGTGTAGCCCATCTTAAGGCAAGGGCGGGGAGTGATAAGTGTAGTATTCCACCCCTAGGCGAAGATTGGAGTGATAAGTGTAGTTTCACCAGCATTGTAGAAAAGGCGGGGAGTGATAAGTGTTTAGGATGGCTGATGTTAATGCAAGCAAGCGACCCAAAGGAATTAATGCTGAAATAGGAGACAAGGAAGTCATGATACCCAATTCCAACTTCCGCTCAAAATTGAAATACGTTGGAGACACCAACATTGGTACCTTTGATATGATTCAATTAAGAGAGAGGTTGAGAGACAGTCAGTCACCTGTGGAAAAGAGGATCAATCAGTATGGATTTGTGCAAGGAAAAGTTCAATCTACCCCAGCAACAGACATGACACGACAGAATTGGTTACACCAAGTCATCAAGGCTCACAAAGTCAGATTGCAAATCAGAGTGTAGCGCCTTCATCGTGCTTCTCGGTCAAATCCCAAGCTATGCAAAAGGTACACAGTTTGATCCTTGGGTGTTTTATTTTATTGAAGACATTGGAAATGGTAAAGGAAAGATTGATTGGATTAGGATTACTAGCATGAAATTAGAGTTGCAACTTAGATAGTGCAAAATCGGAAGCAAATCTACATGGGGTCCTACTTCTTCAATTCGGGTGCAAGACTATTAGTGATGCTTTGCCAGTCGAACCAAATCCAATTGGGGAGATGCACCGCGCCACTATGGCTGAGGCAAGTACTTATGCCAAAAGGGCAAGGTTGTGGCAGTTCAAACAGTTGAAGGCAGTCAAGAGTTAACCAAGGAGGAAGGCATTGATGAAAGCAGTTGATGAGCTCAGTGATGGGTGGATTGTGGAACAATCAAGGAGATATGGTGAGGGCAGGTGCCCCAAAACCCAAGGTTATTGAAACAAAGATGCATGCATGCAGATCAAATCCAAATAGGAAGGTTAAAAATGGCAAAGTATTGAAGCAAGGAGGAAAGTGATTGAAAGGTTGAGAGAGGTCAAGTTTGATTTCAAGGCGGTGGCTAAGAGCAAGGCTTTTAAATTGCACAAGGTTCACACCTAGGCAAGCCACCAAGGTCAAGGCAAGATTACCCCAAGTGCATGGAGACCTCACCCTTTCGAGGTCAGGACATCAAGTACAAGAAAATTCAAGTGGTGGTGAGAAAATTTCTAAGGACAAGCTCAAGCATCCAAGGCTTCATCTCATCTCAAGGATTAATGAACTTTATAAGATAAGGTTGATGAGGTGGCAATTTCATGTGCATGCAATCAAATCATGCCAAGTGTCCTATGTTCTCATTGGTTGACAAATTATTGTAATTTTTTCATTGGCCCACAAAGTTGGTGCCCTCATGTAATTGGTTGAAAATTTGTAACCCTAATTAGGGTTTGTAAGGTTTAATCTTGGCCCTTGATTTTGCCTCTTAATCTTGGCCACTCATTGTAATTTTGAGCCTCTATATAAGGCCATTTGTTCTCATTTGTAAAGGGAGTTATGTTGGAGAATTGTTGCCAAAATACTATCAAAATTGTTCTCTATTCATTGTTGTGGTTTGCATGGTGGATATACATGATCATTTTGGTGTATTGCATGTTTCTTCTCATCTCTCAAATTAGAGTAAAATTTCATTTCAAAGTTGTTAAAGTAAGGATAGAAGTAGATGGTTAGTTGTAATGGTGATGTTGGTGAATGTTTGATGAGGATCTATATACTAGGCCGCTAGCACCTTGGCGGCTTGTCAAGGAGCCTTGTGTGGTAATCTAGTCAATTGCTCCCAAGTTCTACTTGCATTTTATCTTTCCGCTTGTACTTCAAGTTGGGTTGGAAGATAGGTGTTAGTGTGAAAATCCTAAGAGTAACCCTTAGACTCATCGCACCGATGGAAGTAGAGCCGCTGGTAAGCTTTCATTTGGTTTGATCCCCGTCCATTCGCCAATCTTTCCATTCTATAGGAGTAGTAGTAGAGCAAGAAGTAGTTAGTAGTGAGAAGTTTAAGAAGTGAAGTTGAAAGTGGTAAATTGGAAAATCATTTGAGTATGCATTGCAAAGCTAGATCATCATCATGGCAAGAATTTGACATCTTTCAAATGAACAACGTAAGCCCGCCGAAGTGATTACCAGCAAATCACATTTTTATAACTGAGTTAGTATCCACAGGTGTAAGGAACCTTGGAGTATCTTATATACTTTTCAAGAGAGGGTTGAGTGTTTGGTACGCTGTATCAAGTCATTCGATTGCTATATGTTATGTAGTGGTACAAAACTCACATCAACAGTAATGAAAGGAAGAAAGAATCGTATTTGCAAGATCGGGTTGGGAAAATACATTGGTTGTGGTGTCGGCAGTTGGTTCAACAGATATGCATTAGCATATCCACTGAAGAAATTGTTAGTTTTTTTTGTTCATTGCTTGGATAGATCTGCTATTTCGGAATATGGCAGATAGGTTGAGGCATATCCATCGATAAAGGAAGAAGGTCAACTAGTTTGGCAAGAGGAAAAAGTGCAATAGCGGATCTGCCAAACATGGTGGAAGGGTGGTTTGATTAGAATTTGGCGGAAGTGTTTGCAAATTAGCACAGGTAGGTAGATAGGATAGTGGAAGGGAGAAATTGAAGAATATAAGAACATAATTGCTATGATAGAGGGTGGATACACTACAAAAAATGGGGGATATGGGTTGCTGAACGATGGAAGTGCCAAGTGAAATTATGGTGGAAAGACTTCGTGAATAGGTGGATAAGTTGTGGCATTCATAGATCCATGGGTGCATTAATAAAGGAAATGTTCTTGGAAAATAGAGGATGCGCCTTAGCACATCCTCCTAATGGTAAAAAGGAACATGAAGGAGGCAACAAATTTGACCAATTTGGCGAATGTGCCAAGGTGGATGTGTCAAACAAGAGCAAGATGACAGATAGGCAAATATGCCATAGAAAAGGCAGATGAAGGAGGATGTGTTTGGAAGATGTGTGTCTCACTGAGTGGATACGCCTTGTCGTATATGAAGGATGACAACGTGCAGATATGCTACAAAAGAAATGGGCATTTAGCATTAAACTTGTTGCCTTATATAGATAAGGTATGATAAAAGGCAAAAACGTGGAGAAAACTGGCGAATGAGCTATGTCAAAGGGTGGATAGGTGGGATAACTGGTGGATGGGAGTTGTCATATGGTGGATTCTCTATGATAAAGGGGAGATATGCTAAGGAAGGCAAAGTTGATGACCAAAGGGCACATTTTTGTGAGAAATGGTGGAATTGACCACAAAATGATAGATGCGCTATGATAATAGGCAAATGCGAAGGTGAAATGGGTGGATATAACCAAGAAAGGGTGGATTTTCTAATGGAGGTGTAAGCAATAAATTAGTGTGCAAGAAATACAAAGCAAGCTTAAGCATTCACAAACTAAGATAAATACTACACTTAGACCTTCAAATGAAACTATAAAAAACAACTAAAAAAGCGCAAACCTCACTCCTCAAAAAAAAAGCTCCAAGTGAAGAAGATTTGTCCAATGATGGAGAATATGTGCTCAAAGGATGATGCTCAAGCTTCAATATGTGAGCAGGAGTTTCAACATTAGGATGTTATAGATGATGATTTAGGCTCTCATATGGGAAAAATAACAATGCAATAGAAGTGGATCATTTGTGAAGGGAAGAGGCTCAATTTATAAGATTTTTGAAAAAATCGATGGTTAGGATTGCAGGAAGATCAAGGGTTGAGATTCACGTATTTTGATTATTTAATTCAAAAATGGTGAATCCATTTTGAATATTAAAATGAACACTATGAATAAAAAATGATTTTATGAAATTCACTATGATTAAAAAATGATTTTATGAATTCCACTATGAATAAAGAATGATTTTATGAAATCCACTATGAATAAAGAACGATTTTATGAAATCCACTTTGATTAAAGATTGATTTTATGAATTTCACTATGATTAAAGAATGATTTTATGAATTCCGCTATGAATAAAGAATGATTTTATGAAATCCACTATGAATAAAGAATGATTCTATGAAATCCATTATGATTAAAGAATGATTTTATGAATTCCACTATGAATAAAGAATGAGTTTATGAAATCCACTATGATTAAAGATTGGTTTTATGAATCCCACTATGAATAAAGAATTTCTTGTTTTGGTTTTAGTGGTTGAGTTGGGTTGGCTTAAGATTTCTTAATCCTTATGGTTAGGGTTGTGCAAATGATTAGGGTGAGTTTTAGGATTGGGATTAGAGGGAAAATGGAAGAATTAGGAGGATGTGATACGAGGAGAGAGAATGAGTTGAGGGGATAATTAGTTAATCAAGGTTGATTAACTAATTAAAGGAGGTTAGTATGTGTGATTGGGATGGATTGGGTTGGAACTAGGAGTTAGGTGGTTGGGATAGGTTAGGTTAGGGGTTAAAGTTACGAGCCATGTGCTCAAAATTGATTAAATAAGAATATTCACTTAAATAAGATTATTTAATTTTAAATAAGATTGATTTATTTAATTCTTTGGGACTATAGAAGAAATGGGAAAAGGGGTTTAATGAAGAAGGGGGTTTAATTAATTAAATAGCAAGGGTTGCTTTATTTAATAAATTGGACTATAGTTAATTAATAGATTAATTAACTAGGGGATAACATACATTCATTAATTAATTAATAATATCCTAAGAGAGAACTAAATTAGATTACATAATTGTGTAGTCAGATTTGGCTTTCTACATTTTGTCCCTCTTCGCCATAGTGTTAGAATAATACTTATTTCAAAGATGTTTAAAGTAGTAGATAGCGCAAAGAAATTGTGGCAACAAAGTTGCCCTAGACTATGAGAATGAAAGAGTAGGTAGACTAGATGATGCCCCCTCGAGAAGGCGACAGGGAGAGAAACAAGGACCCAGGCAACATCTCAAAAAAAAAATTGCCCTGGCACGAAAGAAGGATGAGAAACATTTGCAAAATCTTATCCATGAGTAAGCAAAATCTACTAAATATCTTCTTTAGTAGAGTTCAATTTTCTACGCTGTAGTTTCCAAATTATTAAGGCACAAGGGAAAGGCTTTGCAAAGTATATTAGCTATTTCATTTTACAAATAACTTATCACACTGCATGTAGGAACAACTTAATACTCAAATACGCAAATACATCTCAATGAATACCCTAGACTGAGATCAGTAGATGAGAGCAACAATAAGATTAAAAATTCCCTTGAGGATTCACATGGTATTCTAGGATTTGAGTTTCAACCCCCAATATACTCACAACTTTGAAAACTCTTATTCATACCCACTATTTGCATTTTTCTACCTTGCAGTCATTTTATTGACGTCCTTTCCAACAACATTCAATTTCTCCTTCATCAAGCTCTTGTAGCTACCCAACTTCCACCGTTACACATGAATCTTTCCACTCTCTCCTTTGTCCTGCCATAATAAAAGATGGATACAAAGCTTAGAAAAAAGCCTTCCATTCTACCACGTAATGTGCAGAGCACATTGACAATGCTTTAACATTATGTTCAACAAGGGATTTAATTGAGGCCACCTCTTCTCTTTCAATTATCAGTATATGAGTCTATAGTTGAAATTTGTAAGGTTAGAGATCAAATTATTAATTAGTTGATAATAACACTACAAATATTGTATATTACCCAGCAACGTTTAAATTTTACGTATCTCCCACTAGTTTGTATTGAAGATATTTATTCAAGTTGGTCTCTAATTGCTTTCCTCACTTTTTATTTTTTGATTTCACACGCGAAATTCACTTACATTGACCAATACATATTAATGTATACTCAATTTCAATTTGATTTGTCAATAATACAAATTTAATTTCAATTTCCTCACAATCATCAATCATTTTAACACTTTAATGTTGTGTTCTTTAATGTCTATTATTATTTATGATATTGTAGTCTTACAAATTTGTAACTAAATCCATGTAAAAACCAAAATTATGATCATACATCAGGTATGGGAAGACTTCCCTGCACTATAAATTGCATGGGAGAGATTTGCAGAAATTTCTGGTAACAACGCCAGCATCTGAAAACAATGTGTGAATTTCATCTGAAAGCAATGTGTGGATAAATCTATGTCAAAATGCCTGGATCGCTTTCTCTCTCAAGTTCACTGATTTTCCAATAATTTGTTGTGGTGAAGCAAATATTCCATTATTACAATCTTGCAGATAGCTATAGATAGTTAATAAGTTAATTTTTGAAAAATTAGTTCAGGTACACATATTCACAAATGCTGACATTAAATGAAAAAAACTGTGAAGGTGGGATGAGATATAGCATCCTGAAAGTGGGCATGTTTACAGGTCCATTCTAATGTGGGAATTTCCTTCGTGACCATGAATTGTAGATCAATCACTTTTGAAGGAAGATATTTTTCAAAGCTATGTCAATAGCATGCTTAAAAGTTCATGTTCAACACTTACATGAGCTACTACAAATTTTGCTTTTGGGTGCTGTCATCAATACAATTATGCATGTTTCTATTTGTTGTGCATTAATATGTCCATTTTCAAGTATACCAGTTTAATTTCTTTCTGTTTGTATTGATAGATTAAAAGTCTCTACACTACTCGATGATGCTAAGACACAAACTAAGTCAGATAAGGTAGCTATGACTAGATCATGTTTGCCAAAACGGAACTATTTGTCAACAGAGAATGAAAATGGCTTTCACTTTCAGACACGTGTGAAATTGCTCTACATACTTGAATATAGCCAGGGGAAAGTTGGCATAATCCCACCACGTGAGGGCACACCAAAAAGGTGACAATAGACTGCTTAACCAGTATAGTAATAGAGGCATTTGTTAGCCGTAAAGTTTATGTTGCCATCGGGTGTTAGTTATGTTGCCGACGGTTGGGAACGGGTGGCGATGTTTGGTCACACCCCTTCGAGTAGATAAATATGTACCACCTACGGGTGAAGGATTATTATGGATTATTATGTGAATGTACTCATACGTTGGCATGATTAATTAAAGTATTTATTATTCTCTAATATATTCTATGTTTATTATATCTCCTGTGCTATGCCTATGCAATATTTATTACATCTGGTGCCATTGCCAAACGAATCTGACAAGTGACGGAATGAGTGGACGGATGGGAATACCATTGGAAAAGAATATAAATTGATGATTGAATAGAATTTATGCCCAATCTTTTAAACAAAGATAGAAATAAGAAAGCATGAGATGATGAAGGCGAAGCCGCACAGAAGGCTTTGATATCCGCACAGCAATGTGAACGCCGATATAGGCTGAGGCAACTTGCCCAAGACCAGCTTGCCGGAGGGTTGCCCGAAGGGAACCTTGGAAGTGGTACGGAACGTGCACAGGCTGACGAGGAACAGTTCACTTCGCTAGAGCATCGGAGAGTGCAGAGTAGGGAGGAACTACTTGAGGAAACACAATTGAGAAAGGTCTTCCTTCAAGAAGAGCGAGATCGGTTCAAGGAGGGTCTGACCCGTACACCAGGTGCAGAGAACCAAACCCACGGAGAGGATGGTACGGCCGAAGGTGCTACTAACGCACAGGCGAACCCTTCGTTGGAGCCAAGAACTCCACACAGTACGGTCCCACCAGTTACGCAAGTGCCACTGGTTAATACTGGACACAATAATCAAGGAAGTGCGGGTACGAGTGCTGGCATAGGTGGTGCCGGAGCACCGAATCCACTGCGAAGACAACACCAAGTAACCATGGCCGCGAGTAAACAAAAATTGCCCAAGTTCACGGGCCAAGCAAAGGAGGATACTGTTCGGCATTGCTGAACTTGTGAAACTATATAGACCGCCAACGGGGTTACAGACGAGGACGAATGGATCAAACAGTTCCCTGCTACATTAAGGGAAGGAGCCATCGATTGGTATTCGGATGTAGATAAAGCAGGCTTGACATCATGGGACAATGTGAAAAAGGCTTTCCAGACTAAATTTTAGTTGCTGAGGGATGACAATGAGATTCCGGCTGAAATTTATAACACAAAGCAAACGAAGAGTGAGTCGGTCCACGCCTACGGACGGCGACTGAAGGAACTCATCGGGAAGATGGAGTCAGCCCCGACGGACGAACTCAAGAAAAGGTGGTTCGTGGAGGGATTAAAAACTTCCCTTCGGAAGAAAATGAAAATTGTCCCACCCACATCGTACAGCAACACATTCAACCATGCAATGGATTTGGAGAGTGAATGTAAGACCTCCAAGAAGACTTAGTCTTCGAATGATGAATCGGACGCAGAAAGTAGCGAGGGAGAATCCAGTAAGAAAGTGCTTGCCCTACAGAAAGATCTGGAGAGAATGATGAAAGAACTGAAGGCCACCAAGGGAAGCTCAAGCGAAACGGAGGAAGACACGGCGTGGTGCACAAACTGCAAAGAAGCGGGTCACATGAAAGGTTCTTGTCCCAAGAAAGCCTTTTGCGACATCTGCCAGATTGCGGGACATTCCACCAAAGAATGTTCTTACAATCTGAGGGCCAGGAATCAACAAGTGCTCTTCACCCAAGAGCAACCCTCCACATCGAGAACCGGCGGCCAACAAAATGTTGCATCATCCAGCGGTTACAGAAATAACCAACGGGGAGGCAGAGGAAATAATGAGAACAATAACAACTGGCCTCAGATCTAGTATGATGCGAAGGGGAGACCTATGATACAATGTAGAAATTGTAATCAATGGGGACATTTTGCCCGTGACTGCCAAAAAGAGGCTACCGCTCCACAAAAACTATGTCGGTGGTGCGGACTGGGGGACCACGAGGAACCTAACTGTTCGAAGCCCGGCTACAACATCTTGGACATGGAACGAGGAGGCACGGAGAAGATCTTGGCAATTACATGCAAGCAAACCAAGAAGGCCACATATCCTGACCCTCGGATGGAGAAACAAAGGGTGCTCGAGGCGAAGGCCGAGATCGAGAAGGGTATGCAAGACCGAAGGGACCCCATAGATATCGGCACTTCCACCCGAGCCATGGCAAAGCAAAATATCCTGAGGCAAATGATGCAACTGGAGATACCGGTAAAGGTCAAGGACCTTCTGGAAACAATGCCGCATCTGAAAACGGCCCTACTCCTAGGACAAAACGTTCCAGAAAGCATATTTGAGTGGACGGAGGTTCCCGGCGGCTTAGCAACCGACCCCATGACATTGTCAATAAATAGTGGGCGGAACCCTGCAGTCGTGGAGATGGGTATCTTGGGTACCATCCTCACTAACACGATTGTTGACGCTGGATCTGGGGTGAACGTTCTACTCGAGGAAACTTGGAAGAGCCTCGAGAAACCAACACTATGGCCACCAACCTTCAACTTGCTAGGGGCCGACCAACACGGCATCAAGCCCCTCAAAACCTTGATGGCGCAACATGTAACCATCGGGACCCAACCATTCATCTTGGACTTTGTAGTAACTCCCCTGAAGCAGAAGGGGTATGACGCCATCCTAGGAAGGGGGTGGCTGGTGACTGCCAGGGCCAACCATAACTGGAAAAAGAACATCTTGTCATTTGAGAAAGGGGGAAGGAAGTTTGTGATAGATCTCACAACGCAGATGGTCGGGGAAGAAATGGCATCCTCCTCTGATTCGGAATCGGACGACGAAATAGATGATGGGGAAGGAAGTATGGAGCCCAATGCCGAAGGGATACTGAAACTCGAGGATGATACAGTCCATGGACAGCCTATTCCACTGGCAGATGGGCGATTATGAATTAATTCTGCCATCCTATAATGTACTAGGTATTGAGGAAGAGCCGAAAACATTTCCCTTGGAGTACAGTGAATACAACGAAGGGGATGCGAAAGTAAGCAAAGTCCTGAAGCATAAATTTGATGAGCGAAACCCCCTGAGGTATAAGGAGTCGTCTGTCAAACCAATGAATCTAGGCAAGGAAGAGGAACCTAAGATCATTCCTGTCCACGACGATTGGAATCCTGCTTGGAAGACCGCAGCCTTCAAAATCTTTATTCTCCTTCTTATGTACAGGAAAGAGACTGTGGTCCCTGTAGAATTTATGGTTCCAAGCCTCTGGATCGCCATTGAAAACAGACTCGGCGACAGGGAAAGCTTGCGGGAATGGCTGCACAATGAGATTAAGCCAGGAAAATTTCGGGAAGTCGGCTACGACGGGGCTGTCAAGTTGTGGACTCTTGACGGACTGGAGATACATGAGGCCATCAAAGGAGGGACAGAGCAACCAAGAGGATGGAAAGGGACTCGAGAGGTCAGGCAGGCGACCCAAGTCGTCTGTACGGGCAACCAGAGAAGCATCCGAACGGTAAAAAACTTGTACGGCTATGCATGACCATACAGCTATCATTGTTTGCACTCCGTACGGTCACATGTTGTGAAGATTATTTTTCGTACGGCTAAGAGAAATCAAGGAGACGTGTAGGGTATTGATGGCAAGGAGTGGCAGCAGCGAGAGGAAGGTTCTGTAAAAAAAGACGACAAATAAAAAAAGTTTACAGTGAATAACGTATGGTAGCGAAGGGAAGGACATAAGCAGGTAGTGAAGAAAACATAAGCAGTTGGCAGAAAGAGTGTGGGATTGGAAGAAAATCACAAAAATGGTGTGTTCCATGGACTTTTGTGTGGGTTTGAGGGTGCTAATTTGGTCTTGGCGGCGGGGGCGTTGCCCCTCGACCCCACCCTGTACCGCGACAGGGAGCACGCTTGGGGCTCTGCCACAGGACCCCACGGAGGTGCTGCCCCTCGAGCTGGGGGCGTTGCCCCCTAGACCCCCAATCAGTTCAATTATCAGCCTTTGGAGAGTGTGACCAGTTGATGAGACCCAGAGCTACTGCAGGCATGGAGTGTCTACATGCCGAAGGTGGAGAGAGCACTGGAGCAAGCCTTTCGGGAGGGGTACTACGCTTTGAGGGAATTAGACTAGGTGTTGGTTGGACGTGAGGCTGTCTTGGTGGATGCATAGAGAGCTCGGGAGGAGCTGACCACCCAGTTGGAGGCAGTAGAGTGACACTTGGCTTAGCGTACCCAAGAGTTGGAAGTAGAGAAGGCGGCACGGGTGGCTATCGAGGTTAGTTTGGCTTGGAAGACAATATTGTTTGAACAAGAGTTAGCGGAGGCTACAACTGAAAAGTATGTTTTGGAGACAAGTTTGGTGCAAGCACGGGAGGAATGTGATGTGACGGAAAAGACCTATTGGAAGCAGCATTGATGGAGAGGGCGGCACTTCAAATTTTTCAGGGATGCCCCTCCGCCTCTTCTTCTCAGTGATTTTCTTATTCTATGTGGTGTATTTCATCTCCCTTTTGTTGTGAGTCGCCAGAGACGACTTTCTTTTTGGGGGGGATGATGTTAGCTGTAAAGTTTATGTTGCCGTCAGGTGTTAGTTTGACGACGAGTGTTACTTATGTTGCCGACGGTTGGGAATGGGTGACGACATTTGGTCACACCCCTTCGGGTAGATAAATATGTACCACCTACGGGTGAAGGATTCTTATGGATTATTATGTGGATGTACTCATACGTTGGAATGATTAATAAAAGTATTTATTATTCTGTGTTTATTATATTTCTTGTACTATGCCTGTGCAATATTTATTACAGCATTAGCTGTGAAAACTGTATGCATGCTTTAAAATGTCTACATTATGGGCACATCCTTGGGGTTTGTAGGTCATTCCCCAAAATGGGGCATCTAAGGTGTGGCAATATCGAACATTTGGCTAATGGTACAATTTCCATTCAAGATGCTTAAGATGTACAATTTCTATTCAAGATGCTTAAGTAATACAATTTCCATTCAAGATGATTAAGACAGCAGTGAAGACATTAAGATTTTGTCTATGATACAAAATGTTGTACACCCGTAAAACTATGTACAATTTGAGCGTCTTTTACTCATATTGATTACATAAATGATAAAATTGCAACTTTTTTTACTCATTTTTGCACTTAATTTTTTTAAGATTAATTTATATATATTTTTACCACCATCCAAAAAAACTTCTCTCCAAAACCCACCCCACCTATTCGCAAAACTCGCAGAAACAGTTTGAAAATATAAGCTTGAGAGACCTGCATCTATGGTAGCCTTCAAAGTCCTGAGTTGAGCCAGAAGTGTCATGTCCTCGAGGCAGACTTGCAGTTCCTAAAGTGTTTAGTACTAACACTTAAAAAAAAGAATATATATTAATAATTTTACATAATATAAAATAATAACAATATTTAGTGGGCCGATCTAGAAACTCATTTTTGGCACCAACTTTGGAATCTAGTAATAAAAGAATAAGTATAAATATTTATCTGCTGTCTGGGCGAAACCAACAGGAGATTTGGAAGAGATTTTGGGAATAAATTCCAAAGTGGGCTGTCCAGGATGAAAACCCTGACTACCCTAACAGGTTAGAATGAAACCCCTTATCTGGTCTGATCAGTTTCACCATCATATAACTGACATTCTTTATCCAAATATTACAGGATTCCAAGCTGATTGGATTTGCTGGTGATTCGCCATCGTTGAGCAAATCCTAAGGACTGAAATCATACACAAGAGACTGCCAGCAGCCTATGCCAATTTGTCATCGGTTAGAACATTAGCCCACCGACCAGATTTAAGGCTCAATCAAGCTCTTGCACCTAGTGTAAAGTGGTCATCTACATTCAAGGCAAAATCTGAGTGTACCTGATCTGTCCTGCACCTCAAGTATGTTACAAGTAGTAGTTGTCGTTGCACCAAAAGATTGACTTGTTAATGCCCGATACAACCACTAGACTTATAGAAGACACAAGAGGCGGTTAAGCCATGTCACGAATCCCAAGGGGAGCGCTGACCATTTTACCAACAATCTCCCCCTCAGCACTACCCGAGGGGATTCCAACCTATGACCAAGCTCTAATACCACTTGTTACAAGTAGTGATTGTCGTTGCACCAAAAGATCGATCTACTAATGCCTGATACAACCACTAGACTTATAAAAGACACAGGAGGAAGTAAAGCCATGTCACAAATCCCGAGGGGAGCGCTGACCATTTTGCCAACAAAGTTGCCATACAAGTTTTCAATTTTCAAAGAGGCAATCAACAAAAAGGGATTGAATCCCCATATCGAGGGCATTCGCAATTAGTAATCAAATTTGGCTGCACCCTAATGGGAAGGATCTGATCATCAACAGGGGCAGCACCACCATTCCATATCCGAGGATTTGTTCCTGCATTAGACAGCCATACCTGATCTGAGCTCCTTCCTACCCGTGTTGAATTATACTTTATATTCACAGAGAGTTTATTCAACCTGAGATCGGCTAGTAAAATTGTCTAAGGATTACCACTCAGCTAATAGATTGCTGGTAACTTTTATGCAAGTGTACCATTAACAGTCAAACAGACAATATAGGACTAAGAAATATTGCATTTCAAATATGCTTCTGTTGCTCTTTTTAAGAGTTAATATTGGTCAGAGACTGTTAACTGAATTTGTTAATATTGAAAACCCTAAGAGAGCCCTAGGCATAGTTCATTGGTATCAGAGCCTCTGATTCCTGCCAACCTGTGATTCAACGAAGATAGATGAAGATATTTGAAGAAACCATGTCAGAATTGCTACAACAATTGCTTGAATATCAGAAGGCTATGGCTGCATATCAAAAGGAATGGACTACATACATTAATCATCCATACATTAAGGGGATGCTTATGAGGAAGCAAAAACAGTCAGCTCTCAATGAGATGTCTAGGGGAGTAACCAAGAAGCAAGAAGAACAATCTATACAGCCATGACAAGAGGATGAAATGACAAGATACCATGCTGAATATGTTGTCATAGATGCAGCCATCCATCATGACATGTCATTCGAGGAGTACTACAGTATGAAAATAAGAAATAGGCGGAGGAGTAATGCAGCACGAAAAAAAACACTCTTGTCTTCTAACACAAAACTCAAGCGTAAAACATTCGCAGACACTCTGCACTCAAAAATGAATTGCAACCAGCAATAAAAAAAAAATTCTCATTGACTCATAAATACGTCAATTACAATCATAACTCATTTACAAAATGACCATTCTCATCTCTACAATAATCTTCTTCACACCAAACTTTTCTCACTTATGTGCCCCCTGGCCTCTATTAGGTTGCTTTCCTTCTCCATGTAGACCCACATGTCGCTCTACCCTTTCTGTGTGCTGCCCCTTTTAAATCTCCATGCAGCTCCACATTTCCACTTGTCCGCCTTCCCTCTGCATACAGGGTCAGCACTTATCCACCATGCCTCCCCCCACATAGCCGTCTTTGACTCTCTGCCATCCCTTTGCATTCTCAATCAAAGCGTTTCATTTTCCCGTTCTTTCTTTTCTCAAATTCAAGAAAGCATTTTGCTACTGCCACAACATCTGTCTTCATATTATCTACTCCAGTCTTTTCATCTACATACAATCCTCTCATTTTCATCATAAAAATTAAAAATATTATGCATTACTTCTTTCATTGCAACCTTTTCATCGCCATTGTCTTTTACCACATCTTCTTCACCTTCACTAAGTTCTTCATCAAATTTAAGACCCACAAAGTCCATCATCTTAGGTTCCACATCTTGAGTATCTTCTTGGCTTGTCATAAAAATCCCCATGTCTTCTATGCATTTACCTTCTTCAAGAATTTCTTCAAGAAAATCTTCATCTTCAAACTTATGACCAAATGTAGTGTCATTATTACAACTTTCTTGTCTTCTAACACAAAATTCAAGCATAAAACATTTGCATACACTCTCTGCACTCAAAAATTGCAACCAGCAATAAAATTCATTACTCATTTACAAATGACCATGCTCAGCTCTACAAAATAACCTTCTTTGCACCAAAATTTTCTTACTTATGTGCCCTCTGGCCTCTTTTGGGTTTCTTCCCTTCTCCACGCAGACCCGCACCTCTCTCTCCCCTTTCTGTGTGTTGCCCCTTTTAAATCTCTATGCAGCTCCACACTTCCACTTGTCCGCCTTCCCTCTGCATACTGGGTTGACACTTATCCACCACACCACCACTCCCTCCTCCCTCCGCGTAGCTGCCTCTGCCATCCCTTTGCATTCTCAGTCAAGGCATTTCATTTTCTTGTTCTTTCTTGGCCGATATTATTGTTAATTATGGCCCCTTCTTTCTGATCCGTTTTTTCTAATTCCTTTTCACTTATCAAGTTCTTCATAAAATTTCTTTGTTTTCATTTCCGCACCTGCCAATTTCATTGGTTTCTTTTTTTGGCCTCTTTGTGGAGCCTTTCCCACCACTTTCCTCCTCCATCATGACCACAGTCATTCCTAATGTGCGTTACACTTCCTTTACTTGATGTGCTTTAAGTCTGTATTCATTTGGCATTAACTTCCTTCAGTTGTGGTGTACATTTATAGTCATTAAAAATGACTCTTCAATAGATGTGCATAACCTGTTTCAATGCTCTCATTTTTCCATGTCCGGGCAGGATGCTCCCGCATCAAGGAGGTGTAAACAGCAAAAGCCAAAAGAATCACTTTTGAAAGAGAGAGAACCCAAGATGATGAAACCTGAAACAGCAAAGGGTGCAACAAAGACATAATTACAAGAGGATGTTAAGATCTTTGGGATTTGCCTCTTCCCTATCACCCATTTGATGCAGATCAAGGATGGAGGATTTTATCAAAACACCCATCCATGCAGCCAGAAAACCACACAAAATACATTCAACAAATTGCACACAACATCTAAATGATTATTATTGAAAATTTCTTCAAACTTACAAATTCTTTCAGACTAGCAAATGCTTGCAGGCCACAGTTCTCAACTAAAACTCAATTGATTTCTTCTCTGTAGTTGTTTTTAGCGAATTTCAACTTTGGAACCCGTTCAACTGATTTTCTCTCTCAACACTGGGATCCTGCACTTCCCATGCTTGGAGCTGCAAATTCCCTTTTCAAGTCACTCCCAATATGTGAAAACTTCCTGCAACCCACTATCTGCAATCTGGGGAAAATGCAATGATGAATGTAACTCCAGCAGCTATGTAACTCCTCCTGTAGTCTCCTCCAGCAACTCAGGTGCCAAAAATTGAATGCACAATTATACATGGGCGTTGAAATTTTATGAAGCCCCAAATTTGCTGCAAAATAATAAATTACAAATTTGGGCATTGAACTTTGCCATTTGCGCATTTGGGAATAATGAAAAGACATTAAAAATCAACCTCTTGCAATACTTTGGGGCCAAATTAATCAAAATTAGGCATTCTTAAAATCAGATTTTTTCTTTAATATCTTAGGCCCCAAATTTATAGTTAAACCTTCAATGTGCTGGAGTGTGCTAAATGTATCCGGATGTCATTCACAAAAATGCAGAAAACTGCTAACAGAACACTTTTCAGAGTTTAAATTAAATAAAGTGTTTAATTTGAATAAGCAAACATCTTCTGATTGCTCTGGAAAATTACACATCAAGAGTTCCCACCTTCATCTATAAGAATACAAATGGATTAGAATTTATCTGCTAGGAATAACATACCAAAAATCAAGCCAAAATCCCAAAAAAGTCAATTTGAGCATTAGGTTTTCCAACTCCCTCTTTCCAGCAACTTCTAAAATTTCCAGTTGTTTGCAGCTTGGGAAGTTCCCGCATCATCATTGCTTTCTTCTTTTCCTTTTGCTTTTATCTTGATCCCGGTCACTCAGAAATCCACAGTTTGGCAGAAAAGTGGCTCTGATACCACTGAAATATACCAGCATAGAAAATAATACATAAACTCACAATAGCAATATTGCAATTCACAACAGCAAAATAACTTACAGCAATACTTCCATAAATAAAAATAACCAACTCAGAATACTCTTGCAAATACTTAAAAATAATCCTTTCTTCATCCATTAATCTGTTCTTTATACATACCGATAAACAGGCCCTATTGTTTATACAATATTAAGACACACAGGTACAGCCAGTCTTATATATCATTCCACATTCAAAATTGAACAGCAACTGTGCCTCAAACTCATCTGATCCCTCACTCCTCACATAAGGTACTGTGAGTCAGCAGCAAGGGCGATCTGTTTGTAAGCATACCACAGCAAATATGAATGCAGATTATGATATAGACTTTCCCACCATCATGCAAGTTGACCTTAATAGTTACACTTATAATTAATTTTATTTATTTATTTAATTAAAACAAGCAAATAGATGACCTGGCCGACCTAGTCTAACCGGTATCAGTACGATCTTTGAGAGGATTTACGATTTTAATTCATGTAATTGATGTTATTCTGAATTAGAAAAAATAGATCCCTATTTATCTTGAAATACAGTTTTTGAGTTTGTCATGCCAGAGCCCGAGATTGACCTCGTCAGTGTCAGCCACGAAACCCTGCTTAAACCCATTTATTAACATACTTCCACTAATAATGTTTTGTGATAGTTATCCAATTGCTGATGAACGGTCCTCTGTAAATGGAAAAACCTGCTGTCCTGGTTTACTGATTACATGTATTCTTTGAGATACTTATATGACTTATTAACACAAACGAACTCCAGTGTTGTGAATGGCTCTAAAGCAAATAAAAAATTACAATTTCTGCAAACATTTTGGGACTGAAAAACTTGTTTGCTGAACATCATGTATAATCGTTTAATTCTTGCTGTAGCAAAATTCCCATTTGGAACATAATGACAAAATTTCTGAGATGAGCTTCACATGTTCGAAAACTCCTAGCTATTAAATATTCACCAATTACATCACACTCAAAAGGCTGCAGTTATAGCAACTAGCTCTAATTAAAAACTTAATTACGATGAATACCTTACTTGAAGAGCAACTGGACACAGAACGCAAGGCAGAGCGAATAAACCATACAAATCCTGTTGATGAATATAGTACCTCCAGTGATGTAAAATG
This sequence comes from Chamaecyparis obtusa, assembly GCA_027943335.1. Taxonomy (NCBI): domain Eukaryota; kingdom Viridiplantae; phylum Streptophyta; class Pinopsida; order Cupressales; family Cupressaceae; genus Chamaecyparis; species Chamaecyparis obtusa. Next base: position 145,934 of record BSBK01002462.1, on the reverse strand, counting down.
CTCATGGCGGACAAACAAATTTGTTGCGGTTTTTGTGACCTTGATGGAGAGGGCTTACTTGCCTTCTTCCACATACTCTTTTTGCGGTTTTTGAGAACCGCCTCTCGCTTTCTCCAGCCAAAATGCCGTTTTTCTTGAGTTCTTTGTGGAGTTGGAGGAGTTTGAGATGGCATTTTCATAAATTCTCCATAGTAATTCACATTCGGGATGCTTTTTTATTATGTTGTTAATAAACCTTGTCTCTGTCATACTCAATACAGTGAAAAGAGGAATCTCGGAGGCATTGATGGACACGATTTTCTGCCAAACGAGAAACCTGGGCTTCATAGTCTTTCCCAAATCGATTGCCAACAACACAGGGTGCTTCACTACATAATTTGCAGTGAGCTCCATGTCATTAACTACAAAGTTCATCTTTTCACTAACATTTTCCTCGGAGTAGCAAAGAACTAGAGGAAAAGCTCTAAGTAGTTGCCAGGTTTCTTCAGCCGAAAACCCGCAGCGTTTGAGATTCTCTATTTTAGCCTCTAACGTTTCCATGCGGCTCATAGCCACTATACCTACAATATATTTGTAGCTTTTTCTGTCTTTGTCAGTGCCAGTCTTGTTTATGGGACCCATTTGTGCGGAGTTAAGAGACGATCGTGTGAGAACGCCGGGATATAACTGTAAGAAGCTTACGAGCTCCGTCCCAGAAAAACCCCATCCTTCCCAGAAAGCAAGCGAGGGCTTCAACGTCTTCTCCAAGCTATAACTGAGAATTCTTGGTTGTTTTGACAGGGCTTTAACAAGCGCATCCTGGGACTGAAATACATTCTTCAGAAACTCCATCGTGGGAAGAATGTTGTTCTCGAGACTATGGCACAAAAAGTATGAATTTCCTGTCAGAAGTTTGGCCAGATCTCGACCCACAAAACCGAAATCTTCCAATAGTTTGAGCTTTAGTTCCAACATTGTTCCTGCAGATCCGATAAGCTGGGCGTGTGTCTTTAATATATAAGAAACTTGGAATTCAGTGCAGCCGTGCTTCTTCAACGAATGAATAATCTCCTCTACGTTGTCCAGCGTTCGAAGGTTCTGCAGTTGGGATCGATGCTTGAAAATCCGAGTGATGTCAGCCTCAGACAGGTTAAGTTTGGTGGAGGCAAATTGTGAAAAGAGTGTCTGCGAATGAGCTTCAGTAGAGAAAACATTGCGAAAATGGAATGGGTGAACAACAGACAGTTTGCTCCATAAATTGGAGTTCATGAGAGCTGCTGCAAGTCTGCCGCATAACAAGGTGTTCATCATGGAAGCTACTGCATCTAGGGTTTTCAGAAAAAGTTGTTTGCTAAAGTAAACAATTTCGTATATAAAAATATTATATTACTAGCACTTGCAGCCTTAGGGGTGCAAGGGAGGAGCCGATAGTGCAGAGTAGGAAAGATTTTAAGATTTTTTATTTTTGTTTTCATTGTCTTTTAATATATCGCTTGATTATGAACTTTGTACTAGGGTGAAGTATAATGCAAATAACATTGGAGGCGGTTATACTCTCGAAAGAATGCACCGTGGTGTTGTCAGAGGACTGTGAAGACCAATCCTCTTCTTTGGTCTGCAACCAAACAGTTTCTTTTACCGTTTCATATTTCCAGCTGCGATGCCATATTCTTTATTATTGAGTTGTTGCATTGTAAAAATAGATTCATAAAATAAAAGACCAATATCCTCGGCTTGAAGAGTGGGCGTAGTCCTTTGGGACGAACCACTGTAAATCTCTGGTTTTTCTTTTTGTGTCTGTGTGTCTTTTCAGCTTGCTCTGTTTATCTGATTTTTCATTTTTTATTTTGCATTTTTATCACAACAATTGGTATTAAAGTTGGGAAACTTCGTTTTGATTTTTTTCTAAGAAATCAGTAAAGATTTATCGAAATCATGGATGAGGCAGATAAATGGAAGATCAAAAAATTTACTAGGCAAAATTTCAGACTATGGAAAGTGCAGATAGAATCACTACTGATCAAGCAAGATCTATCAATCGTATTGCTTGGAAAAATCAAGGGTAAAGGATCTTTATCAGATGAAGAGTTGGGGAAGATTGATCAAAAAGTGAGAGCAACGATTTTCTTATCACTCTCAAGCAATGTGCTCTTCAATGTTTCAACAAAGGCCACAACGAAAGAGCTGTGGGATAAGTTATCTTCATTATATGAGATAGCTTCAGCATCAAACAAGGTGTTCATAATAAAAAAGTTATACAATCTGAAAATGAAAGGAGTTATGTCGAATCATTTAAATGAGTTCAATACCTTACTTTCTTAGTTGATCTTAGTAGGCATAACATTAGATGATGAAATGAAAGCTATTATGTTGCTATGTTCATTACCGAATAGCTGGGAAGGGGTGGTAATGTCGGTTAGCACTTCGGTGGCTGCCAAAATCAAACTGAAATTTGATGAGGTTGCTGTTACACTTCTCGGCGAAGACATGCATAGGAAGAATCACAAGTCTTCCTTGGGTGATGCATTAACAGCGGTCAGCACAAGCAATCAGGGTAGGGGCCAAGAAAGAGGTAGACACAACAACCATGGAAGATCTCAATCCACACATCGGTCTCAATCTAGAGGCAGAAATGGCACATGCTAGTTTTGTGGTAAACTGGGACATACAAAGAAGAAATGTTGGAAATACAAAAAGGCTCAAGACAAAGTGATGAATGATGCAGTGAACACTGCAGTTGTTAAGGATGACGTATTCGTTCTTGCAGTTAGTGACATGAATGCAAGTTCGTGGGTTCTCAATTCCGATGCCTCTTTCCATGCTACTCCATGTCGGAGTGCCTTCACAAATTATCAAGAGGGTATGTTTGGTAAAGTTTTTCTTGGAGATAACAAAAAATGTGATATTGTGGGAAAGGGTGATGTTTTGTTATCTCTGAAAAATGGTAAACAATGGATTTTAAAGGATGTTAGACATATCCCTACTCTCAAAATAAATCTGATTTATGTTAGTCAGCTTTATGCTCAAGGTTGCAATGTTAATTTCCCCTTTGATACTTGGAAAGTAACCAAAGGTGTGCTGGTTTTGGCAAAATGAAAGAAATTAGGGAGTTTATATATTTTAGAGTGCAATGGTGAAGTGGGAGCAACCGTGACCTCTACAAACAGCAATGTTGAACTTTGGCACAAGAGGCTCGGTCATATGAGCAAAAGGGGTCTTGAAGTTATGCTTCAATGAGACCAACTTCCGGGTGTTAAATCAATTGATTTGAAGATATGTGAACATTGTCTTTATGGCAAACAAAATTGAGCCAGTTTTGTGCGGACGGGTCATGAGAAGAAATCCTCTCCGTTAAAGCTCATTCATTCTGATGTTTTCGGTCCTACGGAGGTGACTTCTATCGGTGGTGCAAACTATTACGTTACTTTTCTTGATGATTGCACTCGTAAAGTCTGGATTTATATGTTGAATAAGAAATCAGAAGTATTTGTAAAATTTAAAATTTTCTAGGCAAAGGTTGAAAATCAGATAGGCAAGAAAATTAAATGTCTACTAACAGATAATGGTGGCGAGTTTTGCTCTTCAGAATTTGATATACAGTCCCTTATACACCACAAGAAAATGGTGTGGCTGAAAGGATGAATCAGACTATTTTGGAAAGAGCTCAATGCATGCTCTCCAATGCCGGTTTGGGGAAAGAATTTTGGGCAGAGGCCTGTAATATAGCGGTTTATCTAATCAATCGGGTCCCTGCATCTCGACTTGATTTTGACATTCCAGAGGAGAGGTGGTCTGATAAAAGAATTCCATTCAGTCATTTGTGTGTGTTTGGGTGGGATGCTTATGTTCACATTCCGAAAGAGCAGAGAAGAAAATTAGATTTTAAATCAAAGAGGTGCATATTTTTGGGGTATGTGAGGATCAATTTGGCTTTTGTCTTTGGGATTCAATGACCAAGAAAGTGATTCATAGTCGAGATGTTGTATTTAATGAGAAGTCTTTCTCAAGTCTGCAAAATCATAACTCCATTTCTAATGATTTTATTAAATATGATTTGTTGACAATGACAATCCTATGCAGAGAATTTCACGAGTAACTTTTCACCCATCTACAGTTGTTCCCTTAAGCAATGTTGGCCACTCATCTTCTACTCAATCTTTGCAGTGTCAAATGCCCACGCAGCCCCAACTCACAACTGCAAATCTCATTATCGCCTCTAATTCTTTTTCCCTACCTACGCAGCCTAAAAATACCTCTGTTGGTGGAGTGACAAAGCAGGAGGCTTTGTTCCCTATCACTCCACCTCACCTCCCAACCTCCTTTGTAGCTCCCACTCCCCTTACATGCGCAAACCAGGCTCTGTCTCACTTGGATTATTCTCCCTCGTGTGTGGAGTCCCCATTCTCCCCTACATGTGCAGTCACGCTGCCTTTGCACAATGCAACCTCCCAACCATTCACCACTCCCAGCCAGCATCCACTATGGCTAGCTCCCTATGTGGTTTCCCCTCTGCCTTGCCCGCACCTTGCTAGAAAAAATACGGGCTTTGGTCTCGTCAATATGCAGGGGACTGGTGAAATGCAAGATGGGCATGCCATCAATATACAGAATGAATAGTAGACTGGTGAAGTAAATGACCCTGATATTGGATCGGGTATTCAGCTGCGTACGTCTACAAGAGAATGAAAATGTCCCAGAAAGTTCGATGACTATGAACTATTATTCTCTTTGTGTTCAGATCAGGCAGAGCCTCAAAATTTTAACCAAACTTGTAAGGATATAAATTATGTACATTGGCTTGATGCTATGAATGACGAATTGGAGTCTTTACAAGCAAATGATACTTGGGATTTGGTTTCTCCTCCACAAAATCAGAGAATTTTGAAAAATAAATGTGTCTACCAGTTAAAAGAAGAAGCTGGTGGACGACAGAGATATCGGGCTAGATTGGTAGTCAAAGGCTTTGCTCAACAAAAGGGCATTGATTTTAATGAAATTTTTTCTCTAGTTGTAAAAATGCAAACAATACGTTTGGTTTTGGGTATGGCAGCTGCCTGGAATCTCGAGCTTGAACAACTCGATGTTAAAACAACGTTTCTTCATGGCGACATTGAGGAAGAACTATACATGGAGCAGTCGGAAGGCTTCATTAAAAATGGCAACGAACACTTATGTTACAGACTGAAACACAGCTTATATGAGCTTAAGAAAGCCCCGAGGCAGTGGTATCTAAAATTTGATGGTTTTATAACTCAACAAAATTTTATTCATTGTGAATCAGATCTGTGTGTCTACTACAAACGCCTTCCTACTGGTGAGTTCGTTATTTTATTACTTTATGTGACAATATGTTGGTTACCGGAAATAATGTGCGGATCGTTAGTGAATTAAAGAGGCATTTGGCTCTCTATTTTGCAATGAAAGATTTAGGGGCAGGGAAGCGGATTCATGGGATGGATATAATACGAAATAGAGAAAAATAGAAAAATAGATTATCTCAAGAGAAATATATTTTGAAAGTCTTGGATAGATTTAATATGTTAAATGCAAAGCTAGTTTCTACTCCATTGGCTAATCATTTTTTGTTGTCCTCTGAGATGTGTCCTTCAATTTCGGAAGACAAAAATGAAATGGACAATATTCTGTATTCATCTGCAGTTGGCAGCCTTATGTATGCAATGGTTTGCACTCATTCGGATATTGCTCATGCAGTGGGAGTTGTGAGCAAATTTATGAGTAATCCAGGAAAGACTCATTGGCAGGTGGTTTAGTGTATTCTCTAGTACTTGAAAGGTACTTCTTCTTATGTTTTATGTTTTACTGGGAGAGAAATCCAACTTCGTGGTTATGTTGATTCTGATATGGCTAGAGATTTAGATGAACACAAATCTACTACCGGTTATGTGTTTACATTTTTCGGGGCAGCGATTAGCTATGCCTCTCGTAAGAAACAGGTAGTTGCTCTTTCCTCTACCGAGGCTGAATATTTTGCTCTAACTGAGGGATCCAAAGAGATGATATGGCTACAACGATTGTTAGGAGAGTTGGGATGTAAACAATTTGGTTTCACTCTATTTTGTGACAATAATAGTGCCATTCACTTGGCTAAAAATTCCGCTTTCCACAGTCGCACGAAGCACATCAAAATTTGGCATCATTTCATCCGTCATGCTCTTGAGGAAGGCAAATTCCAGTTACAGAAAATCCACACTAAAGTGAATTCGACAGACGTTTTAACGAAGGTTGTATCTCGGGAGAAGTTCGAATTTTGTAGAGCTTCTCTCAGCCTTGTGATGACATAGCCATAAGATCCAAGCAAGGATATCTCTATGCAACTCTCTTTTCGTAGGACTGATTGGACTTCAAGTGGGAGATTGTAACGACTCTAACTCTGTCTAGTTGTCAGAGGATTGTGAAGACCAATCCTCTTCTCTGGTCTGCAACCTTCAGTTTCTTTTACCCTTTCATATTCCCAGCTACGATGCCATATTCTTTATTATTGAGCTGCTGCATTGTAAAAATATATTCATAAAAGGCTTTGGCCTATAGTGCAGTGGTTGTTGTTTCTCTTTGTAATAATAAGATCTTATGTTCGATTCCCGAAATGGGAGCTTAAATAAACTTAATATAAACAAAATAGATTCATAAAATAAAAGACTGATATCCTCAGCTTGAAGAGTGGACGTAGTCCTTTTGGACGAACCACTGTAAATCTCTGGTCTGTGTGTTTGTGTCTTTTCAGCTTGCTCTGTTTATCTGATTTTTCATTTTTTATTCTACATTTTTATCACAACACGTCGTACACTAAAACTTACATGATGCATACATATTATACATGTTAGGTATATGGAACGGAGTAAAACGGAGGTAGGAAACAGAGAATGGATCTGTTTGTAAGTGGGAACAAACACTCGGAGCAAGGACGAATTGTTTGTTAGAATAGACCTGTCCCAGCTGTCCCATTTGATTTTCTTTCGCAGTCCTATTTTTTTATTTTATTTTTAATCTTTCCCGTGCATATTTTATTGAATTTGAAAAGATATCAATTTTTTAAACTTCCATTTCTTTTATTTTATTTTTTAATTTTTGTAATATTTATGAATATTAAATTTTTGTTGTTCTTGAAAAGATATATAATTTTATGTATTTTATTTTTTAAATATATACAAATATTATATGTTAAAAATATTATATTATATTATATTATAATATAATATGAATCATATAGAATAGCATTATTTTATTTAATTATATTTTTGTTAAAAATTGGGGTTGTGACTAGATAATTAAAATAATTTTAATACAATTTTAAATAAAGAATAAAAGTAGGCAATGTTAATAAAATTAAAAATTAAAATAAAATAACTATTATGTAATAAATCAATTATAGAAATTAAAATAATCTTTATTTTTCTAGTAAAGTGATATATAAATAGTATTATTAATATTTATGTTAAACTATTGATTAATTTTTTTATAATTATTTAAATAAAATAGAATGGTCATTGAATAAATTTAAAAAATTTAAGATCGGTTTAGACTTCTTTAGGATATCTTTAATAATCATGTAACTATTAGATTAAAAAAAATATTCATAATTTGATATAAATGGGTAGCTTGCCAATGATATTTACTACTCTAGTGCATTTGTTCACAGGGTTCATTTATCATTGTATCTATCCAACTATCTAATGTTCAAGTTACCAACTTCAATCTTGGATGTCAAAATTAAGATATTTGTACAATTTATAGGTGTAAATGATATTGAAGCTATAAATATTTTACAAAATTTCTCTATTGTTGTAGTCATTCTTTGAGTTATTTTTTATATTCTTCATCTTTAGAAAGTATCAACTTCAAATTTTCAATGGTAGAGTCTAGATAGGCCACCTCTTCTTCCTTTTTTTGTTTGCCCAAATTGAGTTAGGTCATTTGGTCATCTTGAGGGATCATTTCTTTGACATCTTTATGTAAAAAGGGAGTTGTTATTTCACTAATCATTTCCCTATTTTTTTCCTAATTGCTAAGATAGTCTAGTCTTCTTCTAAGTTTTTCCTTCATTTATAATTACATGTGTTACGAATAAATCTAATGATTGTACTTTTGTAATCTTTTTTATAGAAAAATATACCGACTCAAAAAAGTTGGGCCCATGGATCAATGGTAAGTATATAAGAGAAATTTGAGATACCTATTGGTGAGGACTAGGAGTAGAATAATATATCTGCAATATATCATCTCCTCTCTTAAGCTATTATTCTACCTATTCACACACTTTCATTAAAAGAACCCTTAGTCTAATCATCCTTTTGAGCATTAGAGATTATTGGAGTTGTAGAAGTAGGTATCTTTGGTGGTTACCTACTCGAAGGATGGGAATGAGTTAATTCAAAAGAAGGGGATGATGAAAACTTTTCCACCATAGTTTACTTATATACAATGATGTAGAATAACTCATGACTTTAAGCTAACTAGGTGGATCTAAATTTAGCGATAGTGTTCCAAATACTCCCCTTACCCTATCTTTAATAGCCACTTTTACCATATGAGCCTACTTAAGGGCTTCATATGTTTTATCTATGATAGGCACAATCTTCTTCATTTAGACCTCTAATATATTGTAGGAGAATAACTCTTATGTATTCTCTTCATACAATATAATATTTATATGAACTCAACCTAGAATAAATATTTGTGGGTGAATATAATCCAAGTTTCAACTTGATCTCAATATCATGGAGATGATTGGTCCAATTATTCTTGTATTAAAATTTTCATTGAAGAATATGAATTTGGATTTATGAAAACAACTATGAAACATGGTATTTATGAGGTTTAAAAAGTAGGATGTTGATTAAGTCGAAGGACATTACCAAAAATTCATAATATCCTTCACGAGTACTTAGCCTATATTTCTTTAACCAACTCTTGTCTCTAGATTTTCAATAGTCATTTTCCTCATGACTTTTTTTTCTCCCTCCTAAAAGAGCAAGATAATGTTATTCATGTCTTTCAACACTCTAATATGATGTAAAACACATTACTTGATGCATTGATTAGCTTCACTTTAACACCATTATCATACTTAGCACTGATAGTCATATAACACTCATTATCATGATATTTCAACCCTAAAATTCATGAATTAACCATGAAAGAATGTTGTGATATCCAACCATTCATTTGAGATAACATCAAATGAGAAAAAATAAGCACATCTTATCAACCACAAATTAAGATTTAGAAAGATTAACAACACAACATGTATCTTAACCTATTATGAAAAATGAAATCTTATCACAAACTTACAACAATAAAATATGTGTAGTATTTTTCTCTTTTTTGTAGATCTTTATATAACAATTTCCAATTCACATTTACCCACTACCTAATCCTGGAGATCTCTTAAGCTTCTAAACATGACTTATTTGCATCATTCTCACTTTAATATGCCTCAAATTCGTAAATCATTATACTTATTGAACCTTTCAAATTGGCCCTTGGAATGGTATCCTATGTAGCCATTAGTTCATTTTGACTTTATCAGGTTGAATTTTTTTTGCACAAGGAGTAGTTCCAATGCCACAAGTGGCACAAGTGCATTCCATAAAGTCTCTCATAGCATATTTTTATCTTTCATTGCAACTATAATTTAAACTTCCAACTTATATTGAATATCTCACCCAATATATTCCAACTTCTATCTAAGATCTCAAGACCTATTTGTGGGTGGTCCCACAATAGTGTGTCCCACTTTTTGGTCAACTTTGACACGGAGATCAACATTCTGAGAAAAAACTTCACTTTTGAACACATGTTGCCACAAAACTATTAGGAATTTGAAGATGATGTAAACTAGAGTCTTTTAGAATTTTCTTTCTAGTTTCTAAATATATATATTTTTAAAATAAAAATTCATTTAAATTCATTTTTCCTTCTCCTTCGAAAAGTGGTTTGCATGAAAAAACTATGTTTTTAAGGAGTTATTGTCACTTGGATCAACATAACTTTTTTTTTAAATATGATAACAATGTAATTCTTTCAAGATTATATTTGTAACTTCAATATCTAAAGGATGCAATTGGTTTTATTCATTTTGAGTCAATATTTCATAGTTTATTAAGTTCTAAAGTGACAGTAACTGTAATTTAGACATAAGGTCACTTGGATCACTCTAACTTGATCTCTGTATATCGAAATTCATTTTTTCTTTTTTTCATAGAAAGGTAACACAAATAATCTTTTCCTACATATTTTTCATATTTTTTTGTAATTTACTATTTTTCCCGAAGTCTTGAAGAGACAAGTTGTTGAATGACCAAACAACCTATGTTTTGTTAAAGTAATATTTAAAAGTGATAATGAACTCAATATGTATTAAAATCATATTCATTAGAAATCTTGTTCCGAATAGCATCATTTGACATCATATGTTTGAAAAAACCATCTTGTTTGTTCCTTGTCCCAGGCCTTGAAAGATAATTTTTTTGTAGTTCACTTTTTTTCTGAGGGCAAAATTTCAGTTTAGGGGTCTTCGCGTGAATACCCCCTTCGCGCGAAGACACTTGGAGGGCTTTGTGCGAAGGGTCTTTGTGTGAAGACCCCAAAGTGAAAAGTCTGGTGAAGAAACACCCACCGGAATTTTCCCCAAGGTACTTCGAGCAAAGTCAGTCAACTAGTGATGAATTTTTTTTGTAAAAAAATTTAGAATGGTATAAAACTAAAACATTTTGTTTCTATTTTATACCAAATTTCAATAAATGGATGCACTTTTTCTATTGTTTTTTCTATTATTGATCAATTTTTACAAAGGCATTTTTTGGAGGATTGCTATTTCTATTTTTTCAAAGGCATAATTTTGGAGAGGATAAATATTAGATCAAAGTATTTTTTGAAGAAGAGAATTTTTATTGGCGATCTTGTGGAAGACATTTTTTGGAGAGAAGAAATGGGGAACAAGAAGGGAAGACAAAGTAAATCTGCTAGAAAAGGTCACCCGATACTAAACAAAGAAATCATGAAGCTACATTGACATATTATCATAAAACTAAAGAAGGTGAAAGACAAGCTAAAGTAGGAGGGTCAAGTCAAGTCAAAGAATTGCACATTAAAGAAGGGTCGGGATCACTCCCTACAGAAGCTCAAGCAATTGATGTTGGAGAAGGGTCAAGATCATGTGCTCCTACTAGTATGGATGAACTTTTAAATTTAGCTCAAATTGTAAAGAGAAATATTAATTATAGAAACTTGGATCATTTACTTACAATGGATGTGGAGAATTTGAGATCACTTGCTAATGTTCAACCCTTAAGTCTTTCTAAGAAGATATCAATGAATATGATAGTGTTAGTAAATGAATTTATCTCTTTCAGAATTTATTTCTAATGCTTTATTGCCCATTATGAAACATTAACCCTTTACTAACAAATGGATTAAACTTAGGTGTTTAACCCTTTGAATTATGGTATAGCTCCCATAAATATTTTCAATGAATTTTTATGCAAAAGAATAATGTATTTTTGCAAATATCAAACTTTTGACCAGAAAGTTGGTAAGGCTGAAACAGTAACCCTCATCAATATGATATAATTACTGTGAATTGATAGCAACTAATAAACCTGAAGCTCACAGACTTCAATGAATAAACACTATACCAATCTAAAACATAGTTCTTCAAATTTAGATTCAAAGAAAAACATAGACATTCAATCAAGAAATTATGTTCAATGTAGAATACCCCAACAAAGATCCACTCAAAAATATAAACCAACAGATCTATACTGATAAGTTTATTTCATTCACTGATTCAGAAAAACTTAATTCAAGTCCTTACAGAAAATACTAAAAACTTCAACTATGTTATTACTTAAGTGGAAAATAAACTAACATCCCTTTCGACAGTTTTTCCTGGCCTTTATATAGCCATTAATTACAAATATCAAAAATAATAAAGTCTTGAAAACTCCCTAAGTTTTGGAGTTTTAGATCCAAACTGTTTAAGATAACCAAAATATGCTAAAAATAGTAAACTGGAAAATTGAAAAACAATGACCCATAAAGTGTGGAGAAAGACCACCAATCTCGGCTAAGCTGGATGCTTTAGATTCAATTCTGGGATGACCTAGGCGCATGTGCCTGCTTCAACTCCTCATGAGCCAATGATGTGCTGATGATTGTAGCATGATATGACAGGCTAATGAGGGCAATTCTTTGTCCGAGAACCTTCGTGTCCTTGTATATTTGATTCAGCCTTGATTTATGAGACTCAAGATGATCTACACAGACGACCAGCATAGCTTCAATATTATCTATGGAGGTAAGATCTTCTGTCATGAGCTCTTTTCTATCTTTAATAGTTGTTATACTTGCCTCCAACTCTTGAGGTATCTTCTCCGCTTTCTTTACATCTTGAGTTCCCTCATCTATTAGAACAATGTTCAAGCATTTAAGATCTTTTTGCATGGTATCGATCAAGCCCTTAAGATCATTGAGTAGGCAAGTCACCCCATCACAACCGTCCTTAATAATTGAGTTTCTCCACTCAATACTCTTCACGAAAACATGTAGGACCTCCTCGTTCAGGCCATGAACTAGCTTTTCCAAAAGGAATTTAGGCACCCCGTATTGATCGATCTTCGTCAGTTGATCAACTATTTTAGTCCACTTTTTCCTTTCCTTCCTCCATTCTATCAGTTCAGCCAATAGTTCTGAGATGACTTTGGTCACAACTCCATGAGTCTTAATTAACCGAGTGACATAGTCACCTCCCCGTTGGATCATGCTCGCGACCCATTTGTTAAAAACTTCTACTACCATTTTGTTTCTTTGAATCTGGTCCAGTGTTTTATGGACTTCAGGTGAATGAGGGTTGACTGTATGAGGCACCTGAGCTAATGGAAGCGGACTGGGCTCTTGCACTACTTGAATGAACTCAGCCAATCTCTGTATGGTTGCCTTTAGTTCTTTCTTGTCTTTCTCATCCTTGAAGGTCCTGTGTAATATCTTCCGTGTAGAAGACTCCAGGTGCTTCGCATCTACCGCCCTACTTGCCACCCCTAAGTCTATCCTTTCAATAGTGAAGTCTTCAACTGAAGCTTTAGAAACCAGTTTATTAGACTTAGTTATTGCTCATTATGTTGTCCACCTCCCAGTTTTCTCATCTACATCAATCATTGATTCCATCTTAATTCTTTTAGGCTTCACTGTAGCCCCCAAGCACTTACTAACCATGCCCTCTATCGGAAGGGTTATCGGTAAGACATTCCTTTCTTATTGTTAATAGAACTTCCCAACGAACTGAGAGTAGGAGATGGGGTTTGCAAAGTGTCACTCACTACGGTTGCCGAGGGTCCTCCAGAATCTGGCTGATTGCTCTTCGGGGTCATTGTGTCTCCCTCAACATTATTTGAACCAGCTTGCTCTATCATTTGAGTGTCCATGAGATCAAGATCTATGACCTCTTTTTCATTAACCAGCTTATCACTCTCTTTGCCAACTCTCCCTCTTAAGTTTCTTCTTACTGGTGAAGAGCCAAGAGAAACCTTCTTCATCAGATCAACTGAAGACTTCTTATTTCTAGCTTTGGAGGTACCTACAAGGGAAATATTTTTGTCAATAGTAACAATGGGTTTGACAATAGTTTTAGCATGTGCAACTCTTCTAGGATTATGTCTTCTTAGAACAGGGGGCCTCTTACTATTAACCCATTTCTCGGTTCTCTTAATCACATTGAGAGTTTTGATTATTAGGCTCTCTCTCTCTCTTCAATACCCCAATCTATTTCAGGAAGTGGTGTACCCCTGACTTTGGTTTCATACTTTACCTCTGCACCATCATCTTCATCTATTGCTGAGATGTCAACCTGAATATTTAGGGTAACAATTTGTCCTAAGGTAAACCTAGACCAAGTCCTTCTTCTCACTTCAAAATCATCTGCACAGCCCTCCTAGTAATCCTCTATTTGGGGAATGTGTTGAAATTCTGAGGATAAGTTGAAATGTTGAGCAACGTATCCCCTACTATCAAAATCTTTTCTGAGTGCAAACATCTTCAAATTCAATTTCCTTAATTCATGCTCTAAATTTAGGGCATCTAAAGAAGTTTTGCAAGTGTAATACCCTAATTCAATTAAGAAGCTGGATTTTGCTCTGCCCTTCCTTTCCTTGACTCCTTTATGCACATACGCTAGTTGGCAAGCTACTTATGCAATGATTAAACTGTCAAAAGCATATCTAGGTAATTTAAATGGTTCTCCTTCGAAACCACCCACTCTGAGATACATGAATCTTCTAAATTGGATGAAGAAACTTCCAAAAGTATTGACGAAGGTTTTCGCCTCTTCTGACATTCTTTGCTCAGTGTTCCCTTGTAGTTCATATGCCAACCTTCCAAAGAAAACCCCATTAACTTTCAGAAAACTATCAACATGATATTCTTTTTGCAGGTGAGGGTAGTAATCATAGACCTTCATATTTGGGAGAGGTTGTTCATGGAAAAGGCCTTTCCACTCTCTGGTACAAGCTAAAATGTAGAATAAGTAGGAGGACATATGAAATCTATTGCTAGTTGGAAAATTTTCCAACTGATGATTGAGTTCATCGGCAATGGTTTTGGCCCAGTCAATATATTTTTCCCCTCTGAGAGTGACCTGGATATAGAAGTACATCCAATCATGCCAATAGTATGCATGCTGGCTTCCTTTAATTATATTGAGCATTATAACCAGATTAGCTACTTTGGGCTTGAAATTATCTACAGTGAGTGGCTTTGGGAGCTGAGACCCTCCTTTTTGAGCTTTGAGCAACCAGTATTGGGCTATTTCATTTCTGTAGACTTGTCTCTTGGTGGTGAAGACTGACTGAGACGAGGGGATATTCCACCCTTCATAAGGGTCTCTTTTTGGAATTCCTATGGCCTTTTGAACAACATCTCTACTTATGTATACCAACGAACTCCCATCAACCTTCTTGATACACTTCTCAAAACTATATCTTTTTGCACATTCAACAACCAACTCTTGGCAAGGGGCTACTATAGGGAAAGCGGCTACATCAGCCAGACCACTTTGAATGGCTTTTTCTAACATAGAACTTGGAATGGGTTCTTTGACTCGGTTCATAATGTCCTATAAGGCTCCGGTTTTGATCAGGGTGTCTTCACAGTCGGGCAAGGAGCACATTAAAGGAGAGGTATTTCTGAAATTTGGAATTGGGTTCTTCATTTTGGGCTCTCAAGCTAGGAAAAACAACAAGGGACACAACAACTTTAAAAGAATTCAACTTTGACAAAGGAAATAGCTTTAACTCAAATAATGGAGGCCAATAAAGAGACTCACTTGGTTTTTATGCGATGAACTAAGCTCTGAGATGAGGAGAGGATACCTTCTTCCGTGCTGACTGCATGAGATGTCTTGAACATTATGAATAAAATAGGCTAATCTTTTCAATTTATCATAAAATAGTTTACAAAATCCTGAGAGATTCACAATAATGGCAAAATTATGTCACACAAGGTTCAATTAATGATCACTGGGTAACTCGCACCACCTTAAGCATTTATTACTATACTTTCACAGACTGAAGTGACACTTAAATGTCATTTTGATTAATTACAATATCCTCACCACACGCAGAAGTCATAATCAATCACCAACTATCCTTTATGTCAAATCACCACTATGCATTTTCGCAACTTACAGGCACACATTGAACCTCGAGCCTTGAACTACGAGAGTTCATGGTTCAAGTTCAATGAGGTGGAAGGACTATCCTTTGGCATGATTATAAAATAAAGCAAAAACAAAAGTGACAAGGAAGAAAACAAAGAAAAGCGCTTTGCAAAAAGGGAACGTCCGTTGAACTTTGAATTTTGAACTAGGAGAGTTCACGGTTCACAATTCATTGGATGAGTGCGCACTGCAAAGATGAAACTCCGCTAAGCTTGTAAACAAAGAGGAAAATCATACCATAGGATGTTATTGAACATTTAATCTGGAACTATGAGAGTTCAAGGTTCAAGTTTAACCGACAGGGTGCATATGCAAAGGATTGGAACTTTGAGTGAACAACACCTTTTTAAAATTATGGGGTGATTTTGGGAAAATTAGAGCCTGAGGAAATTAACAAAATCTATTGATAACAATGGCTCTGACGGGGGACAAGACCTCTTGAGGGCGAAGGATGAACCTTTAACTTTGGTTTTGCAGACCGAGAAAAACTTATAACAGAAAAGAAAGGGAACAAACCAAAAAGAAAGATAGCACATAGCACAACAAAAAGGTATGTATAGGAAACATGACTAAATCTGCTTAGAGTTTATACAACTTGAGGTCCTGACCATTAAAGGTTAGAGGTAAAATAGTACCATCCAAATGTTCCAATTTGAAAGAATTACCTCCCAATACTTTACTGATGATGAATGGGCCCTTTCAAAGTGAATCAAACTTTCCATGGGCACCCTTGGGTTCCCGTCTTTTGTCCCATAACAACACTTGATCGTCCTCCATAAAATTTTGAGGTCTGGCTTTCTGATCCAAAATTTTCTTGACCCGAGCTTAATGCGAGGCTATTTGGCTTACCATTTCTTCTCTTTCTTCTTGTATTTTATTGAGGTACAAAGTTCATTTCTCAAGGGCATCCTAGTAAACTTGATCTTCAATTATTTTCTACAGTTTCTCAGTAGCTAGCTCCAAAGGTAATGAAAGCTGAGCTTCAACACCATAAACCAATTTAAAGGGTGACATGCCAATTGCTCTTTTTGGAGATGTTTGATCAACCCTAAGAGCTTCAAACAGATTCTTATGCCAATCCTTAGCATTGTCACATACTAGCTTCCTCATTATTCTGATCAAGTTCTTATTACTTGATTATGCCTGTCCATTTCCCTACGGATAGTAGTCAGATGCATGGGATAGATAGATACCATGATCATAGCAGAATAATTTTAATTCATGAGAAGAGAAATTGGTAGCATTATCTGTGACCAATTTGATAGGAACTCCAAACCTAACCAGAATGTAATTTTTAACAAACTCACACACTACCTCAGATGTGGTCTTCTTAACCTGGACCACCTCCACCCATTTCATGAATAGTCCATTGCAGTAAGAATGTGGGTGTGTCTAGCACTAGTGGGAGGATTGATTGGTTCGATGAATTCTAGCCCCCATTGCTCAAAATTAAGGTTCTTCTATGACCACTGATCTTAAAGGGAGAGCTACTAACTGTGGCTTTCCACCGAATATCTTACATTTTTCACAACTTGCAACCCACTTATAAGTATCGCCAAACATTCCTAGCCAGTAATAACAATTCCTAAGAATTTTAAAAGCAGTTACTGTGGAAGAGAAATGACCACCGCATGCCTCATTATGAAAATTTCTGAGAAATTTTTCTTGTTGTTCTTTGTCAACACACCTCAAGAAGGCTCCATCTAAACCCTTTTTATATAGTATGTCATCAACAATAACATACTTTGTAGCTTTTAACCTAAGGTTCCTTCTTTCCTTCGGGGTTAAGTAAGGAGGACGATCTCCATAAGAAAGGTAGAATGCCACATCTGAAAACCAAGAATCGCGTAGACTGACAAAAAGAACCGAGGGCATGTTGCTATCAGGATCCTGCTCGGACATAAGTTTACATAATCCTTGTCCCCTAACCAAATTTTTAGGACAAATCTCCAGGTCAAACTCCTGAATCCTAGAGATCCACGTTGCTCAGTTGTTCATCCTGATCTCTTGTTGAGTTAGGAGATCTTTGACAGCAGAAGTGGGGACACTAATAAATTTGGGGCCATTTTGCGACGGCTATGTGTCGCCATTGCGACGGATATGTGCCGCTATAGCGACAGTGATAGACGTCGCAGTTTTTTAGTCGCAATTTACGACGTCTATAGGTTTCCGTCGCAATTGCGACGCCCTGCCATCACAATGTCATTGCTTCACCCATTCAGCGCCTCCGTCGCATTGCGACGGTAGGGCGTCACAATTGCGACGGTCCTCCGAAGCAATTGCGACAGGCCTGGGCGTCGCCAATACGGCACCGCCATCGCAGTTGCTTTGGCAGACCGTCGCAATTGCGACGGTCCGCTGAAGCAACTGCGACGGGCCTGGGCATCACCAATACGGCACCGCCGTCGCATCTCTTGGGAGGGCCGTCACAATTGCGACGGTTCTGGGTAGAATTTTAAAAAAAAAATTATTTAATACATTGCTAATGAACCACATTAATGCTTTTTTCCTTCAACAAATGAGGACAGTCACTCTAAAGACAACATGATAATGTACACTCACTGTAAGTGTACATTATCATGTTGTCTTTACAGTGACTGTCCTTATTCAAGTGGCAATTACACAAGGGACAATCACTGTGAGATGTCCTCATTTGTGACAAGGACAGTCACACATGAGGACATCTCACAGTCACTGTCCCTTGTGTAATTGCCACTTGAATGTATTGCTATTCAACCACATTAATGCTTTTCTTCTTGAACAAATGAGGATAGTCACTCTAAAGACAACATGATGATGTACACTCACTACAACTGTACATTATCATGTTGTCTTTACAGTGACTGTCCTCATTCAAGTGGCAATTACACAAGTGATGCAGAGTGGTCTGCAGAAGTGGTTAGCAGAGTGCATAGGGTTTCACCAAACACCTATCTCCACTAACCTTGGAGACCAAATAATTGTTCACACATTCAACCCAATATGCTGCTATTACACCATTCCCATCATTTCATCAAGGAACACTTCACTGTTTCCTGCAAATCATCAGCCTTCTCGCACTAGTGCTGCATAGAATAAGTTAGATTTCTATTTTACATGTCAATAACAAGCCTCCCATGAAGTCTGGGCCCTTGGGATTCATGGGAGGTTCATTTATTTAAAGAAAACCTTTGACTGTTACAGAAAATTAGTAGAAACTGCCAGTTTATATGTTAGCAGGCGTAAGTACTTCTTCAAAATAGAATTAAAATTGATGCAACAGTGAGTAGAATGCAGTAAATAACCTTTCTAGTTCATAAACATATCATTCAACAATGAAGAATTCAATAAAACATTGAAACAACATTAAAATGAAAGCTAGGACTTACTAGGACTTTTATGACTCTTGACTGGCAAAGTACATTGTTCATTACAATATGCCATTATTGGCCTTAAAATATCCCAGTTGACATGTAGGGTTGCCTTTGATCTTCTGGTTCCATCTTGTTCCAAGGTGTTCCTAGTTGACTTGATAGGTGCCCCTGCACCAACAAGGGATAGTCACTGTGAGATGTCCTCATTTGTGACAAGGACAGTCACACATGAGGACATCTCACAGTGACTGCCCCTTTTGTAATTGCCACTTGAATGTATTGCTATTCAACCACATTAATGCTTTTCTTCTTCAACAAATGAGGACAGTCACTCTAAAGACAACATGATAATGTACACTCATTGCAACTGTACATTATCATGTTGTCTTTACAGTGACTGTCCTCATTCAAGTGGTAATTACACAAGGGACAATCACTGTGAGATGTCCTCATTTGTGACAAGGATAGTCACACATGAGGACATCTCACAGTGACTGCCCCTTGTGTAATTGCCACTTGAATTTATTGCTATTCAACCACATTAATGCTTTTCTTCTTCAACAAATGAGGAAAGTCACTCTAAAGACAACATGATAATGTACACTCACTGTAAGGATAGTCACAAATGAGGACATCTCACAGTGACTGTCCCTTGTGTAATTGCCACTTCAATGTATTGGTATTCAACCACATTAATGCTTTTCTTCTTCAACAAATGAGGACAGTCACTCTAAAGACAACATGATAATGTACACTCACTGCAACTGTACATTATCATGTTGTCTTTACAGTGACTGTCCTCATTCAAGTGGGAATTACACAAGGGACAGTCACTGTGAGATGTCCTCATTTGTGACAAGGATAGTCACACATGAGGACATCTCACAGTGACTGTCCCTTGTGTAATTGCCACTTGAATGTATTGCTATTCAACCACATTAATGCTTTTCTTCTTCAACAAATGAGGACAGTCACTCTAAAGACAACATGATAATGTACACTCACTGTAAGGAGAGTCACAAATGAATCTCACAGTGACTGTCTGATGTAGAGGGAAGGGTGGTGGTATCAAATGCACAAGTAGGTTTAGAAATTTCAGAGGTTAGACACTTGGGCTTATTCAACAATCTTAAATACTTCAAGAACTTGACTATCAAGGCTATCCTAAAGGATGGATTTGAGTTTTAAGGCTTCAATTTACTTGGTTTCAAGATTCTGAGACTCTCACTCAATTCCCATATCCCATTTCACCAATGTTCTCACAAACTGGTCACAAAAAGCTTAACAGGCTGTCTAAACCCTGCAGCAGACTTAAAAAGGGAATAATTCTAACTTTTCTCAAAACATTTGATGAGGTAACAACATTTATGGATACCCTCTTTGGAGTTCAACAACATATCAAAAGTTTTTATACTGTTGCTTTGGACAAACACCCTTGTTCGGCACTGCTACCCTGTTTCAATGCACTAAAATCTACTAAATTTTCAAAGGAAGTATGGGTTAAAGATCTCCTGGCTCCCAACTCCTGGACAGTGTCTAGTTATGTCTCCAATTGCTCAATTCCAAAAGGAATTAGACACAAATGCTCTGCAACTACAAAACCCCAATTTGTTGTCTTCGAACCCTGTCAACTAGGGCTTCCTCAACCTACTGTCTCCACACGACCCTGCAATGAATTGGTGGCAGATTCACCATCAAATGAACATTGTATACTATTCCCAAGCATTAAACATATGCCTTATGTGGACAGATCGCCCACTGCTACACCTTAGCACACTTCCAATGCCGTTTTCCACTGTTCTTGTTTGTGATCACACTGTTCTCCCACGCGGTTCTGCATATATTTAGATTAGAATCATATAATACAGGTTAGAAAATGTCATTCCATGAATTAGGCCTATCAATTCATGGAATGACCTCAATCGCCCCTAAACTTCTACTGTAACAGAAAACTAAGATATAGAACGTTGTTTCAAGACAACTTGTGCGACAACAAACTTAATAGATTGTAACACTCATCAATCTGCAATTCGAAGGATAACAAATCTCCCTCAGAGCATATGGAATTTGATCAATTCAAAATGAGATTCAAAATGAATTAGTTTACATAAACTAGAAGCTTTATTGCTCACTGTTTCCCCAAAATGGTACACACAGGTTCACTGCAATGTTTGGAAACATAACAAAAGCAAATGAAATGATTAAAGAACCCTGTCAAAGCATTTCAATTTCAAACCAAGCCAATAAAGTTTCAAAATAGAAATCGAATTGCAAGAAACAGCAGTCTTGTATTGCTTGTCGAGCACAAATTAATACACCAATCTCCTCTCTGTTTAGTAACAGAGCCTTTATCTAAATATAAAGGATTCTAATATAACTTCTTCTAATAGATTCAACTATCGACCAAGTGTTACAACTTGAAACACAACTAACTAAGAACTAATCTTCAACCAACTTTCGTTGAGTTGAATGTTTAAACTTAACACATACCAAACTAAAACTAGCCGTTGGATTTTGAAAGTTCAAAATTCCAACTTACAATTTATTAAATTCTTTAAAACAAAAGACCACTAACTTACTAATTTGGATCTTTTATGATCATTAAACTCTTCTAGACTCCAATTGTAGTGCTTGGACAATCTTAGTCCATTATAATTTGTCTTTTAGTCCTATTAAGGACATTACAATTTAATTGAAGAATTGTGATATTTTACTAACATTATAGGTGCTAAGATCCACCAAGTGATCTGTTGTCCTTGATTAAGCATTCCATCCTCCTGTTTAGCCTTGATGTTCTTTGAAGTCTCCTTTATCTTCAACCATGGATTAAATGTTGGAGGTGCTCCTGCACCACTATCCCTTGTGTAATTGCCACTTGAATGTATTGCTATTCAACCACATTAATGATTTTCTTCTTCAACAAATGAGGACAGTCACTCTAAAGACAACATGATAATGTACACTCACTGTAAGGACAGTCACAAATGAGGACATCTCACAGTGACTGTCCCTTGTGTAATTGCCACTTGAATGTATTTCTATTCAACCACATTAATGCTTTTCTTCTTCAACAAATGAGGACAGTCACTCTAAAGACAACATGATAATGTACACTCACTGCAACTGTACATTATCATGTTGTCTTTACAGTGACTATCCTCATTCAAGTGGCAATTACACAAGGGACAGTCACTGTGAGAACTTCTCATTTTGTGAAATTACACAAGGTACTTTCTTGTCAACATATGCTGTATACTGAACTTGCAACTCTATTCTTTGATTATGCATTATAGTTGGGTGTTTTCTTATGTTGTTTCGTGATTGTTTCGTGATTATTTTCTTATAGTTGGGCATCGCAGGGCTATCATGATTGTGGGTACTTTAGATGGGTCGATGACAACCCATCTACATCTATTCGCCCTTCTCCAGTTATCCACGATCCAAACATCCGCCCATCTCCACTCATCCACAATCCAGGATTTGAGTGCAATAGTTGTCAAGCTAGGACAAACGAAATTAAATTTTCACACATCTACTTATATTGCTATAAAATAATGTGCTATAACCCTACAACAACTCAAGAAACTAAAAATGGTCCAAAATCCAAGGTAATATAATTTGGTTGTGAGACACCTGCCTATAAATTTTAGACCTTATAAACTTTACAAAATATCCTTAAAGAGTGAAAATCTTAGTAGAAAATATTGCAAGGTTACATATAGAAATGTTCATAACACACTTACCTTTTACGAATCTAATATTGTGTCACTAAATAGGACTGTATACATAAGAGGCATTCAAGTTTTTATGAAATGAGATTTTCTTAGCCAACACAAACTTAGCTTAAGATAGATTCCTTCTATTACAAAGCATCTCTCTACTTCATACCTCCATATTCCTGCTAGCAATTTCGTCCATTTGTTGAAGATGTTGCTGCCTCCCGTGCTCATCTTCCTTGAATCAAAGATGAAGCTTGACCACTGAGAAAATACACTGATTCTGCAAATGCCTCAATTGTTTTTGAAATTCTAAAGCTTCAGCCCTATATGTTGTTGTTGCTTCCCTGCCATGCAAGAAAAATAAGACAAAATAATTAATATGCATTAAGCTAGTGACACAGCTAAGTATGAAAAATGCTCCAAGTTATGATAAAATTGTGAAAATAATTTAAACTTCAAAATTCTACGTCTCTAACAAAGAGCCACAATGCAATGATGGTTGTATATAAATTTTCATGCAAACTAGTTCATTCAGAGTGGTAAAATATGATTGCATCCACATTAGTTAAACTACCTACAGTTTTTGAAATCTATGCTAGATCGATCATCTTGACTTTTTTGGAGAAATTTTTGCTTCAGTTCTAAAAATAAGACTCAAATAACAAGTTCTGTACAAAATTTGAGACATTACTAATTGAGGACAATGTGTATTTTTATGGCACTGAAAGTTTGTGTCTTACAGGCAATGTGCAAGACTATTTATCAAAATGGTTTTATGAAAGCTCCAGGCTATATATGTTATAGTGGAGAAAGTTCAATATGTTCCAAACTTTCAACAAAATAATCAAATGCAATATTTCTTTAGTGTTAGTAATTTATAGTAGCTCCAATGGCATCCAAGACCTTAAAAAATAAAAGAAATTTTTAAAATTAATATCACTAGAATACTTCCATTTTCACACACCAGCCTTTGCATTATTGCTTGTTTGTTTCAGGTATGCACCTTATTTTTATTGGCATATAGAAAGGCTAAAAAACCAACAAGGATGAAGTATCAAAGCCACAAACTCTAGCCACTGGAACTTCTAACTTCATCATGACTACATATCAACTATCAGATACACCAATGACCCAATTATATTTAACATTTATGAAAATCAAATTAATTTGGAATTGAATACTAAGCACAATTCCATTAGGGACATGATAACATATTCTTAAGAAATAATGCTCTACAATAAAAGTGGCTATTTCTGCACCAAACACTCTAGTAATAGGGGTCTCATGACTAAACTGAACAAGAGAGCTTACATCTGAATGTGTGAAATATCTAGAGTTTCATGTGTGAAGTCTGATAGAAGCTCTTTATAACAGGAAAGAAAAAGGTAATAGCAATTAACCAATCAACAATACACAAAAATCAGAAAATAGCAATTATCAAATCATAAACTTATAAAGAAATCAAATGATCAGAAAGAATAGAGTGCTCTATTTATTATTGAAGGCTCTATTTCCTTTACAACTTGCATACCACAAAGAAATAATCTCAATATTAAAACCTTGGTGCCTAGAGATTGACGATGGTGAAAACTACATTTTACTGATTGTACCGTTAATTTTCTTTATTCGAATTAAGTCTAACGAGCTAAAGGAAGCTATTAGAGCATGAATCTATGTTTTAGTTACAATAATCCATGCAAGCAATTTATTATGCAAACAAAGTGACTAAAATAAGACTACTATTTGATTGGTCATTTCCATTTTTGTCAGTGGTTTTTCGATCTGGGTGAAAAAAGAAATTCCCATAATTAGTCTCTCATCCAAGGTGAGCGGTATACCTTGCCTAGAATAGTAGGGCATTCAGGTAAGGGAAACAATTGGATTTGGAAAAATTAGGTTTCTTAATGCATGGCAATCTCTCTCTGGTTAATGACCATCTATCTTTTGAATCAAGTTGATTAGGTTAATATCTAAATGTGCAAATAGTAGATATTCTAAGATGGTCCTGGATAGAATTTAAAAAAAAATTATTTAATACATTGCTAATGAACCACATTAATGTTTTTTTCCTTCAACAAATGAGGACAGTCACTCTAAAGACAACATGATAATGTATACTCACTGTAAGGACAGTCACAAATGAGGACATCTCACAGTGACTGTCCCTTGTGTGATTGCCACTTGAATGTATTGCTATTCAGCCACATTAATGCTTTTTTCCTTCAACAAATGAGGACAGTCACTCTAAAGACAACATGATAATGTACACTCACTATAAGGACAGTCACAAATGAGGACATCTCACAGTGACTGTCCCTTGTGTGATTGCCACTTGAATGTATTGCTATTCAGCCACATTAATGCTTTTTTCCTTCAACAAATGAGGATAGTCACTCTAAAGACAACATGATAATGTACACTCACTGTAAGGATAGTCACAAATGAGGACATCTCACAGTGACTATCCCTTGTGTGATTGCCACTTGAATGTATTGCTATTCAGCCACATTAATGCTTTTCTTCTTCAACAAATGAGGATAGTCACTCTAAAGACAACATGATAATGTACACTCACTGATGAGTGTACATTATCATGTTGTCTTTAGAGTGACTATCCTCATTTGTTGAAGAAGAAAAGCATTAATGTGGCTGAATAGCAATACATTCAAGTGGCAATCACACAAGGGATAGTCACTGTGAGATGTCCTCATTTGTGACTATCCTTACAGTGAGTGTACATTATCATGTTGTCTTTAGAGTGACTGTCCTCATTCTGTAAGTGTACATTATCATGTTGTTTTTACAGTGATTGTCCTCCTTCAAGTGGCAATTACACAAGGGACAGTCACTGTAAAGACAACATGATAATGTAGAGAAACGTTGTCATTTGTATTTTCAACAGCGCTGAGAGAGGTTCCCTCCGCGAAATCATAGCTACAATTTCTAAGTACGTTGGGTTTATTTTTCTTTTGTCATTATTATGTAATCTAGTATTCAGCTGTTAGAGAGCTAAAATACCCAGAAATGAGGACATATCTGTGTTGAATTTATTGTTAGCGGCTTTGGTTATTTAGAATGCTTCCCCACAATACTTAATAGGATGCATTTGGTTTTCAAAGCTTTCACTGACTTGGATTAAAGATTCTGAGACTTTCACGTGCCTTGCTTCAGTTGTTTCCACAAACAAATCACGTGCCTTTTGTATGCTTCCACATTTTATATACATGTCCATCAGGGTAGTCACCACCACTGTATTTGACAAAAACCCATCTTCAATTACTTTTTGGTGAATTTCCCTACCCCGTTCTATGACTGTACCTCTGGTTTTAATGTATAAAAATGACCCAAATTTCAAAGGAAGTATATGATAAATTCCACCTAACACTTCCTAATCCCTAGACAGTGTCTTCTTACACTTTGAAACAAACAATTCCAAAGGGAATTAGCCTCTAGGGCTCTGCAACACCCAAACCCACAATTCTTGGCTCTAAACCCTTCTTAACTAGGGCATTCTCAATCACCTGATTCTACACCCTTCAAATCCAAATTAGTGGATGATTCACCATCTCACAAACATTATACAATGTTCCACATTATAACAATCCACCCTTGCTTGGATAGATCACTCACCGCTATACATTAGCATTCAACTCAAGGTAATTTCCCACAGTTTATCCTGTGATCACACTGTTTTCCACAAAACTTTGCCTATGCAATGTCAGTACTTCATAATACAAGTTAGTTATTGTCATCCCATGAATATTAGGCCTTCTATGTTACAGCAAAATCAAAGTAAACTCATTCAAAATGGTTTAGAATGGATGAAATAAATCCTTCTAACTCATGTATGGGTTAGTTCAAACAAATGAGGATAGTCACTCTAAAGACAACATGATAATGTACACTCATAGTAAGTGTACATTATCATGTTGTCTTTAGAGTGACTATGCTCATTTGTTGAAGAAGAAAAGCATTAATGTGGCTGAATAGCAATACATTCAAGTGGCAATTACACAAGGGACAGTCACTGTGAGATGTCCTCATTTGTGACTGTCCTTACAGTGAGTGTACATTATCATGTTGTCTTTAGAGTGACTGTCCTCATTCTGTAAGTGTACATTATCATGTTGTCTTTACAGTGACTGTCCTCCTTCAAGTGGCAATTACACAAGGGACAGTCACTGTAAAGACAACATGATAATGTAGAGAAACGTTGTCATTTGTATTTTCAATAGCACGGAGAGAGATTCCCTCCATGAAATCACAGCTACAATTTCTGAGTACGTTGGGTTTATTTTTCTTTTGTCATTATTATGTAATCTGGTGGATTGAGGGACATTGGGATTAGATTGCTTGGATGAATCCATTGGATGGATTGAGGGACATTGGGATTATTCCAAAGATGTAGAATGCTAAGGTGGCATAAGGATTTGGTGTGCACTCTGATAGGTTATGGAGTTGGCTTGGATCAAGGAGAGTGATCTTATGAAGATGCTTGGTTGGTGTTGTGAGAACACTTACAAATGCTTTTGACCTGAAAGAAAATAAGGCTCAATACATTCATGCATCAATATGTGTTTTAAATAGTTTTATTTAATTAATTTAGATTAATAGGTAATTTAGATTAGCAGTATTCTATTTGTAGTTGAAACTTGTAGCTTTTAAATAGATAATGAATAAACTATGTAACCATTTAAGACAAATATATTTCTATCAAGAAATGAATATTAAATACATTAAGGATTGATGGCATACCTTTAAATTTCATCATCATCATCATCATCATCATCATCATCCTCGTCATCATCGTCATCATCATCGTCGTCGTCGTCGTCGTTGTCATCGTTGTCATCATCATCAACATCATCATCATCAACATCAACATCATCTTCATCATCATCATCAGTAGTAGCATCATCGTCATCATCTTCTTCTTCTTCTTCATGAAAATTTGTCTCAGGAACATCATCCAATAATTGTCGATCGTGATCATCATCTACATCATCTTCTACTTCTTCGGTATCTTCTTCTTCCATCACATTATACTTTATCGGCCTTCCTCTCGGTTCATGTCTAACAACAAATGACCAACCCAGTTTATGTGAAACCTCTGAGTAAAATACCTGCTCACATTGGCTTGGAAGAACATAGGGCTCATCCCCAATTGGCTCAAACGACCTTGTATTAACCATTGTAAATCCATTATCATGTTCAATAACAGTTCTATTAGGATCATTTGGATTAAGTCGTAGCCTGTACCATTTGACAACGAAGAGTACTAATTTGAAGGAACTAAAGTCGCACTCAAGTATATCATCCAAAATGCCATAGTATTGATTTTTAGACTCTTGAGGATCTAAGTCATTTCTAGATGAAATATTAGTCACTTGAAAGACTGCAGTTATTCCAGAATCACAAGTTTTCTTCGTGTCATCCAACACTTTGACGCGAAATTTTTGACCATTACAGAACATACCCTTGTGGTGTTTAACCTGCAATAATATGTGAAACATGTCAAAATTATTATATCATGAGTTGATAAACATACGGGTGATTAATAATTTTGTACGTACCTGGAAATCTCTTAAACCATATGCTAAATCTATTTTCCTTTGCGTAACATTAGAATCTCCATTACGATGAGCTTCTTTAACCAATGAAGATACACCTTCCCATGTTAATGTGTGACTAGAATGTTGACATCGTTCAATCCATACCGTCATCCAATCAAGATTGTTTGCAATATACAAATGTAGTGCATCCCACTCTCGAGCAACTATACAAAAAAAAATAGACGACTTACAACCGATTTATTTTGAAGATTAAGAAATAATTTATTACAATAACATCTTATAATTTATTACCTGTCACTTTCCTCAATCTACCTTTCCCCATCAAGTACTCCCCTTTGAATTTTTTAAAAGGGTCGAGATCCCAAATGCGATCTACATGGATATTTGAAGCAAACTTAGGAAGATATTCAGTAATGTACACCATAGTCTGGTATACCATGTATCCCTCTACCATAGAACCCTCAGGATGTGCTCTTTGTCGAACCAAAGCCTTCAAAGATTTCAAGTGCCTCTCAACCATCCACATTGACCTAGTGTGTGCAGGTCCACACAATTCAATCTCCTCAACTTGGTGTATGAGGTAGTGTTCTTGTGCATTGAAAAAAGTTGGAGGTAGACACTTTTGCATTTCACACAGTAAATGAGGAATTCTTCTCTTCCAATAGTTTATATCTTCTTTATGGATTTCTTTAGATGACAACCACCTACATTAAGAGATTCAAGTCACAAAAAATATATAAATACGAGACTTTACAAAATAATATACAATAGATTACATAGCAAGAAAAACAAATCGCGAATATAATAAATATATACAACAAATTGAACAGATATTACTACTTACCTCATGTATTTTCTAAGATCATATATCACTTGTTTGATGTTATTGTTGAAGTGCTCTGGGAGAGATAGAGGTAACACGTACTGCAGTAATTATAAACCAATCATTTCATTATTTTCTAACATAACATAATGAATAGTACACGTAGTTTATGAATATATTGTAAATACAGAAGAACATAACTTACCTTGATGAAAGTATGCCAATCATGTGTTTTGAGCCCTGGCCCAAATTCACTTTTCTTTGATATGAGATTGCTTATGTTCGCAGCAAATCCTGTGGAAAATTGAATTTTTCGTATGACTTCTTTTATGGCATCACTTTGCTGCTCCGTTAATAACCAAGGAAGGGCACTTATATTAATCTGATCTCTATTGCTATTTGAGTGAATGAAATTCTTCAGTGCATGATTGGATTCATGAATGTCATTACAAATTTTGACAATTTTTTCTTTGTCACGCCTTCCATCCAGTATTTTCCACAATGTCTCTGTTATATTCTTTCCAATATGTATAGGATCAAACAAATGCACAATTTGTAGGTCCTCATAGTAGGGCAACCTACTAAATTGTCTGGGATAGCTTTTTAGTCCCTTTGGAAGGTTGTCAGTAGTGCCTTGACGACCTTCACGATCATCAATTACATAATTAGTAAACAAAAATCACAATAGAAATATATAAATTACAAACATAAACCACTAGGTGGAACGACATTACCTCGACGATTAATTCTATTATATTCCAACTTCCATAGGCGAGGTGTCATTCTTCGTGGCTTTGATGTAGTCTCTTCTTTCCCATTGAAAAGATGGTTTTCCATACTTCGATACTTATGATTCCTATGGAGGAAGTGTCTGTACTCATCAAACACCTGCTTTCCTAAACTTTTTGAATGACGAGATTTCATCTTTGGACCACAAACTGGACATGCAAATTTTCCCTTTGTTTGAAGACCTACAAGATAATGATATAATTGGATTATTAAATATGTTGATTTTTATAATTAGAATTATCATGCGCAACTTGAATTCACTATAACATACCACAAAAATGTGTTAGCCCTGGGGCATCATGTATTGTCCATACAAGTATTGCATGGAATTGAAATTGTCTTTGTCCTATTGGTCTAGACACGTCATACATAGTGACACCGTTCCATAACTCCACCAACTCGTCAATAAGAGGCTCAATATATACATTCATATCTTTAACTTGATATTTACCTACTTGAATGAACAGTAACATTACATAATTATTGTGACCATTTTACTGTAAGATTTGTAAGTACATGTAAATTAATAACTATCAAATGATAAAATACCTGGAACAATCATTGCCAACATAATGTGCTCCCTCTTTATTGACATCCACGGAGGAATGTTATTGTTGATAACAAAAACAGGCCACACCGAGCAAACAGATCTCATCTCTCCAAATGGATTGACACCATCCGCTGCCAATGAAAGCCTGAGATTACGAGGTTCTTCTTTGAAGTTTTGCCACTTTTCCTCTATGTGCATAAATTCTGAACCATCCACAGGGATTCGAATAATGTCATCTCGACTTCTATTGCGTGCATGGTAATCCATAAATTGTGCCAAGCTAGTACACCTGAATAATTGTCGCATCCGTGGAATAATGGGGATGTAACGAAGAACCTTGTGAGGCACCTTTTTTGTTATTTGATCTGTTCGATATCTACTCGTATGACATACAGGGCATTGTGTTGCAAATTCATGTTCTTTATAATATATAATATGATCATTGGGACAAGCATGTATTTCTTGATACTCCATTCCAATATCTTTCATAATAGCAGATAATTCTCGATATGAGCGAGGTAGAATATTTGATGGTGGTAACAAAAACTTTCCTATCAATCTACAGCAAAAAATATAAGTTGTTAATATAAACAATATTAGTGGTACATTATTCACCCTTTGTTAACTATAAAGACATATATGACATACCTTAACATACGTGACATTGTTATGTTGGATAAACCATTCATAACCTTCAAGTTCAACAACAACAATATAGCAAAGAGAAGACTTGTTTGGGAGTCTTTGTATAGGGGCTCGTATGCCTTCTCAAGTAGAGGTACATCGAGGCTATCATCATCATCATGATCAGATCCGCTTGGACTAAATGTGTCATGGATCAATGTATTTATACCATCATCTTCAATTGTGTTTTCTGGCGCATGATCGTCATCTTCCATGGGATCATTATCTTCACCTTGGATATTCGCACCCCCATGTTCCTCCATATCATGTACTTCCCTGGGGAGATCAACCTATATAAAATTGATTAACATAAATAAACCATGATCTTCAACTCATCATCAAGTGATTTCATATGTATATAAATTGTTAAAATGATATAATGAACAACTTACCAGTGGATGATAGTCATGCCCCCCTTCAATGTGACCATTCTCCCTACAATGTCTCTTAACTGTTTTGATTAGCAGTCTTCTACGGTTTAAGCCCTTACAAATTTTGCAGGGACAATAACATTTTCCATCACCTTTTCTTTTCAATTTAGACCACAATCTAGCGATTGTCTCCCTATTTTGTTCTTCACTTATATTATCTGACATGATCGTTCTTCGCAAGAAGCAAAAATTGGGCTATGAAAACTTCGGTCTACAACTTTTAGTGACTAAGCAAAATTGTCAAAAGTACACAAATCTTCTTAGACCTAGTTAAATCCTTTAATATTTTAAAAGTCTAGTTAAAATATACATTAGATTAAAAAATATATAATTTTCATACCTGAGCGCGCGGCTACGACTAGTGCAATGGTCTTCTTGCTTAGCTCTAGAAGCTCTCTAGCAATCAAAACATATAAGCTACAAGGCCTAACAGCAATTTCAAAAGCTATAAGCTACAAGGCAAGACATATTACATGACATGGCAAAAGGATTAAAATATACATTAGATTAAAATATATACAATTTTCAAACCTGAGCGCGCGGCTATAACTCGTGCAATGGTCTTCTTGCTTAGCTCTAGAAGCTCTCCAGCAATCAAAACATATAAGCTATTATAATTCATTAACTTTCTGTAATTGGAAAACTCTATTTGATATTAGACCGTAAACTACTACTATTCTCTCCATAAGAACTAAGTACAAAATTCTTTCAAGTTCACATCCATGATTCCCTTTAGATTAAAATATACAGCAAAAATAAGCTAAAAGTCTAGTTAAAATATACATTAGATTAAAAAATATACAATTTTCAAACCTGAGCGCGTGGCTATAACTCGTGCAATTGTCTTCTTGCTTAGCTTTAGAAGATCTCTAGCAATCAAAACATATAAGCTACAAGGCCTAATAGCAATTTCAAAACAAGGGTCATCAAAAGAACCAAAAACAATGTGTGCAAACAATACCTTGTGAAGTGGTATAGACAATTAGAAGATGCTACTATGTGCTAGGGAACTTCTTAGAACTGTTGGTATATTCTTACAACTTGTTACACCTGGGATATTCTTCTCTGTAGATGCTACTGTGTGCCGTGGTCCAAACGGGCCCATAAATGTGGTTGAATAGCAATACATTCAAGTGGCAATTACACAAGGGACAGTCACTGTGAGATATCCTCATGTGTGACTGTCCTTGTCACAAATGAGGACATCTCACAGTGACTGTCCCTTGTGTAATTGCCACTTGAATGAGGTCAGTCACTGTAAAGACAACATGATAATGTACACATACAATGAGTGTACATTATCATGTTGTCTTTACAGTGGCTGCCCTCATGTTGTATATTCTTCTCTGTAGATGCTACTACGTGCTAGGGAACTTCTTAGAACTGTTGGTATATTCTTACAACTTGTTACACCTGGGATATTCTTCTCTGTAGATGCTACTGTGTGTCATGGTCCAAACGGGCCCATAAATGTGGTTGAATAGCAATACATTCAAGTGGCAATTACACAAGGGACAATCACTGTGAGATGTCCTCATGTGTGACTGTCCTTGTCACAAATGAGGACATCTCACAGTGACTGTCCCTTGTGTAATTGCCACTTGAAGGAGGAACAAGGAGGAAGTGATACAATAATAGGGGGGTGATCATTTTAAAATGTGTTGGACAACAAAAAATGCTATGCACGGGGTAAAACATGGGCTCAAACCTTAAGAAAATTAGAGACTAACAACAAAGAAAATGTACCTCATGATACTTATTGAGCTTAAAGCATAAATAACCTACTATGTACAAGAAGGAAGGATAAACTATTAATAGAAATGTTTAAGATGGATCCTATTTATCAATATCTCAAAAGGATTACCTTCCATGTTTTCCAACTCAAAAACATAATTTTCTTTGTAGCGAGAAATATAAAAAGGACCCTCCCATAAGGCATCAAACTTTGTATGTTGACTTGGATTGGCTGCGCTTTCATTGTACTTCAAAATCATATCATTTTTCTTAAGAGGGGGATTGCATACCTCTTGTCAAACCCACATTATACTATTCTTTGGTGATGTGTCAAGGCATTATAAGCATTCTCATAAGCTTCTTGTAGATTCAACAATTTTACTAATATGACATTCATCGCACCATCTTCCTCTACTTCAATTAATGTTAGAAGTTGTAGAGCTAGGATTTCCATTGATATAGGAAGAACAACTTCTATTCCATTGGTGAACTGGTGTCGGAGCACCTCACACAACCAATTTGGAGACGGAGATTATACAGACTTTCAGGACAAATCAGAGGGATGGAATACATAAACAGGGTCAACAGGTCAATTGGAGGATCTTAGCACCTTTAATGTTATTAAAATAATGCAATACTTCAATGAGTTTGTAATGATGTCCTTATTAGGACTAAAAGCTTGTTTACAATGGACTGAGATTGTCCAAAGTTCAATAATGTTCTAAGAATCTAGAATAGGCTAGTGTGGAAGTTTAAGTCTTTTGGAAAGTTTAATAATCATAAGAGATCAAAGTTAGTGAGTTTAGTGGTCTTTGGATTAAAATAATTCAATTAATTATAAGTTGGAATTTTTGAATTTTCAAAATCCAACGGTTAGCTAACAATGGAGGGAGTTAGTATTTAGGATTTAGTTAGGCTCAAACTAAGCTCCAACCGATGAAAATTGGTTGGATTAGTTTTTGAGAAGTTATAAAGAATCTTATATATATCTCTGTTATGACAAAGAAGGGAGATATATACGGACTGCAACAGTAAGAAATATAAAACTCTTAGTTTTTGCAACTCCATTTATCTTGGAAGTCTTAGTTTGTTTGAACTAACACATACATGAGTTAGAAGGATTTCTTTCATCCATTCTAAACCGTTTTGAATGAGTTTACTTTGAATTTGCTGTTGCGCGGGTGTATGGACTGGTGAAGGAAACAGGGAGCAATAAACTTTAATTTCTGCAAGTTCCTTGATCTTTTAAGTCTCAAATCATTTGGTTTGATTATTCAATTATTCTTGTTATTGAATGAGTTTACTATTATATTGAGACTGTTGTCACGCCAGTCACTGCTGAAACAGTCATTCTTTTGTCTAGACTTGTCATTGCAGTAGAGTTTTAGAGATAATGAAGATCATCCCATGAACATAGAAGGCCTAATATTCATGGGATGACAATAACTAACTTGTATTATGAAGTACTGACATTGCATATGCAAAGTTTTGTGGAAAACAGTGTGATCACAGGATAAAATATGGGAAATTACCGTGAGTTGAATGCTAATGTATAGCAGTGAGTGATCTATCCAAGCAAGGGTGGATTGTTATATTTTGGTTTTATACCTCCCAATTGCATTTGTTTAAAAATCGTTGGAGGTTTTTAAACAAATGCAATTGGGAGGTATAAAACCAAACTCAACCACTTTTGCCAGCATTCTTCAAGCATATGCCAAAATGGGATCTTTAGAACAGGGTAGGGAAATTCACCAAAAAGTAATTGAAGATGGGTTTTTGTCAAATATAGTGGTGGTGACTACCCTGATGGACATGTATATAAAATGTGGAAGCATACAAAAGGCACGCGATTTGTTTGCGGAAACAACTGAAGCAAGGCACGTGAAAGTCTCAGAATCTTGAATCCAAGTCAGTGAAAGCTTTGAAAACCAAATGCATCCTATTAAGTATTGTGGGGAAGCATTCTAAATAACCAAAGCCGCTAACAATAAATTCAACACAGATATGTCCTCATTTCTGGGTATTTTAGCTCTCTAACAGCTGAATACCAGATTAAATAATAATGACAAAAGAAAAATAAACCCAACGTACTCAGAAATTGTAGCTGTGATTTTGCGGAGGGAATCTCTCTCGGCGCTGTTGAAAACACAAATGACAACCCGCTTGATTTCACGGAGGGAATCTCTCTCGGTGCTGTTCAAAACACAAATGACAACCCGCTTTGTTCAAAACACAAATGATAACCCGCTTGATTTCACGGAGGGAATCTCTCTTGGTGCTGTTGAAAACACAAATGACAACGTTCCTTTTTTTTTTGCACTTATATCCCGACAACGTCGCAATTGCGATGGTGTCGGGCTATATTTGAAAAAAAAAAGCCAAAACCGCTTAACATTTCCCTGTCGTCGCAAATTGCCGTCGCAATTTCACCCCAAATGTATTAGTGGGACAAAAACAACTGAGTGAGAGTGCAGAATATAAAACCTAAAAGCTTTTACTACTTTAACCACCGCATATGCATGCTTCTTGACCAATGGATAGTTTAACTCATGCTTCTTGAGAAGGAGACTCATAAAGGCAATAGGCACCTCTTCCTTGTCATTTTTCTGCAATAATATCCCAGACATTGTATGTTCTGAGGCATAACAGTGTATTATGAAGTACTTCTTGTAATCTGGGTTTATTAGTGTGGGAGCTTCTACTATAGCTTTCTTGATGTCATCAAATGCTTTAACAGCTTCTGTGCTCCATTTGAATGGATTCTTCTCACTCATGAGATTCACCATATGCTTTGTTGTCTCAGCAAAATCTGGAACAAACCTTCTGAGGAAGTTGGTTTGCCCGAAGGCCCGAAGAAAGATTTAACACTGGTCCTATTCGAAGGTAAACCAAGCTGTTGGATTGCTTTAACTCTTTCTGGATCAATCTTGATCCCTTCTTTTGACAGAATGTGTCCTAACAACTTCCCTTCCATGACTACAAAGATAGATTTTTTGGGGTTTAAGGAGATGCCATGTTCTCTGCATCTCTGTAGAACTGATCTTAAATCCTTTAGATGATTTCTACACCTCTTGGAAAACACTGGCAAATCATCAAGATAAACAACTATCACCTTATTTAGCAGATGACTAAAGGAAGAATTCATTGCACATTGAAACGTGGCACCCGCATTTATCAAGCCAAAAGGCATTCTGTTGTAAGCATATGTACCCCATGGGGTGGTAAAAGTTGTTTTATGCTGATCTTGATCAGCCAACTTAATCTGGTTGTAACCAGAGAAGTCATCCAGCATGGACATCATCTCTGAACCTGCCATAGTCTGCAAAATATGGTCCATAATAGGGAGTCCATAGTTATCTTTTAGGCTACATTGGTTCAAGTTCTTGAAATCTATGCAGATCCTGATCTCACCATTTTTCTTCCTGACAGGAACTATATTCACGATCTAGGTGGAATGATGAATAGGGTAAATGATACGATCTTGAAGCATCTTTTCTACTTCCTTCTGAATTGCTTTAGAAACATTTGGATTATAATTTCTTAATTTTTTCCTAAAAGGTGAAGTACCTGGTTTGAGAGGAATGTGGTGCTAGAACTTTCCTCCTTTGAAGTTCTTTAAATCATGATAGCACCAAGCAAATGTATCCCAATACTCCTTCAATAGATTAACAAATCTTTGCTTCTCATCTGAAGTACAACATCTACCCAGATTTACACATTTAAGCTCTTCGTTCTCCCCAATGTTTACCTTCTCATAGTCACTTTGATTTATATCCCCTTGTGGTGGAGATGGAGATTTTAGAGCATCATATCTATCAAATTAACTTTCAAGAGAGACAAGTCCCTTGGGAATGTGATTCCCTTTCAATTGAAAGATTCCTTCATCTGTTACACCATCTGGGCAAAACTCATCAAAGGTTGATGAAGACCCTTCAAAGAAGGTAGTGCTAAAAATTCTACCAACTGCAAGAATTTATCAATTTGTTTATCATCTTGAAAGACCTGCCAATGCTCAACATTATTTGGGACTTTCAGTTTGTACACCATTTCAATTTTATATGAACTTTTCTTAAAATCTGAATGTGGCAACAACATGGAAGAAGAAACTGCTAGAGAATCTGCTCGGCTATTTTGCTCTATGGGAACAGCTTCAAGCTCCTCAATCTCATCCCAAACATGATTTCTATAGTGTTTGAGTCTTTCATTTTTTGCTAAATACACTCCTCTTACTTGTCTAACAACAAGTTTTGTATCTCCTCTTGCTCCGAGTACTTTGATACCCACCTTCTTCGCTTCTTCAATACCAAGCAAGAGAGACTCATATTATGCAGTGTTGTTTGTGTTGTCAAATTCTAGCTTAAAAGCTCATGGGAAGAAATCTCCTTCAGGTGATATCAATACAACCCCTGCTCCAGAACCAATAGAAGCACAACTACCATCAAACTCCAAAGTCCAAAGACCATCAGACTTACTAGTTGTCACTTCTTCACTCATGTCTGGTGTGGATGAGATCATATAATTTTCAAACTCATACTCTTGGTAGAGTATCTAAGACTTGGGATCCTCATATGGGAATAACATGTATTTTGACTTTCCCTCTGGTTGTAAGACAACCCTTTTATCTCCAATTGGAATGATTGCTTGAGACCAATCAAGTTTGATCTCTCCTCCAAGATCCCGATAGAAAGCCCTGCTCGGTAGCATACCATAGCTGGCTAGAATATCAGCTACAAGTATAGTCAGTTTAATCTTCTTACTGGGTATGTTGCAAGGGCTACTTGGGCATCTTTGATCTATCCAACTAAGGGGACTTGTTTTGCATCTAGGGCATAGCATTGACCAAAGGTTGCAGTGAGGGGAAGATCTAGAGCTTTGGCAACTAAATCAGGCATAATATTGTCAGATGCCCCTGAGTCTATAACACAGTTGTTCAACTTAAAGTCATGGATAAACAAATACAAATAGAACGGCTCTAGTTTTAATCCTACAGGAGGAATCTTATCTTGTGGATAAATCTTTTCTTGTGGAGGATTTTTATCTTTGGCAGCTTGGGTTTCTACAGTGGATTATTTTGAGAAAGCAACATTAGTAGTCCCATTAGCATTCTTATCTGTAGGAGGTTGATCATTTATGGATAGG
Organism: Chamaecyparis obtusa; assembly: GCA_027943335.1. NCBI lineage: Eukaryota > Viridiplantae > Streptophyta > Pinopsida > Cupressales > Cupressaceae > Chamaecyparis > Chamaecyparis obtusa. The sequence goes on along the minus strand of BSBK01002462.1, from coordinate 107,433 downwards.
AGGTACCATCATGATCATTTGTAAGGTGGAAGGTACACATATTAGCTCTTTTAGGAGGAGCTTCCAACAAATTCTTATCAGTCAGAGGATAATTTTGAGATCTGTGACTAGGTCTAGCTTGTTCAGGCATTCCTCTAGGAATATCTTGATACAAAGGAGGAGGATTAGTATTACTTTTAGGAAGTTGCCTCTTGAGAGTAATCACATCATTTACTAATCTTTGCAGCATAGGATCAGAAGAGGATGTATTTTGTGCATTGGGTACTTGGACATCTTTTCTCCACTTCCTTGTGGTGATCAAATCATCTTCTAGCTCAGTAGCTTGGCTCTAAGCAATTGCCAAGTCTACTAGTCTATTCCTCCTAAGATGAAAATCGATATCCGAGGGCATCGAATTTACAAAGAAACACTACTAATTTTCAGGGGTGGGCCTTTTTGCTACAGGAATTTTATGAATGACCTTGTTATACCAAGCCGCATAATCTCTCATGGGCTCATGGATCTCCTTTTTCATCTGTGTGAGTTGAGCTAATAGAGAATGCTCATCATCCACACTTTTGAAGCGACCTTCAAATGTAGTTTTCATGGAATTCCAATCAGTTATGGACCCTACAGGAAGGTGTCCAAACCACTCCACTGCTCCTTATGTTAAGGTTTGAACAAAAAGTCAGACTGCGACATCTTCTTCTTGGACACCTAAAATGCCAGTGGCTACATTGAAGGAATTATAATGTTCTTCTACAGCTACTTTTCCATTCCCAAAAAACCTTGGAAGAACATCTTTGGCTCCCTTAGGAAGAGCATGACGAGCTGCTAGAGCTAGAGGACCTATTGCATTACCCCACGATTGAACCATAATAACTGTTGGAAAAATAGTCAATAGAGGAGGGGCTTGAATACTTGATAAGGTTAAGGCTTGCCAATCACAGGTCCTGGTAGATGAGCGAAAAGATTCTTTAGGAGGAGAAGAGGGTCTACTTTGAGCCTTTTTCTTGGAGGGGTGAAATCTTGTGGTTTCAAAATTTCTCAATTCTTCAAAAATACTATCAAAGATACCCACCTCTCACTGAGACCTGGTGTAAGGTCTGGACTCCAGCTTGGCAGTTCTATGGTCTTTGAATTGCTCTATCAACTACTGCAGCTTCTCAAGCTACGGGGAGACCTCTCAACCATTCACCGATCTCTTCCTCTTCTTCTAACACCAATTGAACTTGTTGATATTGTTTGTTACTCATTTTTACTTTCCAGGCCAAGTTGTTTAGGTCCACAATAATGTCCTCTTGAGTGTCATGAAAGTCTAGACCAGGTTGTAAGACTGGGGGAAGTTCAACTTGACCAAAAATTCTATCAGCGGGTAATACCATGATTACATATTAAACCAAGCAAAGACACTAGCTTACTAATTCCCTCCCTAGTAGAGTCGCCAAAAACTGTTAGTAAATGAATTTGTCTCTTTCAGAATTTATTTCTAATGCTCTATTGCCTGTTATGAAACATTAACCCTTTACTAACAAATGGATTAAACTTAGGTGTATAACCCTCTAAATTATGGTATAGCTCCCATAAATATTTTCAATGAATTTTTATGCAAAAGAATAATGCATTTCTGCAAATATCAAACTTTTCACCAGAAAGTTGATAAGGCTGAAATAGTAACCCTCATCAATATGATATAATTACTATGAATTGATAGCAACTAATAAACCTGAAGCTCACAGACTTCAGTGAATAAACACTATACCAATCTAAAACACAACTTTAAATTTAGATTCAAAGAAAAATATAGACATTCAATCAAGAAATTTCATTCAATGTAAAATACCCCAACAGAGAACCACTAAAAAATATAAACCAACAGATCTATACTGATAAGTTTCTTTCATTCATTGATTCAAAAAAATTTAATTCAAGTCCTTACAGAAAATACTAAAAACTTCAACTATGCTATTACTTAAGCAGAAAATAAACTAACTAACATCCCTTTTGATAGTTTTTCCTGGCCTTTATATAGCCATTAATTGCAAATATCAAAAATAATAAATTCTTGAAAACTCCTCGAGTTTCAGATCCAAACTATTTAAGATAACCAAAATATGCTCAAAACAGTAAACTGGAAAACTAAAAAACAATGACACATAAAGTGTGGACAAAGACTACCAATCTTGGCTAAGCTGGATGCTTTAGATTCAATTCTGGGATGACCCGAGTGCATGTGCCTACTTCCACTCCTCATGAGCCAATGACGCGCTGATAACTGTAGCATGAAATGATAGGCTAATGAGGGCAATTCTTTATCCGAGAACCTTCCTGTCCTTGCATATTTGATTCAACCTTGATTTATGAGACTCAAGATGATCTACACAGACGACCAGCATAGCTTCAATATTAGCTATGGAGGTAAGATCTTTTGTCATGAGCTCTTTGCTATCTTTAATAGCTGTTATACATGCCTCCAAATCCTGAGCTATCTTCTCCGCTTTCTTTACATCTTGAGTTCCCTCATCTATTAGAACAATGTTCAAGCATTTAAGATCTTTTTGCATGGTATCGATCAAGCCCTTAAGATCATTGAGTAGGTGAGTCAACCCATCATAATTGTCCTTAATAATTGAGTTTCTCCACTCAATACTCTTCACAGAAACATATAGGACCTCCTTGTTCAGGCCATGAACTGGCTTTTCCAAAGGAATTTAGACACCCCATATTGATCAATCTTCGTCAGTTGATCGACTATTCTAGTCCACTTTTTCCTTTCCTTCCTCCATTCTATCAGTTCAGCCAACAGTTCTAAGATGACTTTGGTCACAACTTCATGAGTCTCAATTAACTGAGTGACATAGTCACCTCCCCATTGGATCATGCTTGTGACCCATTTGTTAAAAACTTCTACTACCATTTTATTTCTTTGAATCTGGTCCAATGTTTTACAGACTTCAGGTGAACGAGGGTAAAATGTATGAGGCACTTGAGCTAATGGAAGCGGACTGGGCTCTTGCACTACTTGAATGAACTCAACTAATCTCTGTATGGTTATCTTTAGTTCTTTCTTGTCTTTCTCATCCTTGAAGGTCCTGTGTAATATCTTCCATGTAGAAGACTTTAGGTGCTTCACATCTATTGCCCTACTTGCCACCCCTAAGTCTATCCTTTCAATAGTGAAGTCTTCCGCTGAAGCTTCAAAAACCTATTTATCAAACTTAGGTATTGCTCGTTCTGTTGTCCACCTCCCAGTTTTCTCATCTACATCAATCATTGATTCCATCTTAATTCTTTTAGGCTTCACTATAGCCCCCAAGCACTTACTAACCATGTCCTCTACCGGAAGGGTTATCGGTAAGACATTCATTTTCTTGTTCTTAATAGAACTTCCCAACCAACTAAGAGTAGGAGATGGGGTTTGCAAAGTGTCACTCACTACGGTTACTGAGGGTCCTCCAGAATCTGGCCGATTGCTCTTCGGGGTCATTGTGTCTCCCTCCACATTATCTAAACCAACTTGCTCTGTCATTTGAGTGTCCATGAGATCAAGATCTATGACCTCTTTTTCATTAACCAACCTATCACTCTCTTTACCAACTCTCCCTCTTAAGTTTCTTCTTATTGGTTAGATTATGTTGAAGAGGAGATAAATGTTGGAGCATTTATGGAAAAAATTAAAAAATTGATTCAACCCTACATTCATCATGCTTTTTTTGCAAAGTGGAAAGCACAACAATTCCAAACACTGAGAGACAATTTCCCACTTGGAACTATTGTATCAGTTGTTGATTTTGTAGAAAATTATTCTTTTGTTCATCAAAAGGCAATTCAATCAGAATATTATTTTTCAGAGCAAATTACTATTATGGTACATGTGTGTTATCAACACGCACAATTAGATTTGGATGGTATTCAGAGCACATTTGAAGCATGGTTCATCACGAAGGAATATCATTTTTTATATAAGTGATGATAGAGAGCATGACATTCATTATGTAGAACATTGCTTCAAGATGTTTTTTGCAGATTTGAAGGAAAGAGGTATAAAAATTGATAAACATTATGTTTGGTCAGATGGATGTGCTGCATAATTCAAATCATCAAGACCATTTTATGCACTATGTAGATATCATCGTAATAAAAACATACCACATGTCTAGAGTTTCTTTGAGAGTGGACATGGAAAAGGTGAACATGATGGTGTTGGAGCTTGCATCAAACGTGCTATATGAAAGTATCAAATGAATTATAAGGGAGTTCATATAAAAAAATGCACATGATGTGGTTGAATGGTGCAAGACCCATTTCACACCAAATGAGAATGACATGTCATCAGGATTGACTCAAGCGGTGCCACATAGAAAATTTTGGGAGATAAAAGGTATGCACACATTTTTAAATTATTTGAAAGTGTTTAAATTTTTTATGTATTCTTTATTCAAATTATATTTATAGAATGTATTATATATGTATTTGTTCAGGTGTGGATAGAAAAATTATGCATGGTTGCAATAGGATAAAAAAGATGTGATTATTGCATTCAGTTATGAGTATGAATTGTCGCAATTGGACGTTGAGCACTAGGGACTACTCATGTTTTTATTGTCATTGCATTGCTGACAATTATGAGGAATGCATCAATCAAGACTGTGGATATGTAGGTGCATGGAATCTAGTGCCACTAGTTATTACTGATACATTTGATAGAGATGAAGATGAAAACTTTGATGATGTCCCTTTGATTTCTACTTATTACAATCATATCTCTGGATTGGCCAAAATTGGTAAATATATATATTTCACATTATATGGTCCATTGAGCTGCATGTATAGATAGATAGATAGATCTATAGAATGAACTAAGGAAATTTTAAGATCTCACACATGTATATATAAATTTACTATGCAGGAGATGTCTTTGCAGTGATTGTTGAGTGTGGAAATGTAGAAGGAGTTGGTTATTATTTACTACGTTGTACTGCAGAGAGGATGAAGTTACTTGAAACTGAAGAAAGTGATGGAATGGTGTTCCCCATAGGTTTGTACATGCTTTACATCAATATATTGAACTCAATTTGTAGATTTTAAATTTCAACCTTTTAACAAATTTCAAATTTAGTTTATTTAAATTTATATTGTTAAAATTTGTGACATGCAGGTTCAATTGTTTTAAAGGGAACATATTTCAAGAAAATCAAAGTAATTCAACATGGTATTCACTTTGTTGATTACCAACCAGACAATAAGGTGTTTCAAAATAGTCAACTAGTAGTTTCCACATCCATTTGTCTCCATACAGTTAAATCTCAACGTGGACATCGTAAGTGGAGACTAGATAGTGAGGATCATGAGAGAATATATTATATGTTCTCCATGAAAGGTCTGAACCACTTGAGTTGGTCTAAAAAGTATAATATGTATACCTATTTCATGTGTTAGGACCTACTTAATATCTCTATATTAAATTGACTATACTTTGTTTATATATTTAAACATATGATGGACTATAATTTGTTGATATATGATGGACCTATTTGATGGTTCAATGGTTTTAATATATAGAATTTTATGTATTCTTTTATATATATATATATGCTTGTATACATGTATGGTTTTATATGTATACTTTGATTATTCAATTATTTTTATAAATTTCATATTAGTTAAAGATTTTATGTATGCTTTGATTATTCAATGATTTTTATGATACTTATTATCCATTAGTTACATGTATTAACTGGTTATTTTTTATGATATTAATTCTAGATCCCCTTAAGACCTCCCCTTAAGATTTCTTATTAGTTAGAATAGTTATTGTCCATTAGTTACATGTATTAACTAGTTATTTTTTATGATATTAATTCTAGATCCCCTTAAGACCTCCCCTTAATATTTCTTATTAGTTAAAGATCCCCTTAAGACACTAAAAAATGATGAAATTAGTTAGATTACTTATGACATATGTTAGTTGTAGAATGAGTTAGAATAGTTATTGTCCATTAGTTACATCTATTAACTAGTTATTTTTTATGATATTAATTCTAGATCCCCTTAAGACCTCCCCTTAAGATTTCTTATTAGTTAGAATAGTTATTGTCCATTAGTTACATGTATTAACTAGTTATTTTTTATGATATTAATTATAGATCCCCTAATCATCTAATCAAATCATATATCATCAAATCAAATGAAATCATCCAATCAAATCATACCATCTAATCAAATGAAACCATCTAATATAATCAAATGAAACCATCTAATCAAATCATATTATCATCTAATCAAATCATATCATCTAATATAATCAAATGAAACCATCTAATATAATCAAATGAAACCATCTAATCTAATCAAATGAAATCATCTAATCAAATCATATTATCATCTAATCCAATCATATCATCTAATTAAATGAAATTATCTAATCAAATCATACCATCTAATCAAATGAAACCATCATAAATCTATATAATGTCAAATCATAAATCATCTATGTCTAGAGGTCTGTATAGCATATAAATATATGTCTCGAATCATAAACTGAAAATATCAAACATATACTAATGACATATATAATGAGTTTGAAATCAAAGATCTGTGTAATATGTCCTAAACTAGGGAGTCATGTAGGCGCATGCAAACAGACCGACCCTCTGACCGATTGCCACGAGCATCCTCTGACTGTGAGGCAACAACTGATCCTTGCGAATATAAATGTAACATATATAATAATAATGTAAAATACTTAAAATATTATAAATGCATGTTTAAATTTACATATTTTTAAAACTTACCTGACCACTACTAGGTGTCACATCTGTTGAATCTCCCCTATGAAGAGCATCCTCTGGCTATGAAGCAGCAACTGACCCCTGTAAATTTAGTACAACTGTTGGTTATATACACATGTGCATAGTTTATATTATGTAAAGTACTTGAAATATATAAATACATGTGTACAAGTGTACACATGCATGCTTATGTTGGCAAAATGGTTAGCGCTCCCCTCGGGATTCTTGACATGGTTTAACTGCCTCCTATGTCTTCTATAAGTCTAGTGGTTGTATCGAGCATTAACAAGTTGATCTTTTGGTGCAACGACAACCACTACTTGTAACAGCTTAAACCGACATATATCTAAGACTTACTTGACCACTAGTAGGTGTCACATCTACTAGATCTCTCATATGAAGATGCTTTGAGCCCACACTAGAGGTAACATGCTCTGCTAACTATGCCTACAAAATATTGTACATTGAACAAACATCAATACACACATCTACAATTAATTTTTCACTAAAACTCCTAAGAAAGGAGAAAAGAAAACTTTATATACCTGGGTCTCAGGAGCAAGAGGATCCTCAGCACGCTACACCATCATATCATCAACTAAAACTGCATCACCCACACCACCTTCAGTCCTAAACCTCTCTAGTAATGAAGAGTGTAGGCGTGACACTAGTTGGGAGGGGAGTGATGTAGAGCTTGAACTATTAGGATGCAATAACATATCCATAAATGATCCAACATCATTACCAATGTCCACCTGACCCAAACCATGCAACTTCTCATCAAATGTGTCTAGGCCTTTAGTGGTGATGTGTACATCTACAATCTGTATACCTGGCTCTGAAACTGTAGACTGATTTGTGGGTGTAGAGTGCTCTGTACTATGTTGTGCCTGACTAGATGGTGTGTCTTATGTCGGTGGAACTACAGGACCCTGTGCAAGTCTAATGACATCCCTAACTGAATGTACTAGGATCCTCTACATGTCAGCAATATAAGAATAGGAGTGCAAGAGATCCTCCAAAAAGTAAAAGGCCACATCTAAATGACTATGATGACTCAAAAGTGCTCGTATCTCTCCAGATGCAGAAAAACCTGTAGCTCTATATGTCTCATCACTGGCACCTATAGTAGTACTAGATTAAGCCTCAGAAGATGATCTGGCTCTAGTCGGTCTAGTCAAAATGTATCTTCCCACTGAATCTGGAGTGATGGAGGTGGTTGTAGAAGCAATCTACCCTATCCTATCCACTACTCCCCTCTGAGAAGCAATGACCACTCTATTTGTAGTAGAAGCCATTATCGGTGCCACTACTGGAGTCCTATGCCCAACTAGTTGTCTATGAGGTTGTACAACTTGATCATGCCTATGATACCAATCATGGTCTGTAACCCTACCACGCCCCTAATTGTAATATGCATCAAGATCTAAATAGTTGACCCTAAGTCCCAAATGGAACTCAACGTACAACTGTTGTGAAAAATATAAAGGAATCTGGTCGTTATAAGGATAACAACCACGTGCTGCAAGAAACTGAGGGTATATCATGCATGCGATCTAAGGAATCACACACTGTGTGACCTGATATGCCCTCACCTTAGGCTTCCCCTCATAAAATGGGAAAACCTCTTGTTTGATGATTTCCTTGGGGACATGACTCTGAACCTTCTCCAAGGAAACATCACTTGAGACCTCAGCTCTCAACTCTCAAAAAATAGTATCAACTACCTGAGGCATGAAGGAGGGGTGAGATCTCAATCTAGCAATCATCTCCTCCAAACTGGTCAATACACTGACATAAGTATCTCTATAGATGTTATCTGTTGAAGATGTAGGGATGGACTCTCTAAGTCGAGCCATCTCTGTGTCAGCAATATGAAAAATGGTATGCATATCAGGAGTGTGAGGTGCATCTTGAGTTACCATCTAGATACATAACATGTGAAAGCTAAGTGTTAACAATTAAGTACTTGATTACATGTTATAACTATGTGTAAAATGGAAACAAATATCTGAATATATAAAATTATACTTAAATTTACAATACTAGAGTATACTAATAGTCGTAAGGGTCCTAGGATGTACTAATTGGTATTAAAATAGTCCTATTAGGTCAAGTAAGTGGTCTTATTAGGTCTTAAGGGTCCTAGGATGTAGTAATTGATTTTAATAGGTCATATTAGTCCTATTAGGTCTTAAGTCCAGTCTTATCAAGTCTTAAGGGGTCCTATTATAGGTCCTAAGGATCCTAAGGGTTCTTAAAGAGTTTTATGTCACAATAGGGGTCCTAAAGGAACCTAGAGTGTATTAATAGTCCTAAAGGGTCCTTGGATGTACTAATTAGTATTTAGAGGTCCTATTAGGTCAAGTAAGTGGTCTTATTAGGTCTTAAGAGTCCTAGGATGTACTAATTGGTATTAATATATCCTATTACGTCAAGTAAGTGGTCTTATTAGGTATTAAGGGTCTTAGGATGTACTAATTGGTATTAATAAGATGTCTTAAAGAGTTTTAGGTCACAATAGGGGTCCTAAAGGAACCTAGAGTGTATTAATAGTCCTAAAGGGTCCTTTGATATACTAATTGGTATTAATAGGTCCTATTAGGTCAAGTAAGTAGCCTTATTAGGTCTTAAGGGTCCTAGGATGTAGTAATTGGTATTAATAGGTCCTATTACATCAAGTAAGTGGCCTTATTAGGCCTTAAGGGTCCTAAGATGTACTAATTGATTTTAATAGGTCATATTAGTCCTATTAGGTCTTAAGTATAGTCTTATTAAGTCTTAAGGGGTCCTATTATAGGTCCTAAGGGTCCTAAGGGTTCTTAAAGAGTTTTATGTCTACACGAATAAAATTTATACATGTAACTCTAAAACATATGTACATAATTTAGAGAGAGAGAGAGAGAGATTCATGATATTTACTAACTTTAAAAGCAATTTAAAAACAAATATTTAAATTAATAATTTCTATAAGATTAGTGGAACCTAAGATACATGAATGGGTCCTATGACATACTAAGATACATTAATGGGTCTTTGGGGTCCTACATGTGTCTTAAGACATTGTAAGAGATGGATAAGTTTCCTAGAATGTATTAAGGGGTCACATGTGTTGTAAGTGGTCCTAAGGGATCCTAGGATATATTAATTGATTCCAGTATACATATTAAGGGTTGTTCAGGGTGACAATGGGTCCTCATATCAATTAATAGAACCTAAGATACATGAATGGGTCCTAGGGAATCCTAAGATACATTAATTGGTCTTGGAGGCCTGAAGGGGTCATATGTGTCTTTAGATGTCATAAGGTATGGATAAGGTTCCTAGAATGTCTTAAGGCTTTGTAGGTGTCATAAATGCTTCTAGGGAATTATAGGTTAAAGTAATTGATCCTAATATATATCTTAAGGGTCTTGGAGGCAAAAAAATGGGTATTCTTATGTATTAATAGAATGTAAGATACATGAATGGGTCCCAAGACATCCTAAGATACATTAATGTGTCTTGGGGGTCCTAATATGTCCTAGGTATCTTAAGATGTTGTAAGGGATGGATAAAGGTCCTAAAATATCTTAAGGGGTCGTATGTGTCATAAGAGTTCCTTAGGGATCCTAGTATTTCTTAAGGGGTATTCAGGGTGACAATAGGTCCTTGTATGTATTAATGGAACATAAGATACATCAATGGGTCCTAAGGTTTCATATTTGTTTTAAGATTTCATAAGGGATCCAAATAAGGGTCCTAGAATGTTAATGGGTCATAGGTGCAATAAGTGGTCCTAAGGGATCCTACATTACATTAATTGGTCCTATTACATGTCTTAAGGTTTCTTGAGGGAAACAATGGGTCTTATGTGTCTTACGATAGTGTAAGGGATGGATAAGGGTCTTAGAGTGTCTTAAGGGGTCGTGGGTAACATAAGAGGTCCTAAGGGGTCCTAGATTACATTAGTGGATCCTCGTATGTATTAATTGAATTTAAGATACATAAATGTGTCCTAGGACAACCTAAGATATTTTAATGGGTCTTGAGGATCCGAAGGGGTCATTTGTGTCTTAAAATGTCATGAGGGATGTATAATGGTCCAATAATGTTAATGGGTCATAGGTGCACGATAAGTGGTCTAAGGGATCTTAGGTTACATTAATTGATACTAGTATGTCTTAAGGGTTCTTGTGGGCAACGATGGGTTCGCATATGTATTAACAGAAGCTAAGATAGATGAATGGGTCCTAGGACATTTTAAGATATAATAATGGGTCGTATGGGTCCTAAGGGGTATTATGTGTCTTAAGATGTCATAAGCGACGTGTAAGGGTCCTAGAATGTCTTAAGGTGTTGTAGGCATCATAATACCTATCCTAAGAGATCATAGGTTACATTAATTCATTCTAATATGTCTTAAGGAGCCTTGAGGGAAACAACGAGTCCTTGTATGTATTAATGGAACCTAACATACATCAATGGGTCCTAGGACATCATAATAGGTATTATAAGGTCTTGAGACTCCTAAGGGATCCTATGTGTCTTAATGTCTCGTAAGGGAGGGATAAGGGTCCTAGAAACTTACTACTATAATTTTCTAACATATTCTAACATACTACTATATCATTTTCTAAAATTTAACTACAAAATTTTCTAAGATTTCTACAAACTAAAAATTATTTAAAACAAATAACTAACTAATTATTTACTAACTTTACTAAAAATGCATGTACTTGAGAGAGAGAGAGAGAGAGAGAGATTCCTAATATTTACTAACTTTAAAAGAATTTTTAAAAAAAATATTTTTAATAATTTCTATAAGATCTTAATGTTTTCTAATATTTTCTAACATTTCTACTACGGTTTCTAATGTTTTGTAAATATTTTATAACAAACTACTTCAATTTTCTATCATTTTCTAACATATTCTAACATTTATACTATGGTTTTTAATGTTTTCTAACATTTTCTAACAATTCTACTATCATTTTCTAACATATTCTAATATTTAACTACGATTTTCTAACATTTCTACAAACTAAAAATTATTTAAAATAAATAACTAACTAAAATAAATATAAAACATATAATTTATAATAAAAAATGAGAAAAATGTGTGTACCTGATACTACTAACAATTTGAAGAGGTTGAAAAAGCTCGGGAGGTGTTGATGTCATACTGGACATCACTAGTTTGCTCTAAGCCCTTGGTCCACAAAATCCAAATAGTAAACAATGAAAATAAAAAAGGAATGCCAAAAATTTATAAAGAAATCTAGCCAAAAGGGGCTTCACATGAAGACCCCTTCACGTGAAGTACCATGTGTAGGGTACTTCATGCGAAGTACTCTACATAGGGTACTTCGTGCGAAGTGGATCTTCCCCTACGCAGGGTACTTCGTGCGAAGTGGTCTTCCCCTTTGCCTGAAGTACCCACTTTGAGCAAAGGCCCTAATTTTTTTTTTTTGTAGACTGCAAATTTTCTTCGTCCCAAAAAGTGAGACACACTATTGTGTTTTAACCCTTGTACATATGCTTTCAAAGTTGATATCTCAAAAGATTCCAATAATTCACAACACTAGGTCATTAACATTTTGTTCCTAGATCTACCACATTGAGATGCATTATACTATATACCATATTTTTATTTGTAGAATCCCACCTTTTATACTTGGATGAAATAATTCATCACATTGATCTTTTATATGATGATGATCACAAGAAAGCTATTATCTGTTAATATGATTTAGAACAACAGAGAGGGGGGGTGAATCAGTTGTTCTTAGGTCCTGATGTATAAAACAATCTAAAAAACTTATCCTTAAATCAGATCCAATAACCAAAACAAGCTCGGTCATCACTGATTCAATAATAGAAACATCTAACAATGCAGTCCACTACCTACTTGTAACTTAACTTGCAAAACATAGTAATGTTCAAACCAAAACATTCACACAAGTATTAACTCCAGGATTTATAGTGGAAACCCAATTTGGGAAAAACCACTTTGTAACATGCTACTATTATTTTCACTCTTCTTAAGTGAGCTCGGTAAAAAGCCAACCCTGTCAAAGGTTACAATACACACTGTCAAGTGTGACCCAGTTAAAGGATTTCAATCACCTTGTTAAAAGTGAGCCTAGTCATAGGACTTACATACACTCCATTAGAATGCAACCTTGTTCAAATGATTTAACATATAATTGTTAGGTCAACCTCTGTTAAAAGGATTTTGACTATTACAATGGTTAGAAAGTAGCAGTAGTATTATCTGAAAAATATACAACTCACTTTGCAAATATCAGATCCGATACCATACACTAATTTTGGTTTACTAACTTTGAAACTTTGCCATTTCCATCTTTGATCTACTCGGAACTTTTCTTCAAGCAATCACCATAATTCTCCTTCAATGTTTTCTACTTATTCAGTCAATAAAACTTTCCTCTTCCAGCATTCTTTGTTCTCCATGTACATGCATATCAAAATGCTCAGGTTCCCTTATATTTTCCTCAATTAGGTTAACTCATCTTTTGCCGCTCAATCTCATTCGTAGATCTTAGGGTTAGGTCAGATTCATTGAATCTACCTGCTTCATGTTCTTCGGCTCCTTTTCTAGAATCATCTCAAATCTCTTAAAGATTTACAATAAAATGGTTTATAGTGCATTTAATGCTTCCAAAAAATTAATAAATAAAGTCAACATGTTTTACATAATCCAAGAATTCAACAATGTCGACTCCAAAATTAAATTCTCTTCAAATATAATATTGCTGATGCTCGGTCAATACTGTGATTGTCCACTCCATCTTCATTTAGAAAGCTTGGTCATTACTAAAACTGTTTCCTCGGCTTACACTATCTTCCTCAGCAATTTACTAATGTTCAGTCGACACTATAATTTTGCTCAGCATATACTAACTCGGTCGACACTAACATTACTCGACTTAAACATGATTTTTCCATTCTTTGCTCGGTTAAGCCTACCAGTTTAGTCTTTAGTCTTACTAAGATAAACAATACATTATCTCATCATTGTGCAACATAGTCAAGTACACTTTGTAGTATCAAGATAACTCAACCTTTCCTTAGCTACTATTGTTACCAACCTTGCTTAGCCCCTCAGTAACACTCAAATTGATATAGTACTTTTCTAAGTAGCAACAGTCTTACCAATTAAGGTTTGACATCAATGACAATACAACAATTGTTCCAATTGTAGTTTCGAACAATCTCTGTCTTTGGCATTGATGGCAACACCATATGATATCACCTGAATAACACATTGATTACCAACCAATCCAAAAACTTATCTTTTCATCAGAGAATCATTTTATAATATCCTTAGCTTCATTCTGATTCAGAATCCTATAAGCCTCACTTCTGTGACCGTCAGAAGTATTCAGATCTCCCTCTATCCTAATTCTTCATTTCAGTTCATCATCCTTATCTTTAGTTTCATCAGTTCATCTCCCTCAGATCTTTCAGTATCATGTGTTATCATATCAGTTCATCTCCCTCTTTGACAAAAATGCCAAAGCAGCAACTAAAACATACATCCATCAGATGTAGATAATATCTATGCAGCTCAATGTTTCTCCCTCTGTCATCTTGCTTATGACTGATTCCTTGTCTTCGCTTCTTTTCACAACTCTAGGCCAGCCCTAAAGTGTGACAATCTTCTGCATCAATTTGTCAATTTTTTTGCTGTAGTATATTTGATGCAGTGCTCCTAGCTTGTCTAGGCAGCCTCAGTTAGGGGAAGAACCCCTAATTGACTTCTCAAATACTCATGAGCTTCTCTGGGTAAAGCTTTAGTGAATATGTCTGCTAATTGTTCTTTTGTATTCACATATTCCATTCAAACTTCTTTATTTTGTACTAATTCTCTCAAGTAGTGATACTTGATTGCAATGTGCTTGGTCTTAGTGTGCATCACTGGATTCTTAGAAATATTGATAGTACTTGTGTTGTCATAGAAAATAACAATAGGTTCAGTGATTTCTTCTTTCATGCCTATCAACAATTGTTTTATCCATACCAAGTTTGAACAGTTTACTGCAGCAGCAACATACTCGGCCTCGGCAGTAGATTGGGAAATGTAATTTTGTTTCTTGCTTGTCTAGGAGACTAATCTCTGTCCAAGAAAGAAAGCTCCACCACTAGTACTCTTCCTGTCATCTATAGTTCCTACCCAATCAGCATCTATATAAACTCTAAGTTCAAATTTTTCATCCTTCTTATAATATAGACCATAGTCAGCAGTTCCTTTCAAGTATCTCATCATTATTTTCATGGCCATCATGTGTGTTTCCTTAGGATTGGCAGAGAATCTTGCCACAATCCCAACAACTAATGCAATATATGGTCTACTATGTACAACATACTGCAATTTTCCAATCATGGATCTGTATAGAGTCTGATTCACTTCTGCAGCATCATCATTCTTAGATAACTTTTGTCCAGTAACCATGGGAGTTCCCACTGGTTTAGCATCTTCCATCCCAAAAGTTTTTAGTATTTCATTAACATACTTAGACTGTGTAATAAAAATTCCATTCTTCCTTTGATATATTTGTAAACCAACAAAGAATTTGATCTCACCAAACATACTCATTTCAAATTCAGTTTGCATGTCATTTGAGAAACTTTTACATAATGCATCTTGTCCACCAAAAATAATGTCATCCACAAAATTTTTTGCTAACAGGATACCTTTACCTTCTTCATCCTTCATGTACAAATTACTTGTGTCATTTGTTCTTGAAAATACAATCTGTATCAAGTAGTTATGCAACCTCTCATACCATGCTCTGGGAGCTTTTTTCAATCCATATAATGCTTTGTTCAGTTTGCACACAATGTGTCTTCTGTTTGGATCAATAAAACCTTCTGGTTGTTCTATGTAAACTTATTCTTCTAGTATACCATTCAAAAATACAGACTTGACATCCATTTGATATACCTTGAAATCTTTATAAGCAACATATGCAAGTAGATTTCTTACTCCTTCCAATCTAGCTACAGGGGCAAATGTCTCCCCATAATCTATTCCTTCTTCTTGTGCATAGTCTTTGCATACCAGCCTAGCTTTGTTCCTAGTGATTTCACCATTTTCATTCGTCTTATTCCGAAACACCCACTTTGTTCCTATAACATTTTTGTTTTCAAGTCTCGGCACAAGAGTCCAAGTATCATTCTTCTCAATCTGGTCAATTTCTTCATTCTCCAATGCTTCTCTAGTTGTCTTCGGTTCAAATTCACATAGTAGACATGTTGGATCCTTAGTCTTACTTCTGGTCTGGATTCCAGTATTTTTGTCTCCAATTATCTATTCAGGCTTGTGATGTCTTCTTACATATTTTTCCAAAATAGGTTCAGTTGTTCTCTCCACTATTTCATCATGTTCCTCAGTAAGATTGTCAGATTCAACTTCAGAATGCTCGGCAACCTCTTCCTAATATTCAACAACATTTTCTTATAGCTCTACATGTTCTTGTTCTCTCTCAGCACTATTTTCCTGACGCTTGATAACTTTTGTCTGTCGCTCGGCATTGCTTACCTGAGACTCGGCATCAGGTGAAAGTCTATTACTTTCCTCTTCTTCTTCCTCAATGTACACAAAAGATCTATAATCTTTTGGTTCTCTTTTGCTGTCAGCTTCATTTCTTTCTACATACTCATCAATTTTGACATTCACACTTTCCACAATTTTGTTAGTGTTAGAGTTCAAACACTTATAAGCTTTACTTTTTGGGGAGTACCCTAGGAATATGCCTTCATCACTCTTAGCATCAAACTTTCCATTCCTAGTGTCTTTTAATATATAGCACTTGCTTCCAAAGATTCTGAAGTATTTAACACTCGGTGCATGCCCATGCCATAATTCATAGGGTGTCAGATTTGTACCTTTCTTGATCTGTACCCGGTTAAGAGTGTAGACAGTAGTGCTTATAGCTTCTTTTCAATCATCAATGTCCTTGCACAATCCAAGATAGATATGTTTCTCCTTTCTGCTATACCATTCTATGGAGGTGTTCTAGGTGCAGACATCTATTTTTTAATTCCTCTATCATTGCAAAATAGATTAAATTTATTTGATGTAAATTCTCCACCTTGGTCAGATCTAAGACATTTCAGGTTCCTATCTACCTCCTTCTCAACTTTAGCCAAATACCACTTAAAGAATTGAAAAGCTTCAGATTTTTCTTTTAGAAACATCACATGCATCATCCTAGTATGATCATCAACAAATAAGATAAAGTATCTAGCACCACAGTAACTTTGTACACCCATAGGTCCACAAAGGTCAGTATGAACCAAATCTAAAATGTTTTCAGAAGTAAAGGATTTGCTCTTGAAACTTGACTTTTTCATTTTTCCTAACTGGCATTCCTTGCACATTACATTCTCAGGTTTCTTCAATCTAAGTAGACCTCTTACCTTTTTCTTCTTACTTATCTCTACCAGATTGTCAAAGTTAACATGACACAACCTTTTATGCCATAACCAAATATCATCAAGTTGTGCAATTAAACATGTTTCTTCATATAGGTCAAGATAGAACAAATTACCTCTAGTCTGATCTCCACTTCCAATCAGTTCTCCAATAGCATTAAATATTTTAGCTTGCTTGTGATGAAATTCCACTTGGTAACCAGTTTTGTTAAGCTGTGCAACACTTAACAAATTATAATTAAGACCTTCAACCCAATATGCATTTTCACAAGATATCTTATCAGTCAGTTTAATCAAACCTTTTCCTCTAACAGGACATGGTGCATCATTACCAAATTTTACACTTTTACCTCTGTAATGATGTAAGGTCTCAAACTTATTTTTGTCACCAGTCATGTGATGTGAATAACCACTGTCAATAATCCATTTATCATTCTTGTTCACATAGGATATCAATGCATTTTTCTCATCCTCATCAGATTCATCTTTCATTACAACATAGACTACCTCAATTTCAAAATTATCACTATCAGTGTTAGTTTCTTTTTCAGCAATGTAACAAGATTTCTTACCTTTTCCCTTGTAGTTTCTATTCCATCGGTAGCTTCTATCATCTTTTCTATCTTTGTGTTTGCTTTTCCTTTCATCATCTTTATCCTTCCTGTCATGACATCTAGTAGCTATATGACTGACTTTATTACATGCAAAACATATAATAGGGAGTTTACCTTTATACTTTCCTTTTCCCCTTCTCAGTCTTCTAGCCATAAGAGCTTCTAGATCTTCTAGGTCTTCATCAAAAGTGTCACTGTCACTTTCACTATCACTTTCACTTTCACTTTCACTTTCACTAATGCATCTTTCTTTTTCTTTCTTCGGCTTGTTCAGAACTAGCTATGACTTGAAAGCAGATTCAACATTTCCAATGCTTCCAACAGTGAAATTATCATAGTTAGAGAGTTCAAAAGCAGTCGGCTTACCAACCAAACTTTCCAAAGTAAGCACATTAGAAGAGTTACATATAGATTCTTGAATAGCTAAGATCTTAATAGCATATATAGGACACAGGGTTCTTATTACTTTCCCAATTATAGTTTCATCATCAATAGCCCCATTTTCTCCTCTAATAGCATTCACAACTTCTTTTATTCTACCCCAATATTGTGCAATGTTTTCACCTTCTTGCATTCTCATTTCATCAAACTTACCTCTAAGACTCTCGGCCTTTGCTTTCAACACATTCAAGTCACCACCATAGATTCTTGCAAGAGTGTCCCACATATCCTTAGCAGTTGTGCAATCCTTAATGTCCTCAAATTTTGGATAACTTAGGGCAGATGCAATTTCCAACATTGCCTGATTATGTTCTTGCTTAGCTCTCATTTCTTCGGCAGTCAAAGGTGTGACAGGTGAGACATAGCTAGTCTCAATGTAGTACTTTGTAGAGTCACCAATACCAGCCAGATGCAACTTCATCAAGCTTTTCCATGCAGGGAAGTTTTCCTTGTTCAGCTTCGGTACCTCCTTCTTATACATCCTGATCATTTGCTTCAAGCCCCTTTAAACTTGATTTTTGTCAACACTAATAATAAGCAACAAAGCTTTGATACCAATTGTTAATATAATTTAGAACAATAGAGAGGGGGGGTGAATCAGTTGTTCTCAAGTCCTGACATATAAAACAATCTCAAAAACTTATCCTTAAATCAGATCCAATAACCAAAACAAACTTGGTCATCATTGATTCAATAATAGAAACATCTAACAATGCAGTCCACTACCCAGCTGTAACTTAACTTGCAAAAAATAGTAATGTTCAAACCAAAACATTCACACAAGTATTAACACCAAGATTTATAGTGGAAACCCAATTTGGAAAAAACCACTTTGTAACATGCTACTATTATTTTCACTCTTCTGAAGTGAGTTCGGTAAAAAGCCAACCCTGTCAAAGGTTACAATACACACTATCAGGTGTGACCCGGTTAAAGGATTTTAATCACCCTGTTAAAAGTGAGCCTAGTCATAGGACTTACATACACTCCATTAGAATGCAACCTTGTTCAAAGGATTTAACATATGACTGTTAGGTCAACCTCTGTTAAAAGGATTTTGACTATTACAATGGTTAGAAAGTAGCAGCAGTATTATTTGAAAAATATAGAACTCACTTTGCATTTATCAAATCCAATTCCATACACTAATGCTGGTTTACTGAATTTGAAACTTTACCATTTCCATCTCTGATCTGCTCGAAACTTTTCTTCAAGCAATCACCACAATTCTCCTTCAACCTTTTCTACTTATTCAGTCAATAAAACTTTCCTCTTCCAGCATTCTCTGTTCTCCATGTACATGCATATCAAAATGCTCAGGTTCCCTTATATTTTCCTCAATTAGGTTAACTCATCTTTTTCCACTCAATCTCATTCATAGATCTTAGGGTTAGGTCAGATTCATTGAATCTACTTGCTTCATGTTCTTTGGCTCCTTTTCTAGAATCATCTCAAATCTCTTAAAGATTTACAATAAAATGTTTTATAGTGCATTTAATGCTTCCAAACAATCAATAAATAAAGTCAACATGTTTTACATAATCCAAGAATTCAACAACGTTGGCTCCAAAATTAAATTCTCTTCAAATATAAAATTGTTGATGCTCGGTCAATATTGTGATTGTCCACTCGGTCTTCATGTAAAAAGCTCGATCATTACTAAAACTGTTTCCTTGGCTTACACTGTCTTCCTCGACAATTTACTAATGTTCGGTCAACACTATAATTTTTCTCGACATATACTTACTCAATAGACACTAACATTACTTGGCTTAAACATGATTTTTCCATTCTTTGCTCGGTTAAGCCTACTATTTTAGTCTTCAATCTTACTAAGATAAACAATACATTATCTGAGCATCATACAACATTGTCAAGTACACTTTGTAGTATCAAGATAACTCAACCTTTCCTTAGCTGCTATTGTTACCAACCTTTCTTAGCCCCTCAACAAAACTCAAATAGATATAGTACTTTACTAAGTAGCAACAATCTTACCAGTTAAGGTTTGACATCAATGACAATACAACAATTGTTCCAATTGCAGTTTCCAACATTATCATCCCATTGCTAGATTTTATATATATTCATGGCTTTAATCTAACTCAATCATCATCATGTTCAAGAGTACTAGGCTCACATTTTTCCATCTATCATAATATATTTGTGTTCTATGCATTCTCAAAACTTCTATGGCTCCTAATCCAGAACATCAACAATCATCATCTCACAAGGTGTTGTTTTGGAGCTCATTTACCATCCATCATGGACATAAGATTAGTCATCAAACCATCTAGATCATTCAAAGACCTTCTCATTTTCATACCTTCATATTAATTCCTCCATCTTGCTATCAAGGATCACAAGTCAACTTGCAAATATTTGTAGTGTAATTTCTTCCCAAGGGGATAATTTTTGTTTCATCTTTGTGGATCCTCTTTAAAATGTTGTGTATTTTCACACTTGTGAGATTTTTTTACCAGTGACTGAGACATGGCTTGAGGAAAAACTATTCAATGTCAAACTACATTTTTTGGCTTCTCCACATGAAAATAGAGTATATAATTAACCTGGTGTAGAAAACACATAGTGTTACTGACAAGGTATTGAAAACACACAACATTTTCCAAGCCTATAAAAACTAGTGTAGAAAATACAATACTACCATGTGTGTCAAAAAAATACCGAACTAAGCCCATCAAAATTCTTTCAGATTAGGATTTTCTTAAATTTGTCTGACGTGTTTTTTGTTGCCAGTGTTTTCCACATTGGCAAGACATGAGTGCATCACTGAGATATTCTTTTGAGTCTGTCGAATGAAGAACTCCTGAAAAAGAGAAAATAACAAGGTTGTTAAATTAAGCCTGGAGTTAAGTAGAAAGTAAGCCTATTCCATATGTTTTTACCATTATGGTAAATTCAATGTTTTTTTACCATTATGGTAAAATGTGACATTTTTTTGTCAATTGTACCTTTCAAATAGGAGTTCAAAAAGCTAATTTGTTTCACTAATAGGTTTTGATAGATTTTTCACAAATATTTACTTAAGTGTATAATAGAAATAAGGATTTTAATAAATTAAACTTGGACTTAAGTAAATATGAAGCCAATTCAATGTGTTTTTACCATGATGGTAACTATTGACTTTTTTTTATTGAGAGACAGATATAGGGATAGAGAGAGGGAGAGATAGAGAGAAGCATAAACATAGGAAACACCCTCAACCTTATGTAACCTAAATCTTGCACCCTAAACCCTATGTAGAGAGGGATATGGAGAGATAGAGATGTGATGGGAGAAAAAAGAGAATGATAGAGGCAAGGGAGATGGGTCTAGGGAGGTCTAGAGGGAGGGAGAGAACTAGAGAGGGGGCAGATAAAAAGGTGAGAATCCTATAGGGAGAGAGAGAGAGAGAGAGAGAGAGAGAGGTGATATATATGGATGGGAACAACAAGAGATGAATAATCGGATAGGGAGAGGAAGAGAAGGGGACTCTACAAATATGTTGTGTATTTTATGCAAATATGTTGTATTTTTTGGGACTCTATTGAAAATATTATATTTTTTATCGCCAGTTGTAATAGCATTGCACTTGCATAATTATCATAACTAGTGCACACAACATTAAGTATGCAAGTATTTACAATAACAAACATTATATGTATTATGAATAATATAGAAGGCAGGAACAATGCTTTCTCCTGGTGCGCGCAAGCCGACAGAGCTTAGGGCTTTCACTTCCCTTGGTGGCACCCCTTCGGTTGCAAGTTTGTCGCCTTCTCCCCCAGAAAATGGAGACTATGGTGTTGGTTCCATTGTGCTTCAAGCTAGTTCTCCTACTACGCCAAGGCTTTCATGCAAGATGCATTCTAGTGTTGTGGGGGTGGCGTCGGCCCTAGGGCCTCCTACCATTGTGATCCCTACTTCTTCTACTACTCTATCCACCTCTACTAGATGTTAGTCTCCATTTGTGGGTGTGGGTGTGGGTGAGTAGGGGTTTCCTATTTCCCATCTAGGAAAATTCAAAAAGTATGTGCAGGGGAGTGCTGGTTCAGTGCCTGTTGTGCCCGCAAGGGGGCTTGCTTTAGAGGGTGTTTCTTGTGGACCAATCCCTTGTCTTTCTACAAAGATCCCTAAGGCTTCCTCAATTAATCCTTCTTCCAGACTGGTTGTTGTAGGTTCTGACCGTGTTGGTGTGGTGTGTTATGCTAATGTGGCCTCCAAATCTTTGAATGGGACTGGGGGCTCTTCACAGGGTGTTCCTTCTTCCATCCTGATCTCTGTTGGTGGTTCCCTCTTAGTTAAGCTCTCTAATGTTTCTAATTGGGAACTAGATACTTGCTTAGAGATCCTTTCGAATCAGGCTCTAATTTGTCATTTTCAGGGGTTCTGGCCGAGTCTGCCCCAACTTCATGATTGGATTTCCCATAACTGGGAACCAATAATCTTAGAGGATGTTCATATTTTTCCCTTAGCTAAAGGTTTCTTTGTAGCTAAGTTTGATACTTTTAAGGATATAAATTTGATTCTGTGTGATAATTATTTCAATTGGGAGGACTATAAATTATTGCTTATGTTTAAAATATGGCATCCAGATTTTTGTCCCTCCACTGAAGTTTTTAACAATTTCCCTATTTGGGTCAGACTCCCCAATCTCCCTCTCCATCTTTGGCAAGGTTCTATCTTGAAGGAGGTGGGGGAGGCTCTGGGGGAGTTTCTTCTTATTGATGACAACTCTTCTAATATGTTCCACTCTACCTTCGCCTGAATTCTGGTAGATATTGATATTTCATAGGGTCTCCCTATAGAAATTAAAATTGAGTCATCTAAAGGTTGTTGGATGCAACAACTAGATTTTGAGTGCATTCCCTTTAGATGCAAATATTGTTTCAAAATAGGCCATCATGCTTCTCATTGCAACTCTGAGTTTAAAAAGAAGAAAGCTTCTCATTCTTGGTGGAAGGATGCTTCCACCAAGAATTACACTATCTTTATAAGCTCTACTTATAATTTGAAGGATTTCAATCCTTCCTCGTGTCTTCAAAAGCCTTCTATAGTTGATAAATGTTCTCTTCCTTTTTTTCCTCTAGCAGAACCTTTTGGGTCTATCGTTGTTGATGCTTCTTTTCTCCCAGCTTTGTAGAGACCTCCCTATCCTGTGTTGGTGGATTCTAGGCTTTCGACTGGTGGAACTGTGGTTGTTGTTCCTATCAGCCTTGCTGGTGTGGTTTTAGTTGAGGTTGTTGGTGTTCATGTTTCTCCTGCTGGGAGTAATTATGGTTTTCTTTTGGAATCATTTCTGGGGGCTGGGTCCTCTATCTTGGATTCGTTGTGCTAGCAGAATGAGGCTATGAGAGTTGAAGATGGTTGAATCACTATCAAAGGGAAACAAGCAAAGAAATCTTCATCTTCATTTGACATGACTCTTCGATCTCACAAAAAAGGGAAATTAGGATAGCTTTTCTGCTATCTCTTTTGGACTGCCGTTTAAAATGATCATATCTTTGCAGTGTTTTGATTCTATTATTTGAGGGTCCTTCCTTTTTTGGGGCTGGACTGATTCATTTTGGGAGCTTTTATTGTTCTATCTTAAGATCTTTATGTTAAAGGGTTTTGGGCCTCTTCAAAACCTATTGTTACCATTAATAAAAA
This sequence comes from Chamaecyparis obtusa, assembly GCA_027943335.1. Lineage (NCBI taxonomy): Eukaryota > Viridiplantae > Streptophyta > Pinopsida > Cupressales > Cupressaceae > Chamaecyparis > Chamaecyparis obtusa. The sequence continues at coordinate 83,513 of BSBK01002462.1, read as the reverse complement.
AACATTAAGTATGGAAGTGCACAATGTTGTGTATTTTTGGCACTTTGTTGAAAACATAGTGTGCTTTCCACCAAGGTTTAATTGTCCAAATCAATGATTGTAATGGTGATGTTGTTGTACTTGTGTGATTAACATAAAGGTGTGCTTGTGTGATTAACATAAAAGGTGCACAAAATATTAAGCACGCAAATGCACAATGTTGCAAAAATGTTGTATGTTTTCAAAAATCTATAAAAAAATACTGTGTATTTTCTACCAAGGTTTAAACATCAGCTAACTGAAAATACATAATATTTTTGCCTACCTCAAACCAGTTTAGAAAACACAATGCACAACCTATGTCAAAAATATACTACACTTAGCCCATAAAGCTCTGTCTCTGTCTCTCTCTCCCCTTACCTGTATATTTATCTCCTTCCCCCACTCTGTCTTATTACATCTCTATCTTTTTTCTCTCTTTGTTTTCCAAATCATCTCCTCCTCCCACCCTCTCTCCCCCCTCTAAGACGTTTATCCCTCCCTCCCTCCTTCTCCAGCTCTCTACCTCTCCATCCATGTCTCATTCTCATCTCTCTATATCCCCACCTATATATCTCACTTCTCTCTCACTATTTGTGCCTCTCAACTCTCTCCCACTCCCTCTTTTCCCTTTCCCTTTGTGACCTCTCTCCTTTTCTTTAGCCCCGATTCAATCTTAATCCTAATTACACCCTAACCTTAATTAAAGCATAATTATGAACTTTATAGAATCAAAGTTGGGGTCCCTTGCATTTTATTTTGGGTGGTGCCACATAATTCTTTGAGTGTATCAAACATTTTAACATAAGTATATTTGAAATCCTAAAATAATTATTAAAAGGTTACTATTTATCGAAGATATTATAGAATATCATTTTAAAAATTGTTAAATAGGTATACGATATAATACATATTCAAGCCTTATGCTTTTTTCCAAAAAATATTTTAGAAATCTAAATGATTCACTTAATATATATAGAAACACACACAAATTTTTTAATTTTATTTATTTATTATTTCAAGTTTAAATATTTAATTAAAAACCTTTCTTCCTATCAAACTAACTTAACTTACTATTTAAAGTGTGAAACTCCCAATTAAAAAATATTATATATAATTAAAAATGAATTCATTTTCTCTTTACTTTTCAAGTATAAAAAGATATATACATTGCTTAGTATGAAGAGACATATAAGAAGTGGATTATTTATAAGTACCCAAAAAAAAAAATCTTTCTTTTTTTTCAAATATGATTATAAACAATAGTCCAAAATATAAGATGTTATCAAAGCTTTTATCCTTTTTACTATTAAATATAAATGATAGAGTTGAAATAAGTTGAATTTAAATTTTATACTTATCTAAATTTTGAAAATCTTAGTAATTGAAATATGATACTTATTTTTCCTCAAATCTTAGATTTATCAAAGTATTTCAATGAAATTCATTTTATATTGACCTAAATATTGATGCAAATATAATCTTTACTCTTTAATAAGATAAATCCTACACAAAAATCATAAATTCAAATTAAAAATAAACAGTTCATATAGATTTGTAATACAATGTCAATAAATATATATTGTTTAAACATTAAAAGAAATAGCTAATTCAATCAATAACTTTTTCACATTATTTTAAATTTTCTTAATAAAAAACATTATTTGAGTTGTACAAGTGCTTGCATTTTTTAGTGACCTACTAGAATGTTGGGATCAAAAAATAATAATTTGAACTTTGACATCACCAAAATGGGGTCTAATAGTCCTAGAGCCTCTAGTTATGGGTGCTAACATTTTAGGAGAGAGAGAGAGAGAGAGAGAGAGAGAGAGAGAGAGAGAGAGAGAGAGAGAGAGAGAGAGAGAGAGAGAGAGTATGTTGTCCATTTTCACCACCATAAGCCCACATGAATAATCGATCTAAGAGACCTTTAATGTGATAACTGTAGTATGTTTTCAGTACAGGAAGTGCACTATGTTTTCTGCACAGTTTTGACAAGTGGGAGAAAACATTGTGTGTTTTCAGCACCACACGTTCCAGCGGAGAAGTCTCATAAAAAAAATATTAAAAATATTGTGTATTTTTTATATTTTCTAAATACATCATGTGTTTTCACACCCACAAGATCAATGGTTCAAATTTGATCATGCTTGCGCAGTTAAATCTAAGATGTGCAAAACATTAAGCACAAAGCTGTGTAGAAAAAAATATCATCTGTTTTCACATTATGGGTCCTAATAACTTTATTTTTAAAGGATTTAAATGTCGATCATCTTTTCCAAGATCAATGACTCAAATTTTATTGCACTTGCGAGATTAAATTTAAGATGCATGAAATGTTAAGTGCGCAAGTGCACGTAGTGGAAAATATTGTGTGTTTTCACCATTTAGGAAAAAATGTTGTGTGTTTTCACACTTGTATTATTTTTATTGTGACTAAGACATGGCTCGAGGCAAGTGCATAGTGGAAAATGTTGTGTGTTTTCTGCATCGGTGATATTGTTCTTATCTATCTAATGTGAAAATATTGTGTATGTTCACGCTTTCAAGATTTAAATGTAAATCATATTTTTCAAAATGAATGGCTCAAATTTTATTGTGTTTGCGTGATTAAATCTAAGGTGTGTGAAATTTTAAGTGTGTAGGTACATGGTGGAAATTGTCGTGTGTTTTCATACCTACAATATTTTTTTACTAGTGACTGAGACACGGCTTGAGGACCAACTATTCAATGTTGAACTATATTTTTTGGCTTCTACACATGAAAATGGAGTATATAATTGACCTGATTGAGAAAACACACAGTGTTCCTGATGAGGTGTTGAAAATACACAATATTTTCCAAGCATGTCAAAACTAGTGTACAAAACATAGTACTACCTTATGTGTCAAAAAAATACTGAATTAAGCCCATGAAAAGTCTCTTAGATTATGATTTTCTTAAATTTGTTTGACATGTGTTTGTTGTTGCCAGTGAAAATACTATGTGTTTTTCACATCGACAAGACATAAGTGCATCACTGAAATATTCTTTTGAGTTTGTCCAATGAAAAACTCTTAAGAAAACATTATGTTTTTTTGACACTACGCATTCCAACGAAGGAGTCTCACAAAAAATTATCAAAAACATTGTGTGTTTTTTTTGTATTTTCCAAAAACATCATGTGTTTTTGCATTATGGGTCCCAATTACTTTATTTTTAAAAGATTTAAATGTCGATCATCTTTTCAAAAATCAATGGCTCATGTTTTTATTGTACTTGCATGATTAAAGCTAAGATGCATGAAACGTCAAGTGTGTAGTTGTACGCACTGGAAAATATTGTGTGTTTTTGCCATTTGTGCAAAAATGTTGTATGTTTTTGCATCTGTATTATTTTTATTGTAACTAAGACACATCCTGTGGCAAGTGTGCAATGGAAAATGTTGTGTGTTTTCTGCATCGTGTGATATTGTTGTTGTCTCTCTGATGCAGAAATGTTGTGTATGTTCACACTTTCAGGATTTAAACGCAAATCATCTTTTTCAAAATCAACAGCTCAAATTTTATCGTGCTTGCACAATTAAATCTAAGGTAAGTGAAATGTTAAGTGCATAGGTACGCGATAGAAATCATTATGTGTTTTCTACATTGGTGATATTGTTTTTGTCTCTCCCTGATGTGAAAATATTATGTGTTTTCAAACCTATGAGATTTTTTTACTAGTGACAAATACATAGCTCAAGGACAAACTATTCAATGTTGAACTACATGTTTTTGTTTCTACACGTGAAAATAAAGTATATAATTGATCTGATGTAGAACAATGTTACTGACGAGGTATTGAGAACACACAATATTTTCCAAGCCTGTCAAAACTAGTGCAGAAAACACAATACTACCATATGTGTCAAAAAAATACTCAACTAAGCCCATGAAAAGTCTATCATATTAGGATTTTCTTAAATCTCTCTGACATGTGTTTGTTGTTGCCAGTGAAAACACTGTGTTTTTCGCATCGACAAGACATGAGTGCATCACTAAGATATTCTTTTGAGTCTATCCAATGAAAAGCTCCTAAAAAAGATAAAATAATAAGGTTATCGAATTAAGCTTGGAGTTAAGTAGAAAGTAAGCCTATTCCACATGTTTTTACCATTATTGTAAATTTAATATTTTTTTACCATTATGGTAAAATTTGACATGTTTTTTGTCAATTGCACCTTTCAAATAAGAGTTCAAAAAGCTAATTTGTTTCACTAATAGGTTTTGATAGATTTTCCACGAATATTTACTTAAGTGTATAATAGAAAATAAGGATTATAATAAATTAATCATGGACTTAAGTAAATATGAAGCCAATTCAACATGTTTTTACCATGATGATAACTATTGACTATTTTATTGAGCCATTATTTTTAAATATGTATTGAAAGACCTAATTTATTTTGTGTACTCTGTATTTTGATATATTTTCCTCAAATATTTAATCAAGTATATAATAGAAAATAATGAGTTATTGAGTTAAGCTTAGAGTTAAGTAAACATTAAGCCAATTTCCTAAGAAATTTTTTGAAGTTTGTGTAGGTTGGAAACCCAAATATCTATTTCAACCTAGTACTTCATATTTACAATCAAAATCTATTGAGATGCATATACATTTTTATATTGAGGAAGGTTATGATATCAAACCCTTAATATCAAACTTTCCAAAACCCTAACCTTGACCATAATACTAACTTAAATCAAAACCTTAATTGTAACTATAATACTAACCATGATGTGAACCCTTACCCTAACCATTATGTTAACCCTAAACCTTAGCCCTAATCCAAATACCATTCTAATAAAAACCCTGTAAAATATAATAAACTTCTTTGAAATTAGAAGTGAATCTCTGATATTATAGTTGAGATTCACAGACACTTCCTATTTATTAGATAATTTTCATATTCGGTGTCTAAACATAAACAATGAACTGTAAATATATACTATTGTGCACAATCCTGATTTGATGAGACGTGACTCATGAATGAGTCACGACTCATCAAACTACCGTTAGACAATTAGTATTATTTGCTAACATGCGCTGAGTTAATAATTTAGAGCATCATATTAATAATAACATGCATTGTGTATAATAAATGATCCGCTTGTGCAGTATTACCGCTGCTTATTATCATTAATACTAATACCGATAGTTATTGGTTTAGTCAACAGAGGTAGGAGACCCGATAACTATCGGGTATTTCCAGTCACATTTAATCCAATCACTCATTAATGATATCAGTTAATATATTTAATAATTCAAAAACTGAAGTTGTTAATATATATATATTAATATATATGTAGTTATAATTATATATATATATATATATATATATATATATATATATATATATATTGATGTATATATAATTATAATTAGATATATATTAATTTATATATTTATATATATTGTTAGAGTAAAGTATTAATTATGTTAATTAATCTTTACTCCCTTCTTAAGATGTCAACTTCCTTTTGCTTTAGTTAAAAGCACATGCATTAGTTGGTCTAAACTCATGCATTAGTCATGTAATAGTCAAACTGATTATTGCATGCACTAGACTTTGCCTTTCAAGGCTTTTGATCTCCTTTATAAGGATGATCCATTGTACATTATTATTCATTCATTATTGAGGATATTTTCTTCTTCATATTCTGAGTCAAACCCTTGGCCTCTTCTTCTCTCTACTTCCTTGTAACAGGTTTTTTGTATGCAGGTGATCTTGGTGTTCTGTGGATTTGTATTGCTCAAAACCTACATTTATATTTAATACAATAATGTGTATATTAATATATATGTTATTTTCCCAATATATATTAATATATACAAATATAAACATATGCGAATTATCTGAATGATGCTATCAATTTCAACACTCCCTCTTAGCTAGGGAAGATAATTTACATAGATCATCACATGAAATCAATATGTAAGTGATTTCTTTAGCTTGTTATGCCCAATTTCCATATTACCTTAATATAAGGGATCACCTTAGATTGTGATACCTAATTTTCATATCACCTTGATATGAGGGATCACATTAGATTGTGATACCTTGTTTTTATATCACCTTGATATGAGGGATCACATTAGATTGTGATACCTAGTTTCCATATCACCTTGATATGAGGGATCACCTTGATACCTAGTTTCCATATCACCTTGATATGAAGGATCACCTTGATACCTAATTTTCATATCACTTCAAATCGTGATACAAGGATATAGTAGATAAGAACATTACATTCCATTTACATATAACCCTATTATGGTATGTGCACAGACATATAACTATCTACCATAACGAATACCCATTACAAGATCGTCACCTTGTAATCTCAAATACAAGTGTTCATTATCTAATAAGTCATCACTTCTTAGAAATGTACACAGGATGGATGAGCCCATAAAACATTTTATTTATATTAATACAAATAAAAATCATATTATAACCATACCAAGATTTTTCCTGAAGTGATCAACTTTCACCTTGGGAAGAGCTTTGGTAAGAATATATGCAGTGTGATCTCCAGTACTAATATATTTCAACTGGATCACCTTTCTTTCAACCATATCACAGACATAGTGATAAGGAATCTCAACATGTTTGGATCTGTCATGAAACACTGGATTTACTGATAATTTGATACAACTTTGGTTATCACAAAGAATAGTAGTTGGTTTTAACAGTTTGCCAAATAACCTAGTAAGTAGTTTTCTGAGCCATACTACTTCTCTAACAGCCATTAAAGATGCAATATATTCAGCCTCGATAGAACTCTGAGCTACTAAAGATTATTTTCTACTAATCCATGATACCATAGTTGATCCCAAGCTAAAACAACATCCTGAGGTGCTTTTTCAATCAGTCACACTTCCAGCCCAATCTGAGTCAGTGAATCCATGAAGTTCTAATTCTGTCTTATCATATTTAAGTCCATAGTTAAGAGTACCCTGAAGATACCTTAATAAATGTTTTACATCAGTGACATGAATCTCTCTAGGTTCACACATGAATTGACTTAAGGTATTTACTGAAAAACAAATATCTGGTCTGGTATTCCCTAAGAACATTAGAGAACCTATCATCTGCCTGTATAAAGAAATATCTACAGGTGGAGATTTTGATGCTGCCTTTTTTAGTTTATGAAAATTTGTTTCCGTGGGGGAAGACATCGGTCTACAATGTAACATACCAAATATCTTCAAAATGTCAAGGGTGTATTTTCCTTGATTTAGAATAATACTATCTGGCTTCTACCAAACTTTCAAACCAAGAAAGTAGTGTAGAAGGCCCAAGTCTTTCATATCAAATTCTTTGGCTAAGTCTTTCTTGCATTGTTGAATCAAATGATCCTCTCATGTAATCAATAAATCATCAACATATAGAATTAATATTAACATATCACCTTTGTTTATTTTGAAGTAGAGATTTGGATCAGCATCATTTTTGGAAAATCCTAACTGCAGGAGGTAAGTGTCAATTCTCTCATACCAGGCTCTGGGAGCCTATTTAAGTCCATATTGTAATCACCTAAAAATGGACAAAGACAATTTAATGATAATTCAAAGAAAATCAAGTAAAATCAAGGCAAATCAAGGAAATAATTGAATCAATTGAATCACAATGCACAATTAGCAAATCAAAATTAAAATCAAGTCCTAATTCAATATCAATCAAAATTGAGAGCATTTTAATCAAGTGCAATCAAATCAAAATATAATTAATTCAATTAATTGTATAATCTTGGATTAAATTAAATTCAACCCATTCAAGGGGTACATGGCTAAAATAAATCAATTAAATCAATTTTTAATAATCAATTTTTAAAAATCAATTACTCTCAACAAACCAAAAGGAGAGGAAAATCAAACAACCAATGAAATTTGAGGAAAGGCATTCACATGGATCAAGCCAAATTGAATCTCATTCACTCAAAGTGAAAAGGAATCTCAACCATCCATCTTGTCTACTTGTCCCAAGCTTTGAGGACACAAACTTTGCTTTGTCTTCAAAGGGTGGAACCAAAGACTTAACCCCAACTCAATCATGATTAAACACAACCACACCCCCTACCATTGGGAAATCTATAAAAGGAAGGCTAAAATCCTTCATAATTCATCAACCACCTATCTAAGAATTGCATCAAACCTCTTGCAATTTGAATTTAGAAAAGCATTTAAGAGCATTTTTAGCATTTATCTTGATAATTGTTAGCTTTAGCATTGTTTTATCTTCATCATTCTCATTCTAGGACTATCATTAATGAGAGCTTGCTGAGAGCTCACTCATTAACATCTTAGTTAGAGAGCCATAGGATGCTCAATTAATCATTGATTTTGTTAAATAGTTGCTCAATTGTGGTTGTATTTAGTTATTATTTTACTTATTGTTGATGATTAACCCTAATTCTATGAAGATACATTTATTTGTATACAAAATGGCACCCACCGTGGGGCAGTAAGCCTCATGTTATCATTTTTATCATTTAAATCATCTTTTGTATGCTTGTATCTGCTATTTTCCATGGAATTTTTGTAGGAAATAGGTTAAATCATGCCTACGACAAATTCAGTCATGCTTGTAATCAGTTGGATGACACCTACCAGATCTGTATCACCGCTTATTTGCTGAACATTTACGCCTGGTTAACACTTTCTATTCTATCTTACATTCTTTGTTGTTGCCTGTGATTGAAGAAGTCACACCTCCGTGATAAAGTTGTATTGCCTTTGCATAAAGAAGTTGTGCCTGTGAGTGAAGAAGTGTCACCTGTCGATAATTCATTGTCGCCTGTCATCAAGCTTTGCGGAGCATTTTGGATAACAAGTCACGCCTAGTATCATTCTCTTACGCTTGTTATTTTTAAAGTGTCCCTTTGACTTAATTAGTTCACGCATCTTTAAATAGTGTTTGCGCTTATCAATAAATTGTTTACACCTATTAAAGTTTTTGTGTCGCCTGTTGCACTTGTCAGTGTCGCTTGCTAATAGTTAACTTACACTTGTAAATGGTTTAATATCGCCTATTTGCTAGACAATGTCGCTTTCAATTTTCTATTAGAATTTGTTTGCAGATTGATTAATTATGTCATCTGATTCTTTGTTTGTACATTTTGACAGTAAATGAGAAGACATCAAAAGGTGTAGAAGCCAGAAACTAGATTTAACAAAGAAGGGAAGGCACTAGCTAAGAAAATCAAAAGGGAAAACAAAGCACACATCAAAGTTGTTCTTGAGTTAACACAAGATGAAGACAACCAGGTATATCAAAAATACCTTGCTGTAATTGAAGCTTATAAACATAAATTTGTTTCTTTAAATTGGATCTTTAGCCCTTAGTTCAATTTTTTGTTTGAAAATTTGCAAATAAGGTACTTAAAATTCATTACATAAATCTTTGCTTTGTCAAATTCGATTTTGGTTTCCCCTCATTGTGATTGTTAGTGTTGACTAACTTGATGGAGGACAAACACACTTGGAAGGAGCTATTGCCAAGGTAAGAAGAAAATAATGAAGTCACTTAAAAATGCCCCTAACTTCGGTTAGCTACAAAGGAGGTAAGCCTAAACTAGTCAATTCTTCCCTTAGCTTGCGACATTTGGTGCATTTAAAATCTAGTAATTAAGAGGGATCAAAGAATCAAACACATAAATCAAAGCCCCTTGTTTGTGGAAGAGAGTAGAAATACTTGATTCTCATTAGTTAGTGGGTGAAATCAATCGAACCTTGTTAATTGTGTTTGGGAACTAAAGGGGAAAGTTAGGGATATGCTCTTCACCTTCTTGGTGAACCAAATTCTCAAAAACTCAACCTTAATTCCATTATCCTTGCTTTCAAAAATGAACATGCTAGAACTTTAGTGGGCTCGCCTCTCGAGTTTGCCTTAACGAGGCCGGTGAGAGGGACAACCCAAAGTGGGATACACTCACTTTTGCCACAGGGATCCAACCCACTATAAAACAAAATGCATTTATCCTTAATGGGGTGCATGACAAAAGAATTTTAATTTTTCAACCTTCCTCTAGTAGTCCTCATGGATTGTGCAAAATCATACCTCAGTGCATGTAGGAAGCCCCTTAACATACTTGGGGGATGAGAGATTAAAGTCCATTTTGAACGGAATCCATACTAAATCCTTGATCAATTAGCAAGCCTACCTCATTAGAGCCATTTAAAAGCCAAATTTGACCTTAGGTAGGTTGCTTGGAAGAATTTCTTGTGATAATTGATAAAATCATTGTGTTGTTCTTGAAGATCTTTGCTTATAAAAAGAAAACATTCATTAAGATCCAAAAATCAATTAACAATAAAGATTCAAAAGAATATTATATTCACAAGAATTCAAGAAATGGAAAAAGAAATGGAAACATTATCCAACCAAGTATCATTAAGAACATTGTTTCCTTACCTCTATGATCAAGAAGAACATTATGAACATCATATCTTTGATAATTCAAAATTTGATCAAAAAGAATATCATGAAAACCCTATATTTGATCAAGAATATCCTAATGATAAACCAATATTTGATGAAGAACCTATTTCAAAATATCAAGAGAATCTCATCTTTGATCGAGGAAATCAAGAGGAATTAGTCCCATCTCAACAATATTCATCATATGACAACTCTTTGGGAAACAAAAATACATCCAAACACCCTTGGGATAGATCATTTACTCCTTTGGGAATTTCATACGAATCAACTTTGAAAAAAATACTTGAAAATGATCTTATCACGTTGCCTCAAATCACTTCATGTGGTTTTATCTTTTTGAGTAACTATTGGGCATATCATAGACATAATGAACATGAAACTTCAGATTACATGGAGTTGAAACATAAAATCCAAAATCTTATTGATGATGACATAATCGAAATTGAAGATCCTAATGACTCATCTAATAAAGATACTACTCTCAAGAAAGATCAAACTTATGAACACATGTCTAGTAGTGGTCATCTTATAGCTTTCACCTATTCCACCATTACTCCATTTCATATAGAAGCAAAGCTATCCAATTTTCCTCCATCAAACAAAGATCCAAATAGTTTTCATAATGACTATGTATACCCTCAAGGGCTACCTCTAAAAGAGATCCAAGCTAACCTACATCTTGCTACAAACTTCTTCCATGCTTCAAAGGTTATAGACCTCAAGCCTTCATGTGCTACAATTCCTATCATTCCTATTTCAAATGAACCATTATCCCTTCAAGAATCCCATGTGAAAATCCAAACTCCTACATTGTCCATAGAAGTGGCTCCATGTCAAGAGACTAATCAAGAGTGCAAAGAAACAAGTCTTATTAAGGATCAAGATCAAGATATTATCCCTTCTTATCCTATAGTTGACCAAAGTCCCATATCCCAAGAATCCCATGATGAACCCTTCATACCCTTCCATCTCTTTCAAGAAGATATACTTCTATCTCAAGCACTCCATATTCCTTCACCTCTTATATCATACCCATCTCCTAAGCAAGATCAAGGTATTCCTTCCATCTCTAATGAACTTATTGAAAATCAAAAGAAAGCTATTCTTCCTAGGCTATCAAAAGTTCCTTGTCAAGATCAAAGTACCCCAACATCCACTTTTCATAAGCCTCCATATCTATCTCAAGCTTCAACTGCTCCTATCAAAGTCACTCCTATCAAAGCTACATATAAGCCTATTGGTACAAAAATAAATCCAAAAAATGAAAGCCTTGGCCATACAACTCAAAATAAAGATGTTGATATCCCTCCCACATCCCATTTACCTCCATTTGTGCATAAGAATATTCCTTCTACATCCTCCAAATCTATCCTTGGTCCCTATATTCCAAAGTTGAAACCTTATACATACTCCAAATCCATATTGGGCCCTAACATTTCTCCATCAACCTTTCCTACCATCCCTAGCCCACAATCCACTTACCCTATATCCTATCAAGATCAACAAAGACATACATACTTGAGAAACCAAACACCCATCCATACGAACCCTCCATATCAAACCATTCATATGCACCATTCATACCAACCTTATTCATCCACCAATCCCAAGTCCTTTGGAAGAAATTTGAATGTGCAACATAAAAATTAGAAAACCAAGAATCCACTTATGTATGAAGAGCACCATGTCCCATCTAATCGACATTTGAATGCAAGAAAAAAAAAATATTCAAGAGACCACAAAGGTCCATCAAGAAAAAAGAAAAATCAAAGAAAATGTGGGTTCCTAAATCCCTCATTGAAGAAATGCATTCTAAAGCATCCAAAAGGAAAGACAAATCAAAGAAAGTGTGGATTCCCAAGTCACTTTTGAAGGACTTACACACAAAAGAGAAATCAAAGTTGACATTCAAGCTTCCAAAGGCTTCCACTTCACATTCTTCCAAACATATTCCATCTTATCTATCCATTTTGAGTCCTTGTGTCCCAAGATCCGTATCCTCTCTTACATTAAAATCCCAAGCTATTTCACTCATTTTTCCTCCATTATTCCACTACCCTTATTCCATTATGTTGATCTTGATAATACTTCTTATCCTTCTATTCATTATCCTTCCATTTCCTTTTTCACCCCCACATATGGAAAGACTTATTATCCTTTCATTCATTATCCTTCCATCTCCATTATCCAATCCATTGCATAAATCTTTAGCCACCCTCTACCTTATCCACCATATCACCTTTCCATCACCCTATCAACATCTTTGAGCATACCTTTAAGTGACCTTGGCACATCATATCATACCTTTTCAAGGAGTATACAAAGATCATGAGGCTTGAGTCCATCCAAAAAGAAAAAAAGAAAAGAAAAAAAATCCATCCTATGGTGAAAACCACTTCTTGTGGCATCTTGGACAAGTACCATGATGAAAACCTGGAAAACAGGCGTCATGCATAATTCCTCTCTCTTGCATTCTACACTTGGGGGCAAGTTACATCCATCATATCCTCCATTTTTCTACCATTGATCTCACTTGCATCTGTATTCCCTTTTTCACCTTTGATCTTGACAAGGTTGAACATATCCATGAGCATTAAGTATTTTGACATGAGTTATCCTATCCATCAGCCTATTCATTTGTTGCATTCACACTACCTTATCATGATCTTTCTTATCCTAAAACCACCTGCATTATTTCTAAGAAGCCTTCCCATAATCCCAAACCATTCACTCATAGCCTTCACCACCCCTTTATCATGATTGTATGATCCTATCCACATTGATCTTGATCCAAGTGAAAAATGAAAAATGAAAAAAAGAAAAAAAAATGTTAAAAAAAGTCTCTTGATATGTCCACTCCTTTGGACCATTGTCATGACATCAGGTCATTATTCTATAGGCTATTCAACACCACATCATTGGCCTATATTGAGATATTATTTTTTCCTAGATTGGATAGTCTTGAGGAGATGGTCCTATGGGTAACACACTTTCTTCATCCATCATGGCCTATTCACCTTGCATACATCAATTTGCAAATCCATCTTTCATGTCCTATACCTTGCTAGACATTTGGGGGAAATTCAATGTGATCTTGCTTGAGAACTAGTGATCTCTAAAAATCTTCTAAAAATAAATAAAAAATAAAAAATCTCTAAAAGTCTAAAAAAAGTGAAAATCTTTTAAAAATCTAAAAACATAAAAAATCTTCTAAAAATCCAAAAAAATTGAAAATCTTAAAAAAATAAAAAATAAAAAATCTAAAAAATTGCAAATCTTAAGTAAACACTCAAAAGTTGCATTGTCCAACAAAGCATGATCTTTGCTAAATCAAACCAGGGGCACCAATCCAAATTCAACAAGCTTAGCAAAGCAAACATCAATTGGCTCAAATCATTGCAACAAAATCGGAAAATTGTTACACTGGAACTTATTGATCAATATCACATTTCAAACATCCAAATACTTGATTTAAACAACAACAAAAAAATTTAAAAAATTGAAAAATCAAATCAAAATCTAAAAAGCTTAATCAAATAAGATCAAAATCTAAAAAGCTTAATAAAATCAGATCAAAATCTAAAAAGCTTAAACATAACTAAGGATCAAAGTGGATGAAGTTTTTGAAATATGAATTTACAAACAAAAGCAAAAATGTTCAAAGTGTTATTAAATTTTTTGGAATCATGTCTTTTTAGCAAATCGATGAAGTCTTTGACTAGATGAGCAATGATGAAGACATGATATTTTCTTGATTGCTACTTGAGTGCTTGTCAAGTTGATTCATAACAGTATACGAATCCGTCTAATGACATGATCATCAAAGAATCATCGAAGACATTTGTATATGAAAGGGATCAATTCTTTGTCTGTTTACTTACAATTGTTAAAATCCGAGGAAAGAGGTATTCATATCATCATGGTTGAACCAGTGAGGGTTGTACCAATTTCATGTTTCAAATGCTCGATGATGAAAATAAGCTTCCAAATCCTAAATAATGACAGTTAGCTGCATACATCTTAGATTAGATGCATTGTATATATTGTTTTGCTTTTCTTAGCTTAATTTGCAAGAGGAAAAGAGAAAGCTAAAGGGGGTGGAGTTATCATCATCAAAAGACCAAATCAAGATACATCAAATGATCAATTATATCATCAATGCAACATCATCAAGGGTCCATCAATGTAATCAAAGTCCTGATCAACATCATCAATGCTTGAAATATCCATCATCAAAAATCATGCTCAATTTGATCATCAAAGGTACATCAACATCATCAAGATACATCTTCAAATGTTTGATCCATCAAAATGATTCATGCTTCATTGAGGACATCATCAATAATCAATCATGTTGATCAACTAGGGGCAACCTAATCCTGTTCATCACCTTCTCTTCTACCAATCTCTAATTTTTCAATCATGAGAAATCAAATCAACTCTATATCATCACAACATCATATCATGTATCAAAAATCAATTAGTCAAATCATCCAATTGATCATCTAACGTCAATCAAATTATCCTATCATCCATTTGCTCATCTTGAGCGCATCAAATCTCCTAACTCTACATCGTGAGGAAGGAAAATCATTGCTTTGTCTCTCTAGATCTTGAGAGTGAAATATTAACCCATTAACTTATCCTATCAGATTGACATTAAACATCAACCAAGTGATTCTGACTGACATCAAACAATACCAAACCATCAACAACATCTTATCAATCAAATCTTTTCTCATCAAATTCTCTCATGATCGAGGCATTTTCAAATTTCTATATCGGGAAACAAATCAAAATTTCTCAATCTCAACCAAATCAGCCAAAATCATTTCGATTCATTTCCCGAGGGGGCATAGCATTGGACAATCAACATCAGCAGTAACATCATCGACAATCAAGAGACCGATCATCAAATCAAAGTGAAAGCTATTATCAGAAAAAAAATTGTAATCAAACGAATGGGGCATCGCATTGAAATCCATCATCACAGCAGATATCATATCAAAATTATCATAGCAAATCAATCATCATATCGAGAACTATCATTAGAATCACATCAATCAGGAGAGTTTCATATCAATTATTACCTGCAATAATTTCATATCGAGAATCAGAGGATCGACCATCGAAAGACATTAAGAAGGAACATCAAAGATCGGCCATCAATGAATCAGATAATCAGATCAACATCACTAGTAACATCAACGAAAATTAGAGACCAATCATCAAACCAAATCAAAAGTTGTTATCAGAAAATTTTTCGTAATCAAACGAAAGGGGCATTATATCAATCATCAAATCAAACATCATATCAGGATCAATCAACAAATCAAACATCCTATCGAGAACGATCATCAGAGAACCACATTAATCAAGAGAGTTTCATATCAATCATTATCTGCAGCAACCTCATATCCAAAATCAGAGGATCGGCCATCGAAAGACATTAAAAATGAACATCAAAGATCGACCATCAATGAATCAGGACCTTTTATCAAGCAAGATCAGAGTATTCTTTCAATCGACATGCTTCGCACGTCAACTCAAAGAGGGGCATTTGTAATCACCTAAAAATGGACAAAGACAATTTAATGATAATTCAAAGAAAATCAAGTAAAATCAAGGCAAATCAAGGAAATAATTGAATCAATTGAATCACAATGCACAATTAGCAAATCAAAATTAAAATCAAGTCCTAATTCAATATCAATCAAAATTGAGAGCATTTTAATCAAGTGCAATCAAATCAAAATACAATTAATTCAATTAATTGTATAGTCTTGGATTAAATTAAATTCAACCCATTCAAGGGGTACATGGCTAAAATAAATCAATTAAATCAATTAATAAAAATCAATTACTCTCAACAAACCAAATGGAGAGGAAAATCAAGCAACCAGTGAAATTTGAGGAAAGGCATTCACATGGATCAAGCCAAATTGAATCTCATTCACTCAAAGTGAAAAGGAATCTCAACCATCCATCTTGTCTACTTGTCCCAAGCTTTGAGGACACAAACTTTGCTTTGTCTTCAAAGGGTGGAACCAAAGACTTAACCCCAACTCAATCATGATTAAACACAACTACACCCCCTACCATTGGGAAATCTATAAAAGGAAGCCTAAAATCCTTCATAATTCATCAACCACCTATCTGAGAATTGCATCAAACCTCTTGCAATTTGAATTTAGAAAAGCATTTAAGAGCATTTTTAGCATTTATCTTGATAATTGTTAGCTTTAGCATTGTTTTATCTTCATCATTCTCATTCTAGGACTGTCATTAATGAGAGCTTGTTGAGAGCTCACTCATTAACATCTTAGTTAGAGAGCCATAGGATGCTCAATTAATCATTGATTTTGTTAAATAGTTGCTCAATTGTGGTTGTATTTAGTTATTATTTTACTTATTGTTGATGATTAACCCTAATTCTATGAAGATGCATTTATTTGTATACACATATAGAGCTTTCTTTAGTTTGCACACATGTGTTATGGAATTATGGATCTCAAACCCTTCAGGTTGTTCTAGATATACTTCTTCTTCAATGGTTCCATTTAAGAAAGCAGTCTTTACGTCCATCTGATGTACTTTCCATCCTTTAGCAGTTGCAATGGCTAGTACTGTTTGAATTGAGGTGTATCGGGCAAGAGGGGCAAAAGTTTCTTCATAGTCAATCCCTTCCTTTTGCGAGAAACCTCTGGCTACAAATCTTGCTTTGTACTTCTCTATACTGCCATCTACAACATGTTTGATCTTGAACAACCATTTAAAGGTAACTACTGACTTCTCTTTAGGTCTTGGTACAATGTCCCATACATCATTCTTTATAATAGATTGATATTCTTCAGTCATCGCATCTTTCCATACTTGATGTTGGATAGCATCAGGAACATTTGTGGGTTCTGATTTTGAGAATTCACTCATAAGTGCTACATAACTAGAAAATCTCGATGGTCTTTTACTTTCTCTGATGTTCCTGGAGGAGCACCATAAGTCTTTGCTTCTTCTATGATCTTAGTGGCCCAATGAGGTCTCTTTTTAGGATTTTTAGATGTTGAGAGATTTTCCCTATTTTCTTCTTCCTCAGAATCCTCCCATCGAGTCTCAAGTGTAGCATATTCTTTTGGGGAGACATGTGTTTCTAGTTCAATAGAATTTCTAGCTCTAGAGCAAGCTATGTCTTCTTCAAAGATTACATCCTGACTTAGTTCAACCTGATTTTGACCAGGTATATATATACGGTATGCTTTTGAGGTTTCACTATATCCTACAAAAATACCTTTCTTTCCAGATGGTTCTAACTTTGTTCTCTTTTCTTTTGGTATATGAATATATACAGGGCATCCAAATATTCAAAAATTGCTGATGTCTGGTTTTGTCCCTGAGAAGGCTTCTTCAGGAGTTTTACTATCAATGTGAGAGTGTGGACATCTATTTTGAATATATACAGTCATATTAGAAGCTTCTACCCAAAGAGAAGTGTTAAGATTTTGATCAAGGAGCATTGCCTTGGTACATTCAATAATAGTTCTATTCTTCCTTTCAGCAACCCCATTCTGTTGTGGATTGTAAGGCACAGTGTACTCCCTCTTAATCCCAACCTCTTTACAAAATTCCTTGAAGATTTCTGAGGTGTATTCTTTTCCATTATCTGATCTTAGTGTTTTGATTTTCTTTCCAAAAAAATTTTCAGTGATGGATTTGAAATCTTTAAACATTTTCAAGATCTCCTCACACTCTTTGTGTTTAAGGAAGTAAATCCAAGTCTTTTTGGAGAAGTCATCAATAAAGATTACATAATATTTGCATCCTCCTATTGAAGGAACAGACATTGGTCCACATAAGTTAGAATGAATTAATTCTAAAACATTGTTCGTTCTACTCAAACTATTATGAAATGTTCCTTTTGTGTTTTTACCTAAGGCACAACCTTTGCATGTACCAGGATGATACTGTTTAAGTTTTGGTAATCCAGTGACAACATTGTCCATAGAAGATAGAGCCTTGTAGTTTAAATGTCCTAGTCTCCTATGCCATATTTTATTTGAGTTGGTGATATCATGGACTAGGGCTTGATTTGATTAAGTACTTAACTCATATAGATAACCTTGTCTTCTCCCTATGGTATGAGCTTGCTTAATAGTGGACTTCTTTGGCTAGGATTTTACATTACCATCCATGAAAGTTACTCTATATCCATTATCCTCAAGTGCAGATATGGATATAAGGTTTCTCTTGATACCTGGTACAAATAGTACTCCAGTAAGCTAAATTGAAATACCAGTCTTTAATTTGATTGTGCAAGTCCCAGTACCTTTTACAAGATAAGTAGTATCATCTCCAATAGTTACTTCCTCATTGAATTCTTCTATCATAGAGTCTAGTAATTCTTTGAATCCTGTGATATGTCTAGAAGAACCACTGTCAATAACCCAAGTGTTTTTATTTGAGACTTGATTCGAAAGTACAGAATAGAGTACAAGCTTCTCATTTTTGGGTTCTTCCTTAGTCTTCTTCTTCGTTTTGGTGAAAGAGGCATGATGGTTCTTATACGGGCAATTCATTACAATGTGTCCAAATTTATCACATCTAAAACACTGGACTTTAGACATATCTCTTTTGTTGTTATTATGTTCAGGGTTAAATTTTCTTTTCTTGAAGTGTCTGCCTTTCTTCTTGTGAGTATTCACATTTAGTGCATGAAGATTTTCGTCAATAGTTTTCTTCTTTATTCCTTTCTTATATAATCTTGATTCCTCTTGTAGGCAATCTGTTCTTAGTCGGTCAAATTTTGGGAACTTGGATCTAGCACTTATGCTAGATACAAAAGTCTCCCAAGATTCGGGTAGACCATCTAAAGCAATCAATGCTAATTCCTTACCATCAATTTCATAGCCAAGTAGTGAAAGTTGATCTCTTAGGGTTGAGACTCTCATGAAGTATGAATTTATTTTCTCACCTTTGTTCATACTTATGTGATTCATCTCCCTCTTCAAGGCTAATTTCTTGCTGGCATTACTTATCTCATAAGTTTTCTCTAGTGCTTTGAACATTTCATATGCCCTTTCATATTTTGATAATATGGGAACAATGTGGTCTCTGACCCCATCAATGATTATTTTCATGGCTTTGTCATTTCCTTCATTCCAAGTTGTTATATTAGGTTCTAATTCTGGTTTTAATTTGTCTACTTTAATGAAGGATTTGACTTTATTTTATTTTAACAACAATATGATTCTAAACTTCTATGATTGAAAGTTGTCAACACCCTCAAGTCTGTCCTTGAATCTGATAATGTTTGCCATTGGAATGTAATGCAATTAGTCTGAATTTAATTTCTTTGAGTCTATTAGCCACTTGGATCCTTCAGAACCAGAGCTCTAATACCATGTAAAATATAATAAACTTCTTTGAAATTAGAAGTGAATCTCTGATATTATAGTTGAGATTCACAAACACTTCCTATTTATTAGATAATTTTTATATTTGGTGTCTAAACATAAACAATGAACTGCAAATATATACTATTGTGCACAATCCTGATTTGATGAGACGTGACTCATGAATGAGTCACGACTCATCAAACTATCATTAGACAATTAGTATTATTTGCTAACATGCGCTGAGTTAATAATTTAGAGCGTCGTATTAATAATAACATGCCTTCTCTCAATATGATTTTCAATGGGGTGGTCCTAACAAGATTACCAGGTATCTTGGCATACCTTTCTCTGTTAAACCTGATCTCAAAGACATGTGGTCATGGGTGAAAGATAAGATTAATAATAAACTGAACAAATGGCACAATAGAAATTTGTCTTTGGCTGGCAGAATTCAGTTCTGCCAGAGAATTCTATCTTCTTACACTATCTACTACTCTTCTGCTTGGTGTTTCAACAACTATCAAATTGCTCAAATTCAGAAGTCTATTAGACAATTTTTATGGTCTGATGGCAAAGGAAATAATAAGATTCATGCTGTCAAATGGGCATGGTGCCACACTGACAAGACCCTTGGGGGACTTGGGCTGAAGGATTTGAAAACTCAAGGTATAGCCTTGTCCGCCAAATGGATTTTTCAGTCCATGGAGGGTGAAGCCCCTTGGAAAGTGCTAGTGAGAAATAATATTGAAAGAGGGGTTCCTAAGAAGGCTAAGTCTTGGACTAGCCTCCCCTTCTGTGATCTCCTGCTTGGTAATTTTACTGTTATGGTTCAAGGCTCTGCGGTTTTTAAATCTATTTGGAAAGCGTGGGATCAGGTTAGAAAATTTATCACTAACAAGGGGTTTCACTCTAACTCTCAACTCCATGGTGAAAGATCCATTTGGTGGAATCTTCACATAAATAATAAACCTTTGGCCCTTACCCAAGGGTGCTCTGCCAGAATATGGGCTATGAAAGGCATTAAACAATTTATGGACTTATTTGAATATGATCGACTTATGTCATGGGACGAGCTTAAGGACAAATATGATATCCTTGATTCTCATAAAAGAACTTATAACATGATTATGCATGCTGCTGTGGATATTCCTGCTGCTTGTCATGTTGATTCTCACAGGTATTTAAAATGCAAGTGGCCTGGGGGTATCATTACTCCTCTGATTAAGGCCAAGAATATTTATAAGGTCATTGACTGTAATACTGATGTTATAGATCACATTAATGATGTCTGGTACTCTTCATTTGAAGCCAATGAATTAAAAAAATACTTTGAGTTACTTTGGAAAAATCTAGTGGAACCCAAAATTAGATGCTTCAAATGGTTACTTTTGCTGGACAAACTGCCTATGAGAAGAGATTTTCCTAATACTAATATTTTTAATTTCTGTGAAGTTCCTGAAACTAGTAGACATATATTTCTTGATTGTATTTTTGCCAAAGAGATATGGAACATATTTGGTATTGTTTATCCTATTAATGTTAATATTTTTGAGATTATTTATGGGCACATTACTGGTCTTCCTAAAGACACCAATCTTTTTTGGAACATTTTGTCGTCTAAAATTCTCTGGCAGATCTGGAAGTGCAGGAACGAAGAAAGGTATCAAGGTAAGCGCAGGGATCTTACTGAGTTTTTTCATAAACTCACATATTTTAAAATCTTCTTGCAGGTGCAGGCTACTATGGTGATTGAGCGGGATAAGATGAGAAGGTTCCTTCGGGATGGTCATGCTACGTTTTATTACTATGAGCTCAATTATGGATACCAGTGGCGAAGAACTTTGGATGATCTGCGTGTCTTTAAGCAAGTTTGTGATAGGCTGAACAAAGAAATCAGAGAGAATGGGAATGCTAGAAAAGAAGAATTATATATGTTGATGCAGATTCAAGAGCATAAAAGTATAGTCTGGATGGAAGGTCCATTAGGTTGGACTGCTTGGATAGAAAATCACTATGATGTTCTCAGTTAGTTAGTGGTTTCTTCCCTTTTTGGGGTTTCTTGTTTAGCTGATATTGTTTCTTTGGGGTGAGGCTTGGCCTCCTTATACATTTTCGTGATGTAACTCTGTTGGTATTTTGATCTTCTGATTACCTTATTTTTAATAGAAAAAATAATAACATGCGTTGTGTATAACATGCGCTATGTATAATAAATGATCCGCTTGTGCAGTATTACCGTTGCTTATTATCATTAATACTAATACCGATAGTTATCGGTTTAGTCAATAGAGGTAGGAGACCTGATAACTATTGGGTATTTCCAATCACATTTAATCCGATCACTCATTAATGATATCAGTTAATATATTTAATAATTCAAAAACTTAAGTTGTTAATATATATATTAATATATATGTAGTTATATATATATATATATATATATATATATATATATATATATATATATATATATATATATATATATATATATATATATATATATATATATATATAATACAATAATGTGTATATTAATATATATGTTATTTTCCCAATATATATTAATATATACAAATATAAACATATGTGAATTATCTGAATGATGCTATCAATTTCAACAAACCCTAAACCTAATGTGTCCCTTATGACCCCTCAGGACCCTTTAAGACTTCTTACCATACATTTTAGGGGTTGTAAGACACATTATTGTATCCTAGGACCTCATATGACCTATTACAACCCCTTACCATACACTAATATATGGTAAGGAGTCAAGTAACAGATTCCATGACATTAATGTATCCTAGGACCCCTTAAGACCTCGTAAGATGTCTTACCATACATTAGTGTATGGTAAGGGGTCCTGAGGGGTCGTAAGAGGTCATAAGGGGTCCTATGACACATTAATGTGTCTTAAAATCCCTTAAGACCCCTTAACAACCCTTACAACTCCTAAGCTATATGTTAAGAGGTCCTAGGAGGTCCTAAGGGGTCTTAAGGGGTCCTAGGACACATTAATGTGTCTTAGGACCCTTACGACCCCTTACAATACACTAATGTAAGATAAGGGGTCCTAAATGGTTGTAAGGGGTCTTAGAACATTTTAATGTATCCTAGGACCCATTAAGACCCCTTACAACCCCTTACCATATACGAATGTATGGTAAGGGATCGTAAGGGGTCTTAAGGGGTCCTAGGACCCCTTATGACCTTTCACTTGCACGCTTAATGTTTTGTGCACCTTTACATTAATTGCACAAGCACGATGCCATTACAACCATTGACTGAGCCAAGATGGTCAACATTGAAGCCTTGGTGGAAAACATAGTATTTTCAGGTGATATTGTTCGTCTCTTTAATGGGAAAATGTTGTGTAGTTTTGCACTTGTGGGATTTAAATGTCAATCATATTTTCCAAGATCCTCCATTTTCTATGATCCTTTTCACAGGAGGAGAGATGGAGGAAAAATACGAACACATGCCAATGATATCCTCCTAAAAAGGATAGAGAAAGAACAAGATAGGATGAGAGAGAGAGAGAGAGAGAGAGAGAGAGAGACCTATGGTGGCTTGTGCCTTTATCCTTAAAATAGAAAGGGAGTGCGGTATATAATTTATGTTGAAACCTTATACATCCCAAAATCTCACATCACTTCTTATCAAAATAGTCAATACCTTAAGGAAATGTTGGGTGATATCTTCCTTCATCTTCTCTTATTCCCACCATCTCATCAAGTTGTTCTTCAACACTTCACTTAAACATGAGGGATCGCGAGGTACTCTCAAACACTAGAGAGAGAGAGAGAGAGAGAGAGAGAGAGAGAGAGAGAGAGAGAGAGAGGGAGATAAAGATAAGTATAAATATAAATATAGGAAATACCCTAAACCTTATGTTTACTAAATCTTGTACCCTAAACCCTATGTAAAGTGGGATATGGAGATAGAGGTGATGTGAGAGAAAAAAGGATGAGAAAGGTAGGGGAGGGATCCATGGAGGTCTAGAGGGAGGGAGAGAACTAGAGAAGGGGTAGGTAAAGAGGTGAGAATATTAGAGAGAGAGAGAGGTGTACTTTTTAATCATTTTATGTTTTTCACATTGGCATGACATAAATGCATTGTTGAGATATTCTTTTGAATCTGTCCGATGAAAAACTTGATGTGTTTTCCACATTGGCAAGACATAAGTGTGTCACTAATAAATTTTCTTAAGTCTATCTAACATGTGTTTGTTGTTGCCACTGGAAAAAAACACAATGTGTTTTCCACATCAACAAGACATGAGTGCATCGTTGAGATATTTTCTTGAGCCTGTCAAATGAAAAACTCAACATGTTTTCCACATCGACAAGACATTTAAGTGCATTGCTAAGAATTTTTTCTTAAGTATGTCTGACATGTGTTTATTTTTGCCATTTAAAAAACATGATATGTTTTCCACAACAACAAGAAATATGTTCATCATTGAGATAATCTCTTGACATCACATAAAAAATTTATTTTAGACAAATCTATTTTATTCAAATGATTTCATTTTAATAACACAATTATTAAAAGTATCTTTCAATAAAACTATGTTTTCATTATAAATTATGCAATGCAACACAAAAATATATTATTTTTAGAAATTGAAAAAGATCAATAGACTTATTTTTTTTACTATGCACATTGCTAGTTATATCATCACTTTTTGAATGCATTTGATTTATGTATTATTATCATAATTCATTTGTGTACAAGTGTAATGTATTTTATATAATAAAAATATTAGATACATAAAAATTACTAAGACATTCAAAAAGTAAAAAAAAATAAAGGTCAAAGGAGCAAATTCTTGTCAAAATATTGGTAGGATTGTTTAAACTTTGGAAAAGAATATGAATATTTGAAAGAATAATAAGTTAATAAATCAAGTGTAACTACACTTGGTTTACTTTTGTCATTTACTTTTAGTTAGATAATACACTTCTTTTGAATTATTAATCAATTATTTTTTCACCAATCACAAATTTTAGTTTATATTTTCAAAATAAATTTAATAGAATATTAACATGTAAAAATTTGACGAGATTTTATCAAATGACATAGAATAGAATATCATTTAAGAATGCTACATATTTTTATTAATAATGATGACATTTAATAGTTGAAAAAAAATAGTGTAACTACCATGCCATTTGTTCTCCATTCCCACTTCACATGTTAGCTCCACGCTTCACATGTTAGCTTCACCAATGTTAGCTTGATTTACAATTTGATAATAAATGCTGAGTTTATTTAATTTACATAAAAGAACAATTTTTATTTAAAAAATAATAATTATATTTTTATTATCTTTAGTTGAACCAATATGTATTATTGGTAGTATTTATTTATGTTAACAATTTTTAATTATATTAAAAAATAACATACATGAAATCTATATCTATATAAATGAGCATGTGAAACATTTTAAATTGATATATATTTAATATCTATATGAATGATCATGTTAAAAATTAAATTAGTGAAACAAAATTTCAAATCATATCTAAAAGATAATTGTTGAAAATAATACAACATTTTTAAAATAAAATTCTAATCTATTGCATAAGAATTTATTTTTGTATAAAAATTAAAATGTTTTAAAAAATATAATTAAAGAATAAGATCCTAAAATGAATAAAAGCAGCACCACAATTATGTTGTTATATATAATTATTAAAATAAATAGGTAAGTCACTTAACAAAAGTCACTTAATTATATATATAATTATTAAAATTGTAAAATAAAATAAAAATTTCAAAAAAAAGAAATTAAGATAAATAGTTTCTAAAATATAAAAATTAATATCAATGAACAAACGTGCTATGACAAATAGCATAAAAATCGAAGTGAAAAAAATTTAAAAGAAAATACTTTCATTTAAATAGATAGTCTTATTTAAAATTATAGTTTTCAAATATTTCAAGTAATATTATAAAATCATTAGTTCCGGCATATCACCCAATTTTTTTATATAGAGAAATGCTATGATAGTTTTATTGTTCTTTTATATAAAAAGAGGATGTGAATGTGAAGTATAAGAGAATTGATTCATATATTTGAAAATGGTTTATGTTCTTGCTAATCTAAAACAAAAACATAAAAATAAATCTAATTTAACATTCTTTGCTTATATAAATTTCCTTTCAAAAATTCATTGAGGGTTCAAAATATAAAATTAAAAACAAGATTATACAAGTTAGTCGTAACAAAAAAAAATAAAAATTGGACATAGTTTTTTGTTATGGGTAAAATGTCAAATAATGAATAATTGAGAAATTGAAATAGCCTCCTCTTCATGAAACATGAAAACAAAAAATTTATAACCTACAATATAATCTATAATTCCAAAATTATTTTTCAACTATTAAAAAAAAATTAAATTTAAAAATCTAAAAGTAGAGTATAAGTGTAACCATTAGATCATATTCAAGATATCTAGTCAAAAAATATTAATTTTTTTATTTTTATTCTTGACAGTAATATCTTAACCATTATTTCAATATCAACTAGTTAGATCTACACTCAAATCAATTAAAAAATATATAGATTTACATAATGTATGACATTTTTAATTTACTAAAATAGAAACAAAAAAAACTTCTAAATATTTGGACAGTCATTAAAGATTATTAGTTTAATTAATTTAAACTCATTTTTGTGATACCAATAAATTACAAAATAATAAAATTTAATATAAAACTTTCATAAACAAAAATATCCTTTTAATTAAGAATAAAAACACAATAAAAAGAATGTCTTAAATGACAACTTCTACAAATTCTAAGTTTGTAGCAAAAAGCCATTCTTAAAATACGCATGAGATTGGAAATAACAAAGATCCAAACGTTGTATTCTTCATTACAAGTACAAAAGCAAAAAAATTGTGAGCCATTCTGATACATTCTTATCCAAAAAATTTAAACTAAAGCATATTATTTGGTTGCATATTCATCCTACAGATCTGTCCTATGAAGAAAATTGATTTGAATGGTACATGCATTTTCTGTAAAATGATCTTTTGTTATTTATTTACTTGCAACTACTGTTGCATCCCTCCCAATCACACAGGCCAAACAAATTTATATTTTCTTATCAAGAATATCAAAACTTGGACTTGAGACTTACAATTTTCAATAATAGTGACAAAAGGTATTATTGAATGAGATGGAAAAATGAAAAAAACCAGAGAATACAGTTGGGTAATCATTTTATAATGCCATTATCATGCAAGTGGAGGCAAGGGGTTCCTCCATTTTCTCCGATCCTTTTCACAGGAGGAGAAATGGAGGAAAAACTCAAACATATGCCAATGATATCCTTCTGAAGGTATTCATTCTCTCTTGTCAGATTTGCATTCTCTTGAGCCAGGTGAGCTTTCTCAAAAACACTTCCAGCTGCAATGTCACTTGCAAAGTCACACATTTCTACAAAATGCTTCTTCTAATTCAACAATACCGACATGCTATATTCATGAACATATAAAAAATTGAAAATTCTAGTTTTTAGGGTTGTAAAAATCTCACCAGATCATCTTCTTCAGGCCTCACACCATCACCAACCCTATCCCTATCCCTTAGCCGTGAGTTCTCCTCTTAAATAAAAGCACAACGCTCTCTCACAAAACACAGATCCGCTTTCAAGGATTTCATTTGTAGTTGAAGCAATATGGCTTTGTAAGCCAAATATTTCGTGACCTGTTCAACATCAGCTTCCAAAACCCTTGAAAGCGAAACAAAGAAACCACTAAAGAAAAACAAAAAACACAAATCTTACATTTTGATCATCTCTCGAATTTCCCCGTGGAGCTTGGGCTGAGGGAGATTGGAAGTGAGCCTATTTTTCTCAGAGGGTTACACACGTTAGAAATGTTGCAACTGCCATAAAAAAATGAGTGACTTGCTGAAACAATCACAATTAGTTGGAAGAAAATGGAAATGGAAACGAAGAAGCAGAGCAGGAGAGACTTAAAATAATTTTTTTGAAAATATGTTTTGGAGGGAGTTTTATAAGCGGGAGTTTTAAAGAAAGATTTTTAAAAAGTAAAATGCTTGTTGTTGTCACCATCTATCTCGATGTTGCCGTCACCGTCTATCTCGTTGTTTCTGTCACCGTCTTCTTTCATTTTGTTTATCACCGCCTATGTATGACATAATGGGTGTCATATGTATGTATGGTAGTTGTATGTTAAGGTATGTTAGCATGTCCGTTTTATCGGGAGATTAGCCACAGCCAATAACATTTGTCCTATGTGTTCTAAGTACTTTGTTTGTCTCTAAGCATTAAAATACTTACTAGCACTTGCACCAAAAGAAGGTGCAAGGCGTACGCTGATAGGTCTTTGATGTGAAAGCATTACTGAGAATAATGTTTCATTGTAGAAGGAAGTCGTGTTCCCAAAATACAAACTCATTTCTACAATCTCATAAATTTATGAAAAAAACAAGCACAATGATAGAATTTAGAACTTACTCGTAAGGAAATCAAACCAACCTCCAAACAATTAAGATAAGCCACAAGAAAGCAGCCACCTGAGATAAATAATAAGGAACTTGAAGGGAAATTTTATTTGCAAGGAGAAAAATAGACTCGTATAAAAAACACAATTCATAATATATTGGAAGATAGAATTAAACTACATCTTGACGAATTAAACAATTGACTTTATCAAATTGAATGATAGAAAAATTAGACCCACAGAGTTTGTAGTCTTGGTAGTGAACACTTTCCCACTTAAAATCCCATTTTGAACTGAAAGAAACCCAATTTATACAAGATTGGAAGGCCAAAGAACTCATTCCCAATGACAAGTATGTTGTGTGCAAAGATACAGTAAGAAGATTTGATTGTTAACCACCTCAAAAAACCCTAATCTTCCCTACTAAAAACAATGCTATACTACACAATTGATGCCAAGATTTATTGTAACCCACCTCAAATAGATGTATAGGATTGAGATAATGATATAATTCAATGTTAGAACACAAAAATGATAGTCTCGGGCAGTGACCTCCTTCTAAAGTTGGCACACATTTCTTTTGAGGACTGTGGCCGTCAATCAATTATGCTAGGGCTACTAAATGGTGGCTAAAGGTTAGTTCCCGAGTCCCTTAAATAAATGGAGCAGTTGTTTCAACATAAAATCATGCCTTCTTCTTAACTCAGTTGGGAATGGCTAGAACACAGTCAAAACACATGAAAGATAGAATCCTAAACTACAAACAATATTATTCTATATCACTCTATTCTAGACCACAACTATATTTCTTCAGAACAAGACCTGGCATTTTTTCTTTAACTTATCAAGAGAAAGGGCAACCAAATTTAGGGAATTTGTCACTATGATATAGTGATAGTGGGTAAGTCAATAGAGATAACTCAATAAATTCCATAATGGTACAAGATCATTGGCAGATATCAACTACTCCAGGTTAGAATTAGAAAATATAACCTAAGATAAAGTTGTTAAAATAACATGCTATAACCATTTAGAGTGCCCTGTAACAATAAACAAAGTTAGCTATGACTTAGATTGTAGGAGTGTATTGTAATAACATGAAAGGTGATGAACATATTCTCTATCTCATAATATACAACCAGATTATATGAAGATGAATCATAAGTTACACATCGTAATCATTGGGTAGATGCAGGAGATTCAACTGTACAAACAAAGACCTGATATAACTTAGCACATATTAAATCCACTCTATTTCTGAAATTACTATTAGCTATAAGTCAAAAAAATGTTTTCTCTTTGTATCATAATCCAAATATGTGCTAAAACTATAAATTGTTTGTATATCAATGCATATACAATCAATATCAATATCAATTGTCAGATTTTTCCTTATGTGACTACCATTGATTTTGAGCAATAGATAGAGATAGGGATGTTTTTCTTTGGGCGATTGGCATTTGTAAGACTATCATTTTTTCTTTAACTTATCAAGACAAAGGGAAATCAAATTCAGACAATCAGTCACTATGATATAGTGATAGTGGGTAAGTCAATAGATAAACTGAAAACTTTGAAAACTCTTATTCATACCCAGCATTTGCATTTTTCTACCTTGCAGTCATTTAATTCATACCCAGCATTTCTTGCAGTCATTTTATTCATACCCAGTATTTGCATTTTTCTACCTTGCAATCATTTTATTGACGTCCTTTCCAACAACATTTAATTTTTCCTTCATCAAGCTCTTGTAGCTACCCCACCTTCCACCATTACACATGAATCTTTCCCCTTTCTCCTTTGTCCTGCCATAATAAAAGATGGATATAAAGCTTAAAAAAAAGCCTTCCATTCTACAATGTAAGTTGCAGAGCACATTGAAAATGCTTTAACATTATGTTCAACAAGGGATTTAATAGAAGCCACCTCTTCTCTTTTAATTATCAGTATACGAGTCAATAGTTAAAATTTGTAAGGTTAGAGATCAAATTATTAATTAGTTGATGATAACACTACAAATATTGTATATTACCCAGCAACGTTTAAATTTTATGTATCTCCCACTAGTTTGTATTGAAGATATTTATTCAAGTTGGTCTCTAATTGCTTTCCTCACTTTTTATTTTTTTATTTCACACGCGAAATTCACTTACATTGACCAATACATATTAATGTATACTCAATTTTAATTGATTTGTCAATAATACAAATTTAATTTCAATTTCCTCACAATCGTCAATCATTTTAACAATTTAATGTTGTGTTCAATAATGTCTATTATTATTTCTGATATTGTAGTCTTACAAATTTCTAACTAAATCCATGTAAAAACCAAAATTATGATCATACATCAGGTATGGGAAGACTTCCCTGCACTATAAATTGCATGGGAGAGATTTGCAGCAATTTCTGGTAACAGCGCCAGCATCTGAAAACAATGTGTGTATTTCATCTGAAAACAATGTGTGGATTTCATCTATGTCAGAGGGCTTGGATCAGTTTCTCTCTCAAGTTCTCTGATTTTCCAATAATTTGAGGTGAAGCAAATATTCCATTATTACAATCTTGATAGCTATAGATAGTTTATAAGTTAGTTTTAAACAAAATTAGTTCAGGTACACATATTCACAAATGCTGACACTAAATGAAAAAAACTGTGAAGGTGGGATGAGATATAGCATCCTGAAAGTGGCCATGTTTACAGGTCCATTCTAATGTGGGAATTTCCTTCGTGACCATGAATTGTAGATCAATCACTTTTGAAGGAAGATATTTTTCAAAACTATGTCGATAGCATGCTTAAAAGTATCTGTTCAACACTTATGTGAGCTACTACAAATTTTGCTTTTGGGTGCTGTCATCAATACAATTATGCATGTTTCTATTTGTTGTGCATTAATATGTCCAATTTCAAGTATACCAGTTTAATTTCTTTCTGTTTGTATTGATAGATTAAAAGTTTCTACACTACTTGATGATGCTAAGACACAAACTAAGTCAGATAAGGTAGCTGTGACTAGATGATGTTTGCAAAAACGGAACTATTTGTCAACAGAGAATGAAAATGGCATTCACTTTCAGACACATGTGAAACTGCACTACATACTTGAATATAGCCAGGGGAAAGTTGGCATAATCCCACCACGTGAGGGCACACCAATAAGGTGGCAATAGACTGCTTAACCAGTATAGTAATAGAGGCATTAGCTGCGAAAACTGTATGCATGCTTTAAAATGTCTACATTATGGGCACATCCCTGGGGTTTGTAGGTCGTTCCCCATAATGGGGCATCTGAGGTGTGTCATTATCGAACATTTTGGCTAATGGTACAATTTCCATTCAAGATGCTTAAGATGTACAATTTCTATTCAAGATGCTTAAGTAATACAATTTCCATTGAACATGATTAAGACAGCAGTGAAGACATTAAGGTTCTGTCTATGATACAAAATGCTGTACACCTGTACAACTATGTACAATTTGAGCGTCTTTTAATCATATTGATTACATAAATGATAAAATTGCAACTTTTTTTACTCTTTTTTGCACTTAATTTTTTTAAGATTAATTTATATATATTTTTACCACCATCCAAAAAAACTTATCTCCAAAACCCATCCCACCTATTCCCAAAACTCGCAGAAACAGTTTGAAATTATAAGCTTGAGAGACCTGCATCTATGGTAGCCTTCAAAGTCCTGAGCTGAGCCAGAAGTGTCATGTCCTTGAGGCAGACTTGCAGTTCCTGAAGTGGTTAGTACTAACACTTAAAAAAAGAATATATATTAATAGTTTTACATAATATAAAATAATAACAATATTTAGTGGGCCGATCTAGAAACTCATTTTGGCACCAACTTTGGAATCTAGTAATAAAAGAATAAGTATAAATATTGATCTGCTGTCTGGGCGAAACCAGCAGGAGATTTGGAAGAGATTTTGGGAATAAATTCCAAAGCGGGCTGTCCAGGATGAAAACCCTGACTACCCTAACAGGTTATAGAATGAAACCCCTTATCTGGTCTGATCAGTTTCACCATCATATAACTGAAATTGTTTATCCAAATATTACAGGATTCCAAGCTGATCGGATTTGCTGGTGATTCACCATCCTTGAGCAAACCCTAAGGACTGAAATCATACACAGGAGACTGCCAGCAGCCTGTGCCAATTTGTCATCGGTTAGAACATCACCCCACCAACCAGATTTATGGCTCAATCAAGCTCTTGCACCTAGTGTAAAGTGGTCATCTACATTCAAGGCAAAATCTGAGTGTACCTGATCTGTCCTGCACCTCAAGTCTGTTACAAGTAGTGGTTGTCGTTGCACCAAAAGATCGACCTGTTAATTCTTGATACAACCACTAGACTTATAGAAGACACAAGAGGCGGTTAAGCCATGTCACAAATCCCAAGGGGAGGGAGCGCTGACCATTTTGCCAACAATCTCCCTCTCAGCACTACCCGAGGGGATTCCAACCTGTGACCAAGCTCTAATACCACTTGTTACAACTAGTGGTTTGTCGTTGCACCAAAAGATCGACCTATTAATGCCCGATACAACCACTAGACTTATAGCAGACACAAGAGGCGGTTAAGCCATGTCACGAATCCTGAGGGGAGCACTGACCATTTTGCCAACAAAGTCGCCATACAAGTTTTCAATTTTCAAAGAGGCAATCAACAAAAAGGGGTTGAATCCCCATATCGAGGGCATTCGCAGTTAGTAATCAAATTTGGCTGCACCCTAATGGGAAGGATCTGATCATCAACAGCAGCAGCACCACCATTCCATATCCGAGGATTTGTTCCTGCATTGGACAGCCATACCTGATCTGAGCTCCTTCCTACCCGTGTTGAATTATACTTTATACTCACAGAGAGTTTATTCAACCTGAGGTCGGCTAGTAAAATTGTCTAAGGATTACCACTCAGCTAATAGATTGCTGGTAACTTTTATGCAAGTGTACCATTAACAGTCAAACAGACAATATAGGACTAAGAAATATTGCATTTCAAATCTGCTTCTGTAACTCTTTTTAAGAGTTAATATTGGTCAGAGACTGTTAACTGAATTTGTTAATATTGAAAACCCTAAGAGAGCCCTAGGCATATTACATTGGTATCAGAGCCTCTGATTCCTGCCAACCTGTGATTCAACGAAGGTAGATGAAGACATTTGAAGAAACCATGTCAGAATTGCTACAACAATTGCTTGAATATCAGAAGGCTATGGCTGCATATCAGAAGGAATGGACTACATACATTAATCATCCATACATTAGGGGGATGCTTATGAGGAAGCAAAAACAATCAGCTCTCAATGAGATGTCTAGGGGAGTAACAAAGAAGCAAGAACAACAATCTATACAGCCATGACAAGAGGATGAAATGACAAGATACCATGCTGAATAAGTTGTCATAGATGCAGCCCTCCATCATGACATGTCATTAGAGAAGTACTACAATATGAAAATAAGAAATAGGCAGAGGAGTAATGCAGCATGAAAAAAAAACACTCTTGTCTTCTAACACAAAACTCAAGCGTAAAACATTCGCAGACACTCTGCACTCAAAAATCAATTGCAACCAGCAATAAAAAAAAATTCTCATTGACTCATAAATACATCAATTACACTCATCACTCATTTACAAAATAACCATGCTCATCTCTACAATAATCTTCTTCACACCAAACTTTTCTCACTTGTGTGCCCCCTGGCCTCTATTGGGTTGCTTCCCTTCTCCACGTAGACCCACACATCTCTCTCCCCTTTCTGTGCGCTACCCCTTCTAAATCTCCATGCAGCTCCACATTTCCACTTGTCCGCCTTCCCTCTGCATACAGGGTCGGCACTTGTCCACCATGCCTCCCCCCCGCATAGCCGTCTTTGACTCTCTGCCATCCCTTTGCATTCTCAATCAAAGCGTTTCATTTTCCCGTTCTTTCTTTTCTCAAATTCAAGAAAGCATTATGCTACTGCCACAACATGTATTCACTCAACTTTCACAAATTCACTCATATGTACCTTTTTCACATGTTCTTTTGTTACTACCGCAACATTTGTCTTCATATTATCTACTCCAGTCTTTTCATCTACATACAATCCTCTCATTTTCATCATAAAAATTAAAAATATTATGCATTACTTCTTTCATTGCAACCTTTTCATCGCCATTGTCTTTTACCACATCTTCACCTTCACTAAGTTATTTAAGACCCACAAAGTCCATCATCTTAGCTTCCACATCTTGAGTATCTTCTTGGCTTGTCATAAAAATCCCCATGTCTTCTATGCATTTACCTTCTTCAAGAAAATCTTCATCTTCAAACTTATGACCAAATGTAGTGTCATTATCACTCTCTGCTGCACTAATCAAATCAGCAACACTCAATGTTGTTACCTCTTCAAGATAACTCTCACTTTCTTCTTCGAGTTCCTCTAAACCAAACTCTGAAATTCTAGCCTGATTTCTAATTAGCATGGTCAATATAGCCATTCTGTTCATGAGATCCTTCATCTCATTCTGCACCATCTCTTTCATATCTGAAATCTTATTCTTTTTCTTGATCTTCTTCTCCTTTATTCTAACATCACTATTTCTTTTAATCAAACTTCCAAAAGTCCCTTCCATCATTTCTTCTATCTCATCAATCATACATGCTATTTTTCTTATCTCTATTATTTGTTTCTGAAATCTACAGAAATCAATTTTTTCTTCAAGTCCAAAATCCGAAATCTTGGTCTCACATCTAATACCTTCATTGTGTAGCAGGAAATACTAACTTTACCTTGATCTTCTCTTTCTCTTCTCTTTTCATACACCTAATTTGTAGGTTTCTCAGTGCGCAGTTGCCTCAAATTGGCCATTCTAGTTCCACTTCCAAATTTATTATCTTAGTTACAAACTGCCTCTCTGCTTGGCAATCTGCTTGTACACAAAAGATAAACTTCCTTCAACCCACTTCAAGAAATCCGGTGTAAACTGCCTCACATTCAGCAATCTGTTTACATGTTCAGGGACTTCTCACAACTCCACCCTCAGTTTTTGGTGCAAACTGCCTCCCTCTGGCAAATCTGCTTGCACACACAGAATTGACTCACTCTAATGCCACTAATGCAATATGAAGAAACAACACTCATCTTCTAACACAAAATTCAAGCATTGCAACATTTGCAGACACTCTCTGCACTCAAAAATTGCAACCAGCAATAAAATTCATTACTCATTTACTGACCATGCTCAGCTCTACAAAATAACCTTCTTTGCACCAAAATTTTCTTACTTATGTGCCTTCTGGCCTCTTTTGGGTTGCTTCCCTTCTCCACACAGACCCACACCTCTCTCTCCCCTTTCTGTGTTTTGCCCCTTTTAAATCTCTATGCAGCTCCACACTTCCACTTGTCCGCCTTCCCTCTGCATACTGGATTGACACTTATCCACCACTCCCTCCTCCCTCCGCGTAGCTGCCTCTGCCATCCCTTTGCATTCTCAGTCAAGGCATTTCATTTTCTCGTTCTTTCTTTTCTTCGCCGATATTATTGTTAATTATGGCCCCTTCTTTCTGAGCCGTTTCAGAGCCATTTTTTCTAATTCCTTTTCACTTATCAAGTTCTTCATAAAATTTCTTTGTTTTCGTTTCCGCACCTGCCAATTTCATTGGTTTCTTTTTTTGGCCTCTTTGTGGAGCCTTTCCCACCACTTTCCTCCTCCATCATGACCACAGTCGTTCCTAATGTGCGTTACACTTCCTTTACTTGATGTGCTTCAAGTCTGTATTCATTTGGCATTAACTTCCTTCAGTTATGGTGTACATTTATAGTCATTAAAAATGACTCTTCAATAGATGTGCATAACCTGTTTCAATGCTCTCATTTTTCCATGTCCGGGCAGGATGCTCCCGCATCAAGGAGGTGTAAAGAGCAAAAGCCAAAAGAATCACTCTTGAAAGAGAGAGAACCCAAGATGATGAAACCTGAAACAGCGAAGGGTGCAACAAAGACATAATTACAAGAGGATGTTACGATCTTGGGGATTTGCCTCTTCCCTATCACCCATTTGATGCAGATCAAGGATGGGGGATTTTATCAAAACACCCATCCATGCAGCCAGAAAACCACACAAAATACATTCAACAAATTGCACACAACATCTAAATGATTATTATTGAAAATTTCTTCAAACTTACAAATTCTTTCAGACTAGCAAATGCTTGCAGGCAACAGTTCTCAACTAAAACTCAATACATGGGCTCTGGTATTACAACCAAATCTTAAATAAACCTGATCAATCATGACTCGAGCACTATTTCTCTCAATCTGGCCATTGATTTCTTCTCTGTAGTTGTTTTTAGCGAATTTCAACTTTGGAACCCCTTCAACTGATTTTCTCTCTCAACACTGGGATCCTGCACTTCCCCTGCTTGGAGCTGCAAATTCCGTTTTCAAGTCACTCCCAATATGTGAAAACTTCCTGCAACCCACTATCTGCAATCTGGGAAAAATGCAAGGATGAATGTAACTCCAGCTGCTATGTAACTCCTCCTGCAGTCTCCTCCAGCAACTCAGGTGCCAAAAATTGAATGCACAATTATACATGGGCGTTGAAATTTTATGAAGCCCCAAATTTGCTGCAAAATAATAAATTACAAATTTTGGCATTGAACTTTGGCATTTGCACATTTTGGAATAATGAAAAGACATTAAAAATCAACCTCTTGCAATACTATAGGGCCAAATTAATCAAAATTAGGCATTCTTAAAATCAGATTTTTTCTTTAATTAGGCCCCAAATTTATAGTTAAACCTTCAATGTCTAATTAGGCCTCAAATTTATAGTTAAACCTTCAATGTGCTCGAGTGTGCAAAATGTATCCGGATGTCATTCACAAAAATGCAGAAAACTGCTAACAGAACACTTTTCTGAGTTTAATTTGAATAAAGTGTTTAATTTGAATAAGCAAACATCTTCTAATTGCTCTGGAAAATTACACATCAAGAGTTCCCACCTTCATCTATAAGAATACAAATGGATTAGAATTTATCTGCTAGGAATAACATACCAAAAATCAAGCCAAAATCCCAAAAAAGTCAATTTGAGCATTAGGTTTTCCAACTCCCTCTTTCCAGCAACTTCTAAAATTTCCAGTTGTTTGCAGCTTGGGATGTTCCCGCATCATCATTGCTTTCTTCTTTTCCTTTTGCTTTTATCTTGATCCCGGTCACTCAGAAATCCACAGTCTGGCAGAAAAGTGGCTCTGATACCACTGAAATATACCAGCATAGAAAATAATACATAAACTCACAATAGCAATATTGCAATTCACAACAGCAATACTTCCATAAATAAAAATAACCAACTCAGAATACTCTTGCAAATACTAAAAAATAATCCTTTCTTCATCCATTAATCCGTTCTTTATACATACCAATAAACAGGCCCTATTGTTTATACAATATTAAGACACACAGGTACAGCCAGTCTTATATATCATTCCACATTCAAAATTGAACAGCAACTGTACCTCAAACTCATCTGATCCCTCACTCCTCACATACGGTACTGTGGGTCAGCAGCAAGGGCGATCTGTTTGCAAGCATACCACAGCAAATATGAATGCAGATTATGATATAGACTTTCCCACCATCATGCAAGTTGACCTTAATAGTTACACTTATAATTAATTTTATTTATTTGTTTAAATTAAAACAAGCAAATAGATGACCTGGCCGACCTAGTCTAACCGGTATCATTACAATCTTTGAGAGGATTTACGTTTTTTATTCATGTAATTGATGTTATTCTGAATTGGAAAAAATAGATCCCTATTTATCTTGAAATACAATTTTTGAGTTTGTCAGGCCAGAGCCCGAGATTGACCTCCTCAGTGTCAGCCACGAAACGCTGCTTAAACCCATTTATTAACATACTTCCACTAATAATGTTTTGTGATAGTTGTGCAATTGCTGATGAGCTTCCTCTGTAAATGGAAAAACCTGCTGTTCTGGTTGACTGATTACATGTATTCTTTGAGATACTTATATGACTTATTAACACAAACGGACTCCGGTGTTGTGAATGGCTCTAAAGCAAATAAATAATTACAATTTCTGCAAACATTTTGGGACTGAAAAACTTGTTTGCTGAACATCATGTATAATCGTTTAATTCTTGCTGTAGCAAAATTCCCATTTGGAACATAATGACAAAATTTCTGAGATGAGCTTCAGATGTTCGGAAACTTCTAGCTATTAAATATTCACCAATTACATCACACTCAAAAGGCTGCAGTTATAGCAATTAGCTCTAATAAAAAACTTAATTACGATGAATAGCTTACTTGAAGAGCAACTAGACACAGAACGCAAGGCAGAGCGAATAAACCATACAAATCCTGTTGTTGAATATAGTACCTCCAGTCATGTAAAATGCTCATGGCGGACAAACAAATTTGTTGCGGTTTTTGTGACCTTGATGGAAAGGGCTTACTTGCCTTCTTCCACATACTCTTTTTGCGGTTTTTGAGAACCGCCTCTCGCTTTCTCCAGCCAAAATGCCGTTTTTCTTAAGTTCTTTGTGCAGTTGGAGGAGTTTGAGATGGCATTTTCATAAATTCTCCATAGTAATTCAGATTCGGGATGCTTTTTTATGATGTTGTTAATAAACCTTGTCTCTACCATACTCAATACAGTGAAAAGAGGAAGCTCGGAGGCATTGATGGATACGATTTTCTGCCAAACCAGAAACCTGGGCTTCATAGTCTTTCCCAAATTGATTGACAACAACCCAGGGTGCTTCACTACACAATTTGCAGTGAGCTCCAAGTCATTAACTACAAAGTTCATCTTCACTAACATTTTCCTCGGAGTAGCAAAGAACATTAGGAAAATCTCTAAGTAGTTGCCAGGTTTCTTCAGCCGAAAGCCCGCAGCGTTTGAGATTCTCTATTTTAGCCTCTAACGTTTCCATGCGGCTCATAGCCACTATACCTACAATATATTTGTAGCTTTTTCTGTCTTTGCCAGCGCCAATCTTGTTGATGAGACCCATTTGTGCGGAAAGTAGAGACGATCGTGTGAGAACGCCGGGATATAACTGTAGGAAGCTTACGAGCTCTGTCCTAGAAAAACCCCATCCTTCCCAGAAAGCAAGCGAGGGCTTCAACGTCTTCTCCAAGCTATAACAGAGAATTCTTGGTTGTTTTGACAGGGCTTTAACAAGCACATCCTGGGACTGAAATACATTCTTCAGAAACTCCATCGTGGGAAGAATGTTGTTCTCGAGACTATGGGACAAAAAGTATGAATTTCCCGTCAGAAGTTTTGCCAGATCTCGACCCACAAAACCGAAATCTTCCAATAGTTTGAGCTTAAGTTCCATTGTTCCTGCATATGCGATAACCTGGGCGTCTCTCCTTAATATATAGGAAACTTGGAATTCAGTGCAGCCGTGCTTCTACAACGAATGAATAATTTTCTCTACGTTGTCCAGCGTTCGAAGGTTCTGCAGTTGGGGTCGATGCTTGAAAATTCGAGTGATGTCAGAATCAGACAGGTTAAGTTTGGTGGAGGCAAATTGTGAAAAGAGGGTCTGCGAATGAGCTACAGTTGAGAAAACATTGCGAAAATGGAATGGGTGAACAACAGACAGTTTGCTCCATAAATTGGAGTTCATGAGAGCTGCTGCAAGTCTGCCGCATAACAAGGTGTTCATCATGGAAGCTACTGCATCTAGGGTTTTCAGAGAAAGTTGTGTGCTAAAGTAAACAATTTATTGTCAAAGTGGTATACGATAAAAAGAGATGGAAAATGTGTACCTTCAATTTCGTATATAAAATACTAGCACTTGCAGCCTTAGGGGTGCAAGGGAGGAGCCGATAGAGTAGGAAAGATTTTAAGATTTTTTATTTTTGTTTTCCTGTCTTTTATATATCACTTGATTAAGAACTTTGTACTAGGGTGAAGTATAATAGAATAGAATAGAAAATTTTAACGTCTGCGAGGCTAACATAGCCTATGGGACACTCCACCAAAGTTAGGCCAGCTTTGGTGGAGTGTCCCATAGGCTATGTCACTTGATGTCTAATTCTTTCCGGCGTTGTTGCATTACAAGTTTTAAATTGAAGTCCGTGTAAATGCAAAATTTTGAGCACATGTCAGGTATGAGAATACTTCCCTACATTGTAAATTGCATGGGAAAGATCTGCAGCAATTTTTGGTAACAGCACCCACATCTGAAAATGTGTGGATTTCATCAATGTCAGAGGACCTACATCACTTTCTCTGTCAAGTTCTCCAAAACTATTCAGAGACAATGATTTCCCAATATTTTGTTGCAGTAAAGAAAATATTCCATTATTAAAATCTTGCAGATAGCTACAGATAGTTTATAATCTTGCTTCTGAAAAGTTAGGTTGGATGTGAAATAGCATCTTGAAAGTCGGTATGTTTGCAGGTTCTTTCTAAGGTAGGACCGTAGGAGTTTCTATAGTGACTGAATTTTGGATCAATCATTTTTCCAGGAAGACATTTTACAAAGTGCTGACAATAGCATGCACAGAAGTTCATGTTCAACACTGACATGAGTTGCTACAAATTTTGTTTTTGGGTGCTTTCATCAAAACAATTTTGCATGCTTCTATTTGTTGTGTATTAATAAGTCCATTTTCAAGAATACCAGTTATGTTTTTGTGTTTGTATTGATGGATTAAATGTAGTTATACTATTCAATGATGGTAAGACACAAATAAGAAGTCGTGTAAGGTAACTGTGACTACATCATGTTTACAAAAATATGACTATTTGATAACAGAGAATGAAAATGGCTTTTGCTGTCAGATGCATTGGAAACTGCACTACATACTTGCATATGGCCAGGGGATAGTTGGCAGAATCCCACCACATGGC
The DNA here is from genome assembly GCA_027943335.1 of Chamaecyparis obtusa. NCBI lineage: Eukaryota > Viridiplantae > Streptophyta > Pinopsida > Cupressales > Cupressaceae > Chamaecyparis > Chamaecyparis obtusa. The sequence goes on along the minus strand of BSBK01002462.1, from coordinate 42,251 downwards.
ATTAAAAGAGTGGCATTAGGTTGCTTGATCAAAATAGTAATAAGGAATTAGCTATGAAAACTGTAAGCATGCTTAAAAATGTGTACAATATGGGCACATCCCTTGGGTTTGTGGGTCATTGCCAAAATGGGAAATGATGGGTCTGGCAATATGGAACAACTTGGTAATGGTACAATTTCATCCAAGATGCTTAAGACTGGGGCTGTCTATGTTACACAATGCTAATATAGCAGTACATTTTAGTTGTTTGTACAAATTTGAGCTTCATAAATTGCATCTTCTTTTAATCTTTTTTGTACTTATTTTTCAAAAGATTATTTTTTGTGTAATTTTTTAACCACCATCCACAAAATCTGTCGAAAAAATCTCATATCCAAAACTCATCCATCTGTTCCTAAAAGTCAGAGAAACACGGTTAAAAAGAATGATTTTTTGGAGACCATGCATCTGTGATAGGCTTGCAATTGTTAGGATTAACAAGGCAGAAATAACAATTACATGCAAATATAACCAATATCAGAAAAAACAATAAACCACACAGAAGAGAACACAATACACAAAGATTTAACGTGGTTCACCCAATCCCTGGGCTACGTCCACCAATAGCAAGTCCAATATTATTATTATCCAGTGATTACAACCTGATTACAATCCGTAATCCCTTACAGCTCAATTCCGCCGCAAGTACTAAAATCATACATGATGAAAACCCTAACTCTAAGCCATATTATACAATATTTTGCCGCTTTAGGGTTAGAAAGAGTTACAACATGTTGACCCAAAAATTACCGAAAATATGTCGGCCTCAAAAAAATTCACCTCGGGGGCGCCCCAAACCCCCGCTCGGGGCCCGGCCCGGCCCCGAACCCCGGTGAGGTCGGGAGGAAAAGTGTACAGTACTTCCCTAATCAGTCACCACAAGCTAACAGCAATGTCATGAGTTGAGCCAGTAGCAGCAAGTGTTGCTGCCATGATTCAGTCAACCCACGAAATTTGACAGACACCTGCACAGCCTTCTACATTTTTATCATATTTGGTAGAACTTGTGTGAGACTCGATCAATCATGGACTTGCCTTGTTTCTGATGCAGGGGCATCCACGTGGAGGGAGCCCTGCGGAGTCTTCAGTCACATTAAATTCTTCATTACTTCTCAGTTATGTTTGACTCTAATTCAAGAAAGGAAAATGGGAGTGGGCTGAGTAATGTAGCATGGGAGTAGTGGAGTGTTCATTTTAGGCTTCCATAATTCTATTTGGGGAGAGCCTTTCTTTTTTTCTTTTTTTTTGTGGGGGGGGAACAATTTTGAGTTTTCGGAGGTCCGAGAACAGACCATAAAAAGAATCAGCTTCATATTGTTTTCGGAAGGTTTTTTTCTTTGGGGGGAGGGGGGAACGGGGGAACAATTTTGAGTTTTCGGAGGTCTGAGAACAGACCATAAAAAAGAATCAGCTTCATATTGTTTTGCTTTGAGAAGCCAATCCTTGGCTCACTGTTTTGTAAATCTATTTCAGCTTTCAATGAAATTTCAAAGAGTTTGTTTGCACGAGCTTATGTTTCAATCAATCTAATTTGATGTTATAGATCAAATTATTTGTGTGTTTGAAGAGTGTTGCAGGTGGTCGCCAAGGGTTTGTTCTGCTATTGCATTAGTGGTATCAGAGCCAGAAGATACTGTGCGTGCAAGCAGATTCACCAGAAGGAGGCCGTCTGCACCAGGATTGAGTTTGTGGGTGTGGTGAAAATGTATGCAAGAGGAGCCCCACATGGTTGGGGTAGTGTGATGTTTCCGAATTAAGGAGAGGCCTTGGGGCCCACGCAGTGTTCCATAACAACCATTTTATCTTTGCCTTTGCCTATTTATTTAATTAAATAAAATAAATTTGCTAGTCCGCTAATATTTATTAAATAAAATAATTCTGGGTGAGTTGGCTTTGGCCGAACTAAGGTAAAATAACATGTTAATATGTTCTTTGTGCTAACTTGATGAAACACCAATATATGGGTGGGCTCATAGGAGAAGAGGATACACTTGGTTAATTGGATCTGCTTATGCGCGTGACTGGGACTGGGGCGATCAACTCAGGTCGCAAGCAAGGTGGGACACAACCCCCATACTTGTTACTCAATTCTCCAAGCCTTAGGATTACATATCATTAACTTAGAGCTTGTTTTATCACAGCGAATCACAGAGAAATTGCAGACAAAGGAATCGCAGAGGATTCTCAGAAGAGTTCACAGGAGCAGTGGTAGGAAGTGGAGAGAGTAAGGGAAGAGGAGATTAATTGTTTGCAGAGAAGGTTAGAAAGCCTCAACATCATCCCCACGCACCATAATCAATCTCAGAAGGCAATTTGATAATCCATTCCCAGCGTAGGAATCTGCTCCAGATTTACATCATTAGGAGGTCGAGGGGAAAAGGACCAGACACGATTGCCTTGATTGGCAGTGTCTGCAACACCTACAAGCAAGCAACAATCGATATCTCTTAAGATTGCTTGTCATTAGGGCCGCCAGAATCTACAGAATCCAGGTACACTGTACAGACGAGGATTGGGAAAAAACTAAAGGTTGAAGTTGATTTTTCAATGGGAACTTGGATTCAGAAGAATTAATAGACTATATCTATGATATGGAAGAGTACTTGAGTTTGAAGCGATAGAGGATCCAGACAAAGTGAGGTTTGCTAAAAGCAAACTACAAGGGCATGCTAAAACCTGGTGGAAGGAGGTACAGATTGGAAGAGGAAGAAAAGGAAAAAGCAAGATTAGCAAATGGGATAAAATAGTGAAAATGAAGAAGAGGCAATTTATTCTTATTGATTATGAGTTAGATTTGTTGAGGAAAATGCAAAGCCTGAAACAAGTAAGTTGGGCGGTGAGAGAATATACAAAGGAATTTCACAAAATTCTAATCAGAACAGGCCATTCTGAAGTAGAGAAGGAGAAGATAGCTCATTATATCAATGGGATAAGACCAAGTATTCAAGAAGAGTTGGGTGTAATAAGAATTTATAGCATGGAGGATGCATTTCAATAAGCTCTAAAATTTGATGAAAAGATAAACAAAAAATTTGAAAGTAAACAAAAGGGAATAGGACGAGGTGGACGGACAACTGGAAGAACTTACAAAGATGATGATAGCCATCATAAAGATCAGATATTTGAAGACCAAGGCAGCAGCAAGAGTTGGAGAATTGGTGACTCTTACAACACAAAAGATCAAAGTTCAAGAGGCAGAGGAATTTAGGGTAGAGACTCCATAAGAGGAACTTTCAGAGGAACCCACTACAAGTGTGGTGAAGGTCACAAGGCCTATGAATGCCCTCACGAAGGTGAAAAACCAAGGAGGACTGAAAATCAGAATAGGGCAGCGAACATCAATGAAGAAGAAATCCAGTCATCACAATCAAATGAAGCTGAGAAAGGAGAAGTCCTAGTAACAAGAAGAGCCTTAATAATTGAAGACAATGAACCTGAACAAAGAAAGAAGCTATTCAAAACAAGGTGCAAGTGTGAAGAAAAGGTTTGTGATGTCATCATTAATAGCGGAAGCACAAACAACCCTGTGCCTAAAGAATTGGTAAGTAAGTTGAAACTTGAGAGGAAGAATCACCCAAATCCATATAGGATAGCATGGGTGCAAAATGATAAAAAACTTTTGGTAAGTGAACAATGTTTGAATAAGTTTAAGATAGGTGGATATTATGATGAAATTTTATATGACATAATCCTCATGCATGCATGCCATATGTTATCAGGAAGGCCTTGGCAATTCAATAGGAAAGTCATACATGATGGATACACCAATGTTTACTCACTGATTAAGGATGGGGTTAGGCATAAGTTGAAATATATGAAAGAAGATTTGAGTCAAGTTTGTGAGAGTGCAAAAGTATGCTTGGTTGCTGCTAGAAAGTTTTTAGATGGCATCAGACATGAAAAAGTTTGTTTTGCTTTAATTCCAAGAACTAACAATGAAGTAGTTGAAGATGTTCCAGTAGAAATTGTGGATAGAAATAAGGAAAATACATACATCTTATCAAATTGTGGATAGAATATGTGATAATGTATGTGATAAGATGTATGTGGATAATTCTCAAGAGCTCTGTTCCTCTGTAGCATGGGGCAGTATTCATAGATAAATAGTATTCAAGGCAGTTCAATAAAGTTTGCCAAATTTTCAAGTACAACAGCATAATTCAGCGGCATGAAATAAGGAGGAATGGATTGAATTAATTACAGTACGGCAATATTAAAGTTGAGGGCTCGGAAAAGGCTGTACTTGGCAGCGTGACGCAAGTAAAAAGGCAGCCGGCACGAGTATGGCAATCATGGCATGGTAAGGCCGAAGGCAGGATGTGACAAATATTAACTACCCATGCCGCAAGATCGTCAAATCAAAATCTCTTACCACATGCAAATCTTTCCATAATTAACCCTCCGGATATGTTTCTTTTCATCTACCAGTTTAAGAGTGTTATATAATGATGTGGGATTGGTAATATTTCTTTTTAAGTGCGAATTACAAAGGTGAGCCGAAGAAGTACAAATAAGTGTTCATTGTGTCTGCAAGTTCAAGGCAAAAAACGATAACCTTTTCCCATCTGTGTTTCTGGAATTTCTTTTACCTAAAGCTTGAAGGGTTGTTGTTTGTCTAAAAGAAGAATTATGAGATCCACCCTGCATTTCTTTGGTAATGTCACAAGCATGAATTGTAAAGGTCCCATTATAAGTGACACTGACTTGAAAGGGGTAGACGTAAAAAGAATAAATGATAGAGTTTCTGACCAGTTAGCCGAGCATTTTTCTCTTGAAATCATGTCGAGTGGTTTGTTACAAGTTGCGGCTTTTCCACCTGCGACTGTGAGCCCTGAACTAATCCAAGAATGCATAAACCACTACGACATTAAGGCTAAATGTATCAAGAAAAACAGTGGTGAAACTCTAATCCCTGTCAATAAAGAGACAATGTCTGCGTTAAAAATTCCTAAACAAGGTTTCTCAGAATTCACCCCTACCCAATCCCTAGCCAAGTTCAATGAACTGGCTGAAAAACATCGCAGCATTATTGCAAGAAGCTGGACCCAAAAACTCTATACAGGGGTTTCTCATCTATCAAAAAGCCTAAATAAAGATCATATGAAGCCGTATATCCATGATTTGGTAGTGTTGTTACATAGGGTAAGAGACTCCCCAGAAGCCTTTTTATTTGAAGACTGGATGTATTTTTATATTGAAATAATCCTTGAGGGTGAACAATACATGGAGTGGGGAGAACTCATCGCAGGTTCACTGAGAGAATAACTCAAATTATCTAAAGTGGTCAAGAAAGATTTCTACATGTCTTCCTACCTAATGTACTGCCTGGCCTATACCCAGAATTTAACCGGTATTGCACATGAACCTTGGGACAACAACATCACTATCTATGAATACTGCCCCATGCTACAGAGGAACAGAGCTCTTGAGAATTACAGGAGAGTGCATGATGTGTTCATGGGAAAATTATGTCTTGAACTAGTCGGGACTCCAGGAAGAAGGATGTTGCAAGAAGCCCAAAACTTAGTTCAAGTGTACAGTAGTTTCTACATTCAGTTCCCTTAGTTCACGTACATTCGAGTAGGCGTTGGATTGTTTCGTGTTGTTAGAAATATGCAGACAACCCTCTCGTGGTTAAGAAATTTCTACCTGAGGAAAAATGGGAGATGGTTTTTCCTATTCAGTTGGGTCGTCTTGCATGTAAATCCATGGAGGATGCAGTAAGTATAGGTTGTGATCTGTGTAATTTTGACCTCAAATATTATTATGACAGAAAAGGATTTGATAATAAAGGGCTCGCCAGACGAGCCTTGGAGTTAGAGGATCATATAATACCAGTTCCCAATTTGGAGGACTTTTGGGAAGACTGTCCAGATGAAAAGGAGGTTGATAAGAGAGACCATTCCAGGTTACAACTGTCCCAAGTTGCCATTCTGCAACTAAGAATGAACATTGAAGGAATAGAAGACAATGATTCCAATATTGTTGAGCCAAGGTATCAGAACTTAGAGAAAGTACCGTTACCTGTGATAGATTGGACCAGGGAAGAAGAAGACAATATTCATCAGAGGGCTAGAGTTGTAACCAGATATACCGAGACCTAGTTGAAACAAAAGAGAAAAGAGAGAACATAGATGGTTCAATCAGAAAAGTCTGATAGAAGTCCTTTGTATTCTCTTGTCAGTGCTTCTAACATGTCTCTCTCCATTGATGATGCAGGTAAAGTACACCTCCCAAGCAAAAAGGCTAATTCTGGTGAACAAGATTTTGAACTTGTTGGAGACCATTTTGTCATACAAAAAACCAAGTCCAAGACTAGGTCCCAAAAACGCAGTAAAATGGTCATACAGGATGCAGTCTTCATGGATTTGGACAAAGAAAAAGAACTCGGTTCCCCCTCACTGGATAATGAACCACAAAGCCATGAGATGTTTGATAATGTCAATTGTGTACTAGACACTTTGGTCCCACATGTCAAACCTATAAGGGAGAAAATGACCTCTAGTTCAGTACCACAATGGCTAAAGAACTTTGTGAGCAAGAAGTGTAGTCTAGCACCAGTTTCCATACACATTAGGTACATGGTAAGTACACAACAAAAGCCCCCAAACCTAAGAGGGTAAAGAACACAGCAAAGTTGGTGACAGATTTGAAGACTGGGAAAGTGATCACAGAAGTTGTGTATAAGCCGAAGGAAGGAAACCTGCACTTAGATGATAGCAACTTTGAAATAACTAAGGTGATTTAGGGATTTTGGCAGGGATGCTAAGAATCACTTGTTTGAACACTTTGCACAGCATATGCTGATGCAGTTCCAAAAGGACAATTAGGATAAGGAACTCAAACAAATTATTATTGCCATGCCAAGATATATAGACTCGTTCAGCAGCTTTAGAACATTGCCCCTGGCTCAGGCACCACAAGCCTTTGATCCTAATTCCCCTGACAGCAAAAATTTATTAAGTTAGATTCAAAGGGGTAAAGCGCGGACTTTAACAATGGATGATTGGATTGATGGAATAATCAAAGATGGAAACAGGTTCAACTAGGAGTCCAACATTGTTTTTAATAATGTAGAGGCATTGTTGGGAGAAATACAAACCCAAATTCTAAGTTGGGAAATAGACGAAGGTAAATGGGTCGCTGTGGTTTCACATATTTCAAAGGTTGAAAGGTATGGAGCACCCAAATTACTAGCTGAAAATTCTTTGAAAATGGTTGATGAATGCATGCTATATGTCCTCAAAAAGAATATGGGTTGGAGAGGCTCTCTGTTTAAAGTTGTCGTTTCAGGGGTTCAAGCTATTGAAAAATAAGTTAAAGAAATGCATGACAATATGATCAAAGACAAGAAAATCATTAACCGCATCATGTAATACGAGGAGGGCAATCAGGACGCAAAGGCTTTGATGAAAACCTTCAAGACAACCATATCAGCCATCAAGGAAGAAAAGAACCCGACAGCTGTGGATTTCACTAAAGTCGCACGAGTTGAAGCCATGTTGTGTCTCTGTGTTGATCAATTACCCAAGTATGCAGATCGGATCGTGAAACTCAGATGGGAAAAAGACACCTGGAGGGCATGGTTGTCAAGTTTGAGGAACCCCAATGCACCTGCAGTACAAGAGTTTGTGAGCGCGTATAGGAGCTGGAAACTCGCTCGTGATGCCACGTTGGAGGATACAAAGCCAATCTTATCTATTTAGTTATTTCTTAAAAATTGTTGATGATAGTTAAACTTTGGGGACACGTGTCCTTTTGGCATGTTTAGTTTTATTAACCATTTCTTTTAATCACCAAGAGGTATCAATTTCGATATGATAAAATGTCAATATGGTTCTCCAATTCGAATTTTGATGCCTTGATGATGATACAATCTCGATATGGTGCTCTGATTTTTGATGTGTTGATTTCAATAAAATTCTAATATGGTACTCTAATTTTGGATTTTCTGGTGTTGATAAAATTTCGATATGGTACTCTGATTTTAGATGTTTTGATGATGTATATAAAATTTCAATATGGAACTTTGATAAATTATCTACTGATACATGCCCCCTCTGGAGATGAATCAAAGAAAAAATTAAATACCTTGGTGATTGTAAATTTTTCTCCTTTTTTTTACAAAAAAAAATGTGATTGATCTCCAGATATATAAAAAAAATATGATGTAATGATGCAAAAGATGGAGGACTCCAAAGATAATGGAACCCAAAATATGCAATATGCTATGAAGTGATTGTGAAAATGATCTGTAATAGTAAAAGTGGTAAAGTAGTCAAATAAAGTGGTAACTTTTCTTCTCAAAATGCTTTGTATTTATAGATTTTCTTATGAGATGTGAGGTGTTCTTGTTTGATCCACATAGGCGACAAGTGTTGCAAAGTTTTGACCAAGTGTGTGCAAGGTTTGAAACAAGTGTTGCAATCATAGATGATTAGACTTGGCTTTGTTGGAGGCAATGAGAGATAAGAGGAAATGGTTAGAATGTGAGAGAAATAAAGGGAGGATGTTCCTCCTACGATGACAAGAAGGAGAAAGATGAGGGAAGACTCTCTATCTCCCAAGACTCTTTTGCACAAGTGTATGCATGACTCATTTTGACCAAAAGAGGTGGCTAAACCAAATCCTTAATTATAGCTCACATGTTTGAAAGAAAATAGCTATTTAATAATTAATATAAATTAATTATTTTAGCCAAGGGTGAGGTGTCATGTGATGAGGTGGATGGAATGGAATGATGTGGATTTAATTTAGGAGATGAGATGATTTAATTTAAATAGATTAATTGGATATGTAAAATTAATTAAGAGAGGTGAACTATATAGTTAAATAATTAAATTAAACTATATAGTAGAGGAAATTTATTAATTAAATGTGAAATTTTATGTATCGATTTTATGTGTCAATTTTATGTGTATACAACATGAAAGCACAAACAATCAGCAATTGTGATACAATGCCAGCAGTTAGTAAAATATGATCAGTCTGATGAGTTGGAGTATTATAGTTAGCAGTTGTAAAGACTCGTTGACAATCCTTACATAGAGTGCAACCATCGTAAGGCTGTTTAGCCGATAATCCAAAGTACGGGAGGCGATTACATAAGAGAGGGGACATGTCTTATTTGATACAACTCCTCATGCCTTATAAGAAGAGTCTCCCGTCATTGCTTAGGGCATTGGGGAAAATTCATTGAATATTAGAGGTTTCAAAAGGGGCAAATCAAAGTGATCTCAAAGAACACAGCGGACAATACGCAAACTCTATTCGATTGGTGATGCTTGGTGTTGTGTAGGGAGAGGCGGAGTAAATCCAAAGAATGTATTGGTGTCAAGCGCCCTACGACAAGTAAATCCACGTCTTTTGTAGGGTCGAGTTTATGAGAGAAGAAAGGAAACACACTTGAATATGTTAATTACCAAATGTAATATGAAATATTTATCATTGCCTTGAATCAAATTGATTTTGAATATGCAATAATGTATGTTAAATATTGGAAATTGACAACCTCCTAGTAGGGGACATTACACAGATTTGTTAAAGAAAGGTTTGATTAGGGAGAGTTAGAGTCCTTGTGCAGTACCTGCAGTGTTATCACCAAAGAAGAATAGAGAGTGGCAGATGTGCATTGATTCCTTAGTCATTAACAAGATTACCATCAAGTACAGAGTTCCACTACCGAGGATGGTTGACACTATGGATTGTTTGAGTGGGGCAAAGTACTTTACAAAGATAGACTTGAAAAGTGGATACCACTAGATTTGAATCAAAGAAGGAGATGAGTGAAAGAGTGTATTCAAGACTAAAAAAGGTTTATTTGAAATGTTAGTCATGCCTTTTGGACTAACTAATGCACCTAGTACATTTATGAGATTGATAAATGAGGTATTGAAAGAGTTCTTGGGCAGATTTGTAATTGTTTATCTTGATATTTTGATCTTTAGTCAGACACTAGACAAACATTTCATATATGTTAGACTCGTTTTTGAGAAGCTTAGAAATGAAAAGTTGTTGATTAACATCAAGAAGTGCAACTTTGTGAAGAGGGAATTGGTATATTTGGGCTTTGTTGTATCAAAAGGAGGCATCAAGATGGACCCAGAAAAGGCGAAAGCTATCTTAGAATGGCCAACGCCTAGAAATGTAACAAAGCTGAGATCATTTCATGGGTTAGCAAGTTTTTATAGAAAGTTCATTAAGAGTTTCAGTAGTATATGTGCACCACTAACTGAGACAATTAGAGGTGATAGGAAGGAGTTCAAATGGACAACAGGGGCAGCAAACAACTTTATTTTGTTGAAGGCCAAAGTGACGAAGCAACCAATGTTAGCACTCCCTGATTTCAACAAGGTATTCCAAGTTGATTGTGATGCTAATGGAAATGCTATTAGAGTTGTCCTAAGCCAAGAAGGTAAACTCATTGCCTATCGTAGTGAGAAGTTAAATAATGCTAAGAAAAGGCATTTAGTTTATGATCAAGAGTTTTAAGCTATTGTTCAAGCACTTAAGAAGTGGAGACATTATCTCTTGCCTAAGGAGTTTTTTTGTTTACTGATAATCAAGCACTTCAATATTTGAATAGTCAAGGGAAGTTGAATCAAAGGGATATGAAATGGGTAGAGTTCTTACAAGTTATACATTTGTTTTGAATCATAGAAATGGGAAGTCTAATAAGGTTGTGGATGGTAGGAGACAAAATTTGTTGATTGAAATGCAGGTTGAAGTTGTTGGTTTTGATAAACCCAAGGAGTTATATGAAGAGGATCCTGATTTTGGAGAGGCATGGAAGGCTTGCAAAGAACTTATTGCAGCAGATAGAACAAAGTGGTTGGATTATTTGATCCAAGATGGCATGTTGTTTAGAGGTAATCAATTATGCATTCCTAGAAGTTCTATGAGATTGAATTTGATTAAAGAACAACAAAGTGAAGCACTTGCACGACATTTTGGCTTTGATAAGACTCTAACACTTGTTGGAGAAAAGTATTATTAGCCTCAAATGCAACAAGACGTAAGAAAATATGTTCAAGAATGCAAGATATGTCAAGTGGCAAGAGGAGTTGGCCAAAACATTGGTTTATATCAGCCATTACCTGTAACTAGAGGCCTTCGGAGGAGATTAGTGTGGATTTTGTTCTTGGTTTGCCAACGACACAAAGGGGTTATGATTCTATATTTGTGGTGGTAGATAGATTTTTCAGGATGGCTCATTTTATTCCATGTAGAAAGACTAATGATGCTGTCCATATTGCAGAATTGTTTTTCAAGGAAATTGTGAGGCTTCATGGTCTATTGAAGAGCATAGTTTCAGACAGAGACACAAAATTTGTTGGCTACTTTTGGATGACATTATGTAAGAAGATGAAGACTGATTTGAAGCTTTGTTTGCATACCATCCACAAACAGATTGTAATGTCCCCTCTTTGGGCTAGACAGTTGTTTGATGGAGTTTGGCCTATTGCTTGGTTCCCGTAGACCAGCAATTTGCAGAGGGGACCCATTCAGGGGATGTAGAGACATATTGGGGCTTTTGGAGCCACTTTGGTTAGATTTTGGCAGTCTCCTAGATTGTAGGAGGGATCCCTATTTTCTAGGGATGGACAGGGAGTTAGCAAGGATGTACCAAAGAACCTCTGGGATCATCCTAGATGCTTCTGGCACAATTCCTAAATTTGAAGAGAGATTCTAGGAAGGAACTGTCAGTTAGCTTATGGCAGCCGGACCACAGTAGAGGACCACAATCTTCAAACGGGAAGCCAATCAGAGGTCAAAATTGTGAGATATGGATTTTTGAAGAATAAGCTAATAATTATGATGTTTTGGGGATTAAAAAATAATAATAAAGTAATTATTATAAGTACTAATAAAATAATAATAATAAGTGTCCTTTATGACACTTTCCCCTAGGAGATCAATAAGTCAACGTTATATCATTTTTTTTTTAAATGGCCCCTTCAATGATTAAGGCCCCCTCACGGATCAAACTTTAGGAGAGGAAATTAAATCAAGATGAACATATTTTTTATTGTCATTGAAAATTAAAAGAAACCCTAAAGAGTACAAATATGAGGATTGGAGGGAAGTTTGATTTAAAAGTTGAGAGGGAAATTATTTCCCATCATCCAAGTCATTCATTTTTGAGACGGCAGCTGTGAGAAGGAGCCTGGTTGCAGAGGGCTAAATCCAGATTGGTCTAAATGGGAATGAAAAGTCCCTCTTGGATACTTGCCTGCAGATGTGAGACCATCATCTCAGGGCAAGATTGTCAGTAATATACAATTGCAGATTTATCAGGAAGTAATTTGCATTACTACAGCCAAAACGCAGGGAATTGGTTGCTGATTGCAGAATAAGGAGTATTTCCCAGCACAGATCCGAGCTCCTGTAGCATTCTGGGAGCCATACAGCACTGAATTGACACAGAGAACACCAAGGGAGTGCTGGACATCAGGTAGGAGAGACTCCAGGTACAGATTGAGAGTTTCTAAATCAATTACCAGCAGATCAGGCTGCAATAGAGAGCCTGCGGGTTAAAACTGGGCAATTGTGAAGGAGTATTGAAGCCAATACATGCCGTCACCTTTCAGACACAGCAGATCAACTCACAGTAAGGGACGAGCATGAATTTTCAGTAATTAGATTACTCTAACTGCCTATATATGCAGATGCCAGCAAGCACATTGGAGGAGGAAAAAATGATACATTAATATACTGAGAATAATATAGCTGCGGCTGAATACCTGGTACGGCTTGTATAGATTCATCATTTTCAGAAGTTTCCAGTAATTGTTTGTAGATCAGATTTAACAGCAATTGGTGTCCATTTCCTTATTAGTTGCATTCGTTCTTAGATTTGATTGCATCGTAAAATTTGAACTCTGTAGCATCTATCATTATTCAAAAAACACAAAAGAATTGAAAAAAAATCACAAAACTCCAAAAAGCAAAAAACTCAGAAAAAAACAAAAAAATTATTTCGCCTATCAAAGAAAACATTCAGTGCAAAAAACATCAAACCAGGGTGGTTCATTACACAGATGGACAAACTAAAGTTGTCAACAGAAGCTTGGGTAATCTGCTAAGAAGCTTAGTTGGTGACAAGCCAATGGGGTGTGATTGGATTTGATTTTACCTCAAGCTGAGTTTGCATATAACAATTCCATCAATAGAACCACAGGTAAATCACTATTTCAGATTGTTTATGGCAGCAGCCCTAAGGATGTTTCAGATTTGAAAAGGTTAGAAAGAAGTGACAAAGAAGTGCAGCTGCGGAGGACTTTGTCGAACACATAAAGAGCCTACATGATTGGGTAAGAAAGCACATTGATAAAATAAATTTTCAGTATAAGACTAAGGCAAATTTGAAGAGGAAACATAAGGAATTTCAGAAAAAAATTTGATCGATGAAATATGATGTTTTATTAATAATAGTACTAGGATTTTACAATAGATTGCCACCTGTTTTGGCATATACAGTCCAAATTATTCTACCAGCTGGTATAGTCAATATGCTACCTACATCATCTACATCTATGCTGTTACTGACAAACAAGATACAAGCCAGAATGGCATCATAATGCCCTATACCTACGGAGAGTAGCAACAACAGTCAATTAAAAACAAAACGCCCATTCCATTAACAAAATTTGGCGAAACCCAGACAAAACTTGGCAAAACACTAAAATTTAAACACGGGTGGCTCAGCCTACCCATTTCTTCAGCATCTCCTCTGTGGATTCTTAGCCCTCTTCACCTGCCGCCTCGGCACCACATCACTCGCCTCTGCCTTAATCTTGGCCACGGACTTCTTTGGAGTGGACTTCACTTTGAACCCTTGCTCAGTCTCCAGCCATACATTCTCTTTCTCTACCTTCTGCAAATAAAGTAGCAGTGCATGCCAACCCTCTCGCCTCTTCAATTTGAGATTCTTTTGTTTTTGAGGAACTCCAAACCAAAAATGGTTGGAAATCATGGCTCGCACCATCGATCACACACCATGGGCCATCCCCTGTCTGCAACCTAATTCCTGGTTATGCCCTACCATTAATAGGCACCATTCCACCTGCCCATTCTGGCTTAACACACGTCCGCACTGCCCTCAGTGCATCCTCACGGCTCCCCAGCTGTAATGCTCACACCAAGAAAATGGATGAAATGTCCAAATTAGTTCTTGGCCGCAAATCAGTTTTATTCCTCCCTGAGTTTTTTTGTGATGCAGCTCCAAAATTGATCATCGTCAAACTTAAACACACTTCTCAGCTTGCGAATTGCAATGGCATTCCTAAAACCCAGCAGCTAGTTAGGAGAGTTGAGAGAGAAGTTAGCCTCCATGCTAGCTCTGTCACCCTCACAACCGTCCAAATGTCTTTTTCACAGTAATAGTATAACCTTTTTTCCCCTTTTAAGAGCAGAGGCATTACAGATAAATCCGGAAGGTCCTGGAAACTCTCCGCAAATGGATTTGCGACGTCATCATTGAGGCATCATGTTGGCGTGAGCAATAACGTGAACTTGCTTAGTACTTGATCAAGTAATCATCAGGCAGTCACAAAATTAGCATTTGAGATAAATCACATGCAAAATCCCCCAATTTGTAGTGTTGGCTCTCCGAAAAGTAATGTTTGACTTGCTTTTATAAAGCAATCTCCAAAGTGGTATTTCTGAAATCATCTAGGAAATCACCCCCATTTTGCTCAACTAGAGAGACGCCAAATTTTGAAAGTTTGTCACCAACATCGTTTGCTTCTCTCAATATATCTCCTATTTTTATTGTTTCAGATTTGACAAAGTATTATGAAAGTGAGTTTCAGGGAGACATCACAAAGGCACAGTTGAACATTCAAGAATCTGCTTCTAATAGGTGTGAAATAGAGACAATCTTGGACAATAGGGTGAGTCGGAGCACAAGGAACAAACTGTACTTTGAGTATTTGGTAAAATGGCTTGGAAGCCCTGTTATACACTAAGTTTGCACCCTTGTTTCAAGCTCTCTTGGTTTTGATAACTTAGTATAACATGGGAATCATCTCCAGGTTGTGGGACCTATGCTAACTGAGATGAGACCTCCAAGTTCTAGGCTGGTTCCTCTTGGATAATCACCTTAATTTGCTTCTTGACAGGAAAGCAAATTCTTGAGGGAAAAAGGATAGAAGGAATGCATGAAAGGGAAATAACTGAAAGCAAACTATCCTACTAGGTGATACACCAAAAATATGGTATGAATTACAGTATGGAGGATGAAATCAGTGCGCAAACTTAGGTCTAGGAGATCACAACTTACTGAATAGGCTTGCATCAATATTTCATAGAAGGGTCTGCAATAGAAAGAGGCTATTCAAGGAAAGAGAGAATTTCACAACAATAGCATTCCTAGGAATTTAGACACAATCTATAACCTGCAAACAAACATTCACCTCTACAACTAGATATAGGAATGAGACAGATTGTCAGGGGGTTGAAATATACCCACAAGATCATTCAAATCAAATCACCCACAGGAATACACATGAATTGTAGAAAGAAAGAGGGATCAGGAACCCTAAGATATTACTGAAAAAACATACATATACTTAATCCATTAAGAGAAAATGTAGACAAGAAGGCATAGGGACAAAAAGAATGTCACAAAATACCTTTGCAATATCTAAACATCAATGAAAGGTTACAAACTGCAGAAAGCCAGAGGGCAGAAAGAATGCCACGGATAACTCCTCAGAAAGAAAATCTCTCTTTTACAATTGTAAACTCTTCCTTCTAAAAGCTCCAAAAAACTATTATATACATCTCTTTGATTGCACACAGGCAGGAGCCAAAACCTAATTAGGGTTTACATAGATTTTCATAGAATAATCAAACCCTAACTCTGTCATATCTGATCATAAATGCATCTCTGAAATGCCTTGGCCGATCAGATATCTTGCATGTCCACCACTGCAAGTTTAAAACCTCACGCCATAACCATGACCCTGCCTCTGCAAGTCGGGCTCATCATGAATGCTTAAAATCCGATCCTTACAGATATTTGTATTTTGAAGTACAGAAGGCCACAGGTGGCGCCAACCTTTTAATGCTTCTTCGGCGCAAGAACACCTACATGGTACCTGAGAAATCAGCAAGTGATGGCCACCAGATCTTCTTCATCATCCTCCCAACTGCAACCGTCCTGAGAACATAAATTCTGAGCTACCCCTAACCTCGCATTCGACCAACAACAATAAACCAGCAAGAAACCTCGTGAAATATATTTGAATTTGAAAACAACGGCTAGCTGGTTCAAGTTTAAAACGTGACCGTCGATTTCACCAATCCTCGGCAAATGAACGGCCCAAATCACCTTTGTAACAGTCACAAGCCCCTTCTGAAAAGTCAAACGCCACATCACCAGTCGGAACCAATGAGAAGCGAACACTTCAGCATGACTGGCTCCTCACTAGGCAGAAGAATCCTGACTCTGCATCAGAAGGTGGTCGCATGATCGCAAAGGGGAAGAAGATTCCTCGCGATCATGCGACAACCGTAGATCTTCATTAACTGCCACCTCACTTAAGATACTCGAACCCACGGACAAACGCCAACTGTTCTGCCCAGCAACCAATAAGAATCGAGCATGTCAGTGCCTCTTGGCAACACGGACCCACGACATCCTTAACCCTTCATCGGACGGTTGTCGCTATACTGCAGCCTTAAACTTCATGCATCTTACTTCAATGGTATAACGACAATCGTAGATTCTGTTTGAGCTTTAACCTGCCTCATAAGCCAAAGACCTCGGGCCCACTAACAAATCCTTGTTACCATCTGGTCGGCCAATCAGGAGCAAACACCTCGGACCATGTGGCAGTGGACCCACTAACAACTGAAGCGTTGCGTTGGAATGAAGATCGACGATTGTTGCCATACGGCGACGCTTAAAAAGGCATCATCTTTACCCAACGGTATAACGATGGTCCTAGATCATGCTCGAACCTTAACTGCTTCAAAGCCGAGACCGCTAGAAATAAGATAACCGCTCACCAGATCGCTGGATGTTAAGAACTTAACCGCCGGGAATAGGAGATCTTGCGAACACATAGTCGCTCAGTTGCATAATGAAAACTTAACCGTCTCAAAGAACTGGAGACCTAGCGACTGTTCAACTCTAACTCAATTCTCTTTTGACCAAGGTATATCTGGCGAACGGCCGACTAAAGAAACTCAAAGTTGCGTGAACCTTGCTAACCCTGGGTAAACTCTTGCGACCTCCCGACTAAGGGTTTTTCAACTCATATTTAACCTCTGCCTTTAATCAAGCGATCACGCGACTGTGTCTTTGATCTCAAAGTTGCCTAATCATTTGGAATATTCCCTTTTGTGTTAAGCGATCACCCGACTGAAGCCTTCTCACAATCGCTGAATGGATTGGAATATTCGGTCTGGACTTTACGAACACGAGACTGAGCCTCAGTTGCTGAATCGCTGAAAGATTTCAACCTCTCCCAAGACTTGACAGCCAACCATCTGGAGATTACGCGACTGAAGGAAACTAAACCGCCCGCCAAGTCGCCGAAGGTTAAGGACTTGACCGCTAGGAATAAGAGATCTTGCGACCAGTTAATCGCTCAGTCGCCGAATGAAAAGAGAATATGCTTTCCGACTAGGAGATCTCGCAAACAAAGGAGATCGCGGGGTCAGGAGATAGAAAGGAATATTCTGCTGGGTCTTAGAGATCTTGCAACTAGCCTATGCATGGAAAAGCGCACATGGGAAATGTAGAGACCTAAGTGGCCGAAAAAGTAACGGCGAAATAGAACAGGCCATAAGGTTTTTTGGCACCAACGGTCATATTTTCAAATTAAAAAGGCTTTCAAACTAGGGAGTTAAATAATTGCAGAGACCAGAGGAAAAGAAAGAAGCCTATAAAAATTCTCAAGGTGCTCAACAAGGTTTAAAAATGCAGACCTCTGGATGGAGTCCAGCCTATGGCCAAAATTGAATAGATAGGAAATTTTGGGCAACAAGACCTATTGAGGACTCATCTTGGTTATCAATGGCTGAAGTCAAAGGCCTTAATTTTCCTCTTGCGAAGTGACAAGGTAACTTTTCTTTCTACCATGGGTGTCTGATGCAAGGGAATCCATGTGGAGGGAGCCCTGCAGAGTGCATAGCCTTCATTCACATTTAAATCTGTGTTACTTCACAGTTATATTTGACTCTACTTCAAGAAAGGAAAATGGGAGTGGGCTGAGTAACATAGCATGGCAGTAGTGGAGTGTTTATTTTGGCTTCCGTAATTTTATTTTTGGGAGAGCTTTACTTTTTCGGGGGGTTTTGGAGAAGTGTAAGTAAAAAGGGTTTTTTGGGGGGGAGGAAGCGGGAGGCGTGGGGAAACAATTTTGAATTTTCGGAGGTCTGAGAACAGACCATAAAAAAATCAGCTTTGTATTGTTTTGTTTTGAGAAGCCAATCCTTGGCTCACTGTTTTGAAAATCTATTTCAGCTTTCAATGAAATTTCAAGGAGTTTGTTTGCATGAGTTTATGTTTGAATCAATCTAATTTGCTGTTATAGATCAGATTATTTGTGTGTTCGAAGAGTGTTGCAAGTGGTCGTGAAGAGATTTGTTCTGCTATTGCATCAGTTTCAAAAACTCAAAACATTATTAAAAATCCTAAACACGAAAGCTTAAAACAGTCATCTTCATTTTCGGCATATATTTATTTAGTAGCAACTTCTTTAAACCCGAATCAATTTGTTTGATCATGAATGATCTCAAATTTATTAAATCGGGAACATATTCTTGAATTAGGTATCTGCTAGGTGCATGCAAAACAGCAACCAGTCCATTGAAATTTAAAAGTCTGGAACTTGTTCCAGATTTTTAAGAGGATTAGCATCTTTGGTTCATGTAATTAATGTTATTCTGAACTGGAAACAATAAAAATCCAATTTATCTTAAAATAGAGTTTTTTTAATTTGTCGTGACAGAGCCTGAAATTGACCTCGTCAGAGTCAATCCCAAAACTCTGCTTAAAACCATTTCTTAACTGACTTCCAACTAATAATGCTTAGCGATGTTGTTCAATTGCTGATGAACTTCCTCTTTAAATGGAAAAACCTGCCGTTCTGGTTTATTTCATGTATCCTTTAAAGGACTTAATGATATCTTAACAAAAACTGACTCCAGTGTTATGAATGGTTCTAAATCAAACCCATAATTACAATTTCTGCAAACATTGGGAGCTGGAAAACTTAAATGCTGAACATCATATACAATCGCTCGCTTCTTGCTATAGCATACTCTCCATTTGAAACATAACGATTAAATTTCTCAGATGAGTTTCAAATAACGAAAACTTCTATCTATTGAATACTCAGCAATTACATCACAGTTAAATGGGTGCATTTGTAGCAATCAGCGCACATGATAACTACAATGCATACCTTGCTTGAAGAGCAACTAGACACAGAGCTCCTCTTGTTGAATATACAGGGTTTTCTCACCTGCCTTCTGCCAACGACTAGATCAACTGGCTCTCACTTCCTCTATCTAAAACATTGCCTTGTTGAGCTCTTTGTGCGGTTGGAAGCATGAGAGATGGCATTTTCATAAATTGTCCACAGTATTTTAGATTCGGGATGCTCTTTTATAATTCTGTTAACAAACCTTGTCTCTGTCATCGGCAATACAGTCAAAAGAGGAAGCTCGGAGGCATTGATGGATTTGATTTTCTGCCACACAGGAAACCTGGGTCTCAGAGTCTTTTCCAAACTGATTTGCAACAACCAAGGATGCTTCACTACATAATGTACAGGGAACTCCATGTTATTAACTAGAAAGTTCATCTTTTCGCTAATATTTTCCTTCGAGTAAGAAAGAACTAGAGGGCGAGCTCCAAGTACTTGCCGGGTTTCTTCTGCCGAGAATCCGCAGAGTTTGAGATTATCCATTTTGGCCTCTAACGTTTCCATCCGACTCCAAGCCACTATAGCTACAATGTGTTTGTAGCTTTTGCTCTCTTTGTCCGCGCCAATCTTCTTGATGAGATCCACTTGTGCGGGGATTAAAGACGTTCGTGTGAGAACATCCGGATACATCTGTAAGAAGCTTACGAGCGCCACCGCAGAGAAACCCCACCCTTTCCAAAATGCAAGCGAGGGCTTCAGGGTCTTTTCCAAGCTCAAAGAGAGAATTCTTGGTCGTTTTAACAGGGCTTTAACGAGCCTATCATCGGACTGAAATACATCCTTCAGAAACTCCATCTTAGGAAGAAGGTTGTTCTCGAGGCTATTGCACATAAAGTATGTATTTCTCGTCATAAGTTTGGCCAGATCTCGACCCACAATACCGAAATCTTCCAGTAGTTTGAGCTTAGGTTCCAATATTGTTTCTGTACATCCGACAAGCGGGTGATTTAACCTTAATATATTGGCAATTTGGACTTCGGTGAGGCCGTGCTTCTTCAACGAATGAATAACCTTCTCTACCTTGTGGAGGGTTCGAAGATTCTGCAATTGGGGTTGCGACTTGAGAATCCGAGTGATGTCGGCGTCAGACAGGTTAAGTTTGGTGGAGGCAAATTGTGAAAAGAGGGTCTGCGAATGAGCTTCAGTTGAGAAAAAATTGCGAAAATGAGATGGCTGTACTAAAAACAGTTTGCAGCACAAACTGGACTTCATGGAAGCTGCTGCAACAACAAATACTTTGCGGAATAACATGATGTTCACCATGGAAGCTGCGGCGACAAAAAACGAAGAGGCTAGGGTTTCACCAAAAAAAACTATGTTCTCTTTGGTAAAATTTTAGATTCCCACCAAACAAAGAGGTTAGGTTTCACCATTTTAGAATCCAAAATTTTGGAGCCGCAAAAAAATCTAGCAATGGCACCTTGGTCTGCAATAGGTAGGTCTAAAAACTATAGAGAAGAAAGAAGGGTTAGCTAGGGGTTAAGGAGATAGAAAGAAGATAGAGATGTCGATGAAAAAGGAGAAGGATATGTTCTCTTTTGATTAGTTCCTATCGTAGGCAGGTAAACTATTGCATTCGGTTTGCTTTGAAATACAATTAATCTGATCAATAGTATTTTAGAATTTTTTAGTTGTAAAATACATCATATAATTTCTATTTTTTCTCATATTTATAAAATTGAAAAAAAACTATTTCTTTAAATTTCTATTGACTAAGTAAAAAAAAGACAAGGAAAAAATCAATATTCGAAACAGAAATTGTCAAAAATAAAAAATAAAAATTTAAACTGAAGCGAATGCAAGGCACGCATTAATGTTGCATTAATAAAGCTTGCGCGTAATACTTATAAATTTAATGCAGTACCTTTTTTGAACTTTTTAAAATAATTTACTTTCATCTTTTTAATTTCTTATTTACTATATAATAAATAAATATATTAAAAGTTTATCATATATTTACAAAATGTTAATAATAGTTATATATTAATTTCTTTAATTTGAAGTTTATATTTATTTTATAATTATATGTATAATATGAAAGTTTTAATTAATATTTATTTTTAAAAATACATATATAGATATAGATGGATAATATAAGTTTTTAACAAATATAATTGTTCTTAATATTACATATTTAACAATTTTTAATATATTACCAAAATGATAAATCTAATTATAATATTAAATATTAAATTTATTTTTTTAAATAATATTTATATGTTTAAATTCTATTGATATTTTATTTATTTTAATAATAATTTTATTATAATATATAATATATATATGATAAAAATATATATTTTTATTAATATAATTATAAATTTATAGATAAATAATGACTAATAGTCTTAAATTTAGAATATAAATATTTCTATTTAATCTTACTTTTAATATAATAGTGTTTGAGTTAATATGATATAAATTAGTTATTAAGTGGCAAAGTATTTGTCTTAATATTAATAATAATAATAATAATAATAATAATAAAATTCTTCCAAATTGTATTATGACTATTTCATACAAATATAATTAGATTGATTAATTGATTAGGAGTTTGATATTAAGTTAATAATCATAAGTTAAAGATATAATAGGTGAAGTCTTATATTAATTTAGAATTATAAATATTTTACTATTTTGTTTTACAATTTTAAGATATTTAATTATCATAGTTTAAATCAAATTAATAAACATAAATTATCTTTAATTTTTTAAAAGATTTCAAGTAATATCTTTTATATTATTTTTTAATTTTTTAATTTTATATATTATCAATATTTTAAAAATATATAATTAAAAATATCAATAAAATTATTTTTTGTTAAATATAATTATTAATTTTTGAAATAAAATAATTTATACATAAATAATCAATATAATATATTATAAGATATTTTTAAAATATAACTATAAATCAAAATTTAAATACTTCACATAAATTATTAATCTAATATAATATAATTTCTTATTTTCAAAAAATAATTGTTAAAACCAAAATAAATTGCATCATTTAATTAACTAGGAACAATTTTAATAATATTTTATATAATTCATATAACTTATGTCAAATCATATTATTTAGTATTTTAAAATATAACTTATAATTATTTATTATAAATAATAGATATTATTATCCCTAATTCACAAGTTAATTAATATAAAATATATAATGAAAAAGTTAAGTTTATTAATATTTATATTTTAATTATAATTTATGTTATATAATCTAAATATATAACATCTTATTATAATACATATAAAAAATATTATTATTCAATTTAATAAATAATCTATATCCAAAACCATGCATTTATATTATAACATATTTTTAAAAATAAATATGAATTATTTTAAGGGCATGGTAAAATATTTGCCCCTATAATATTGTCTCAAAAATTGTAATAGAGGTAGTGCTTCCACAAAATCCGTGTACAAGAGCCTAAATTTTTAAGCCAATAGAAGAGCTCGAAATTAATTTATTTGAATTATAAACATAAAAAATGTGCATGTATACTATACAAATTATTAATTTTGTAACAAATTTGATAAAAATAATAATTTTAATTGGTAGAAATGTTCACTAGTTAATGGAAGAAATAGTACTTGTCTAGCCTATCGGCAAGTACTAATAACTTATTTAATATGTAATAAGTTATTATGTTTGTTTATTAAGTAATTAAAATGTAAGTAACTATGCTTACTAATTTAATTTATATCATAGTTATGTTTGCATGGTAATTTATAAGTTACTATGTTTACTAATAGTAACTTATCTTGTAAATCACTATGTTTACTTATTTAATATCATATTTAATAAGTTAATAAGTTAATAACTATGGCATAAATATGGTATAAATTAATAAGTTAATAGTTATATTTTATAAGAAATCAAAAAACTTAAAGAAGATATATATGATTGTAAGATTAAGTAATTTTTAACATCAAATTGAATAAAATAAAAATATTTATATTCTAACTTTATTCAGTTTATAGACTATTAACCATTATATATATATATATATATATATATATATATATATATATATATATATATATATATATATATATATATATATATATATATATATATATATACCTCTTAAAATAATTTATATATTGTATAATAATTTTATTAATATTACACATATATAAGTTAAATATGAATAACTTTGAATAGGTTATTTATACACTTTTTTAAATTTATTTATATATTTTGTACTATTTCTTAAACAAACTCTATTTTGATTTACTTTGGAGGACACGTAAGAGAGTTTAAATATTATATTTATTATCTTATTGATTTACTCATTTACTATTTGAGTTTAAAAAGACAAACATAATTTACTTATAAATATTATATTTATTATCTTATTGATGTTATGAAAGAAAAAATTACAATAAATTAATTCAATATAATAGATAAAATTAATTTATATTTGAAAATGAATATAAAAATATATATTGATAAACGTACGATTGAAAAGTTTATTCTTAATTCATCTCTCCTGAATGATCAGGATACTATTGTTGATGTTAAGATGATCAGAATGTTTAACCTTAATATTAATTACTCTTCTCAAATTGATAAATGGAATATGAATGTCTCCTCATGGAAAAAATTGAAATTGTTTCAGACTCTAGGGCAGAGAAAGGCTAAAAATTTTAGGAGAGTTGAAAATTTGCTAAATGAACATCTTCAATCTGCTGAAATTGAGGCTCAGGCTAATCCTTTTTCCATTCCCCATGTCGAGCGGGTCTCTGCTGCCAGGGATTCTCTAAGGAGACATCAGCATGTTAAAACCATTGGGGCTTCTATTAGAAGTCGTCAGCAGTGGATAAAACATGGGGATAGGGGATCTAAGTTCTTCTTTAACTATCTTAAGCAAAAGCATAATAAGGAAAGGATTGATAGGATTGTTGTGGATAATCAGGAACTCACTGATGTTAATGAGATTGCTACTGCCTTTGAAAATTTTTATAAAACCTTATTCCTTTCGAAAGACAACAGCATAGCGAAGGATCTTAGGAACCAATGTAAGCCACTTATACCCAAGAAAATTAACGAAAAAGATGCCTCCATCCTTAGGGCTAGGATCTTTATACAAGAAATTACTGATGCTATTAATACGCTTAAAAAAGATAAGGCCCCTGGTCCTGATGGTCTCCCTGCTGAATTTTATAAATCTAATATTGAGTGGATTGTCAAGGATTTGTTTGATTTATACTCAGAAGCTTATGATAGTGGTACCCTTGGCAATCTTATCAATATT
Source organism: Chamaecyparis obtusa (assembly GCA_027943335.1). Taxonomy (NCBI): domain Eukaryota; kingdom Viridiplantae; phylum Streptophyta; class Pinopsida; order Cupressales; family Cupressaceae; genus Chamaecyparis; species Chamaecyparis obtusa. The sequence continues at coordinate 17,497 of BSBK01002462.1, read as the reverse complement.
GGGATTATTAAACTTATTCCTAAGGATGGAGATAAGTCCCTTATTAAGAACTGGCGCCCTATCACTCTGCTTAATGTTTCCTACAAAATTTTAGCTAAAGCTTTGGCTTCTCGGCTTGTTAATATTCTTCCCAACTTCATATGTCCCACCCAAACTGGTTTCGTTAAGGGTAGGTATATTCTAGAGAACCTTGTTACAAGCTGGGAGGCTAAGGATTGGGCCAAGGGTTTGAACCAGAGGTCTGCTATGTTTCTTTTAGACTTTGAGAAAGCCTATGACCGTGTTGAATGGGACTATATCCTTGTTATTCTTTAGGCCTTTGGCTTCCCTGATGAGTTTGTTAGATATATTCAAGTTTTACTTAAAGATTCCTCTGCTAGAATTGAAATTAATGGGCTGTTGACTAATCCTATCCCTCTGTCTCGATCTATTAGGCAGGGATGCCCTCTTGCTCTTGCCCTCTTTGTTATTGCTTCTGATGCTTTATATTATGTTCTCAGAGATAACAGTATCTCTCCCAAAATTAATGGGATTCTCCTCCCTGATAACTCTGATTTGCTTAACATCCAGTTTGCGGATGATACTTCTCTGTTCTTGGAACTTTCATGCTCTAATATTCAACATCTTAACCAAAAAATTGAGTTTTTTGAAATTATGTTTGGTGCTCGTATCTCTAAATCTAAATCTATTATGCTTGGATGGGATGAGGAACCACCTGATTGGTTTCCTCAATTCGGGTACTCATGGGGGGGACCTAACAAGATTGTCAGATACCTGGGGGTTCCTTTTTCTATCTCCCCCTCCCTCAAAGATATGTGGACTTGGGTCAAAGATAAAATTGTTAAGAAATTGTATAACTAGGATAATAGAGTGCTTTCGCTTGCTGGCAGGGTGCAGGTCTGTCAAAAAATCTTGTCTTCATATAGTATATACTATTCTTCCGTGTGGATGTTTAGTAATTATCAAATTTTGGAAATCCAGAAGACCATTAGGAGGTTCCTTTGGTCGGATGGCAAAGGAAATAAAAAGAAGCATGCTGTTAGATGGAGCTAGTGTCATATTGAGAAGAAATGTGGTGGTCTTGGTCTTAAAGACTTGAAAACGCAGGGTATAGCCTTGGCTGCTAAGTGGATCTTCCAGGCTCTTGATGGACAGGAACCTTGGAAGATTCTTATTAGGAATAATATTCAGAATGGCTATCCTAGGCAGGCTAAGCATTGGAAAAATCTGCCATTCGCTGACCTTGTTGCTAGGTCATTCTCGGTGACTGTCCAAGGCTCCCTGGTCTTTAAATCCATTTGGAAGGCCTGGGAGCTTGTGAGGGGATATATATATAATTCTAAATTTAGTGACATTAACTCGATTCATGGGGAATGTTCCATATGGTGGAATCTGAAACATAATGGTAAACCTCTTGCTATGATTCAGGGCTACTCTGCGAAGCATTGGAATAGCCAAGGTATTAGATGTTTTATTGATCTTCTTGAGGATGATAGTCTCCCTAGTTGGCAGCATTTTAAGGATAAGTTCAATCTTCCTGATTCTCATATTCGCACCTATAATATGGTTTCTCATGCCTGTCGCAATATCCTTAACCTTTCTTGTAGATGTGATGTGGACTCACATAGGTTTTTGCAATTTAGATGGGATGATGGATCTTTACTACATAAGATTAAGGCCAAAGATATCTATAAAGTGCTTAACAAGGATAACTCTATTATCCTTCATTTAAATACTGTGTGGTATATGAATTTGAGTCCTCTTGAATGGCAAAAAATGTTTGAAAATTTTTGGAAAGCTCATATTCCTCCTAAAATCTTGCATTTTAAATGGCAGCTTCTTCTTGATAGGCTTCCTTTTAAAAATCAAACTGGTATCACTGATAATTGTTCTTTTTGCAGGGCTCCTGAGAATTTGAGGCACCTATTCTTTACGTGCCAGTTTGCTAGAAATATCTGGAAGTCTTTTGGTTTTTCTATACCTGATCATATTTCTGTTTTATATACTATTTTTGGAAATATACATGGTTTTAAAAAGGATTCTAACTTTTTATGGAATATTATTTCCTCTCATATTCTTTGGTTTATTTGGAAAAGTAGAAATGAAAGCAAATTTCAAGATGCTGATAGTACCCTTACTTTGTTTCAATTGAAACTTATACGTCTTAAGATTGTCTCGCAGATTCATTGTATCATGAAGCTCGAGAAAGAAAAACTTAAAAGATTTATGCATGATGGGCTTGCTACGATGTTCATCTATGAAATGAAGCATGGGCTGGAATGGGCCTCTATCATTGATAACCAGGCAGCTTTTGAAGGTGCTTTAAAGGAACTGCTTAAAGAGATGCGCGCTACCAGAGGCCCCTTCTCTGATAGACTGGAGTTCTTCTCTCAGATTCTGGATCAGAAAAAAATCGTTTGGATGGAGGGTGAGCTTGGATGGACAGCATGGATTGATGATCTGGATGATATTCTAGATTAGTGTTGATCGTTGGTGCATTTTTTTGTGCTTTTTTGTATTGGACCTTTGTTGGTGGTGGTAGGCTTGCCTCCCACCTCTTTTTGATTGTATCTGCTTGTAAACTCTTGATTATTTAATTTAAAAAGTCATATCGAATCATATGGCTGGACGACATTTAACTATGGGAAATGTAGTTGTTGAATATTCGCTTCTTTACAACTGTAAATGTAATTTTTTGTTGATTACAAGTCTAAGATTTGTATCACTTCAACCACAATATGTATAATCGTTATGTTGGCTTCAATTTTTTTATTTTTCCAAAATTCTACCCTAAACATTTATGCACCTTTAAATGATTGGTTTTGTGTTTTTATTTATCTCAAATAAATTGTGATTTATGCACTTATTTTTCCTTGTTACTCTTCTTTATGTTGTGATTTATGCCAGTATATTCACACTAGCTTATATGCAATTTCAATCCACTTAATCAACAACCAAAAGAATTATACAGCAGGCAGGAACTTTAACGCTTGCATCCCTTGTTCTATTTATTACGCTGTAGGCATTTCCATTTTGAAAAGCCTTCACCTGTTTCATCTAATGGTTGTAGTTGGACGAATAGGAAATGACTGCCATTGAGCCAATCCTTACTATTGGCAAAAAAAAACAAAGGAAAAGAGGTGCCCAGGCCATCTGGTCTTTGGTCAGCGCTTCCACTAATTATACTGCAATTGATTAATGTGGTTGAAATTTGCATGAGTCTCTGGCGGAAGAGTTGTGATGGGTCACTATCAGAAAACCTCATACGGGCGACACAGGAATCCAGAGATTACAGTCCCTTCAATCATTTACATGCCAATTTGGATTGCAAATGGTATCCGTTTTGGATCGCAACAGCATCTTCTCCTTTGATACCTAGAATATCTTGAGCATCTTTCTACTGGAGTCTGTTGTGGCCCCATAGTCCATGGTAGAGGACGAAATGAATCCATCACACACTATAATTTATTAATACTGGAAACTAAGCAGGTGTAGGTAGTGTTGCAGTGAGGAGAAGAATTGGGGAAATGGAGGGAATCATTTCATCAATAGATAGCTTTAAAGTTGCTGAGAATATTGAGCTTCTCTCCAAGGGCAGAATTCCCTAGAGAAACTTATGTACGCATGGCTCTGTTTTTGTCTGCACTTGCTTTCTGTTTCTCAGGAATTGTGCTCGCATGGTGGAGGAACTGGAAGTATGCGCAATCAGAGTTTGTGCTTTGTTTATCCCCTTGCCTTTCCTTCAAGTTTAACGCAGCAAGGCATCAGATTCCGATTAGCAGAGTTCCTGCCATGATGTTTGCATTGGATCGGGTCTCTCATGTAAACAACCCAACAACAAGTGTGCCCACAGAAGAGAGTGAGAGAAGGAGCAGGGGAAAAATTCATATGAGATTTGAGTGCTCGATTCAAAGCCTCGAGGAACAGCCTGGTGATGATTTTTCCCAGAACAAAGAGGCAAGCGTAGCAGACAACTGTAAGAATTTTGTTACTTCATTCTGCTCTTCTAGTGACAAGCAAATATTGGGCTTCGGAAATTTTAGAAACTATGAAGAGGTCTGTTTAGAAAGGCCAAAGAGAAATCTTCACGAGCTTTTGTTACTATCGGAGGAGGTTGTAAAGTGTTTTGATGTTTCTCAGAGCAGAGAAGTGTTGGCCGCCAGCACAGTGGATAGTATTAATACAATCCGTCTGTGGGATATTCCGGCGAGAAAGTGCTTCAATTATATGAAGTTCGATGATGCAGTATAAAAGAGATTAACTAACTTTCAAATCAAAATCTCTGAGCCATCCTTGACCGTACAACATTAATGGGAGAAGATGGAGAGATAGAGAGTGGGACAATAAGAGATAAAAGACAAAAGATAAAGAGAGAGGGAGATAAAGGAGAGATAGAGAATAAAATATTGAAAGATAATAAGAAAGAGGGATAAATAGAGATATATAGATGGATTGATAGAGATATAAAAAGATAAGGATATGTATAGGGAGAGAAGGAGGGAGAGGGATAAATAGATAGATGGAGAGACATCAAACATAGATAAGTACATATATACAAATAGGTATGAAGATGGGGAGAAATAAAGAGTGGGAGATAAAAATAGGGGAGATAGATGGAGGGAGAAAGAAAGAGATGGGGATGGAGATTTATGTGAAAGAGAAAGATAAATATATATATGATCATCTCAATGGGGGAGATATATTAGGGATACAAAGGGATGGAGAAATAGCAAAATAGAGATAAAGATAGAGGGGATATGGTGGATGAAATACGAAGATGTAGAGATTTAAAGGTGTATGAAAAAGAGGTGATGGAGGGGGAGAGGGAGATATAGATAGAGATGAATATAGAGTGAGAGGGATGGGAGAAAATTGATAGATAGATAGAGAGAGATTGAGAGGTAACGATAGAAATAGATCTAGGAGACATAGAGAGGGAGAGATGGAGAGGAAGAGATAGAAAGAGATATAGATGGCAAGATAGGTTGGTAAAGAGATAAAGAGATATAGAGTGGATGAGAGGGAGAGACCAACAAAGGAACAAATACTTAGTTGACCTTCCATACATCTACAACATACCCATTACACACTAAGGTGTGATTGCTAGTATATCTTCTATTTATTATTGCATGTAATGTATATTGTGAAATTTATATATTTAATATTGATATATAATTATTTATTTAATAAATTTTTAAAATACATTTAATAATTTATAATATGTTAAATTAAAATGTCATATATAATATTACATAAATTAGTTCTAAAATTTAATTTTGCTCGATGGTATGATAAAAAAAAATACTATTTTTATTCATGTGCTCAACCAATTAAATTATAGCCCTTTCATTCTTTACTTTTTGTTTTCTATTAACTTTCATCTTCTACATAAATATGTCCTTCTTTATTTTTTTATTTATTTTTCTATTAATTTTTATTTTCTATACCGTCCTCCTTTCTTTATGTCTTCCTTCATCTCTTAATTTTTATTTTTATTTTACTTTTATTTTCCGTATCTACCTTTACTTTCTCTCTTGTCCCTCCTTGACTCCACCATTATAAATCAATTGAAACAATAGTAAATATTTGAAAACTTATATTAGACATATAAATATAATACTTTCCTATAGTAATGTAATATATACTTATATTACATAATTAAATAAAAGAAATAAAGATTAAAAACTGTTATAACCAAATATAGTATATGTATTTTTTTGTTATTTATTTTAGTTAATAATATAAAAATATATAATTATTAATAACATATACATCAAATCATTAAGTAATCCAATAAAAAGTTAACATATATTATAATAAAATATAATTATATATTAATTTATTTTTAAATAATATATAATATATCATAATAAATATTAGAAATATTATAATTATATGTAAATTTTCTTATTGTTAATATATATATATATATATATAAGTTATAATATATAATATAAGTTATAGTTACTAAGGGTATTATTACATAATAAGTAATTATATGTGTGTGTGTCTATATATGTGTGTACATATACATACATATATGATATTCTAGGCCTATATCCTCAATAATGACATGACTTAAATACTTGTAATCTTACGTATATTGTAAATACCAAATAATTATTCTATTAATAATTTAATAAAATATATAATTATAATTTTAATTTTATCTTCATAATTATAAATATAATAATAAACTTAATTTCAAAATATTTATTTATTACAATTATTTTAAAATTATAAATAAACATTTTATTTCTTTTCTTTTTAATCATAATTCTCATCAATTATTCTTAAATTGAATCTATATCATCATTAGTTTTGACTTTTAGTATATAAATTTTGTAAACATAAAATTCTAAGCACTAATCTAAACTATAAAACAAAAACCTAAAAAGACATAATGAAAAGTTATATTGGTTCATTTTTTACCATTTATTAATTTTAACCATACCATTTGACCACATTTTTAATCCATTCTCTTTCTATATTTGTGTATTTCAAAAAATAACCACATATTTTGTTTGTTACAAGTAGTCAAAACAATGACTTCCATAAACTCGGAAAATAAATAAGTGCTTGCATCGACAAGGTGCAATGGTTACTCCAATGGTTAAATATGCTTTTTGTGAGATATCATCAAGATGAATAGATGCAATATATAATTTAAATTAACAAGTTTTATAAAATACTCTTTCCATACAATAGTTTTCTACAATGTAGATAAATGGATGTGTTGGTTACGTATGGAAAATGTGTCTTTGTAATGTATGACATGCCTTCAAAACCTTAAATCTTGACATGAATCATTGTAACAATGTTGAATGTCTTTCATATCCACCTTGTCAATTTGTAGACAACCTTTGTTTCATTTCCTAAGGACTTTCAATAGAATATCCACATATAGTTTGACAACATGCTCATGTCGTACATGCAAACACTAAAAATCAATAATTAAGATAAAAATTTAACACTAAAACACATTCTACAACTTTGAAATATAATTTCTATGTGTTCCCCTGGAAACTCCACTTCAAGTTATTGAAACATATTGTAGACACCTAAAATTGTCCTAAACAATTACCCTTATCCTATCCAATTAAATAGATATTTATTATTTATTTAAGTTTAGCCTTATTATGCCTTAATTAAATAGATTCACATTTATTTAATTACACTCATATTTATCTCTTATCCTTGATTAAATAAATTTACATTTATTTAATTTTGGCCTTTTATCCTATCATTGATTAAATAAATTTACATTTATTTAATTTTATCCTATCTCATTTCCCCCTCATCCTAATCCTCCATTAATTAAGTAAATGATCTTGTTTACTTAATTAATCCCTTCTTATCCCACTTGGAATTAAATATTGAATTTAATTTTATTTGAGCACATGGCTCCTAACTTTAACCCTCACCTAATCTCACTTCCCTAACCTAACCCATCCTTCTAACCCAAGTCAAACCACTTTCTCACTAATTAATCCTAATCTCCACCTAATTAATCCCTAGTCATTTGCACAACCTTAATCTAAGGATTAAGAAATCCTAACCCAAACCCAAGTAATCACATGTGACTTTCTTACAAACCCTTACACACTTGTCTTCCACATGTCATTGACATGTCACTTTCCAAAGCCTTGGTTCTCTCTTTCTCTTCCCACCATTTGACCCATCTCATTGACATGTCATTTTCCAAAGTTACTCACACGTATGAGAAACCTTGGTTCTCCCATCCTCTTACAACCCTTGACCTTTGTCATTGAGCCATCATTTTCTCAATTTTCTCACACATGTGTGAGCAACTTTGGCCCTCTTACACATATATTTCTCCCCTTTTCTGTAGAATTTCAATTAAAATTGAGTGTCATAAAGCCATATCATTGATTTATCTATAGAGCTAATAATCATGATTTCTATTTATTCATTGGTACATTAACAAGGCCATAGAAACTATGTCCAAATCATCATATATATGTTGTAATTTATGTTATCTTCATTACAAGAATGCGGGAGACATCATCTAGCCTTGTGTATGATTTTGGTCTTGAGCAGTGGACTATTGGTATCCTACCATGTTGCCACAATAGTGTAACTAGTGATATGCATTGCACTAAATCCATCTAATTTTATGAAGCTAACAGTGGTCTACATTGTGAAATACTCTATAAAAAATAATAGAAAGAAACTTTCTAGTAACTAAAAAACCTTGTCCCTTCATTATTACTATGGGTGGGGTGTGACGGTGCATATTATTATACTGCAAACCAATTTTGAATTTCTTCATTTAGCATCACCAAGGATCTTTCCAAGAACATTGTCCCTTCTTTAAAATAATGGAAATTGTTTGCATCTTTTAAAATAACATCTCTTGTAATAATCTAGAATTAAATATTCTTGTTGTGTAGCAATCAACACATACTCAAAGTTCATAACAAATTTGATGTTTGTTCTAAGGGGCATGTTTATTATTTAACAAACCAAATGCAATGTTGGCCTTTCACTCCAATGCAAGAGGAATAATACTTTTCCCTTCTCTTTCAATGTCTTGAATCTATAATATATCCAGTTGCCTTCATCTCCCAAACCAATTTCTCTAACTTTACATATATCTCTCGTATCCTACATGAAAAAATGTACCATTATATGACCTTCATCCAACTACACCTAGGAGTCTTTTAACTCCTCTATCTTCCATAAATCTCCTTACCATTTGAAATTCACCTGACCTACCCATTTCTACATAGATATTTGAGAGAAGAACATTGGTTTTATACATTCCATTTGCATTTGTTGGAAAGTTTCTGAAGTTTTTTTAGCAAGTCCATTTTGTAAATTCCCAACAATTGTGGCATTCCATGAAACCACAGTTCTCTAAGGCATTTTGGCAAATAGGTCATTGGCCTTGTCTATGCGGCAGTTGCAACAACATATGACAAAATTCTTCTCTCCTTTATGTTTTGGTAAATGAAAAATTCCCTATTTCAAAGCTCCTAGTTTTGTTGCACACTTGCCAATTGCATTTTCTAAATGTTTCAAGAACCTCTTCAAGAAATTCACTCTGTGCATATCTTACAATTATTGCAGTCCATGAGACCATACTTTTTGGGGGCATTTTATTAAAAAATTCACATGCTTTGTCTATATTTCCACATTTAGCATACATATCGACTAGGGTGCTCATCAGAAAGACACAAATATTGTTTATTATTTCCTTGAATTTTTTTCAGAGTAATACTCTATTTTTTACTAGACTCTTACAAAGAGCAGTGAGGTACTTATAGAATTTGACACTCTAAAAATAGATCCACAAATAGCGGTCCAATTGCATGGATACCTCACCCAAAATAAGATTTTCGAATTATCTAAAAGAGGATTTGGAATTTATGTTCATTTCGCTCTGTACAATCTCTCTTATTAGAGTCAAGTATCAACAAAAACTATACATTTTGGAATAAGAACATAACAATTTCTCAAAGAAAAAACTATCAGCGTGATGTCATCATGGCAAAGAAGCAATCATATGAGTTTAGAAAATAAATTCTCTTTTTAGAATATTAAGGAATATAATCAGGGAATAGAGTATTTATGGTTTGACATGATTAAATTCCTTGGGAAGGGGAATACTATTAGAAAAGTAGAGGTTCCGTAACCAATCACCTTTAATTTCATAATCATCACTAATTCAATGACATATTTTTTCCCACCGCCTCCCACGCATATGAGTATACCTCCTTCTGGAACAAGATTTCCTTCAAATTTCATGTAGATTTCTGTAACCCTACTAATTTTTTAGGGTTATTTGGGCTACTCTTACAGGCCAATGAACCATGAAGTATTCTCATATGGCTAGTGTGAACTTGGATACCTATTTGAAAATTAAATCATTCATCATCAAGATTGGATCTTTTGTTGATCAAATCTTGTCCTTGATTTAGCAACAATACTAAGGAGGAGGAAATATAGGGATACTAGTTTCCAAGTGCTTTGAAATGAAATCACTACAAAATCATAAGTAAGACGCATATCCCCTTTAATGCAAAACCATGAAATGGGTCAAGAGGAATATGTCTTCTCCCCCATTCATTTGATATATACATCGCAACAACTTATCACCAAGGAAAATATCTATCAAACTTGCCAAAAGAAAATTGAAAATCCATTAAAAAGAGGTGGTATCAACAAACAAGGTAAGAATCAACAAACTAGGGTGAGAGTCAAATCAATTGGAAATGAATTTTGTCATAGCCTTGTACACTCAAAAAAACTTGGCTTGGCAAGCTCACCTGGAAGGACCAAATTTACACATTTCGTTGAAGTGCTCATGGAAGGAGATGCAGAAGAATTGGTATTGGTGTTCCTCACTTTTGTTATTTTCAAGCATCGGCTAATGAAATCACTCATGAAAAAATATTGAAAAAAATATTGTGGTGTGAGAACACTGAATTCTAGTGGCCAACGCCCATATCGGCTAGCTATCATCTAATAATTACTTTCAAAGCTTGTAATTTTGTTACCTGAAAACCCCCAAATTCGAACACTTGCTCAATTTTTTTGATTATTTCATTCTCTATTCTAACATCAATGTTTTCTTATCTAGAAAGGAAGCGTAAGTTAGTGTTGGAAACTGTAATTGAAGCAACTAGTGTATTGTCATTGATGTCAAACCTTAACTGGTAAGATTGTTGCTATCTAAGAAAGTACTATATCTATTGAATGATGAGAAGGATTAGGGCAAGGGTGATAACAATAGAACCTAGAGAAAGGTTGAGTTATTTGACACTTCAATGAGTATTTGATTATGTGGCACAATGATAAGATAATGTATTGTTTATCTAAGTAAGAAGCAAGACTGAACAAGTAGGCTTAATCGAGAAAAAGTGAAGAAATCTAGTTTAAGCTGAGTGATGTTAGTGTCGATCGAGCTAGTATATGCTAAGTAAATTCAGTGTTGACCGAACATCAGTTTATTGCCAAGGGAGACAACATTAGCTGAGGGAAACAGTTTTGAAGAGATGACCGAGGTCGCAGTGATGAACGAGGAGTTGAACATAGTATTGACGGAGCGTCAGTAATTTACATTTGAGGAAGAATTCAGATTCCTAGCCAACATGTTTGAATTCTTAGATTATGTAAATCATGTTGACTTTATTAATTGACTGTATGAAGCATTTAATACATAGTAAACCATTTTATTGTGATTCCAATAAAGAGATTAAAGATGTTTCTAGAAGGATGGATGAAGAACATAATGTTGAAACGATTCAATGAATCTTACCTAACCCTAAGATCTACAAAGGAGATTAAGCGGCAAAAGATGGATCTACCTATCGAAGAGGTATTAAGGGAAACCTAAGTGTGAGGTTGAAGGCATGCTGGAGTTGTTGTTTTTATTGACTGAAAAAGTAGAAAGGCTGAAGGTGTAGGAGTTGATCATAGTTGTGATTGCTTTAAGGGATTTTCGAGCAGATCAGTGATGGAGATGGAAATGGAACTCAGTCAGTAAGCCAACATATATGTAAGAATTGGATCTGTTATTTGCAAGTGAGTTGTATGTTTTCAGATCAAATATTACCGTTACTTTCTAACCATTGTATCAGTTCAAAATCTTTCAATCAAGGTTGACCTAACAGTCATTGTATAAATCCTTTAATCAAGGTTTCATTCTAATGGAATGTACTTAAGTCCTCCAACAAGGTGCACTCCTAACAGAGTGGTTGAAATCCTTTAATAGGGTCATACCTAGCAGTGTGTTTGTAAACCTTTGACGAGGTTGGCTTTTCACAGAGCTCACTTCATAAGAGTGAAAATATCAGTAACATGTTACAAAGTGGTTTTTCCCAAATTGGGTTCCACTATAAATCCTAGTGTCAATACTTGTGTGAATGTTTTAGTTTGAACATTTCTATGTTTTGCAAGTTAAATACTGTTGGATAGTGGATTGCACTATTATATGTTTCTGGTATACATTTTGTAATGACCGAGTAGTGTTGGTTATTAAATCTGAATTGTTGAAGTGTTTAAAAGTTTAAATTGATACATCTAGACCTGAGAGCAACTGATTCACCCCCCCTCTCTGTTGTTCTAAATCATATTAACAATTGGTATCAGAGTTTTTGGTGCTTACACAAAACAAGTTTAAAGGTACTTGAAGTAAATGATCAAGATGTATAAAAAAGAGGTACCGAAGTTGAATAAGGAGAACTTCCCTGCATGGCAGATTTTGATGAAACTGCATCTAGCTGGTATTGGTGACTCAATGAAATATTATGTTGAACATGACTATGTTACACCTGTTGCACCTTTGACTGCCGATAAGATGAGAGCTAAAGAAGAACACAATCAAGCAATGTTGGAGATTGCATCTGCCTTAAGCTATCCTAAATTTGAAGACATTAAAGATTGCACAAATAAAAAGAAAATGTTGGACACTCTCGCAAATATCTATGGTGGTGACATAAATGTACTAAGGGCAAAAGCTGAAATCCTGAGAGGTAAGTTTGATGAAATGAAAATGCAAGAAGGTGAAAATATTGCTCAATATTGTGGTAGGATCAAGGAGGTTGTAAATGCTATTAGAGGAGCTAATGGAACTATTGATTATGAGACTGTTATTGGAAAGGTATTGATAACTTTGTGTCTATATATGCCATCAAAATTTCAGCAATTCAAGAATCTAGATGTAACCCTGGTAATGCTCTAACACTGGAAAGTCTTGTTAGTAAGCTTACTGCTTTTGAGCTTTCTAATTATGATAACTTCATTGTTGCTAATGTTGAATCTACATTCAAGTCCCAAATGGTTTTGCATAAGTCTAAGAAGGAAAAAGAAAGATGTATCAGTGAGAGTGAAAGTGATAGTGACACTTCTGATGAGGAACTAGAGGATCTTGAAGCTCTTATGGCCAAAAGATTGAAAAGTGGAAAAGGCAAGTATAAAGGTAAACTTCATATCATATGTTTCTCATGTAACAAAGTTGGCCATATAGTTGCAAGATGCCCTGACAGGGATGACAAGGATGAGGAAAGAGAAAGAAAGTATAAGGACAAGAGAGAAAACAAAGGTTACCGAAGGTACAAGGACTACAAGGATAAAGGTAAGAAATCCTATTACATTGCTCAAGAAGAAACTGACACTGATAATGATTATTTTGAAATTGAAGTAGTCTATGTTGCTATGAAAGATGAGTCTGATGAAGATGAGAAAACTACACTTGTTTCTTATGTTAGCAAAGGTGATAAATGGATTATTGACAGTGGTTTCTCACACCACACGACTGGTGACAAAAGTAAATTTGATACCGTAGATCATTACAAAGGTAGAAGTGTTAAGTTTGGTAATCATGCACCATGTCATGTAAAGGGTAAAGGATTAATTAAGCTAACTGATAAGATCACTTGTGAAAATGCTTATTGGATTGAAGGTCTTAAGTATAATTTTCTAAGTGTTGCACAACTTAATAGCACTGGTTATCGAGTGGAGTTTCATCATAGGAAGGCTAAAATATTTGATGCCACTGGTGAACTGATTGGGAGTGGAGAATAGACAAGAGGTAATTTGTTCTATCTAGACCTATCTGAAGAGACATGCTTGGTTGCACAACTTAATGATATATGGTTATGGCATAAGAGGCTATGTCATGTTAACTTTGACAATCTGGTAAATATTAGTAAAAAGAAGAAAGTTAGAGGTTTGCCTAGATTGAAGAAACCTGATAATGTGATGTGCAAACAATGTTAGTTGGGTAAAATGATAGTCTAGTTTCAAGAGCAAGACTTTTACTTCTGAAAATGTCTTAGATCTAGTTCATACTGACCTTTGTGGACCAATGGGTGTACAAAGCTATTGTGGTGCTAAATAATTTATTATGTTTGTTGATGATTACACTAGGATGATGACTGTAATGTTTTTAAAAGAAAAATCTGATGCATTTCAGTTGTTTAAGTGGTATTTGGCTAAGGTTGAAAAAGAGATAGGTAGAAACTTGAAAGGTAGACCGAGGTGGAGAGTTTATATCAAATGAGTTCAATCTATTTTGCAATGATAGAGGAATCAAGAGACAAATGTCTGTACCTAGAACACCTCCATAGAATGGTATATTAGAAGAAGAAGTGTACATTAAGAAACCTGGAAGATTTGTTGATCCGAACAAGAGACACATGGTTTGCAAGCTGAATAAGGTGCTCTATGGATTGAAGCAAGCCCCCAGAGCATGGTATGAGAGGCTACACAATTACTTGATACAAATTGGATTCTCAAGGACAAATGACACCAGTAATCTGTACATGAAAGATGAAGAAGGTAAAGGGATCTTGTTAGCTAATATTTTTGTAGATGATATCATATTTGGAGGACAAGATGCCCTGTGTAAGAAATTTTCAAATGAGATGCAAACTGAGTTTGAAATGTCTATGTTTGGTGAGATAAATTTTTTTGTTGGTTTGCAAGTATATCATATGGAGAAAGGTATTTTTATCTCATAGTCTAAATATGTCAAAGAGATACTGAAAACCTTTGGTATGGAGGATTCAAGGCCAGTAAGTACTCCCATGGCTACTAGACAGAAACTGTCTAAAAATGATGATGCTGCTGAAGTAAACCAAACTCTGTATAGATCCATGATTGGAAAACTGTAATATGTTATTCACAGTAGACCAGATATTTCTCTTGTAGTTGGGATTGTGGCAAGATTCTCTGCCAATCCTAAGGAAAGTCATATGATGGTTGTGAAGAGAATAATGAGATATTTGAAAGGGACAAAAGACTATGGACTGTACTACAAGAAGCATGAGAGATTTGAACTGAGAGTCTATACTGATGCAGATTGGGCAGGAAATGTGGATGACAGAAAAAGTACTAGTGGTGGAGCTTTCTTTCTTGGACAAAGATTAGTTTCTTGGACAAGCAAGAAACAAAATTGCACCTCCCAATCTACAGCTGAAGCCAAGTATGTAGCAACTACAGTGAACTGTTCAAATTTGGTATGGATTAAGCAATTGTTGAAAGGCATGAAAGAGGAGATCACTGAACTAGTTGTCATATACTGTGACAACACAAGTTCTATCAACATATCAAAGAATCCAGTGATGCACACAAAGACCAAACATATTGTCATCAAGTATCATTACTTGAGGGAATTGGTACAAGATAAAGAGGTGAGAATGGAATGTGTGAATACAAAGGAACAACTAGCAGACATATTTACAAAAGCCTTACCTAAGGAGGCTCATGAATATCTAAGAGGTAAATTAGGGGTTCTTCCCCTAATTGAGGCTGCCTAGTCAAGCTAGGAGCACTACATCAAATGTGTTGCATAGAGTATCTGACAAATTGATGTAGTTTAGGAACATCCTAGAGTTGTAAAAAGTACAGCAAAGCTATAATCAATCATAAGCAAGATGACAGAGGGAGAAATATTGTTATTGAACTGACAAGATGACATCTACATCTAAAAGATGTAAGTTCTAGATGCTACTTTGGCATTATTGTCAAAGAGGGAGAGATTCAGAGATGAAAACACATAAAAGAGGAAATCATTCAGAGAATCAAAGGAAGAGAGACACATAAAAGATTCAGAGGGAGTAACTATGTGGACGGTTAAGCAAGCTAGGCTAAGAGATTCAGAATCAGAATGAAGCTAAGGATATTACAAATGTTTTTGATGCAAAGACAAGTTTTGGATTGGTTGGTAAATCATGTGTTATTCATATGGTGTTGCCATTAATGCCAAAGAGGGAGATTATTGGAAACTACAATTGAAGCAACTATTGTATTGTCATTGATGTCAAACCTTAACTAGTAAGACTGTTACTATCTAAGAAAGTACTATATCTATTGAGTGATGAGAAGGATTAGGGCAATGGTGATAACAATAGAACCTAGAGAAAGGTTGAGTTATTTTATACTTCAATGAGTACTTGATTATGTGGCACAATGATAAGATAATGTATTGTTTATCTAAGTAAGAAGCAAGACTGAACAAGTAGGCTTAACAGAGTAAAAGTGAAGAAATCTAGTTAAGTCGAGTGATGTTAGTGTCGACCAAGCTAGTATATGCCGAGTAAATTCAGTGTTGATTGAACATCAATTTATTACCGAGGGAGACAACATTAGCTGAGGGAAATAGTTTTGAAGAGATGACTGAGCTACATAGTGATGACTGAGGAGTTGAACACAGTATTGACTGAGCGTCAGTAATTTACATTTGAGGAAGAATGCAGATTCCTAGCCGACATGTTTGAATTCTTGGATTATGTAAATCATGTTGACTTTATTAATTGACTGTATGAAGCATTTAATGCACAGTAAACCATTTTATTGTGATTCCAATAAAGAGATTAAAGATGTTTCTAGAAGGATGGATGAAGAACATAATGTTGGAATGATTTGATGAATCTGACCTAACCCTAAGATCTACAGAGGAGATTAAGCAGAAAAAGATGGATCTACCTATCGAAGAGGTATTAAGGGAAACCTAAGTATGAGGTTGAAGGCATGCTGGAGTTGTTGTTGTTATTGACTAAAAAAGCAGAAAGGCTGAAGGTGTAGGAGTTGATCAGCGTTGTGATTTCTTGAAGGGATTTCCAAGCAAATCACTGATGGAGATGGAAATGGAACTTAGTCAGTAAGCCAGTATATATGTAAGAATTGGATCTATTATTTGCAAAGTGAGTTGTATGTTTTCAGATCAAATATTACTGTTACTTTCTAACCATTATATCAGTTCAAAATCCTTTAATCAAGGTTGACCTAACAATCATTGTATAAATCCTTTAATCAAGGTTGCATTCTAATGGAATGTACTTAAGTCCTCTAACAAGGCACACTCCTAACATTGTGGTTGAAATCCTTTAACAAGGTCACACCTAGCAGTGTGTTTGTAAACCTTTGACAGGGTTGGCTTTTCACAAAGCTCACTTCAGAAGAGTGAAAATATCAGTAACATGTTACAAAGTGGTTTTTTCCCAAATTGGGTTTCCACTATAAATCCTAGTGTCAATACTTGTGTGAATATTTTGGTTTGAACATTTCTATGTTTTGCAAGTTAAATATTGTTGGATAGTGGATTGCACTATTATATGTTTCTGGTATACATTCTATAATGACTGAGTAGTTTTGGTTATTAAATCTAAATTATTGAAGTGTTTAAAAGTTTAAATTGATACATCTGGACCTGAGAACAACTGATTCACCCCCCCCTCTTTGTTGTTCTAAATCATATTAACAAATTAGATGAGTAATGGAGGATGGATAATTATTTTGTTTAGGGAAGGGAAAAATGATGCCCTCACATTCATGACTTAAAGTAGTATTATGCTCTCCCTTGGTCACAATTCATTGGCATCGCTAATAAAGAGAAGATGAAAAGTGGCAACACAGTATTGGTAATGTAAAATCAGCAACACATAAACCTTCAATGGTCATTCACATCTAGCTTGTGTTGTACGTCGTTGATATGGAAAGTTAGCTCATTCGATTCAAATAAGGAAAT